>CM060902.1:1557966318-1559166318 GCA_030737815.1 Allium fistulosum | reverse complement strand
TAAAATATAAATACTAACATTACAAGTTTAGATATATATGTATATGCAGGATCTAACCATGCAGGTATCAAGAATGAAGACTGTACAGTATAGAGATTCAAGATATCGAAGATTGAAGACTCATGAGAATCAAGATTATCAAGAGTTCAAGATTTCAAGAATAAGTATTTTTATTAGGAATTTTGTTAAAACTCGTAGAAAAGCACTGGTATCTTAATATCCAATTTATTCGTGGAATGGAATCCACTTCGAGTCCGTTAAAGGGATGGAACCCTAAGTAGGATGGAACCTATAAAAATCTAGTGGGACATTGTTTCGTATCCACTAATTTTAATTCAAATGATTTTACAAAATTATCTTGTTTTCAAAATAATTTCAAAACTTTCCTTTTAAAAGATTCAAAACTCTCTATCCTGATTTTAAATAATTTTAGCCTCAAAACATCTTTAATTTCAAAGTCAAATTACTCCTGATTTTAAATGTCTTTTCAAATAATATATTTCAACTTTTAATATTTATACTTAGATTTAAATATAAAATTATTGTTAAATTATGTATATACTGATCTTTATATTTACTTATGAATTTCAACTATATTCAAGTATATTTATAAAGTTTTAAATAGTTTTTATATAAGATAAATATTATTTTATAGAAATTCAAAATATCAATTTTGGCTGAGGGATGTCGACATGCCCCTAGGCACTATGTCGACATGGTGATAGTTGAGTTCAAAATTCAAATTTCAAAAGAAGTGTCTATTCGCCATAACTCTTCATGAATGGTCATGGCTGTTGATCTTCTATAAATAAGGGTCAGTTTCAACAAATTTTTAATCACTTTTTTCTGGTTTTCACTCCTCTTCTTCTTCCACATTTCTTAATACAAAATCATACCATTACTCTACCGAAATCAACATCGAATCATACTCGATTACTTCTAGTTTGATTCTCCATCACTATCTCTACAAGGTTCTCAGTGCTATTCAGAGTTATAGACTTCTTTGTAACATATAAGCGAGAAAAGGTGTGATTGTAGCCTTGAAAATCAATTAAGCGAGAAAAGGTGTGATTGTAGCCCTGGAAATCAATTGGGTGAACTTGTTGCCTCGGAAACCAAGTATCTCTACCCAGAGGATTGTCATTCTGGAGGGTGTACCTCGTAGCATTGAAACCGAGGGTTGTAATTGTTGAATTGTTGTTGAAAGGAAATCCGTACTTGTGTTGAGGGACTGGATGTAGGGTAACTCCGAACCAGTATAAAATCCGGTGTGTTCTTTCCTTTACTGCTTTTACTTTATATTTGCATTTGTGTTTGATTCCGTGTTCATATCTGTGTCTGATTAGTGTATACATTGTTAACAAATGAAGATAAACTCAAAAAGAGTAACAAATTTCTTAAAACACTATTCACCCCCCTCTAGTGTTAATTCTAGCCTTAAGATCCTTAATCCGCATTTCTCACATTTGGTATCAGAGCAAGGTTTTCAAAAGTTTCATAATCTGAATTTTGAAAATTTTGAAAATGGAATTTTTTTTAATAAAATTATTAACACTGTTTTCATATAAATATGTCACAGAATCATCATGATATTGTTGTTTAATATTATGTTTAGTTATTTTGAAAAGTCACTTGATTCTTTAAAAATTTATCTTGTTTTGCAGGAGAAGAATTATGTCTAATGACTGTTGGTTAAAAGATACCAGATAATCATTCATCGATCAAGAAGAACAAATGGATATATAATGGAAATCGACAAAGAAATGGGTACCAGATCAATTCAAAACTTTGGGTTCTCATCTACAACTTGATTTGATAATGTACTCTCTCCATCTGCTTCGCAATATGATACAGATGCTCCTACCATGCAGAGGCCTAAATGCACAACCAAGATGCCAGCCAGATACAGGGCATGAATATGAGACTGCCAACCTGCAACGTTCCAAAGAAAAGCAAAAGTGTGACAGAGAGAAAAGCTGTTGCCTATAAATCTTTTATTTCTTTTGTTAACAAAAATACAAAGTTCGTTACAACTTTATGATTATCCAGCTATATAGTGCCATCTGGCATTACATCATCTAATCATTGTAATAGCATTTCTTTATAAACGGCCACTGTGAATGAATGAATGAGATATATTTGCATGAAAACTTCTCTTCCTGTCTCCATTCTTTCTTATTTCTCATAAACTTCTCTGTGTTGTACCAGAGCCTATCATTTGGTGCTTTCACCTTACTCTTTCCCCTCCCCTTACCTATCTCCTCTCCTACTTCACACTACCACCAACCATGACACACTTGGATGATGCTTTTCAGCAACTCGACCAACAACAACAAACAATCAATACCATACAAGCTACACAAACCATCCAACAAAATCAAATCTCCAACATTGAAACCACACTTCAACAGCATAGCGAATGCCTACAAGAAATTTCTAAAAGCCTTGCCGATCTCCATCTTAATCTATCATCACCACCCTCCTTCATAACCTCCACCAATACACCACACCTTAATCCACGCATACCCGTCCTACCAAATCCACATTCACTTGCCACACGACCACCAAAATGCGAACTCACCATCTTTGATGGCTCCAACCCATTCGACTGGCTATTCCAAGCCGACAGATTCTTCACCTATCATGCCACCCCGGAAAACCAACGTGTCGATCTAGCTAGCTTCTACATGTCCGGTCAAGCATTAACGTGGTTCCAATGGATGCATCGGAACCAACAAATCTCCACTTGGCCCGCTCTCGCTAAAGCTTTAGAACAACGTTTCGGTCCATCCTCACTCATTAACCTACAAACTACCCTATTCAAGCTTTGCCAAACCACAACCGTCGAAGAATACCAATCCCTCTTCGAAAACACTAGCAATCGTGTCACTAACCTCCCACCCGATGCTATCCTCCATTGTTTCATTTCGGGCCTCAAAACCCACATAAAAAATGAGCTCCTCCTTCTTCGACCAAACTCCATTTTCGATGCCATAGACCTTGCCAAGCTCATCGAAAGTAAACTAACCGACAACCGACCCAATTTCCTTCGCAACAATCCTTACCGCAACAACACACCAACCCTTCACTCCCTACCACCTATTCCACCGCCACCCCAAACCAATAACCAAAACTACCCAATTAAACGTTTAACACCAGCCGAAATGCAAAAACGCCAGGCACAAGGGCTCTGCTACAACTGTGATGAGAAGTACTATCAAGGCTATCGATGCAAATCACGTCAACTCTTCCTTCTGGTTCCAGATGATGTCGACGATGCCAACTCAACTCCACCAGATCCAGATTTCCCACCGGATGAACCGCCAGAGATCTCCTTCCATGCCTTATTCGGATTCGACAACCCATCATCAATTCGACTGCCAGCAACAGTGAACAACTACCCGATCTCCATTCTGGTCGATTCAGGAAGTTCACACAACTTCCTCCACCCACGAATCGCGCAGTTTCTTGGACTTCGCTGGGACCGCCACCGATTATTCTCTGTCACCGTCGGCAATGGTGAACGACTTCGTTGCGATGGTATCTGCAGAAACGTGCTCGTCCAGATTGGGGGTAATGATTTCTTTATCGATTTTTATTTGCTAGAATTTGTAGGTTGTGATGCAGTTTTGGGAGTGCAGTGGCTTAGCAAATTAGGCCCTACTACAACTGATTATATTCTACACACCATCTCTTTTACCCATAACCAAAAATTAATTACCTTACAAGGCCTTACTTCTCCACTAAGCCCAACCCAAATTTCCCTCAACCAACTTAAGCGGCTCCACTTTACATCCTCTATCAACTATTACCTCCACTTACAGTTAGAACCACCAACCTCCCTAAGCCCAAACAACCAATTCGAAAATACCCACCCACAAATAAAATCATTACTCTTCAAATTTGCTCGCCTCTTTGCCAAACCAACAAACCTTCCTCCACACCGTGATCTCGACCACCATATAAACCTTCAACAAAATTCTCACCCAATCAATGTTAAACCGTACCGATACCCATATTTCCAGAAAAATGAGATTGAAGCGCAAGTCCGCGACATGCTACATTCCAAAATCATACAACCATCCACAAGCCCATTCTCTTCACCCGTCCTCCTCGTTAAAAAGAAAGATGGTTCATGGCGATTTTGTGTAGATTATAGGGCACTCAATGCCATCACTATTAAAGATAGATTCCCTATACCTACGGTCTATGAATTATTGGACGAGTTACATGGTTCGCTTTATTTCACAAAACTTGATCTAAGGAGTGGCTATTTCCAAATCCGAGTTCCCCCGCCGGATGTGCATAAAACGGCGTTTCGGACACACGACGGTCATTATGAATTCCTCGTCATTCCATTTGGCCTCACCAACGCCCCTTCAACTTTCCAATCCACAATGAACAACATATTTCGCCCTCACCTTCGCAAGTTTATCTTGGTTTTTTTCGATGACATTTTGATCTATAGCAACTCATGGACTTCCCACCTCAACCACTTAGAAACCACCTTGACAATTTTGGCCAGCCACCACTTTTTTGCCAATATTTCTAAATGTTATTTTGGGCTCACGGAACTAGAATATTTGGGCCACATAATATCGTCCAACGGAGTTCGTGTCGACCCCAACAAAATTGAGGCAATTCTCCAATGGCCACTACCAACCTCTACAACAATGGTGCGAGGATTTTTGGGCTTAACGGGCTATTACCGACGCTTTATACAAAAATACGCCCACTTAGCAAGCCCACTTTCAGACTTACTAAAAAAAGATACAGCAAACTCCTCTTTTAATTGGACTCCTCAGGCCCATGAAGCTTTCATTGCACTACAAACCGCACTTACCACAGCCCCCATTCTCAAACTCCCTGACTTCACAAAACCATTCGAGATTTCTACTAACGCATCAGGCACCGCCATCGGTGCTATGCTAGAACAATCCAAACACCCAATAGCCTACTACAGTAAACGGCTTCCTCCCTCCCTACGCACCGCCTCGACTTACGTGCGTGAGATGTACGCCGTAACAGCAGCCATCCAGAAATGGCGTCACTACTTATTGGGCCGCAAATTTGTGATTCGCACCGACCATCAAACCCTACGTCAACTGCTGACTCAGACGATCCAAACCCCCGATCAACAGAAATGGCTTACCAAGCTACTTGGATTTGACTTCACCATCGAATACAAACCAGGATCGGAAAATAGAGTCGCCGACAGCTTATCACGGTGGACGTCAGTGGCCCTGCTACTGGCCTTCTCTTCCCCCAATTTTCATTCACCGACGAACTACAGCAGGCAATTCGAGATGATCCTGAAACCCAGACTTTAATTCGACGGCTTCAAAATGACCCAGCACTAGCTACCAAATTTTCTTACAGGAATGGACTTCTTTTTCGCGGCAAGCAGCTGTTCGTCCCTCGTAACAGCGAACATCAACAGAAACTAATTACTGCTTATCATTGCTTCATGACAGGGGGTCATTCAGGTGTTAAAGGCACGGCTGCCCGCATTTCCAGTAATTTCTATTGGCATAATCTTTTCAAAACTGTTACAAACTATGTTGCCCAATGTACCATCTGCTTACAAACTAAATCTGACACATCACCACCAAAGGGCCTCCTCCAACCACTACCCATTCCATCTCAGATTTGGGAAGACATCTCTATGGATTTCATCACCCACTTACCCACATCAGCCGGCAAAACTTGCATTTGGGTGATAGTTGACCGCCTATCCAAATACGCGCACTTCTGTGCACTACCCACCGCTGTAACCGCTCCGCAATTGGCAACTCACTTCGTTCAAGAATATGTCAAGCTGCATGGATTTCCCCGCTCAATTGTCTCTGACCATGACCGGATATTTATTAGCCAATTTTGGCATGAACTCTTTCGTTTACATGGTACCACACTTCGTCTAAGTAGTGCCTACCACCCACAAACGGACGACCAAACGGAAGTGGTTAACTGCTGCCTTGAAACCTATCTCCGTGCAATGACCGGCGACTATCCCAAGCAATGGACGAAATACTTTCCATGGGCAGAGTGGTGGTATAACACATGCGAACACTCCTCTATCGGAATGTCACCATTCCAAGCAGTCTATGGTCGGCCGCCACCGGTCATTTCCGACTACATACTTGGCAGCTCTACCCTCCATGAACTTGAAGAATGGGCCATTACTTGAGACCAAATCCTACACACAATCAAAATGAACTTGCAACGAGCTCAAGTCCGCATGAAAAATCAAGCGGATAAACATCGGCAAGATAAACAATTTTCCGTCGGCTCATGGGCGTTCATTAAACTTTAACCATATCGACAATACTCCCTTCGCTCTCCACAGCACAAACTCTCCAAACGATACTTCGGACCTTTTCAAATCATCGAAAAGATTGGATCAGTGGCATATCGTCTTCTCCTTCCACCCGAAGCTCGCATACATCCGGTCTTCCATATATCCGTCCTCAAACTTTGCCCCAACCCACAAGCAATAACTCCTACATCACTACCACAAGAATTCACAATTCCACACGACCTTGAGGACAATGTCGATTCTCAAGGGGGGGAGTAATGATACGGATGCTCCTACCATGCAGAGGCCTAAACGCACAACCAAGATGCCAGCCAGATACAGGGCATGAATATGAGACTGCCAACCTGCAACGTTCCAAAGAAAAGCAAAAGTGTGACAGAGAGAAAAGCTGTTGCCTATAAATCTTTTATTTCTTTTGTTAACAAAAATACAAAGTTCGTTACAACTTTATGATTAGCCAGCTATATAGTGCCATCTGGCATTACATCATCTAATCATTGTAATAGCATTTCTTTATGAACGACCACTGTGAATGAATGAAAGAGATATATTTGCATGAAAACTTCTCTTCCTGTCTCCATTCTTTCTTATTTCTTCTAAAATTCTCTGTGTTGTACCAGAGCCTATCACAATACCACTGGTTTCGTGTGAATCTGTCAAGAAATGACCAAGTTATGATCAAATGAAGTTTTGGTGAACAAAGAGAAAAAGGAGGCAAAACTTTCAAAGGTATTCTTCAAATTGCATCCAGGGATTTGAGTATTTTATTCCCACTCCTTTTCTGATTGTAGTTCTTGTTCTCGTGGTCGTTTTGATGGGTGGATCATCAAATTCCGATCAAAATTGAGTGAGATATGACAGTTTGAAGTTGGTTATTCAAAACTGAAAAACTGTGTACGGGATCTTCTACATTTCTTCAATTGTTAGGCCTGTTGCATCAAAATACCGTCCAAATTCGACACCAAACTATTACTAGATCGTAGCCCTTGCCTTCCTTTTCGATTTGCTGCTGGTTTCATCCAATTCCGTTAAGAAACGAAGAAGATATGCCCTCTAGAAGTTTGATAGTATATAGAAAAACGGGAAGAAGAAGAAGAAGAGGAATTTTTATGAAAAGTGGTGACCGTTGGGCCTATTTATAGTGGTTGAAGTGTCCATTCATTCAAAATTCGAATTCAAAGTTTTGGCGCCAAGTTAGGCGATCTACTAAATCATCTGTATCTTTCTCATATGGTCTTCAAATTCAGCAAATGAATATACTATGCTGATCAGAAAAACGAGCCCGTCGCAATAGAACAGATTTCGTCGTCAAATTCGAAAAGATATAAATGTGTGGATCACGACAATGGAGGAACGACAAAGTTAGAAAGATGGAACGCAAAAATTGGTACGCTTTACTATTATTTCATCTTTATTGTTGCATTTAGAAATATATATCTATGCATTTAGTTAGGTATAGAAATTTATCACTTTTATAAGTTTTGATATTTTGGTCCATATATCGACACACCATAGTGTAAATATCAATATACAAGTCCAATGTTTTAAAAGTCTTTTAAAATGTGTTTTCTTTCGAATAAAATCTTACAACTAATTTATTACAACTATATTAAGAAAGAAAGCATACCTTCATTCATAGTTTTAACTTATCTAATGTTGTTTTTATTTCTCGTACTATATTTCTTTTAAGATACTAATTTTATATTTTTAAAAAATTAATAAAAGAAATTTAGAATGTTAGAATAAGGCTTTATTTATAGATTTCTTCAATTAATAAGATTGCATCACATCACATGATACTTATCATATAAGTAGATAGTGACATACATTTTAATAAAAGCATTTTTCATGCATAATGCCAAGTATCTTTACACATGTATTCTCATTATTTTTTATTCATTTTTTTACTTTAATTATATTAACTACTATAAAAATTAGGTCAAAAATCACCATTTTTGCCAGAACTTTAGATAGCATTTCTGAAATGCTGTCTTTGCTTTTGTTACGCTGCAAATACGTTTTTATAGCATTTCTGTGCTTTGAAACGCTGTAGTGTTTCTGAAACTTTTCACAACATTTGGTAAATACCGTAGTTTCTGTTTTATAATGCTTTGTATATATATTTTAATACAAATTTTTTTTATAGCATTCTGTAAATGCTGTCTTTTCTACTTAAAACTTTAAATTATAAAATAACAATATTTAAACTAAGTATTTTTCTCTATTCTTTTTAGAAATTATTTTCTAACTTATATTAGAATAATTAAAATTAATGTTTAGATATTCTTTAGTAATTAATTAAAATTTAAATGAAAGAGGCCTTAATATAACACATGTTTATTTTAGTTTTTTAATCTTTGTTTATTTTTAATATTTCATTTTGATTTTTTTAAAAGATGTTTAAACATGTTTCTAAATATTTTAGTCAATAAAAATTTAATATAAAGGTTTTAATTAGTAAGATAAGTATTTTATAAACATGGAAGTTTGGATTCTTAAAAATAAAAATAAAATAAAAACTACCAAGTTAAAATAATTATTTAAGTAGGCTATTAATTTTTTTGATCATATATATATATATGTATATATATATATATATAGTGTAGGTCCATATTTCTTAGCAATTTAATTTTGATATTGAGTTTGATTACTACCTTTCATGAATATGTTATAGTTTAATACCATTTATTACCTTTAAACTATTATCTTTACAACTATTTCAGTCCCATTCATCAGTTTCCTTAACTTAAGTCCAGTAATTGGTGTGTTTTACCTTTGTTTGGTTGAAGTGATTTATAATAAATAGTTTGATGTATGTATACATACATACATATGTAGACACACACATACACACACACACATATATATATATGCTTGTCAACTAGATATTACTTATCACTCATGTTTACCTTATAGTCTGAATATCTCTTACCATAGTATATATATCATCATATCATTTTGCAAATTATTTTACTTCATTGTCATTTTATTACATATCATTATGCATTCTATTTCATATCACATTTCATTGCATATTACATCATAAATTACAATGCATATCATAATCATTTGCATCACAAGTCGCACTTCATTTCGCATATTATCTCATGCTACATTGCATATGTTATACACTTCATACTGCTTTACAAACTACATATTACATACATGTATATATAATGAGTGTATTTTATTTAGAAGGAGGTTGTAGTAATGTCTTATAATATAGGATTATTAGTTTTTGGTTTATTTGATTGACTTGATTGACTTGTTTGATTTGATTAACTTGATTGACTTGTTTGAATTGATTGATTTGTTTGACTTGTCTGACATGATTGGTTTTGATGTGTGTGTTGATTGTATTGTCTGAATATATTTATACATATTTATTGAATAATTATAGTATAATTAAGATAATATCTTTCACAATTCATTTACTATACTTTATTCTAGTATTAGTTTAAGGGGGAGTTTTATAGTTAGTGGTTTAGGACTAATTTTTAGTTTTAGATCTAAGTGTTGATTATTTATGATAACACTATCATTATAATCACATGTCATAGGGTATTACATTAAGGGGGAGTTATATAATTTAGAGATAGTTTTTGTTGATGACAAAGGGGGAGAAATATAAAATAGGGTAGTTAGGCATAAATTAAGGGGGAGTTACTAGGATAGAAGGAATATTTTATAAACAAAGGTTATCATCATCAAAAAGGGGGAGATTGTTAGTCCATGAGATGATGGTTTTGATGACAACAACCTTAGAATAGATTCTAAAATATAAATACTAACATTACAATTTTAGATATATATGTATATGCAGGATCTAATCATGTAGGTATCAAGAATGAAGACTGTATACTATAGAGATTCAAGATATCGAAGATTGAAGACTCATGCGTATCAAGATTATCAAGAGTTCAAGATTTCAAGAATAGGTATTTTTATTAGGAATTTTGTTAAAACTCATAGAAAAGCACTGGCATCTTAATATCCAATTTATTCGTGGAATGGAATCCACTTCGAGCCCGTTAAAGGGATGGAACCCTAAGTAGGATGGAACCTATGAAAATCTAGTGGGACATTGTTTTGTATCCACTAATTTTAATTCAAATGATTTTACAAAATTATCTTGTTTTCAAAATGATTTCAAAACTTTCCTTTTAAAAGATTCAAAACTCTCTATCCTGATTTTAAATAATTTTAGCCTCAAAACATCTTTAATTTCAAAGTCAAATTACTCCTGATTTTAAATGTCTTTTCAAATAATATATTTCAACTTTTAATATTTATACTTAGATTTAAATATAAAATTATAGTTAAATTATGTATATACTGATCTTTATATTTACTTATTAATTTCAACTATATTCAAGTATATTTATAAAGTTTTAAATAGTTTTTATATAAGATAAATATTATTTTTATAGAAATTCAAAATATCAATTTTGGCTGAGGGATGTCGACATGGTGACAGTTGAGTTCAAAATTCAAATTTCAAAAGAAGTGTCTATTCGCCATAACTCTTCATGAATGGTCATGGCTGTTGATCTTCTATAAATAGGGGTCAGTTTCAATGAATTTTTAATCACTTTTTTCTGGTTTTCACTCCTCTTCTTCTTCCACATTTCTTAATACAAAATCATACCATTACTCTGCCGAAATCAACATCGAATCATACTCGATTACTTCTAGTTTGATTCTCCATCACTATCTCTACAAGGTTCTCAGTGTTATTCAGAGTTATAGACTTCTTTGTTATATATAAGCGAGAAAAGGTATGATTGTAGCCTTGAAAATCAATTAAGCGAGAAAAGGTGTGATTGTAGCCCTGGAAATCAATTGGGTGAACTTGTTGCCCCGGAAATCAAGTATCTCTACCCAGAGGATTGTCATTCTAGAGGGTGTACCTCGTAGCCTTGAAACCGAGGGTTGTAATTTTTGAATTGTTGTTGAAAGGAAATCCGTACTTGTGTTGCGGGACTGGATGTAGGGTAACTCCGAACCAGTATAAAATCCGGTGTGTTCTTTCCTTTACTGCTTTTACTTTATATTTGCATCTGTGTTTGATTCTGTGTTCATATCTGTGTCTGATTAGTGTATACATTTTTAACAAATTAAGATAAACTCAAAAAGAGTAACAAATTTCTTAAAACACTATTCACCCCCCTTTAGTGTTAATTCTAGCCTTAAGATCCTTAATCCGTATTTCTCACAGAAGAGTCCAACTACTGATAAGGGTTCGAAGTCCCCAAGTAATTTTGCATTTTTTCAATCACACGAGAAGAGCAGGAGATGACAATGCATGATAGGGAATCGACCTTTGAGGGAGTCTTCTTGGGTTGATCAAAGCTTTAACACTTGGACTTTCTAAATTTTTGTCAATATCAACAGTCACCCTTCTTCTAGTGGCGGAGAATATGAAACTTCAATGATCTAGGCCTTCTTAGGAATGGTTTCTCCATGGCCACTTTACCCAATTTTCTTTTAGTAGCCATCTTTGACCTAGCAATACCCTGAGTCAAATATGTTGCACGGGATATAGAAGTTAGAAGAGCCGGATCATTATAATTGGTTCTACCTGAGGAGCAGTTGTTGAAAATTCAAAAATTTCAAGTCAGTGAAGCAAATTAAAAAGTAACACAACAACAAACTGTAAGTATTATGTTTAAGTCTACTGGAGCATAGGGTCAAATTGGAGACACTGGGAGAAGTTTTCCGGA
This sequence comes from Allium fistulosum, assembly GCA_030737815.1. Taxonomy (NCBI): domain Eukaryota; kingdom Viridiplantae; phylum Streptophyta; class Magnoliopsida; order Asparagales; family Amaryllidaceae; genus Allium; species Allium fistulosum. The sequence goes on along the minus strand of CM060902.1, from coordinate 1,559,154,279 downwards.
TCACCCAAAGATAGGAAGCATTTGCTTCGAGAAGTGTGTTGAACTAAGGGAGGTCGACCAATTACTTTTTAACCAGTAGGTAGGAGACAATGCTTTAGGAGGTTTGAAGGATTCAACAGAGTTAGCCTATTCCCAATGATACTTGAGGCAGCACTCATCAACTTTACAGTTTTCTTAGCTTCTTCATTCAGTTCTTTAATAGTAGGACCTAACAAAGAAGCATATATTAGCAAAAGGAAAGTAACTAAATAAAAAATAAAAATTGTGATCAACTTACAAGGTGTAGAGAAGGGTCCACTGGTATTGGGAAAGCATTTGACAAAGAAAAATTACGTTTCCCAATATCTGAATTTGCTCATCCCCTCAAAAATTAGCTTTTTTGGGGGGGGAATGGCCCTATAAATTTGATTATTCAGGTTGCTGAGTTTAACTAATCAAACTAGATAGTTCAAAACTTCAGCATTTAGTGATGGAATCCCAGACTCTAGAGCCATAAGTTCCAAGGATAGAAGATATGTATATACATTTGGAGATAGTTAGATGGGAGCAATGCCCAGGTAGGTCAAAAATTTTGATAGAAAATCCGGGAAAGGCAAGAAGCCACCATGCCAACTATGGATAGTGGTATAGGCAAAGTACCCTTCAAGAGGTGATGCAGCGCAACCCAGAATTCTTCAAGACTTAAGTCGTACACGACTTAAAGATGTGGGTATAAGTCGTCCCCGACTTATGGAAGGAATTATAGGTCGTCCACGACTTATAAAATCACGTGAGGAAGAGCTACGACTTAATTCCAGAGGGTTACGACTTAACCAAGTTTGGGAGAAAAGGCTCCGACCTAACAAAGTTTTTAAGTCGTTGGTACGACTTAGGGAAGATAAGCGAGATAGCAAGCAGTTAGATCGTGTAGACAAGGTACGACCTACTGGTGACGAGTTACGACCTAACGAAGCCACGACCTACCATAGGTCTCTGAAGTTCTGACTCGTAAAGACTTTAAGTCGTAAGTCGTGTGAAGATGGTTATATCATAAGTCGTCTGCTTGGTAAGCTGTTACATATTTTAGGTCGTTACCGACCTAAGTTAGGTCGCTGAAGCTTGGTGCCCTGGATTCTCTTACCGAGTTAATCTAAACCGCTGTTTCTTAAACCGCTACTAAGTTGAGTCGAATGGTGTTGTTAAGTCGGCAACGACTTAAGTGATGTAATTTTTCTATTTGTATTTGCTAAGTCGCTAGGCTTTCTTGTAGTAAGTCGTAACTCGCGTAGTGTTGAGTCACCATGTTTGTAAGTCGTTGTATGGTGTAACTGTTAAGTCGGAGAGCAGGCTAAGTCGTAAGTCAGAAGGTGTGGTAATAAGTCGGAACCGACTCATGTGTTGTACATTTTTGTTTGTGTGAGTTGTAGCCTATAAATAGGCAAGTGGAATCATTTTGTAAGGTTGTTGATTTTTGAATAAAATTCTCTTTTGTTAGCTTTGTGCTTTCATTCAAATTGGTAGTTGAGTGTAATCTCCTATCTCCTCTTTCGGATAATCGAGTGCACTCGATTCAACAATTGCAGAAGTCGATTCGAGGAATCAAGTGCGCTTGATCAACGCTCGAAGAATTGAAGATCTCTCCTCACGGTATCGTGCGCGATCAACGTGTCAGAGATAGCTAGAATTCGGCATCTTCGGATCAACGAATTTGGGCAATTCAGTATCTTCCAATCCATCGATTACTACATTCATCGATCTACATTGTTTTTGATTAATCCGCTGCGTCAGTTTTGGTATCGGAGCTTGTTTTAGCCAATCATAGCTAAATCAAGTCTTGGAGCCGAGAATTTGAAGTTTGAAGTGAAGATTTGAACACGGCCGAGAGTTTGAAGAATTGGGTCGTACATCATTTGAAGAATTTGAAGAAATCAAGTTAAGGCCGAAATAGTTGAAGTTGTTCGCATTTGAATTGAAGTTTGAGATCGGATTTGTGATTTGGAGAAGTTGTGTTCATCGTGTTCATCACAAAGTTGCAACAAAGTGAGAGTTTCTGATCCATTACATTTTGGATCAAAGTTCGAATTGTGTTTGAATTTGAAGAGTTTGTAAAGTTTCAAGTATGCCGCCAAGGAGAGCTAATCGTCACCAAAACGTTGAAGCTTTGTATCGAAGAGAAGAAGCTGACGAGATGGAGCAAAGAATCAATGAAAACTTTAGTGAAAAGCTTAACGAAGGAATTGGTCGGTTAGAGAAGATGATGTTAGAGATGAATCAAAATCGGAGAAGGGTTTCACCTGAATCTAACCATGGAGGAAGTAGAGTCTCACCATAATCCAATCGAGAAAGAAGTGTTGACAATGATCAAAGGCATGGGAGGAACGTGGATGATCGTGAACGGAGGAATGTAGATAGAAGGGATGATGGTGGTAGACGTGATGGTAGTAGAGATGTGGGTGGATGAGATAGACAACGATATACATCTGATTTTGAGGAGGAGTATGATGGTGGTAGTGTTCGAGGACAAGGACGAGGACAAGGAAGAAATTACTCTGAGTATGATCACAAGTGGGAGTCGGGGATGAAGACTGAAATTCCTGAATTCAAAGGTGGTATGCAAGCGGAGGAGTTTCTAGATTGGGTAGCTAATGTTGAAGAGATTTTTGACTTCAAAGAAGTTCCAAAACAGCGTAGAGTGAAGTTGGTTGCTACGAGGTTGAGGGATAGAGCTTTGGCATGGTGGCAGCAAACCAAACTTACACCTGAACGGATGGGAAAGTCAAAAGTTGAATCTTGGGAGAAGATGAAGAAATTGATGAAAGCAACGTTCTTACCTTACAATTATCAATCTTTGATGTATCAACATTTGCAAAACTTGAGACAAGGAACGAAATCTGTGAATGACTATGCTGACGAATTTTATCAACTTATTGCAAGGAATGATATTATGGAAACGGAAGAGCATCTGACATCTAGATTCATTGGGGGATTGAGAATGCAGATTCAGGATATGGTTAACATGTTTGATCCCAGATCTGTAGCGGAAGCACATCAGAAAGCGTTGGCTTGGGAGAAGCAGGGTAGACGAGGAGGTGGTGTGTTTACAAGTTCCAATAATCAAGTGAAGGGTGTTAGTGGAAGTTCTAATGTTTCAAAAGCTGTTGCAAAACCAGTTGTGAATGAGGTTGGAAAGATGAAAGTCGGTAATGGTTTCAAGTGTTATAATTGCCAAGAAATTGGCCACAAAAGTAGCGAATGTCCAAAGCCGAAGAAACGAACTATGATTGCTGAACTTGAAAATGAGGATGGTGATGGAGAATATTCTAGTCCAGTTGAGGATGAACAGGATATTGCGTCAGGAGATGAAGGTTGTAATCTAATGCTGAGGAGATCGTGTTTGACACCGAAGCAGGAGGAAGCTAGTTGGTTGAGGAGTAATATCTTTCAGTAGACATGTACTATACTGGGGAAGGTGTGTAAATTTGTGATTGACGCGGGAAGCTGTGACAATATCATTTCAACCGAGGCTTTGACAAAATTGAAGTTGAAGACAGAGAAACATCCGAATCCATACAAGTTAGCATGGTTGAGAAAAGGAGGAGAAGTGAAAGTGGATAGACGAGTTCGTGTTCCATTCTCTATTGGGAAGAAATACAAAGACGAGATCTGGTGTGATGTGGTAGAGATGGATGTTTGTCACTTGCTTTTGGGAAGACCATGGCAGTATGATCGAGCAGTACAACACGACGGTCGGACCAACAGCTACAGTTTTATGTTTGAAGGCACGAAGATTATCTTAGTTCCAAAGAAAAGACAACAAGGAGAAAGTAAGTCAGAAGAGATTGAAGAGCTTAAAACTTTGTTATCTTTGAAGGAGTTTGTGAAGGAAGTAGAGGAGGAGCCGGAAGTATTCTTGTTAATTGGGCGTGAGAGCAGTGAAGAAGTTGAAATACCAGAAGAAGTAAAACCAGTATTGAAAGAATTTGACGATGTATTTCCAGAGGAGTTACCAACGGAGTTGCCACCGTTGAGGGATATACAACATCAGATAGATCTAGTTCCAGGTGCTGTGTTTCCACACAGACCACATTATCGAATGAGTCCGAAGGAACATGAAGAGTTGCGGAGGCAGGTAGAAGAATTGCTTGAGCAGGGGCGTGTGCAGGAGAGTTTAAGTCCTTGTGCTGTACCAGCTTTATTGGTACCCAAAAAGGATGGAACGTGGAGGATGTGCACAGACAGTCGAGCATTGAATAAGATCACAGTCAGATACAGATTTCCGATGCCGAGGCTTGATGATCTATTGGATCAAATTAGTGGGTCTGTAGTCTTTTCTAAGATTGACTTGAAGAGCGGTTATCATCAGATTCGCATTAGACCGGGGGATGAATGGAAGACAACATTCAAGACGAGGGAAGGATTGTATGAATAGCTGGTAATGCCGTTTGGTCTATCGAATGCACCAAGTACATTCATGAGGGTGATGAATCAAATTTTCAGACCATACATTGGGAAATTTGTTGTGGTTTACTTTGATGATATTCTGATCTACAGTGCTAGTAAAGAAGAGCATGTTCAACATTTGAAGAAAGTGTTAATTATTCTTCGTGAAGAACAATTCTATGCTGCTACAAAGAAGTGTGTCTTTATGGCGAGGAGTGTTTTATTTTTGGGATATGTTGTGTCGGAAGAAGGAATACAGGTTGACCAAAGTATAATCGAAGCTATCACAGATTGGCCGCAGCCCAAGACGATAATGGAAGTTCGTAGTTTTCATGGGTTGGCTTCATTTTATCGAAGGTTCATTCCACACTTTAGTAGTGTGATGGCACCTGTTACAAATTGCATGAAGGGTAAACAGTTTGCATGGACGGAGGAAGCCGGGGTTGCTTTTGATCGAATCAAAGAACTCTTGACGTCTGCACCAATTCTAATATTACCAGATTTTCAGCCAGTGTTTGAGCTACATACTGATGCATCCAAGGTTGGAATTGGAGGAGTGTTGAGTCAGAGGGGACGTCCGATTGCATACTTTAGCGAGAAGTTATCAGGAGCAAAGATGAGATACAATACATATGATGTTGAATTTTATGCTGTTGTGCAATCTATTAAACACTGGAGACACTATCTATTTCAGAAGGAGTTTGTTCTTTACACTGATCATGAGGCGTTAAAGCATTTACAAGGGCAAGACAAGATTTCAGCGAGACATGCATCGTGGATTGCATATCTGCAACAGTTTACTTTTGTTGTTAAACACAAATCAGGGGTGACGAATCGAGTGGCTGATGCTTTGAGTAGGAGGAGTCATTTGTTGACTACACTGAAGGTTGAAGTGACGGGGTTTGAAATGTTGCCAGAATTATTTGTCGATGATCCTTATTTTGCAAAGTGCATTGATAAAGTCAAGGAGGGAAAGACGGATGATTTTACGATGGTGGACGGTTTTCTGTTCAAAGGAAATCGATTGTGCATACCTGATTGTAGTTTGAGAATGAAGATTGTAAAAGAGCTGCATGAAGAAGGACATGTTGGGAGAGACCGTACAGTACAGTTGATTTCACAGTCTTATTTTTGGCCATCGATGAGGAAAGAAGTGGAGAGATTTGTGGAACGATGTCATATCTGTCAAGTGTCGAAGGGAACTGCTACAAATGCAAGATTATATATGCCGTTACTTGTACCAACTAAGCCTTGGATTGATGTAAGTATGGATTTTGTGTTGGGGTTGCCAAGGACACAGCGGGGAAACGATTCCATTTATGTGGTAGTGGATCGATTTTCGAAGATGGCACATTTTATTGCTTGTAAGAAGACGACGGATGCTGTTCATGTTGCTCAATTGTTTTTCAAGGAGATCTATCAACTTCATGGATTGCCAGAATCTATTGTGTCGGATAGAGATACTCGATTTCTGAGTCACTTTTGGTTGAGTTTGTGGAAAATGGTGGGAACGAAGCTGAAGTTTAGTAGTGCTTATCATCCGAAAACGGATGGACAGACCGAGGTTGTGAACAGATCATTGGGAAATTTGCTGAGGTGTCTTGTGCAAGATAATCTGAAGAGTTGGGATGTGAAGTTATTCCAGGCAGAGTTTGCCCATAATCATGCTGTGAACCGTAGTACGGGTTTCAGTCCATTTCAGATAGTATACTCAAGCTTACCGAGGGGACCGTTGGATTTAACGGTAGTACCACAACCAAAGGGGACGATTAAACGAGCCGTTGATTTTGTTGAGGGGTTGACTGATTGTCATAAAATCGTTCAGGAACGACTGGAGAAAGCAAATGAGAAGTATAAACGATCTGCAGATCTAAAGCGAAGAAATGTTGAGTTTACAGAAGGAGATATGGTATATGCTGTTTTGACAAGAGATCGTTTTCCAGTGGGTGCGTATAACAAGTTGAAAGCCAGAAAAATTGGTCCTGTAGAAGTTGTGAAAAGGATTAATAAAAATGCTTATAAGTTGAAGCTGCCAGAAGATGTGTACACTTCTGATGTGTTCAATGTTAAACATCTCGTACCATATCATGGGGATGAACGAGCTGATGTGGAAGAATTTACAAATTCGAGGTTGAATTTTTCTCAACCTGGGGAGGATGATGCAGCGCAACCCAGAATTCTTCAAGACTTAAGTCGTACACGACTTAAAGATGTGGGTATAAGTCGTCCCCGACTTATGGAAGGAATTATAGGTCGTCCACGACTTATAAAATTACGTGAGGAAGAGCTACGACTTAATTCCAGAGGGTTACGACTTAACCAAGTTTGTGAGAAAAGGCTCCGACCTAACAAAGTTTTTAAGTCGTTGGTACGACTTAGGGAAGATAAGCGAGATAGCAAGCAGTTAGATCGTGTAGACAAGGTACGACCTACTGGTGACGAGTTACGACCTAACGAAGCCACGACCTACCATAGGTCTCTGAAGTTCTGACTCATAAAGACTTTAAGTCGTAAGTCGTGTGAAGATGGTTATATCATAAGTCGTCTGCTTGGTAAGCTGTTACATATTTTAGGTCGTTACCGACCTAAGTTAGGTCGCCGAAGCTTGGTGCCCTGGATTCTCTTGTCGAGTTAATCTGAACCGCTGTTTCTTAAACCGCTACTAAGTTGAGTCGAATGGTGTTGTTAAGTCGGCAACAACTTAAGTGATGTAATTTTTCTATTTGTATTTGCTAAGTCGCTAGGCTTTCTTGTAGTAAGTCGTAACTCGCGTAGTGTTGAGTCGCCATGTTTGTAAGTCGTTGTATGGTGTAACTGTTAAGTCGGAGAGCAGGCTAAGTCGTAAGTCGGAAGGTGTGGTAATAAGTCGGAACCGACTCATGTGTTGTACATTTTTGTTTGTGTGAGTTGTAGCCTATAAATAGGCAAGTGGAATCATTTTGTAAGGTTGTTGATTTTTGAATAAAATTCTCTTTTGTTAGCTTTGTGCTTTCATTCAAATTGGTAGTTGAGTGTAATCTCCTATCTCCTCTTTCGGATAATCGAGTGCGCTCGATTCAACGATTGCAGAAGCCGATTCGAGGAATCAAGTGCGCTTGATCAACGCTCGAAGAATTGAAGATCTCTCCTCACGGTATCGTGCGCGATCAACGTGTCAGAGATAGCTAGAATTCGGCATCTTCGGATCAACGAATTTGGGCAATTCAGTATCTTCCAATCCATCGATTACTACATTCATCGATCAACATTGTTTTTGATTAATCCGCTGCGTCAGTTTTGGTATCGGAGCTTGTTTTAGCCAATCATAGCTAAATCGAGTCTTGGAGCCGAGAATTTGAAGTTTGAAGTGAAGATTTGAACACGGCCGAGAGTTTGAAGAATTGGGTCGTACATCATTTGAAGAATTTGAAGAAATCAAGTTAAGGCCGAAATAGTTGAAGTTGTTCGCATTTGAATTGAAGTTTGAGATCGGATTTGTGATTTGGAGAAGTTGTGTTCATCGTGTTCATCACGAAGTTGCAACAAAGTGAGAGTTTCTGATCCATTACATTTTGGATCAAAGTTCGAATTGTGTTTGAATTTGAAGAGTTTGTAAAGTTTCAAGTATGCCGCCAAGGAGAGCTAATCGTCACCAAAACGTTGAAGCTTTGTATCGAAGAGAAGAAGCTGACGAGATGGAGCAAAGAATCAATGAAAACTTTAGTGAAAAGCTTAACGAAGGAATTGGTCGGTTAGAGAAGATGATGTTAGAGATGAATCAAAATCGGAGAAGGGTTTCACCTGAATCTAACCATGGAGGAAGTAGAGTCTCACCATAATCCAATCGAGAAAGAAGTGTTGACAATGATCAAAGGCATGGGAGGAACGTGGATGATCGTGAACGGAGGAATGTAGATAGAAGGGATGATGGTGGTAGACGTGATGGTAGTAGAGATGTGGGTGGACGAGATAGACAACGATATACATCTGATTTTGAGGAGAAGTATGATGGTGGTAGTGTTCGAGGACAAGGACGAGGACAAGGAAGAAATTACTCTGAGTATGATCACAAGTGGGAGTCGGGGATGAAGACTGAAATTCCTGAATTCAAAGGTGGTATGCAAGCGGAGGAGTTTCTAGATTGGGTAGCTAATGTTGAAGAGATTTTTGACTTCAAAGAAGTTCCAAAATAGCGTAGAGTGAAGTTGGTTGCTACGAGGTTGAGGGATAGAGCTTTGGCATGGTGGCAGCAAACCAAACTTACACCTGAACGGATGGGAAAGTCAAAAGTTGAATCTTGGGAGAAGATGAAGAAATTGATGAAAGCAACGTTCTTACCTTACAATTATCAATCTTTGATGTATCAACATTTGCAAAACTTGAGACAAGGAACGAAATCTGTGAATGACTATGCTGACGAATTTTATCAACTTATTGCAAGGAATGATATTATGGAAACGGAAGAGCATCTGACATCTAGATTCATTGGGGGATTGAGAATGCAGATTCAGGATATGGTTAACATGTTTGATCCCAGATCTGTAGCGGAAGCACATCAGAAAGCGTTGGCTTGGGAGAAGCAGGGTAGACGAGGAGGTGGTGTGTTTACAAGTTCCAATAATCAAGTGAAGGGTGTTAGTGGAAGTTCTAATGTTTCAAAAGCTGTTGCAAAACCAGTTGTGAATGAGGTTGGAAAGATGAAAGTCGGTAATGGTTTCAAGTGTTATAATTGCCAAGAAATTGGCCACAAAAGTAGCGAATGTCCAAAGCCGAAGAAACGAACTATGATTGCTGAACTTGAAAATGAGGATGGTGATGGAGAATATTCTAGTCCAGTTGAGGATGAACAGGATATTGCGTCAGGAGATGAAGGTTGTAATCTAATGCTGAGGAGATCGTGTTTGACACCGAAGCAGGAGGAAGCTAGTTGGTTGAGGAGTAATATCTTTCAGTAGACATGTACTATACTGGGGAAGGTGTGTAAATTTGTGATTGACGCGGGAAGCTGTGACAATATCATTTCAACCGAGGCTTTGACAAAACTGAAGTTGAAGACAGAGAAACATCCGAATCCATACAAGTTAGCATGGTTGAGAAAAGGAGGAGAAGTGAAAGTGGATAGACGAGTTCGTGTTCCATTCTCTATTGGGAAGAAATACAAAGACGAGATCTGGTGTGATGTGGTAGAGATGGATGTTTGTCACTTGCTTTTGGGAAGACCATGGCAGTATGATCGAGCAGTACAACACGACGGTCGGACCAACAACTACAGTTTTATGTTTGAAGGCACGAAGATTATCTTAGTTCCAAAGAAAAGACAACAAGGAGAAAGTAAGTCAGAAGAGATTGAAGAGCTTAAAACTTTGTTATCTTTGAAGGAGTTTGTGAAGGAAGTAGAGGAGGAGCCGGAAGTATTCTTGTTAATTGGGCGTGAGAGCAGTGAAGAAGTTGAAATACCAGAAGAAGTAAAACCAGTATTGAAAGAATTTGACGATGTATTTCCAGAGGAGTTACCAACGGAGTTGCCACCGTTGAGGGATATACAACATCAGATAGATCTGGTTCCAGGTGCTGTATTGCCACACAGACCACATTATCGAATGAGTCCGAAGGAACATGAAGAGTTGCGGAGGCAGGTAGAAGAATTGCTTGAGCAGGGGCGTGTGCAGGAGAGTTTAAGTCCTTGTGCTATACCAGCTTTATTGGTACCCAAAAAGGATGGAACGTGGAGGATGTGCACAGACAGTCGAGCATTGAATAAGATCACAGTCAGATACAGATTTCCGATGCCGAGGCTTGATGATCTATTGGATCAAATTAGTGGGTCTGTAGTCTTTTCTAAGATTGACTTGAAGAGCGGTTATCATCAGATTCGCATTAGACCGGGGGATGAATGGAAGACAACATTCAAGACGAGGGAAGGATTGTATGAATGGCTGGTAATGCCGTTTGGTCTATCGAATGCACCAAGTACATTCATGAGGGTGATGAATCAAATTTTCAGACCATACATTGGGAAATTTGTTGTGGTTTACTTTGATGATATTCTGATCTACAGTGCTAGTAAAGAAGAGCATGTTCAACATTTGAAGAAAGTGTTAATTATTCTTCGTGAAGAACAATTCTATGCTGCTACAAAGAAGTGTGTCTTTATGGCGAGGAGTGTTTTATTTTTGGGATATGTTGTGTCGGAAGAAGGAATACATGTTGACCAAAGTATAATCGAAGCTATCACAGATTGGCCGCAGCCCAAGACGATAATGGAAGTTCGTAGTTTTCATGGGTTGGCTTCATTTTATCGAAGGTTCATTCCACACTTTAGTAGTGTGATGGCACCTGTTACAAATTGCATGAAGGGTAAACAGTTTGCATGGACGGAGGAAGCCGGGGTTGCTTTTGATCGAATCAAAGAACTCTTGACGTCTGCACCAATTCTAATATTACCAGATTTTCATCCAGTGTTTGAGCTACATACTGATGCATCCAAGGTTGGAATTGGAGGAGTGTTGAGTCAGAGGGGACGTCCGATTGCATACTTTAGCGAGAAGTTATCAGGAGCAAAGATGAGATACAGTACATATGATGTTGAATTTTATGCTGTTGTGCAATCTATTAAACACTGGAGACACTATCTATTTCAGAAGGAGTTTGTTCTTTACACTGATCATGAGGCGTTAAAGCATTTACAAGGGCAAGACAAGATTTCAGCGAGACATGCATCGTGGATTGCATATCTGCAACAGTTTACTTTTGTTGTTAAACACAAATCAGGGGTGACGAATCGAGTGGCTGATGCTTTGAGTAGGAGGAGTCATTTGTTGACTACACTGAAGGTTGAAGTGACGGGGTTTGAAATGTTGCCAGAATTATTTGTCGATGATCCTTATTTTGCGAAGTGCATTGATAAAGTCAAGGAGGGAAAGACGGATGATTTTATGATGGTGGACGGTTTTCTGTTCAAAGGAAATCGATTGTGCATACCTGATTGTAGTTTGAGAATGAAGATTGTAAAAGAGCTGCATGAAGAAGGACATGTTGGGAGAGACCGTACATTACAGTTGATTTCACAGCCTTATTTTTGGCCATCGATGAGGAAAGAAGTGGAGAGATTTGTGGAACGATGTCATATCTGTCAAGTGTCGAAGGGAACTGCTACAAATGCAAGATTATATACGCCGTTACCTGTACCAACTAAGCCTTGGATTGATGTAAGTATGGATTTTGTGTTGGGGTTGCCAAGGACACAGCGGGGAAACGATTCCATTTATGTGGTAGTGGATCGATTTTCGAAGATGGCACATTTTATTGCTTGTAAGAAGACGACGGATGCTGTTCATGTTGCTCAATTGTTTTTCAAGGAGATCTATCGACTTCATGGATTGCCAGAATCTATTGTGTCGGATAGAGATACTCGATTTCTGAGTAACTTTTGGTTGAGTTTGTGGAAAATGGTGGGAACGAAGCTGAAGTTTAGTAGTGCTTATCATCCGCAAACGGATGGACAGACCGAGGTTGTGAACAGATCATTGGGAAATTTGTTGAGGTGTCTTGTGCAAGATAATCTGAAGAGTTGGGATGTGAAGTTATTCCAGGCAGAGTTTGCCCATAATCATGCTGTGAACCGTAGTACGGGTTTCAGTCCATTTCAGATAGTATACTCAAGCTTACCGAGGGGACCGTTGGATTTAACGGTAGTACCACAACCAAAGGGGACGATTAAACGAGCCATTGATTTTGTTGAGGGGTTGACTGATTGTCATAAAATCGTTCAGGAACGACTGGAGAAAGCAAATGAGAAGTATAAACGATCTGTAGATCTAAAGCGAAGAAATGTTGAGTTTACAGAAGGAGATATGGTATATGCTGTTTTGACAAGAGATCGTTTTCCAGTGGGTGCGTATAACAAGTTGAAAGCCAGAAAAATTGGTCCTGTAGAAGTTGTGAAACGGATTAATAAAAATGCTTATAAGTTGAAGCTGCCAGAAGATGTGTACACTTCTGATGTGTTCTATGTTAAACATCTCGTACCATATAATGGGGATGAACGAGCTGATGTGGAAGAATTTACAAATTCGAGGTTGAATTTTTCTCAACCCGGGGAGGATGATGCAGCGCAACCCAGAATTCTTCAAGACTTAAGTCGTACACGACTTAAAGATGTGGGTATAAGTCGTCCCCGACTTATGGAAGGAATTATAGGTCGTCCACGACTTATAAAATCACGCGAGGAAGAGCTACGACTTAATTCCAGAGGGTTACGACTTAACCAAGTTTGTGAGAAAAGGCTCCGACCTAACAAAGTTTTTAAGTCGTTGGTACGACTTAGGGAAGATAAGCGAGATAGCAAGCAGTTAGATCGTGTAGACAAGGTACGACCTACTGGTGACGAGTTACGACCTAACGAAGCCACGACCTACCATAGGTCTCTGAAGTTCTGACTCATAAAGACTTTAAGTCGTAAGTCGTGTGAAGATGGTTATATCATAAGTCGTCTGCTTGGTAAGCTGTTACATATTTTAGGTCGTTACCGACCTAAGTTAGGTCGCCGAAGCTTGGTGCCCTGGATTCTCTTGCCGAGTTAATCTGAACCGCTGTTTCTTAAACCGCTACTAAGTTGAGTCGAATGGTGTTGTTAAGTCGGCAACGACTTAAGTGATGTAATTTTTCTATTTGTATTTGCTAAGTCGCTAGGCTTTCTTGTAGTAAGTCGTAACTCGCGTAGTGTTGAGTCGCCATGTTTGTAAGTCGTTGTATGGTGTAACTGTTAAGTCGGAGAGCAGGCTAAGTCGTAAGTCGGAAGGTGTGGTAATAAGTCGGAACCGACTCATGTGTTGTACATTTTTGTTTGCGTGAGTTGTAGCCTATAAATAGGCAAGTGGAATCATTTTGTAAGGTTGTTGATTTTTGAATAAAATTCTCTTTTGTTAGCTTTGTGCTTTCATTCAAATTGGTAGTTGAGTGTAATCTCCTATCTCCTCTTTCGGATAATCGAGTGCGCTCGATTCAACGATTGCAGAAGCCGATTCGCGGAATCAAGTGCGCTTGATCAACGCTCGAAGAATTGAAGATCTCTCCTCACGGTATCGTGCGCGATCAACATGTCAGAGATAGCTAGAATTCGGCATCTTCGGATCAACGAATTTGGGCAATTCAGTATCTTCCAATCCACCGATTACTACATTCATCGATCTACATTGTTTTTGATTAATCCGCTGCGTCAAGAGGGCTTTGGATAGTGTCACTATAATTTGGAGGAATAGCTTCCATCCAAGTGATGCCGAAGTTGTTTAGAATTGCATCCACCTCATCTTGGGTAGATATTAAGGAATGCTTGGAAGTTGCTTCAATCTTTCTTAGGAGAGGATTCCATCATCAGTACTATGTCTTTTTCTGGTTTTTGAGAAGCATTTTTCACACACATGATCCTGCCAGGTGAAATCATTTTAGTTAGAAGTTATAATTTGTTATGTAATCAACATTTTTTCAAGGATATCAAAAACCTATTACAACAATTTGAATATCAAACAGAACATGAAGTTTCATATCCTTGAAATAATGTTAGAGTTAGCTTAGAAAAATGAAATTTGTTGAGCTTTCAACCTAGTCAAAAGGGAGAATGGAAGTGGACATCCAACAAACACCCTTCAACAATGCCGAAAGCTCAAGGAAAACTCTATTTTTGAAGGAAGTAGTTGAAGCCTACACAACCAATTTGAATATAAGTATACGCTAACGACATTCAGTAAAAAGACAAATGAACCTTTCGACACCGTCGAAACCCATGAACTTTATTTCACTAAGAGAATATGAATGCTGTCGAAACCTTATATGTCAATTAAGTCGAAAGGTTTGAGTTTGAATTATATTAATAAAAATGAAAAGGCCTTGGGACATTTCAACAATATTTGTATAAAATGATGACTGAATCCCAATTAGTTATAAAGGGCGTCGAGAAAGTCAAAAGGGGTATATGGTTTCGAAAGCATACCAACAACTAAATTTGAATTGATACAGTAGGTTTTGACCAAGTCGAAAGGTTTGATTTGATTTTCAACTTAAACCTCAATCCTTTTTATAAAAAGAAAATGAATTTCTAACTCCTCCCATTCCCTAAAATAAATTAGAATTAAGCAGGTACAAGAGGTTTCGAAACCAATAAAATAAAATTGAAATTACACTTCCGAGAGTATGTACTATGAAATCATTTAGCAAAGCACAACAGGCCACTTCTTCGGAAGCTACCAAAATATACTAAAGCCTATTTATGCTTTCGAAGAAGTCCACTCTATATTAACTACATCAACCTTTCGACGAGATCAATTAAGAGATAGGCGATGGACTGCCTTTCGACTCCACCAAAAGAGGTTGAAGAAGCAAAAAAAGTTAGCCGCCTTAATCTCTTTCGAAAGGGTAGAAATTTAAAATTACAACGCCAAATTGTGATTCATACTGCTAAAACTTCTCAATGAAGTAACTGGAAAACTCTTTCTTCCCCAAATTCTATTTTAACTCAAAACTTCAAAAAATTAATAACTAGATTGATTTAAGCGTGAACTAACAATCAATAATCGTAAAATCCTCAAGATGAAAATCTGAGCGTTACAAAAATCCAAATCGAATGAGTTCTTAATGTAAATTAATAGAGGAAATGAAACGAAGCAAGCAATGAGGATGCTTTCAGGCGAATGAAAAACCTAAATTATTTCTATAAAATTAAAACAGCAATTCATATTCAAACCTAGTGAATTTTAAAAATCAAAATTCACTGTGAAAAGTAAGTTCGAAAAGCAAGATAACAAGAATTTACTTTGAATTCAAGCTTCTATTGCTGAAATAAGAGATTATTTAAGAAATTGAGGATTTTGACTTTCGCTGGAGATTTCTCTTATCGTAGGTAAATGAAAGGGGGGAAGAAAGTAGCACAATTTAAAAGAAAATTCAGCATGAAGAACAGACTGTGCGATCAAATTTAAATAAATGGCCAGTATTTACACAAGAATATGAAAAGGCGGGAAATCACAATGCTAAAATAAGGTGAGGTATCGAAATAGATAACTTGAAAAGTCAAAGGCATCTCTTCACCGGGGGGGAGGAGGGGGCAAGTGTTACCACCTATTCTCACTTCAGCATTGTCGAAACAAAGATGAATAGAAGAGAAGGGTGTACAAGGGAAGATAACATCAACACAGCCTTTTAAAGGAGTCGAAGGGATGCTACGGTCAAGGCTCAAATGTGTTGCAAGTTTTCAAAGAGGTCGAAATGGTCGAAAGCACCCGTGCGCTTTAATTGCTTCCTTTTGAAACAGATGCTTTCGCCTGCATGAAGACGTGTTTCGAATAAGTTGAGGAATACCTTTCGAAGGCAACTAATAACAGCCACTCACATGCATGCCAAACCTTTCGAAACCGAAGGTTTCGCCTTCATTCATATTACTCAAAAAGATATTTTGTTGGTACAACCCCTTCGAAAGCATAACTAAGCCTTTCGAACCAGTCGAAACCTTTCACAACTAAGAGGGGTTCCGCATCTATCCACAGGTATGTCTTCGGAAGCTACCTTCCATGTTGAAACCCAGAGTATTTCAATACCTTCGAAACCCTAAGGATGTACCTGTTGACCACGTCGAAAGCTTATGATCCTTCTTACTTGCAACAACAAAGCAACATAAGGTGAAAAGGCGCATCTACCCCTTTCGATGAAGACGGAAGCATTCAGATCCATTCAAATGCAATGAAGAAGGATGTGCAAGTGTCAAAGGTAACGAAAGGTCTACAAGGCCACCTTTTAACCAGGTTGAAAGCACCGAGTCAAAAGGTGCCAAACCGTAATCATAAATAAGACCCCAGGGGTCTGGTTTTGGGAATCCGAATTCTTTCACTCCACTCTTGTATTTTCTAAATGTTGTAAACCCTAATTTTTAATTAGATTGGGAATTTTGTCAGTTTATATTACTTGAGTTTAATGAAAGCATGATTATGGAATTTTGGATATTTTGTGGATTTAATAGTTCCGTTGGATTCAGCTTATAAACTTCTTGTATCAAGTTGGTCGAAGGGTTTCCTTTAGAGTGAGCCAGAGTTCTTAGTTTAACCAATACCCTTAGAGCCTTAACCTTAACCCTTAAGTTGACAAAAGATTAGCTTCCGACAAAGTCAAAACCAATCTATCCAACCCACATCCTTAACTCATTAAAGCTAACTTATGGCATATCCAACTGATTCGAAAGAGGGGTTTTGACAAAATCCTAAAGCAGATCAATTAGTTCGAAAGGCAAAATAAGAAGGACTTTTACCATTTTGTTTTAGCCAAAAGGTTAGATAAGAAAGAGTTTCAACTACAATAACCGATTCGAAGGGTAAACTAACGTGAATAGAATGGATTATAACCAACTTAACCTGATTAAGTGCTGTCAACTACTTTATTCTTTTTGAAATAAGGTCTCGAAAGGGATATCTACACTTTGGACCTAACTTTGGGGTGTTGACCAGTTTTCTTGTCAACATAGATAAAATGATATAATGTTTCATTGTAGCCCTACTGCAATAATTTCTTCTCTTATTGTATTTCAAATTGTTAATAATTCATGGCTTACGTGTCGTTATGCATGTTCAATTGCTTTATTCAGTGTAGTTCTCATAGTATAATATTCCTCATGGTATTCTTCTGGAGTAAGATCGGGATCATCATCATAAGCCATAAAATTTGGATCAGATATTTTATTTTTGTATGAAATTATGTACAGCCATTGTACATACGACAAATTTTACATAAGTTTCAATTGAGTATGTTGGCATATTCTCCAAATCGATAAACTTTTTTTTCTATATTCAAAGGTTCTTTCAATTGCTATAAGTAAACTTGAATGAAATAAATTAAAATTTTCATTGCCCATTTTTGGTTGATTTACGATTCCACGAAAACAAGGAATATGATATCTAATATTATGATAAGGTGGTAAATAATCAGGCTGAAGTGGATATCCAGAATCAACTAAATAATACTATCCATGTTAACGTAAAAATCGAACGCTAACACCCCGGTGAGAGTATTAGTAATAAAGTGAAAGCACCACCCGTTGGGACGGGAACTAAAGCAAGCAGATAATTGCAGTAAAAGTAAAGAGACAGAAAGTTTTTATAGTGGTTCGGCTCAACGTCGAGCCTACGTCCACTTTATCTTCTTTATTGCTGATTTGATTACAACTTTTTCAATGATTCTTCGATTACAACACGATTAAGACGAGTAGCTAGAACTTCGATGTAGAAAAGCTCCTCGGATTCATGTTGAATGATTTAGATCTTTTCCCAAAGTTCGTTGAAGCGTCTTCGGTGTTTGAAGTGTTGAAGAAGTCGAGAAAACAGCAAAGTATCGACGTTACAGAAATGATCCAAAAGTCCCCCTCAATGTGGTGTAGGCGGGGTATTTATAGGAGGAGCCTGGGCTTAGGTCGTTGGGTTTTAGGCCGTGAGCGACCTAAGGGTCCTTCCGAGTTAGCTTAAGTTGTTGGCGACTTAATGGAGCCATTCTGGGTGAGATACTGGGTGTGAGTCAAATCAAACGACTCCTGCTGTTGGAGTCACAAGGGCTGAACTAGATGCTGTTGTGTCCGGGTTATACCAACAAATGGAAGCTCAAAATGCTTTGATGATGGACAAGTTAAGCGCTTTGCTTGGGGCTAACCAACAACCAAAAGATAATGAAAAAACCTTTGCTGAAGATGCTCATAACTCTCAAGAGACAAGCATTCCTCAGAGAACAGCTGGCGCCGCCGAAGGGGCACCTCCCCAAGTTGGAGGTTCAAGGCCGCAGCCAACTCTTCGCGAACGTTTGCCCAGGCAAACTTTCGAAAAAGTGGCTGACGTCTGTTCGGCAATGCCTCTGAATGACGAGGAGTACTTATCAGGAATGATTCACCAAATTATGAAAGAAAGCATGCAAAGGGAGGAAAATGAAAATGACTTGGGGTTTGCTCCAAGCAAGACTCCGTTTACTTAAAGAATTCTAAAAGCTGAATTTCCAAAGAAGTTTGTTCCCCCTACCATCCCAGCTTATCGGGGGACAAGTGACCCTAATCAGTTCTTGTATAAGTATTACTGGCATATGACAGATGACAGGGCAATAGATGAGATCAAATGCAGATATTTTCCTATCTATTTGGAGGGACTAGCTTTACTTTGGTTCACAAAGCTACCGGTTCGGTCTATAGATCAATTCTCTGACTTAACTCGTAAATTCTAGGATCAATTCAGATTGTATGCTTCAAAAGCTAAGAACATAATGTCATTGTACAGCCTTGAACAAGCTCCTGTGGAATCTATCAAATCTTTCTTGAACCGCTTCAATATAGCTTTGGCTGAAGTGGATAATGCTGAACCACGAATGATTCTAACTTACTTAATTGATGCGAGCCATCGATAAATCAAGTGAATTCGGAAAGTGGTTGAAGATGAAGGAACCAAATTCACTTGAGAAGTTTTATAAGAAGGCCGACGAATTTATGCGGCTGGAAAGCCTTCCTGCACCAGCCAGGGTTGTTGTGGCTGAAATTGAAAACAATAATGCGGCTGAAACTTCTAACAAGAAAGAGTCTGGTGGTCAAAAAAGGGAAAATAATGGTGGGAAAAAGCAGAAGGATTCGAAGAAACTCCGCCGTTTTAAACTTTCAGATTTCACTCCTTTGACTGATACCCCAGAGAACATCTTCTTCGCAACCAAGGATGCCATCGAGTACCCTGAGCCACCTAAGATTAAGCTCGGGAAAAATTTTGTGCCTAATGGAAGGTTCTGTCGATTCCACAACCAACCTGGCCATGACACCAACGAATGTCGCCATCTAAAGAACTGGATTGAAGAACTGTTGAGAGAGAATAAACTTCAACAGTATGTCAAGAGAAACAGAGGCGATCCGGTCTCATCTACTCAGGGGCAGCAACTTCCTACTCGTTAATCTGGCTCAGGGAAAAAGGCGCCAGCACAAGAGTCCGAAAGGCCTGTTATTAATGTAATCACAGGGGGTCCTCACCCAGCAGGCAGAAGTTGGGGAGAGATGGAGAGGTATGCTCATGCTCTGAGACATGCCCCAAAAGAAGAAACTGTTTTTGTCTTGGAAGATGCTGTGCCTTCAAAACAGCAAAGAACTTTTTACGATGACATCATATTCAGAGCTAGAGATTCTGTGGGAATTGAGGCTCCCACCATGGATCCTTTGGTAATATCCGCCGGTATCGGACTAGCTATTGTGAGAAGAGTGCTTGTTGATTGCGACGCTTCTTGTAATATCCTTTTCAAAATGACATTTGATCAAATGAAAATTCTAATGGCTGATGTTCAAGCTTCTTCGCAAAAAATTGTTGGATTCACTGGGGAACCAAAACAGCCCATCGGAACCGTCGACTTATTTGTAGAACTTGGCGAAGGGGAGAGAAAAGTGGTCCGTAAGCAAACTTTTGTTATTGTTGACGAATTTTCTGCTTATAACGCCTTCTTGGGACGACCAACTCTTGCAGCATTCAAAGCTATTCTCGCACCGTGGTGCCTAACTATCAAATTCCCCACTGATAACGGCGTTGGTGTTTTGAAAGGGGACCAAAATGCTGGGCGAGAATGTTATCTTACAGAGTTGCGGGAAGCGAAGAAGAGAGAGATGGGAAAGGGTGCGGCAGCTCCGCTCCGCATCAAAGAACCCACCTTGTAGCAATTACGGGGTGGACCCTGCACTGGTGAGCATAGTGGTGTGCGAAAAGAAATTGATCCTAGAAAGACCAGTGCAGGGGAGAATAGGGTGGTGCCAGTAGAAGTAACGGTGCCAGTACCCGTTGACCAGAAAGATCCAACAAGGTGCTAAATGTGGGTTCACAACTCGGTGTGACAGTTCAGAATATGCTAATATCATTCTTAAAAGCAAATCTGGATGTATTCGCTTCGATCCATGCCGACATGTGTGGAATATCTCCAGAAATCGCAGTGCATGCTTTGAACATTGATCCAAATTCACACCCGTAAAGCAGAAAAGAAGAACCCAGGGTCCTGAAAGGTCAGCAGCATTGAAAGAAGAAGTAAATCGGCTCATGGAAAATGGCTTCATCAGAGAATCCACTTATCCAAATTGGGTGTCTAATCCGGTGTTGGTTAAAAAAGCAAATGGAAAGTGGAGAGTATGCATCGACTTTTCAGACTTGAACAAAGCATGCCCCAAGGATTGTTTCCTGTTACCCAGGATTGATCAGTTGGTGGATGGAATAGCTGGGCACGAATTATTGTCTTTTATGGATGCTTACTCAGGATACAATCAAATCATGATGCATGAGCCAGATCAGGAGGACACGAGCTTCATTACCGATGTTGGTCTTTACTGCTATAAAGTCATGCCCTTCGGACTAAAGAACGCTGGGGCAACTTATCAGAGACTCGTTAATGCCATGTTCAAGCCTCAAATTGGTAAGTCTATGGAAGTATATGTTGATGATATGTTAGTGAAATCAAAGAAGGCAGTATACCACATGGATCATCTGGCAGAAATGTTCGCGATCCTCCGAAAGTATGGGATGAAACTGAATCCTCTGAAATGTTCATTCGGGGTTGAGTCCGGAAAATTCTTAGGTTTCATTGTGAGTGCTAGGGGCATTGAAGCTAATCCTTCTCAGATCACTGCCTTAAGAGAAGTCAAACCTCCAAGAACAAAGAAGGAATTGCAAAGCCTCAACGGGAAAGTCGCTGCTTTGAGTCGATTTATTTCCAAGGCCATAGATAAATGCATTCCCTTCTTTGATGCTCTGAAGAAAGGAAAGAAAAATTTCGAATGGACTCCTGAATGCCAAAAAGCTTTCGATGAGCTGATTCATCATATGGAAACGCCTCCGGTACTTTCTAAGCCCAGCAATGGTAAAGATCTTTTCATATACCTAGCAGTTTCATCTCATGCTCTTAGTGCAGCATTGGTACGGGAAGACGCAAAAATTCAACGCTCGGTCTACTACATCAGCAAAAGATTCACTGGGGTATAGATGAATTATTCAAAGATAGAGAAACTCGCCTATTGTTTGTTGATCGCATCCAGAAAGCTGAGGCCGTATTTCCAGGCTCATCCTATTAAAGTCCTCACTGATCAACCTCTAAAGCAAGTCCTATTTCGCCGTGAAACTTCGGGACGTCTTCTGAAGTGGAATATCGAACTCAGTCAATATGATATCACCTACCATCCCCGAAGAGCAATCAATGGACAAGCTTTAGTAGATTTCATTGTGGAATACACAGATAAAGGTGGCAGTGAGGAAGAAGCAACTGATGTCATCCTAGTTCAATGGAAGTTGTATGTTGATGGTGCAAGAAATGACTATTGTTCCGGAGCTGGAGTTGTGCTTGAAACTCCCAAAGGGCGGTCATTGTGCTATGCATTAAGATTAGAATTTCCTTCGACAAATAATGAAGCAGAATATGAAGCTCTTATTACTAGATTGAAGATTGCCAAAGAACTGAACATCAGAGCATTGCAGATCTTCAGTGATTCTCAACTTATTGTATGTCAAGTCAAGAAAGAGTTTCAAACTAAAGGAGGGAACCTACCTGCTTACTTGTCAAAGGCCTGTGAACTTCTCGATGACTTTGATCATTATACAATAAACTATATACCCCTGGAAGAGAACATAAAGGCAGATTCTCTCGCAAAATATGCCAGTTTTGGCGAAGCTCAATTATTGGGATTGGTCCCCGTGGAAGTCCTGTCGGCTCCAAGTACTGATGAGATGGAAATTGACTATATTATGGATGTATCTCAAGAGCGAGAGTCGTGGATGACCCCGATCAAGGAATATCTACTCAACGGCTCCCTGCCAGAAAACTCAAAAGAGCATCAGAAGCTGTTAAGAAAAGCTTTAAGATATGTAATTCAAGACGGTCAATTGTACAGACGAGGATTATCAATGCCATTACTCCGATGTGTAACCAAGGAAGAGGCTAAAACAATTCTAGCTGAAGTGCACGGAGGAGAGTGTGGGGATCATTCGGGTGGCCAAACTCTTGCAAAGAAAATTCTCTGCTATGGGTATTTCTGGCCAGATATTAATAGAGATGCTGCTAGCTACTCCCGAAAGTGTGACAGATGCCAGAGATTTGCAAAAATTCCAAGAGCACCTTCCACCGAGCTAACACAAATGGTCAGTCCATGGCCATTCGCCATTTGGGGGATCGATCTCATTGGACCTTTGCCGATTGCCAAGTCCGGAATCAAATATGCTATTGTTGTTGTTGATTATTTCACTAAATGGGCTGAAGCTGAACCATTGGCTACTATTACCTCTAAAAAGATGATAAATTTTGTAACTAAAAATATCATTTGCAGGTATGGTGTGCCTCAGTAGATAATCACAGACAATGGTACCTAATTCGAAAGTGAAGAATTCCAGAACTTTTGCAAGCGATTCAAGATCCGAAAAAGCTTCTCAGTAGTGGCTCATCCGTAGGCAAACGGGAAAGTGGAAGCAGTGAATAAAATTATCAAATCAACCATAAAAAAATAGCTAGAAAGAGCAAAAGGTGGTTGGGTCGACAAGCTGCCACTTGCACTATGGGCGTACAGAACTACCCACAAAACTGCGACTGGGCACACTCCATTCTCATTGGCATACGGATCAGAAGCAATGATTCCAGTGGAAATAGAGGTCCCCTCACACAGGAGAATTCATTTCAACCAAGCTGAGAATGAAAAGCTGCAACTTGAAGCACTTGACTTGCTTGATGAAAGAAGAAAAGAGGATGAGCTCAGAGTCGCAGCCCATCAGCAAAGAATAGCCAGGCACTTCAATTCTAAAGTTCGCCAACGCAGCTTTGAAATCGGGGATCTAGTCCTGAAAAGGGTCATGACAGCGACAGGAGTGTTTGGGCCAAACTGGGAAGGGCCATATGTCATAGGCAAAAAGCGTCTTGATGGCACTTTCAAGCTCACAACTGTCGAAGGAGATCTAATTCCAAGAGCCTGGAACAGCAATCACTTACGTCCATATTTTACTTAAAAGCCATGCTTAAATTTGTAAAATGACTGTGGATGTATCATGCTTGTATTGTAAAATCAGTGCAAATTGATAATAAGAACTATAAAGTGGATGTAGGCCCAATTCTTGGCCGAACCACTATAAATCTTGTGTTCTCTACTATTATGAAATGCCTGTTTTATTTCAATGCGCAAATATCTTAAATATATTGCTAAAATGTCGATTTAATATTGCAGGCTATCAAAGCAAAGCTTACCTATTCAACACATCACGAAACCAAGCGATTCATACAAATCACACAACAAACAAATGTCAAGTCACAAAAATTCCAAATTCAATTCCTACTTAAGAAGTGCTTCTCACAAACAGTTGGTGATTCCACCAAAGGGGCACCTTCCCAAAGTGAAGGCACCGGACCCTTGCTAACTGACTGTGATCATTTGTGCAAACAGACATCCAGTTAAGTAGCTTGTGTTTGCCCCACGGATTCACTCAACCATGAAGTACACTTCCCTGGAAAAATTAGAACAAATAACTTGCAAAAGAAAGGAATATGTGCTTGGAGATGATAACAAGGAATCGCTGAAGGGCAGTTGATGAAGAGACATGGGCAAGCATACCAAAACAGCCGAAATTGAATCTTGTGTCTCACCCAAGAATGTTGGTGGGACCACTCAAGGGGGCACCTTCCCAAGATAGAAGGTTCCAGGCCCTTATTACTTGATTGCGATCGTTTGTGCAAATAAACATCCAGTTGGGTAACTTGCGTCTGCTCCGTGGATCCATTTAACTGTGAGATGCAACTTCCTGGCAAACAAAACAATAAAGCCCTCTCCGGAGGCACAAAGCCCTTTTCGGAGGCACACAAACAAAGACCCCCAACGGGGCAAAAGCCCTCTAACGAGAGGCACGCCCAAATCGAAATGCTTCTCTCACCCAAGAATGTTGGTGGGACCACCCAAGGGGGCACCTTCCCAAGGTAGAAGGTTCCAGGCCCTTGTTATTTGATTGCAATCGTTCGAACAAACGAGCATCCAGTCGGGTAACTTGCGTCTGCTCCGTGGGACCATTTGACTGTGAGAAAGTAACTTTCAGGCAAAACAAACAAAGCCCTCTTCGGAGGCACACTTCACCAAGTTGAAGTGCCAAACAAAATCCCTCTTCGGAGGCACAAAAACAAAAGCCCTCTAATGAGGCACAAGCCCTCTTTGGAGGCACAACTCTTCGTAGGAGCCCTCTTCGGAGGCAAAAGACCTCCAACGAGGCAAAAGACCTCTAACGAGGCACAAGCCCTCTTCGGAGGCACAACTCTTCGAAGGAGTCCTCTTCGGAGGCAAAAGACCTCTAACGAGGCACAGGCCCTCTTCGGAGGCACAACTCTTCGAAGGAGCCCTCTTCGGAGGCACAAGTCCTCTCCAAGAGGCACACTAAGAAAGCCCTCTCTAGAGGCATATCAAAACAAAGCCCTCTTCGGAGGCACACTTCTACCCCCAACGGTAAAGTGCCAAATAAAGCCCTCTAACGAGGCACGTCCAAAAATAAAAGCCTTCTTCAAAAGTCCGCTTCACTACAAAGAGTAATCCACTTCTCAGAAAATAAAAGTGGTCCGAAGGTTGAAGCATAAAACTCTTTCTAAAAAGAAAAGAAAAAGAAGAAAACTTCTCCAATAGAAGGCATACTCCACTAAAGCAGAATAATATTTCCTCAAATCGGAAGAATTATTCTCCAAATCAAGAGCACAAGCCTTTTCAAAGTGGAGAAGATTGCAATAAGCCGTGGTATGGGGGCAATATAATACAGCTGCATTAATAAAAACAATGCTCAAGCAACATACCACGAGCTTATTGCAATATCATACAAAGAAAATGAAGAAACTTATGCAAAAAAGAAAAACAAGGAATAAATGCATTCACAAGTACAGACAAAAATTGTACAAGTAAAAATAGTCATTTTATTCCATACTATAAAATTGTTTACACATATGCAGGTTTCAAAAAGCGGGGGCCGGTACCCGCACAATTTCCGGTCGATACAAGTCTTTAGACAAAAGGAAAAATAGCAAAACAAGAAAGAAAGAACCAAACTCATTTCTTCTTCCTCCCGCCACCTTTGGAGCCCTCACCTGGCTTAATGGCTAACTTCGCAAGCCGGCCTGGACGAGTCGCCGAAGAAGGAGAAAGAGGTGCAATTGGGTCTTCTTCCACTTTCTCATCACTAGCGGAAGCGTCCTTCTTCTTCTTTGAAGTTACACGTTTTCCCCTCTTCTTCGAGGAAGATTCACTGCCTAGAGAGATAAGATCACTCAGCTTTGTGTCATCGGCAGTAAACTTCTCCGGTGTCCTCTCACCCTCCTCAAGTTCTTCAGCCTTCTGCTCTTGAGAAGCCGCCGGGTCATCTAATCCTTGAAGAGCTTCTATTTGTTCTTCTTGTGATCCCGGTTGAGAAGCAGAAGGAGGAGTAACTTGAAGACGTGGATGAGCAACAGTTGGGGGAGGCGAAGCTGGTACAACACTTGTTATTTTTGCTACAGAAGAAGAAAAGTTAAAAACATCAGTATTTCCCGCAAAGAGAGGAGATAGTGGCACATCAAGGCTTAAGTAATAGGCAAAAAGTTCATCGAGCTCATGTGAAGCAAACGAGCAGTCCACTTGAGCCAGATCTGAATTGAAGTTACCTGGAGAGCTTGGTTTGATCACATCGATTTCAAAGTCTTGGGCTTCAATGTCGTCCTGGGCCTTCTCTTCGACTTGAACAGTGGGGGGCTCGGTAATTGCGGTTTTAATTTCGGCTTTTGCAGGAGGTGGAGAATGAGAGCTAGAGCCAATGGTATCAGGGTCGACCGAAGCCGAAGGACGAGTGGGGTCGGCTAAAGGCGCCTTCTCCAGATGCTCTCCTCCTGCTGCTTCGGCTCGCTCCCTGGCAAGCTGTTCTTTCCCTCTAGCAAGGGTAGCACGACCCTCGTCGTCCAAATGATAAGTCTTCAGGTCCTCCTCCACATAGCCAGCATCTCTATACATTTCAATTATTGCCTCCCACACTTTGGCTAGAGTAATTTCATTTTTTTGGGCCCAAGAACGAAAGACTTCCGCGTCCCAAGACACCGAGAACATAAAACTCAAAAAGAGTGGAGCTGATGGTGGCCTTGGTGGTTTCATGCGATTCCTCACCAGCCACTTTTCCAGCCATGGCATCATCACGCTCCTTTTCTGCTTTTGAAAATGGAGCTTTTAACGTTGCAATCTCCAGGTCTTGGGAGTTAACCTTTTCCCGCAGCTGAACGGTATCCTTGCGGTATTTTTCAATAACATGCCGCTCTGCCTCAAGTTTCGTTTCGGCATCTCTCTGGGCAGCATGTGCATCTCTCACTTGCTTTTGAAAAACTTTTTCCTTTGAGAATGAGAAGCGGAAGAGGTAGCAAGGTCTTCTTTGAGTTTCTTGTTTTCTGCCTCAAGCTCTTCATTATAGGCAGTGATGCTTTTCATTTCCGCATCATGTTGCTCAAGAACTTTCTTCGACTCCGACTTGTCGTTTTCCATCGTTAGCATAGCCTCGATATTTGCGTGGTTAACTCTTTGAAGCTCATCGACAAGTTTTTTCCATCCAGACATTTTCTCAATGTCGAGTTTAACGGCATCAAGATTTCACAACATAGCTTGTTTGTTGATTGGGACCAAATCAAGATCAAAACACACTTCTTTGAAGCACCAGTGTGGAAATCAACTTTGAAGAGTAGTCGGAGCCTTCCCGACCTGATATGAAGGCCTATTAATTATTGATTGAATATCAGTTCTCTGAAGAGCAGGAGAGCTGGAGGGGATGTCTAAAGAAACGAAAGAAGCAGGCGCTTTAGGAATTTCAGAAGAAGATTTCTCGCTAAGTCGGGCCCGCTTGCTTGGGTCCTCAACTACATGACTCTTCCCTCTATCGTCATGAGATTTTCTTTTGTGGGAATCATCGTCTTTCTGGAAGGAGTCATAGCGCTCATCTCTTCTCCCGTAGCGCTCCTCATGGGCCCTCCTTTCTTGAGCTTTTCTGGCTGCTCTTTCTTCGTCGGTCTCCCTAGGGCCAAGGAGATGACGCTTGGGATCATAGTAGTCACGCCTTCCGTAATGCAGAAAGTCGTCATAATACGAGCCACTGCGTCCCATTAGAGAACCTGAAAACGAAAAAGAGATAGAATTTAGAAATCTCCAGAAAAGGAAGTCAAGTGCGAGTAACTGCTAAAAATCCTAAGTGTGTGTGGCGTGCAAACTACGCGCGTCAGCTACAAACCACTCTTCAAAATTGGGGAAATATCAACTTTCACGGCAGGAGTCGACTCCTGGGTTGACGGAAGTAAACAAAGTGCAAACGATGCATCAATTGCTGGGGAAGTGTGTCCAGAAGCGACAGGGGCATCATCTTTGAAAAGCTCATGAGATGTCACCATAAGATCACTTAACCCCTCGAAGATGTCGTCACCGTTATGCCCAGCCAAGTGAGTCACACCAGCAGTGCCTTCTTCAGCATGCTCAGCACTCTTTGTGGCAGAACTTTCCTTCTCCGTCCCCTCATCAACTTCTGTGGCGACCTTCCCGGGAGGTTGAGGGAGTTCCTCTTCTTCGATAACCGGGAGAGGCTTAAACTTGCCGGAAAACTCTGTACCCTCAGCAGAACCGGAGCATTTTATCAATGAAGCCTCTGCAACAAGTTCTTTCGATGCAAGTTCTTTTGCAGGGGCTGGGGCATCAGATGTTTCTGGTTGAGAAGCGGGGGCATCGCGAAGCTGAAGGGATCGGGAAGGATGTAAAAGGCCAAATTGATGTAAAAATTCATCTTTCAAAAGATATTTGATACTCCTCTCTTCGGCGGCAACAACGCTTAGCCTTTCAAAAGTTGTCTCGTGGCTGGAGTCTTTAGAAAGAAGAGGAAGTGCTGTAAAAGTAAAGAATGAAGTTAGCACTTAACAACTCGGATTTTGAAAAGCTCAGGAACAGAAGGAACAGAGATAGGCAAGCTTACTTCCTACTCTCCAAATGGCGTAGAATCCCGGGGGACAGCGAACAAAGAAAAATTGATTCAAAAACCCGTGGGCGCTTTCAGGAAGATCAGCAATTAGTTTACGGTTCCTGGCGCTCCTCACAAGTACAATAGAAGGATGATCTTTATTCTTCGCAAACGTGCACAAATAGCAAATCTCTTCAAAGCTCGGAAGACGGTCGAGTGTCCTCCTAAACAGTGCACACAGTCCCATCAAGATGGCGTAGCCATTGGGATGCAACTGGAAAGGAGAGATAGTAAATCGGAGAAGGAGCTGTCGAAGAAAATCGTTAAAGGGAGGAATAGCTCCACTTGAGCACATCTGACGATTAACTGCGATAAAACCAAGAGGTGGCCTATCAGCAGAATCATTTACCCCAGGAAGCAAAGCGTCCACTTCAACAATACCAAACTGAACACATAATTGACTAAACACCCGTTGATTCAGAGTGGTTGAAGTTCTTTATGGGGGATTATCCAAGAGATTAGCTATTGGGAAGACCTCTCCAGCTTGCCCTACTATCTCTTCTTGTTGAGAAGTCATTCTACACAAGGAACTGGAAATTTCAATATGAAGGTGCACGTTTCCTAAAAGCGTGTGAAGTGTTGTGCAAAGCTACTGAAATAACAAGTAAATAAAATAAAACTTGAAATGGTACTGATTGATACACGTCAATTCAGGAAATTTCAAGGCTTGTTATTAGATCAAAGTTAAGTATAGTATCAATGCAGATAATATTTAGCAATAAGAAGTTATAGTTGTATACATTTTGCGTTGATACTTCATTTAAATCAATCGATTCACATCACTTCATCTTTAATCAGATTCATACTATTTTACTTAAGTAAAATATCATTTCTTTGATCTAATCCATCATTCGATGTAGGCGGTCAATGATGAGTATATTCGTCCTAGTTTTCTGCAAATGTTGTATTTAACAGGTTATTAGCAATCAAGTCAGTACAATCTGCGAAAAAGTACAACAAGTCCAAGCAGTTCGAATTGGCAATTCAGTCAAGTTCTGTAAAAATTTTGCAAGTGTTCAGGTCCTTAAGTCGCAGGAACGACTTAAGACTAGCTCGGGATTACTTAGGTCGTCCAAATCATGTTCAACGACCTAACATAAGTCAGCCTCCATTAGGTAGCTCTGCCTGGGTTATAAAAGTTCATCAACCCTACGAGTTAAAACTGCTCCACGGGTTAAAATGAAGTCGTCTGATTTGTTTGGTCGCATGAATTCTTTAAGTCGTTTGCTTGGTTAAGTCGTTTGCTTGGTTAAGTCATTTGCTTGGTGAAGTCGTTTGCTTGGTTAAGTCGTTTGCTTGGTTAAGTCGTTTGCTTGGTTAAACCATTTGCTGAGTTATGTCGTGTGATTCATATTTAAACCCTATGTCCTGCTCTCCACTCGCATGTTGCCGCGTGTCCATCCCCCTTACCTCACCAGAAACACCGCAACGTAACCCGCTATCCACTAACCCGTTAACCTAAAATCTCCTCCTCGTCTCTCCAATACCACCAAATCACCCAAAAAACCATTAACATCTTCTCAGATTCGCCACAAATTCAATATTGTTGTTTTATCATGAATCGCAGCCACTGCATGATCGACAGCAATCACAAATTGGTCGAAACATGATTCTCGATGAAATGCAGCAAAAGAAAGTGAATCGAAGTCGGAATGTGGAAATCGGCGATTTGACAACAGATGTAGGTGAACGATGGCCATAATTACTTACGTAGTTGGACGGAGGATTGACCGACAACGAGAAGGTTGGGATTTTGTCTTCGAAAGCTTGGAGAAAACGCCAATGGTAGTTTCGGATAACAGGGCAAGTGAGGAAAAGGAAGAAGAAGCCGAGAAACTTATAGGCAGGAAAGGTGGAATTCGAATCGGCTTAAACGACCTAACAACTCCAGCGACTCACGACTTAACAACTCAGATGGCATGAGTTAAAAAGTGTCGAAGCACATGACCTAGTCCCTAGGCATATACTTCGAGGGGCAAGTGTTAACACCACTTTTTCAATGACCTAGAACTCAGCGGTCTACGACTTACCGATCTAAAGGACTCAAGCGACTTAAGCAACTCAGGGCTTCAGCGACCTAACGACTTAGCGAGCTAAGAGACCCACCGGCTCAACGATCTACAAGCTAGCGACCTAACGAGATAAGAAGGCTGC
Source organism: Allium fistulosum (assembly GCA_030737815.1). Taxonomy (NCBI): domain Eukaryota; kingdom Viridiplantae; phylum Streptophyta; class Magnoliopsida; order Asparagales; family Amaryllidaceae; genus Allium; species Allium fistulosum. The sequence goes on along the minus strand of CM060902.1, from coordinate 1,559,123,695 downwards.
GACCTAACACCAGAAGATCTCCTGCGACCTAACTCCAGAAAGCGACCTAGCGACCTAACAGAGTTAGCGACCTAGCGACCTAACGAGTTACCGACCTAGCGACCTAGCAATTCAGGAGAAGGGAATGACTCAACATGCTCCAAAGTAAAGCCACACGACCTACCTCTTATGTTAGGTCGCTCGCGACCTAATCTTGCCGAGATAACTTCTGAATTCACTACATTAGGTCGCTCACACCCAGTATCTCACCCAGAATGGCTCCATTAAGTCGCCAACGGCTTAAGCTAACTCGGAAAGACCCTTAGGTCGCTCACGACCTAAAACCCAACGACCTAAGCCCAGGCTCCTCCTATAAATACCCCTCCTACTCCACATTGAGGGGGAACTTTTGGATCATTTCTGAAACGCCGATACTTTGCTGTTTTCTCGACTTCTTCAACACTTCAAACACCAAAGACGCTTCAACGAACTTTGAGAAAAGATCTAAATCATTCAACATGAATCCGAGGAGCTTTTCTACATCGAAGTTCTACTTACTCGTCTTAATCGTGTTGTAATCGAAGAATCATTGAAAAAGTTGTAATCAAATCAGCAATAAAGAAGATAAAGTGGACGTAGGCTTGACTTTGAGCCGAAACACTATAAAAACTTTCTGTCTCTTTACTTTTACTGCAATTATCTGCTTGCTTTAGTTCTTGTACCAACGAGTGGTACTTTCACTTTATTACTAATACTCTCACCGGGGTGTTAGCGTTCGATTTTTACATTAATAATCTAGTTGGAGGGTGATGGAAGTTAGAGTTTCTATCATTTATTGCTACATTAAAAATTCTACTATCATGCGCAGTACATTTCCAACCATTCATAACATAAGTAAACTATAAATTGAATGAGTATGCTACTAAGATATTCTGCAAAACATAAGATTTTGTCCTATATATGGAATAACTCGATCTGCAAGTGTGCCATTACGTGTGTACCATCTATAGCAATAATACAGTTTCTAAAATATGAATAGTACCAGTTTGAAGTTCTAATATGATCTAGAATAGTATTAAATTGAGGACCATCTGGCTTGATAATATCTGTAGCAAGTAATTGTACAACATCTAAAATAACACGAAAACAAACTGAAATTGTGCTACATGATTTTTGAAATCTTTCGCTAATTTGTCAATTTGAGAGTGATGCAGCTATGGTGTATATGAACATAACAACTGTTTTCCTGATACTAATTTTTTCCATTGTACTTAGACCATAATTTTGAAGCCTACCACATAACAAGAGAAAACAAAGTCTTTACATTCGAAAATTTCATTAACGTTCTTGATGCCCATTTAATATGTCATCAACCCATATTAAACTGGTATAATGTGACGTGTGAATTTGGATGATATCGCTTCTTCTTCTACATGGATACGCTGATATAACGCTAAAATCATGTGCATCTTCATAGCCGAATTCTTTTTTCGAATTAAACATTGTTGGTATATGATGAAATATGTAAGTAGAGAGAAGAAGAGAGAGGAATAATGAAGTGAAGAAGATGAAGGGAGAGGAGATTGGTTTATAGGGTTTGGATTAAGACATTGGCGTCGAACGCGTCGGACGCCAATGTATCAAATTCCAACGATCGACAAACGGAACAGGGGAAGGAAATTAAAGTCGAATGTGTCGGACGCTAAGATATTTATCTTTTATCTTACTTTTTATCTATTTTCATTTTAAATATAAGATAAAATGTATTTATTCACGAGGTATAACTTATAAAATTATATATCTTTTTAAATGATAGTTGTGATTACCTTTCTAAGTTTGATAAATGTTAAAGCAAAGAATATGTATTAATATTTTCTAAGCATGCAAATTCTTTCTAAGCTTTAATATTTTTCTTTTATAACTCATAGGTCTATGCTTTGTATTTTATCCGGTCCTCATTTAAGTAGAGAAAAATAAGTAGAAAAAAATGCTAATTTACAATAATTTTAGTATTATTCATTCAGTTGCATAGTTTGGATTTCATATCAGCTCATCTATCATCCTTGATAAGTCAGCTTTTGTGTAATTATATGTCATATTATATATAATCTGATCAATGTTTTTTGTACTATCGAGTCGAGCCAGTTAAAGTGGCTATCGAACAAGTTCTCTGCCAACTTTTTACATAGTGGTTCTTAACCATGTTGTACGATTTTTAGTTTGATGTTTGTGTATACGCATCCATCCATAAGAATAATACAAGTAGAAATTCAAAAGTATTTAGGACAATGTTTAAATCGAAAATAACATGTAGTGTGGAAACATTGTTCCATAGCATAACATTCGTTTGCATATTTTATCTTTTCTTTACAAGGTCACATCTAGTCCCTTTCGAGCACTTCATTAAAAGATAAAGAGAATAATCACAGAAGTACATCGTTCAGTCATTCCACTCAATACTACTAGTGCAAATTGGGTCAATATATATCACCAATATATACTAATTTACTTTCCTTGTTTACTTTAATAATTTGAATGTGTTTCAAGTAATTAACCATTTTTGAACTTTGTTGGCTTTGTTGTAAGTTGTCTCAATTTTCATTTATAAAACTCCATAATTTGATTTGTTTGACTAGATGTTCTACTGTAATACTTTGTACATGCTGTTAACCATAAAATATTCAGAAGAATGAAGGTATGAAAGAAGGGTCACGAGAGCATTGGAAAGATCAAAAAGCACCGAGATGTTCTGGATAATCATAACTTCCGACAAGGAGCATCCGACGAAGTCCAAGGCTATCTTTCAAAGTCCATAGGTAAGACGATGCTCCAAGAATCCACCTTTCGACTAGGACAAGAGGTCTTTCAACAAAGACAAAGGAGAAGGAGCTCAAGCAAAACCTTTTGAAGGAGCCGAGAGGATGTAGTCATCAAGATTTAATAGCTTCAAACCTTCCGAAGTAGTAGAAAGGTTCCGTTCAGGGAGTTCTTACCTTTCGAAGAAGATGAAGAAATCAAAGCAAGCAGGTGCAACTCCATAACGACCTTTTCAAAAGCATAGCAAGCCTTTCGAATCGGTTGGAGCACATCCAGAATACCTTTCAACTAGGTCGAAAGGTTTTTATGAAGAAAGAAATGCTCAAAAGTCAGCAAAGAATGGTAGATAACCATTCGGAAACATTGAAGGGAAACACAGAACTCGACAACAATCAAGTGAGAAGCAACCTTCCGACAAGATTGAAAGGTTCATAAGAAGCACGTAAAGAGCAACCTTCCGACAAGGACGAAAGGTTCAGAACAGTATAAAGAGACAACCCTTCGATAAAGGCAGAAGTATCATGGACGCATAAGAGTAACAAACCTTCGGATAAAGGCGGGATGTTCATAATAGCAGATAAAAAAGCAAACCTTTCGATAAAGATGAAGGGTTTAAGGTGGCATATAAAAGGGAGACCTTTCGAACCACTCGAGAGCATGAAGTGGAAATGGGGCTGCCTGCATCTATAAATAAGACCCAAGGGGTCCAGTTTGGAGGTGGATTTTTCCTCATTCTAATCTTGTAACATCTAAAATAAAAGCTCTATAACCATAATGAGGTAGTGATTTGGGGAATTTAATAAAATGAAGACTTTTCTTGGATAAAGAGGAAAGTCTTAAGTCTCATGAATTTACTTTACAATTTACCTTAATTTTTTCTGGTTTAATATCAATTTTCAGGTGCAGTTCTTCCGGAAGGTCCTTATCAACAAAGATAATTATATTCCTTCTAGACAACCTTTATAACCCTTTAGAGACCCCTTTCTTGCAGCCTAAACCCTTCGGCCACAAGGGAAGCTTGCTTGAATCAACATCCTTAAAAACATTCTGAAGTCATAAGGGCTGTAGATAAAACCTTTCGATAAGGTTCAACCTCATCGGAAGGTTCTTATTAACAAGGTCGACAACATTCCTGAACAATCAATAACTGCAACCCTTCGAAGTCTTAAACCCTTCAACCTAAACCTTTCGACAAGGTCGACAACCTATTTGGATCAACATTCACTGAAACCTTCCGAAACTTTTGACTCAACTGTTTTAACTTCTCAACAAGGTTGGAATCTACTCAATATAAGTGATCAAACCTTTCGTCAAGGTCGGAAGCTACTACCTTCTCACCAAAGTAATTGATTTCCTGCCCTAATTCAAGGAAGGCTGTCTCCATAACCATTCGATAAGATTGAATCCTACCTTTTGACGACTCAATTCAGGAAAACCTAATCTAATGAAAAGAAAAGACTTTGTGGAAGACTTCAAGCGAGCTCATCGAAGCAGGAAGGTCACTTAGTCCAAGCTCTAAACCTTTCGGCGTCAACGGAAGGTCTGATTCACAAGATATTTACAAGTGAGGATACAAAAGCAATCTTTAAGGGAATCACACCTTCTGAACTTACCGCATTACTTGGAATAACTTTGGGGTGTTGACAAGAAATCTTGTTAACATTTTTAGCGCTAGAAGGAGAACTCGAACCTCTGATACCTAATCACTTTTACCAAGAATTAATAGAGCTCTTTGTTCAAAAAGAAGAAGATGGAAGGAGTCATGAATAGTATTGATATCTCAAACGAAGAAGTTAAGCCACAATCAACTTTGGAAAACAATATAGTCCCAAACTTTAACTTGGAGAATATAGAAATTGGGCAACCTTTGCCCTTAAGGAGGTTGGAAAACAATGAAATCAAAGTCCAGCACCTGCAACAACAAATGATAAACATTCAGGAATTTCATGATGGAGTACTTTCTCAAAAGTCGCTAAAGGTTACGGAAGGAGAAGGCGAGGCACAACGTCTAAATGAAGAACAATATGAGGAGCAAGGAAGTCTGACTAGGAGAACCATCGAGCAATCAAATAGCTTAAACATTGAAAACAGTGGAGGTCAACATGACAATATTCACAACCAAGTAACAGAGGATACAATAAGAAATGTACTCAATGAATTAAGGAAATATGTTATCCTACAAAAGGCCCCTTTTTTAGAAGAAATTATAGCAACTAGCATTCCTTCTTACATTCAGATTCCCCCACCAAAGTAACACACTGATCCAGATGATCCCCTTATAGCATTTAAAATTGGATGAACTTGTATAATGCCTCTGGGACAGTTCGATGCAAACTTTTCCCGATTACTCTTCAAGGAGTAACTATCAAATGGTGTAGGAATTATCAAAAGAAGACCATTTATTCCTGGGAACAATTTTCTTATGATTTTGTGACACAATTTTACGTATTCAAAGATAAAACTATGAGCTTTAGCCTGTTAGCTACAATCAAACAAAAATGGGGAGAACCACTAAACGAGTATTTAAAGAGGTTCAATAGTGAAGCATTAAAAGCCGAAGACGCGACCGATAGAGACAAGTTAATAGCAGTTCGGTCTGGGCTAGTCAAACAAACCCCTTTCTGGGAACAACTTTATATTAACGGATGAGGGGATCTATGAAACTTCTACTTCCAAGCCGAGAAATTTATTCAGATAGAGAAAAAATATTCCACGACAAGGGAATCTCAACGACGACAAAGGATAGAAGAAATCAATTTTGAGTCCCCTAGTGAAAGAATAGAGAGAAAGAAAAGTAAGAGGAAATTCAGAAAGAGATTTCTGAATCCAATTATGTGAATTTGAATAAGCCCCTTTCTCATATTTTCGCTATAGCAAAAGATACTGAAAGCTTTTCAATTACTCACAGTATATCAAGCTGCCCCAAACCAAGCAAAGAGAATGATTATTGCAACTATCACAAAGCAAATTGATATAAGACTAATGAATGACGCGCCCTATCAAAAATGGTCCAAAACGCAATCAAGTCAGGATCTCTTAAAGATATCATTAAAAAAATTTGAATAGCTTCTTATGCTAATAAGAGAATTACCTAAATACTCGAGAACTAACTCTTTCTGCAAAAGAATGGCAGATTAACAGTCTATTGATCTGTCAAATCCAGTGGCTTTTGTTTGCTATGAACTTTTCTTATTCATAAAATTCTAAACTTGATTTGTATTGCAAAATTGATCATATACTGATTTGAAATTCGAGTATCATTACAAGTAAAAACAAAACCAGTCCATGGCATTCAGCACATGGACGGTACACAACAAACTTCTAGCTACCTAAGAAAGATGGCTCAAATGCCTGATACGAAGCAACTATCAATGTATAAGTAAATGCAGTATAAAGATCGGTTCTCGCAAAATCTCGGGCTGCTATTAGTTCTTCATCAATTTCTAAAAATATATATTACAAAAAGGTCAATAGAGCAAAAGATATTTTCACTAACGTCTCCAAAACTATTTTTATACCTCTTGGAAGGAGGATCAAAATTACTTTCATACCTCACACAAAGTGGGAACAAAATAATTCAATCTTTCCTTGGAAATGTCTCTTGAGAAGAGAAACAAAAATTTTGAAAATAATATATATATATAGTACAAAAAATGTTTTTGAGAATCAACCTCCGATGTCCAATCCGGAGTACTAAAAAATGTTTTTGAGAATTAACCTCCAACATCCAATCTGGAGTACAAAAAATGTTTTTGAGAATGAGCCTCCAACGTCCAATCCGGAGCACCTTCTAGAGGGAGGAATAAAGCCCCTAACGTCCATATCACCTCTTAGGAGAGGATCAAGATAAGCACCCGCAAAATCAAAAGCCCCAAACGTCCATATCACCTCTTAGGGGAGGGTCAGGATAAGCACCCGCAAAATCAAAAGCCCCTAACGTCCAAATTACCTCTTAGGGGAGGATTTGGTAAAGCGCTTATCAGCGGCCTTCTAGAGAGAGGTCACCTAAGTACATATCCCTTTGAGACAAGGGAAGCCCAAAGAGAGGCTCATCAAACAATGGACTAAGATGTCTGAGCCCATAGAGTGGCTTATCAAAGAGTAGACTGAGACGTCCAAGCCTAGTAGGGGCTCTAAATAAAAGAATAAAGACAAAGATGTCTACAACTCAAGAAGAAAGTCAGAACCTAAGAAAGTTAAGGGTTAAAGAAAGAAACCTATCCGTCATTTGAGACAAAGTTGGAATCCTAGAAGAGGATACACACGGAGGCAAAGGATATGCTAATGAATTACAGAACTTCCAATCGTAGGAAAGTGATTCCTACATCAAAGGATTAAGAAACTTTCATACCACAAAAAAGCATGAGACCAGAAAATGGAAGAAGGAATCCATAACAAGGAAACAAAAACAAAGTCTAATACGAAATCCAAAAGAATGGAATAGATAATAAATTTTTAGTCATAAAGATAAAGTACTTCACTCCAAGATCAGGTTAAGAAAGTCACTCCTGAATCCTTTGAGATAAAGTGAACAATTGGGTAGAAGAGTCAATTATACCTGTATATACATATATACGTATACTACTAACTTTTAGGCACTTTAGGAGCAACACATTTATTAACAAGAAACTTTCCTATGAGTAACCTTATAGTTAAGGTTAGATCAACTTAGTTATCTTTTATTTGAAATCTACTAAATATGCTATTATTAGATATATCTATGGCTTCGTACTTATATTGAATGGAGCTTTGAATATTTAATTCGTTAGATGAGATCCTGATGAGACTTTGGATAAGTTCTTGATTTCGTGAATTTTGAGTTTCACCAATTCTATTGATGCAAATTTCAGTAAGGATTTCGTGAATTTTGAATTTCCATATTGCTTTTTATGCTGATTTATAGATTTCATACTCATGTTTACCTTGTCAAATTTTCATGATAACTTTTAATTGAATTCTCGATTTCATGAATTTTGATTTCCCTATTGGTCTCTTATGATGGTTTGTGAATTCCAAATATTGAGTTTCTCCCCATTGAGTTTTCGTGATGATTTCTTATTAGTTGCTTGGTTTAATGAGTTCTTCGATTCGCTGTTGAGTTTTTATGATGATTCGGAGATTTCCTATTTCTAGTTTCTTTATTGAATTTCTGATTTCCAATTTTGTGAATCTGGATTCCCTTGCCGATTCTCATAATGATTTAGGTGTTGGGTATTTTTGGTTTCCTTATTGAATATCCGCCGATCTTATTGGTTTTCGGTTTTTCTACTCTTCCTTATTGATTTTATGATAATTTGCTGATTTTATATTCATGATTTCTTTACTAAATCACAGTGGTGATTTCTTGTCGAATTATTGGTTCAATGAATTTCCCCGTTGATTTCTCTGATGATTCATGAATGATATGTGTTACAATTTCCTATGAGTCGCTTGTTTCATGAGTTCATGATTTCTTGGTTTCCCTTGTTGATTTTCCATGATAATTTATGAATTTTCCATTGATCTTCTGATTTTGAACAAGAATGGATGAGTGTCAGATCACATTGTTGATTCTTGGATTTTTAATTCCTTGATTTAATGGAATTTAAGCTTCCTTATTGATTCTTAGGAGGATTGATGAATTTTGTATTACTAATTTTCCTATTGGAAGTTTTGGAAGATTTTATGGGGTTTTGAATTGATGAATTCTTAAATTACATGATGATTTTCATGGTCATTTATGAATTTCTGATTTCCTTTTTAGGCGTTTGATAATCCTTTATGAGATTTCTAATTTAATGAATTCCGAGATTTCCTTGTGAATCTTTATGGGTATTTACGAATTTTTCATTCTAAATGAATTTGGGATAATTTCTTATTGGGTTTTTTCTACAGTGAATTTCGAATTTCCTAGCTGGTCTTCGTAATAATTCGCGAATTTGGTTCTCCATACTTCCATGGCAGAATTTGGATGGTTTCCTGCCTATTTTCTAATTTCTTGAGACTCATGTTTTCCTTTGGATTTTGATGAGAGTTTATGATTTTCCTATTCCCTACCGTTTTATTGGATTTTCAGGTTCCTCGGTTTTAAAAATCTTGTGTTTCCTTAATCATTTATACCGTGATTCATGAGTTTCGTATTTCTACTGTCCTTACTGAGATTTTTGATGATCACTATTTGGATTTTTGATCGAATTGATTCTAAAGTTTCCTTGAGGGTTTCCCTGATGATTTATGAATTTTCTATGCTTGATCTTCTCATTGAGTTTTGAATGATCTTTTATTAATTAACCAATTTCATGGACTTTAAAATTTCTTTATGGATTTTGATGACGATTTATGAATTTCACATCTCCGATTTCCTTATGGGACCTTTACTGGATTCCTAACTTTATAAATTCTATATCCTACTATTGAATTTTACGATAATTTATGAATTTTCCATTGAATTCAAAATACAAGACCCTCATGACACCAAATGGAAACATTACTAAACTACTTTCTACTTTTTCACTAAATGAGAATTACCAATCAATGGTTTAAGGTTGAAAATGAAGGAAACTTAGAGGGACAAGGAATGGTTGCCGATAGCATGAAATTGATTTCCACGGGTTGAAAAGGTTTAACTCGAGAAAGAATTATCAAGGGTTTGTAATAGATATTCTCCAAAGGTTCATTTATTTGAACCAATATCTGCAAATCAGGTGATATTACTCCACATTCTTAAGGAAGTTTAATTATGGGCATTACAAAACAACAAATATGGAAATATTACTCTAATGACATCTTGAATATTAGCCACATAAATTTAAAGTTGCTCGTCAAGATTTCATAACAAAGTCACAATCTTAATAGAAGTTATAATCTATTTTGTAGAAAGCAAGGAAGTAAGTTCATTGGAGTTTTGTTCAAAAAACAAAAGCTTCTTTCATACGAGGGGGGGCTAAATGTTAACCATAAAATATTCAGAAGAACGAAGGTATGAAAGAAGGGTCACGAGAGCATGAGGAAAGATCAGAAAGCATCGAGATGTTATGGATAATCATACCTTCGAACAAGGAGCTTCCGGCGCAGTCCAAGGCTATCTTTCAAAGTCCATAGGTAGGATGATGCTCCAAGAATCCACCTTTCGACTAGGACGAGAGGTCTTTCAAGAAAGACAAAGGAGAAGGAGCTCAAACCAAACCTTTCGAAGGAGTCGAGAGGATGCAGCCATCAAGATTTAATAGCTTCAAACCTTCCGAAGTAGTCGAAAGGTTTTGTTCAGGGAGTTCTTACCTTTCGAAGAAGACGAAGAAATCAAAGCAAGCAGGTGCAACTCCATAACGACCTTTTCGAAAGCATACCAAGCCTTTCGAATCGGTTGGAGCACATCCAAAATACCTTTCAACTAGGTCAAAAGGTTTTTATGAAGAAAGAAATGCTCAAAAGTCAGCAAAGGATGGTAGATAACCATTCAGAAACATTAAAGGGAAATACAGCACTCGACAACAATCAAGTAAGAAGCAACCTTCCGACAAGATCGAAAGGTTCATAACAAGCACGTAAAGAGCAACCTTCCGACAAGGACGAAAGGTTCATAACAGTATAAAGAAGACAACCCTTCGATAAAGGCGGAAGGATCCTGGAAGCATAAGAGTAACAAACCTTCGAACAAAGGCGGGAGGTTCATAATAGCAGATAAAAAGCAAACCTTTCGATGAAGACGAAGGGTATAAGGCGACATATAAAAGGGAGACCTTCCAACCCAGTCGAGAGCATGAAGTGGAAAGGAGGGCTGCCTGCATCTATAAATAAGACCCAAGGGGTCTAGTTTGGTGGTGAATTTTTCCTCATTCTAATCTTGTAACATCTAAAATCAAAGCTCTATAACCCTAATTGGGTAGTGATTTGGGGAATTTAATAAAAGTGAAGACTTTTCTTGGATAAAGAGGAAAGTCTTAAGTCTCATGAATTTACTTTACAGTTTACCTTTATTTTTGCCGGTTTAATTTCAATTTTCAGGTGCAGTTCTTCTGAAAGGTCCTTGTCAACAAAGATAATAATATTTCTTCTAGATAACCTTTATAACCCATCGGAGACCTCTTTCCTGCAGCCTAAACCCTTCGGCCACAAGGGAAGCTTGCTTGAATCAACATCCTTAAAAACCTTCCGAAGTCATAAGGGCTGTAGATAAAACCATTTGATAAGGTTCAACCTCATCAGAACGTTCTTATTAACAAGGTCGACAACATTCCTGAACAATCAATAACTGCAACCCTTCGAAGTCTTAAACCCTTCAACCTAAACCTTTCGACAAGGTCGACAACCTATTTGGATCAACATTCACTGAAACCTTCCGAAACTTTTGACTCAATTGTTTTAACTTCTCAACAAGGTTGGAATCTACCCAATATAAGTGATCAAACCTTTCGTCCAGGTCGGAAGCTACTATCTTCTCACCAAAGTAATTGATTTCCTGCCCTAATTCAAGGAAGGCTGTCTCCCTAACAATTCGATAAGATTGAATCCTACCTTTTGAGGACTCAATTCAAGAAAACCTAATCTAATCAAAAGAAAGGCCTTTGTGGACGAGTTCAAGTGAACTCAACGAAGCCAGATGGTCACTTAGTCCAAGCTCTAAACCTTTCGGCGTCAACGGGAGGTCTGGTTCGCTAGATATTTACAAGTGAGGATACAAAAGCAATGCTTAAGGGAATCACACCCTCTGAACTTACTGCACTACTTGAAATAACTTTGGGGTGTCGACAAGAAATCTTGTTAACACATTTTCCACATTTTTATTTTGTTCAAATAAAGTTTAACCGATTATCATCCTTATTCACTGTTTCTTTTGATCTATTTCTTTAAATTTTAATGGCATTAATTTATTACTTACTCCTTACATGGCATGTATGTCAAATCTGAAATGGATATTGATATGAATATGACAATATAACATTCGAAAAGTATCCAATTGTAATTTATAGAGATGATAGTTTATATTATGCGTATTTTATTGCATTGGACGATCGATATTTGTCGTTCTATTAAGTAATAGTTCATGTAATGTGTATATACATGAATATCCGCCGCTCAAAACTACTTTTTGTAACCACTTTTTCTATTTTGTTTATTTTTATAAGAATAATTAACAAACCAATTTTATAATGAACTAATATTTGTATTTATTTATTAGATTTACAAATTATGAACGGGTAGACAAATAATTGAAATCCGGTATGAGAAATAATGCAAAAATAATCTTCAAAATTCTGCTTTAAGCATGGTTTTGAGGGTTGCTACAAGCAGTAATTGAGAGATTCAGTGCGATTTATGAAGAGTAAGAGGTGCAATACAACTTCAATGCTACAAAATCTGATTCAAATCAGGTTTTGTAGTTACCATCTCTCTTTGAATTAGATTTGAAGATTGAATCTGAGATAACATCTTTACTTTTGGCTCTTACTTTAATCGAGGAAAATTCATCATTCTCGGATGTAGATCTGAGACTCTCTGATGTAGATTTGAGGTTTTCTAATATGGATCTAAGTCTCTCCGAGGAAGATGTGGAGTTCGGATCTATGACTTTTCTGTTGGTTGGAGATTTGTTGCTAGAGTCTTCTACTTTCAGATCTTGCTTTGGTCGAAGAAGGTTCTTCTTCGATAAAGGTTTTGTATGTATATCTGCCATTTGGTAAGTAGCAGGTACGTGATTTACCTTAAAATTATCTTTTATAACTTGCTCTCCGACGAAATATAGATCCAACTCCGAATGTTTTGTTCTTGAGTGTAAAGCTGGGTTGGCTGTAAGTGCTATAGTACTCATATTATCACACCAGATTGTAGATTTACTATGTGTTTTGATTTTAATTCATGTAGTAATGATTCGATCCACATGATTTCAGCTGTAGCACTTTCTACACTCCTGTACTCTGCTTCAGTACTAGATCTAGATATTGTTGCTTGTTTTTTTGAACACCATGACATTGGATTTTCACCTAAGAATATGCAATAGCTTGTAGTGGATCTTCTGTCATCCCTATCTGTTACCCAGTCTGCATCAGCATATGCTGTGTTATTGATTGATTTGCTTGATTGTAGAGTTAGACCATAATCCAGTGTACCATTTAGATATCTCAAAATTCTTTTAACTACTTTCCAATGCTCATCTAATGGATTTTGTATGAATTGGCTTGCTTTGTTTACACTGTATGAAATTTCTGGTAGTGATGGTAGCATATTCTAGTGCTCCTACCACACTTCTGTACTGTTTGACATTTGATATTTGTTCCCCTTTACTCTATGATAAACTTAGATTACTCATCATAAGAGTGGGTAGAGCTTTAGCATTTTCCATTTTGGCCTTCATAAGAATTTCAGCAATATATTTCTTTTGACTCAGTTGAACTTTTGTAGTTGAAATTCTGTTTACTTCAATTCCCAGAAAGTAATTCACATTGCTAAGATCTTTAATAGAGAATTCTTTGTCCAACTGTCTTGTGATGTAATAATTTCCAGTTCACTGTTTCCTATAATTAAAAAATCATCAATATATATTAGTATATATGTGATTTCATCATTATTAAATTTGGTAAATAAGGAATTGTCTAATTTGTGGAATTTTAGCCTAGTTTAACCAAGGTTGACTTTAGCTTGTCAAACCAGACCCTTGGTGCTTGCTTCAGTCCATATATTGCTTTATTTAGCTTGCACACAAGTTTTTATGTGCCATCCTTTTAGAACCCAATTGGTTGATCCATGTATACTTCCTCCTCCAAGTCACCGTTCAAAAAAGCATTATTTACATCATGTTGTTTTATGATTCAATTTCTGTGCAAGGCAATTGTAAGAACTATTCTAATTGATGTGGGTTTCACAACAGGTGAGAATGTTTCACTAAAGTCAAACCCATTTTGTTGTGAATACTCTTTTGCCACCAATCTTTCTTTGCACTTAGAAATTGAACCATCGGGATTTTTCTTTAATCTATAGGTCCATTTGCATCCTATGATATTTTTATCATTTGGTAAGGGAACAAGATCCCATGTTTTTTCTCTCTGTAATGCCTCATACTCTTCATTCATAGCAGCTTTCAATTTTTCACATTGAATTGCTTGATGATAAGTGCATGGCTCTTCATTTTCCATAGTTGTATTGTATATTTTTGGCTTGAATATTCCCTTCTATGCTCTTGTAATCATGTGATGTACAGTATTTCCAGGAATGGTCTATTGAATAGCTTCTGGATTGTTTTGTTGTCCAACATTGCTGTTTGAAGGATCTTGTTGATCAATATGTAATTCTGAATTACCTATTGGTTGACAGCAATCAGATTGCCTGCTGCTATGATGAGTAATCTGATGTAAGCTTTCAAAGCTGCTCCTCTGATCAACATCTGCTCTTGAGTTGGATGTGACTTGTTGAGAGTATGGCACATTTTGATTATTTTCAGTAGCTACTTGCTCCATCAAGTCAGGTAATGAAGGTATAGAAAACTTTTCATTATATATCTTTTGAGAAGTTTTCATGTGTGTTTTACTAAATGGAAATATTTGGTCATTAAGCACCACATGTCTTGATACAAAAAAATTTCCATTGCTATCTATACGTTTGTAACCCTTCTTATTTGCTGCATAGCCTAAAAAGGTGCATGGTGAAGACCTACACTACACCAGAAAAGACTTTTGGTAGCGTTGAAAAAACGCTACCATAATTATGGTAGCGTTTTAGAGAACGCTGTTATACGACATGCAACTAAAAGTCTAAAACTTTTTGTTGCGTTGTAGTAAACGCTACCAAAAGTCACTTTTAAATGCAACTATAGGTATTTTCTGTAGGATTTAAAAAACGCTACCAAAAGTCACTTTTAAATGCAGCTATAGGTTTTTTCTGTAGGGTTAAAAAAACGCTACCATAAGTCTTCATTTTTTGGTTGCATTTTTTGTTATATGCTTTTTTGATTTTCAGTAGCGTTTTTAAAATGCAACTGTATAATTTTTATATTAGTTTACATTTGTTTCTGTAGCATTTCTGAAACGCTACTAAAAGTTATTGGTTGTTTGGTAGCATATTTTAAATGCTACTATTTACGGTTGATGGTTTATACCATTTCCAGCAATCGCTTATATACTATTCATATTAAAACGAACGATCAATCGCATAATTTTCATATATTCAAACAAACAATAATTAGCATATACAAACAATCAATCATATGATCATCATATTCAAATAATTGCAAAAACATGCTAATGTCACAATCAAATATAATATCCATAATCAATTCGATAGTAGTTTTTCAACAAAATAAGTCACATACTACAAGCATTCACAGACAAGTTTCCACAAATGGTACTAACAAAATACGACAACATATATAACAATTAAATTCATGTTCGTTGCTTGATTACCAATAGTTCTTTGTTGTCGACAGTCTTCGCTTCGAAATAGCTAATTACCTGCCATCCATATCCACCCTCCATGGCATCAGAAGCTAACCTAACCTCATCAACTTCATTTGCAGCATTCATTGTGCATCCCTGTGCACTTCAGTATAAACTCCTGCAACCCACTGTTTCTAACTTCACTTCACAGCTACCCCATCTTCAAAAGTTCTCCTCCCCAAAACATCAATCCGAAACCAGCACTGTCGAACCGAACTACCTTGCAACATCATCAACAGCCTGAACCATCCATCAACCACCTCCATAACCACTGTCTCTCTACTACACCAAACACTCACCAAAAATCACTCTCAACACAATCAGCCTCTGCCATATACCCAAACTTCTTCTCTACCTTGAAATTACTCACACCAACCTTCTAACCCTACAACCACAAACAAAGTCCAAACCCCTCTGCCTTCATCACACAATTCACCCCCAGCAACCTCTACATCACCTTAAACCTACTTCTCCAACCGGAACCCACTCTGGCCTCCATTAACAACTAACTACCCCAACTGTTTATCCTTATTCAATCCACCATGCATCAACCACTCTTTCATTTTCATTTCAAACCACCGACTTCAGCCTCTATAATCCACAACTACTCCATAACAGCCTACAAAACACCAAGCTTCACAACAAACCAACCTTCACAACAAACCAACATCTTGAAAACACTTAGAAATACTGTTTTTGACTTGTTTTTCCTTCTCGGGTTTGATTATGTTTTCCATAGGTAAAACTTAGCCACATAAGTAAACATAAAAAACATTCATCTATTGACTTGATGGCGTATGAATGCCCAAAAGGCAAACAATGCTGACTAGGACATGTTACATGTCATGTCCGTATCAAGACTGACCGACTTGGGCAAAACTCATGATATGTTGTGGATCCTACAGGTCTGAGTGTTCAAAGGATCCTATTTCCATTACATATGTTTATTACTAAAAATCTGGGTGCAAGTTCCATGTAAGTTGAAGAAAATTGCAGCTGAAGTGGATGTACCTATTGAAGAGCATTTATGTTAAAAAGCTACTAACTGGAGGGTATCGTCAGCATAAAATAATCAAGTCTCCTACATGCTCCATGCTAATACCTAATGCCTCAATCTGGAGCTAAACCGTATTCATACTTTCAACAATGCTAAACCTATATGAGTCGTTTCATTTTTTATATTCCATAATAAAACATAACTCATATTTCAGTACTAAAATAAAAAATAAATAAATAAAGTGTTATAGGCAAATTTCATAGAAGTTTCATGCAGGAAGTTAGGTTGGTATACTCACCAGTGGCTATGAACAGGCTGTTGCTTTATTGCTTTTGACTGTGAACTCAACAAACAAAAAACAGAACAGACTGTTTTTTTATAGCTATGCCCCCGAAATTCGAACACTTTGCATTTTAAAACATGACGGGGCCTTTTGTTGTCCTAATTATTAATGCGTTAATGTACCCAAATCTCTTTCCTTTTATTTTTCAAATCTGATCATCTCTCCAACTCGACCAGTATTTTTGATCGTATTTATGTAGCTAATCTAACCAGTAACAAACTGAAACGTTGCACATTTACACATGTATTAAAAATAGACCATTCTTATATGCAATAATAGTACGAATACCTGGGGTTTATAAGATGACCTCACTAGAGCAGGGGATCAACAAAATTGTCCATACATTGATCAAATTCTATTGCTTTCAAACTGGCTGTGTTTGCTGCTGTGCTCAGACTGGTGGCTGCAGTTGTAGGACAACAAGTCGGTCTAAGATTTGAAGTGGGTTCACTGCAAGCATGGACAGAGCATAGTAGCGCAAGTTATGAAACTTAGTGAAACTTAGCTATCCTTATATTTGAGTATTTGAGCTATCAATCAATGCACAACGATAATTGAGGAGTGGTTTACAAATACACTTAAATTTGAGTAAAACATAAGAGTATAACTAACCTCTTTCACATTTTCTGATTTTCTGCAATCCCCGTCATTTTGAATTCACCTATGCATACACGGCATCATTTTTATATAATACTTACAAATTTTATGAACCACATCACAACCTTAACAACTAACGCTTCGTCCTAAGGAGTTAGGATGTAACTGTGAGAAAATGCAGTTGCTTAGGTACATTGTTATTAATAAAGATGAGTTTCTACAATTTTGCTCAACGTAATTTTAGAACAGATTAAATAGTTCAAATGTTTACAAAGACTCGAGATACTAATAAGGACAGTGTTATCTTCTTCATTAAGTGGACTACTAACATTCACAATATAACATGTCTAGTTGCAAATACCAAAATAAAAAATTAAAATAGATTCTAATAGTCACTTGTAAACAGCGGATATATAATATAAATACTATATCAGAAGCATGGACTATTAGTGGTTCACCCTTAAACATCCATAAGAGCATTAATAAATAGTCAGTATCCTTAACCATAGCATGTACAAAGTATGATAAACTACAAAAATAAACTAAAGAATGAAGTAATACCGGATATAAGGTTATAGTGTTCCTTAAGTGTTTGCCATCAAAAGTAGTCCCTATATACAGACCAGTTAACAAGAGCCTTTTAGGCAAAGCTTCATGAGTTAGTCTCGAATAAAGTGTTTTTATGCAATTACAACTTATTCACCTTACTACTACTTTCCACAACAGCAGGAGGGGTAAAGAAATATTTTGTGGAAGGTATAGAACAAATGAGCTAATGAAAATTTGCTGTGAAGAGCTCTCAAAATGAATAATTACAAGCTAAATTACCACCAGAATGTTCAAAACGTTAACTATGAAATTTACTAACTAGTCATGCGGTAGAAGTTATAAAATTGTGTTCCTACTTCATAGAAGTGTATACCGTCAATGAGAGTTGTCCGACAAGAATGAAAACCGCAATTACACTGTTTATCGGAGCGAACAATCTTCTTCGAGCTACTGGGCTTGTGATAGTAATAGCAATTATTGTAACTTTCTGGCAATAAATGCGGTAAATTAGTTAATATTTGCTCAAACTGTGGAAGCATAAATTAGGCTAAGCCAAACAATTCAATGAATAGAATTGAGGAAATGTTAATAAAAACATATAGTAGAATCACATAGGATAATCAAATTAAGGATCAACCTTTGATGTTTTATTAATAATAACAATAACATTTAACCCTCTTAAGTGGGTGTTAAGAATCACATAAGTAAATATTAACCAATTTTAAGTGCATATAGTTCTCATCTTTCAAAAAATGGTTTACATCCCTTAGGTATTAATAGTTTCTAGTAATATTATCATACATATTCTTCTTTGGATTTTGCTATTTTACTTGGAAATAAAAGAAGGAAGATACGACCGCACTTAACCACAAAAATAGAGACACATATCAGAGATATGACGATAAGAATATTAGCTTAAAACCTTCTAGCATGACATAGACATGTGGTTTCACTGAATATACAGCAGATTTTGTAAAAGGCTCCGCGATAAGAGTCATTTTCACCTCCTCAGCGGTAACATGTGGATTACCTTCACTACATAAACATGAACATTATTCATTTTATGCACATGTGTAGAGAAAATAGGGTAATAAATGAAACAATTAGAATATACATCCATATAGATCTACATAATCCACAGAAACCTGTGTCTCGTGCATGGATTTGGAAGATATACTGAGAGGTAAGTGATATACTTAATACAGATAGGATGTGAACATTTGTCATGTACGAGAAGCAAAATCTATAGGCACAATTCACCAAAATGCATGAGAGCGTGCCAAGAGAGTATTTTATGGGTATTCATGCTGATAGATCATAGAATACCTTAGTGGGGAATTTTATGGGTAATATTACCCAAATTATAGTTCTGGGTCTATTACCCGGTAGTTAACCCTTGGTTAATTTCAAAACATGGACAAGTACTTATTTTTGTTTTTATCTACAGTTATTTTTCTACAGGTCCTACTAGATAGAGAATCTGTCATCAATGGATGGATTTGTATGAGTATAGGTTATGATTTTATATTGCACGAAATGTTTGTCAATAAATCAACACGACAATATGGAAAAATGGAAATGTTAATAAACATATTATGTTTCTATGTCCATAAACAGCTTTATAGGAAAAGTGGTTCACATTCGTGCAAACAGTTGCAACTGTTGTTCCAGCTACAATGTTGCTATATAAAATAAGTTAATTTCATATCAACCGTAGCATGGAAACAGATGAAAAGAAGTACCTTTTCGAGAAAGTAAAGGAAAAATTGCTGGTCAAACCTGCTTTTAAGGTAGGGTGTACCTGCTGCATATATGATTGATGGAGAGTATTAATCAACCATTAGCTATATGTTGTAATGATTGTCCCAGCTCGGTAAAGGAGAAATAGGAGAAACTAATGAACGGTAGAAGCTAATAACTAAAGTGTAATATTATTAAGAAATAAATAAAATAAAATAACAAACTAGGAAATGGAATTCTCTACTCTGGAATCACCACGTTCTCTCTATCCAATATAATAAGCAGTGCATCATCATCATAAAGGTAGCGGAATTGGTATAATGGTTTCGGAGTGAATAGCTGAGAGGTTAGTGTAGGTACAAGAAGCAACGCCTTCAACTTTTTCTGTAACTGGATATATTGACAAAGTCTTGCTATGGATGTCATAGCGGTACAAGTCATGAAAACTTTGAAATATTATTCTTTTCTAGTCGTCCATGTACAATGGATAGAGGGGTCTAGAATAACCACAAATATCTAATTTGTAGGAGAGTATCCAACTAACATTATTTCCGTCAAAGCAATGATCGAGCTTCCATATCTTTATAAGTAACGACGAATTATCAAGAGGAAGAGTGAACTCAACACAGCAAAGCTTACCTTCCAAGGACGTCAAATGCTTTCCATGTGCAAATGCACTTTCTCTGTACTTGGTTGCCAACTTAACGGCATTCATTTTCTCAGTGCTCAGATCAAAGACAAACAGTTGTATAAACATATATCATAGCCTGTAGCAGCCATTTTCCAATATAATACTCCATTGGTTGCCATGGAAAATAGACGTTATCCATGTATTTGATACACATCTACTTCTCTCCATGAGCAAGCACATTACGGACAACACGTAAGATTGTGAAATAGCAGCAGTACGCATGGACATATTGCCAACTGAACGATTTTGTACATTTGGCTATTGGGATCGAAACCAAAACCAATGTTATTAGTACGCCATGTTGTTGGTGAGATCGATTGCAGCAGGTTTGTTTTTGGTTTGATAAGCAAAAGGCTTTGGCAGATGTGGAATTGAAACCAATTTCCCGGAGACAGGATTAAG
This sequence comes from Allium fistulosum, assembly GCA_030737815.1. NCBI lineage: Eukaryota > Viridiplantae > Streptophyta > Magnoliopsida > Asparagales > Amaryllidaceae > Allium > Allium fistulosum. The sequence continues at coordinate 1,559,103,176 of CM060902.1, read as the reverse complement.
TAAAGCAATGCTTTTGCTCTCCAATCCTAAACATTTTCCCGGAGGCAGATTGTGCCATGCCTAAACATCAAAAAATGGAATTTCACATCTCTTTCTGCACTGCTCAGCTACAGCAGCTCCAACAATTGAGAGTAAACACGGCAAAATTGGAAGGCTGTCATGTGGAAGATTCATTCAGATCCATGCTTCTTGCTTGGTGCCTTGCAATAGCTGGATAACACCTGCAACTGCTCGGTCTGGCTGATCACATGTAGTCCAAACTGGGTGCCTTCAATGTTGATCTTGCAAATAGCTTCAGTAAACGAAACACAGATTTCATTGTCAGCTTCATTTTAAATCAGAGTAGCCTTGACAATCCAAACCTGTATGGTAATGGATATAAACCATTTGTAAGTCAATAAAAAACGGACAGCAAAGCTCTATTTTTTTATGTACAATGCACGGGTGATGAGCTTAATCACTAATAAGGCTGGTTAACATTTTGATAGATTGTTAAGTTCTTACTTTATTGATTATAATTAAGAAATTAGCAATATAACTAAGCCTATCAAGTTTAGCACATGTAGATCACCATGAGCATATAAAACATAAGTAGGGAGAGAACATCAATATAACAGTAAGGCCTAACAAATTATTAAGCTATTGTGTATCATGTAGACTAAATTATATGATTGATCAAGCCAATCAAGGTTCATACATTGACATTTAATATTGGCACATAACAAACTATATCCACCTCCTATGAAAAGAAAGCTGCAAAAATTATTTTGGATACTTGGTTGAATCAAAGTTTGAAATTTTGGTTTTCGATTAAGTTTCGTTCAGTTTGATATATCTGAAATTTTTGTTCTGTTTTAGAATATCGAAAGTTTTGGGTCAGTTTCGATTCTAGTTTTGATTACTTTATGATTTTTTGAATATAAATAATTTAATATGTACCATTAAATATATAATTTACCATTATAATTTTAAATCCCTATAATCTGAAATTTACCAATATGATAATCCAATTCCTTTGGTCCAACATCTTTGATTAGCAGAATATCCATTTACAAATTTCTCTTTGGGCCATATACAGTACCTTTTCAATGCATGAAAATGATTTAACTGCATAAAAACTTACCACTATGTGGATGGTGACAGAAACTGCATATATATGCAAAACAAATAGGCATATAAATACAGTTGTGTTAGCAAGCAAATTTATATAAAAGTGAAGGGATAAAAAGATGACATGAATAACCTTGTAGTTCTTCATCCTTTATAAAATGGCGTGGTTGGTGATCACTGCACTAACAATATCCAAAGCGCTAAGAGTGGCATCGGTGGCATCGGCTACTACTATGTCCACATCAGCTTTCTTGAGGGTGGGTGCATTGTTCACACCATCAACAGTCATGCTGTATATATGCTTTCTTGCTTTCGAACATTTTACTGTCTCCTACTTATGCCCTCCTGTGTATGTGTAATTTCAATCTAGTGCAACAATGTACTTCAGGTAAATCCAGTACAATTTTAAATATAAACTTCAGGTAAATCTAAGCAATTTTAGCTGCTTTAGCGCAGTTCAGCAGCTTTACTTCTAAAATGCACAAGATTTTTACTGACCATGAGATTATTAAATCTAGTTGTTCACATTATTTTGGTTTACCTTTGAACCAGAGTATGTGATTTGGTTTCTTCAAATCTTGCATTTGAGATGTAATTTAAGGTCTATAATATGCCATGAGTTAAAGAATTGCTTGGTTAAGCGTTCATATTTAGAAAGTTCATTGAGTCATCGGAAAAACTTTAGTACCGTAAATGTTTGGTTAAGCCTTAACAAACATGCTCTACTAATTTTAAATCTAAACAAAAGAAATTTACCTATATTTTAATTTCTATTTTTGAATAAATTGAATTCAATTTATGTGAAGAATTCAAGCAACAACCCACAAACTCCATTGCACAAACTCAATTTAATCAAAAACCCAAAATAAACTTTATTTTCGGATTACCTTTATTAAGTTGGAGGCGTGAAGCAGAGGTCAGAGACTGGAATTGTCGATTCAGGCACAACCATTCTGAGGCAAAATATACATAGGTCTTGAGCCAGTCTTCAACAATGGTGGTTCAAGCCAGTCTTGAAAAAACCTTGCATTCATCTCCAAAGGTACCATATTTGGGAAATTCACGACATCCAGATCTAGCGAACCAGATCTAGCGAAGAGCAGTCCTTCAGCAATGGCTGGAAAATTGACGCAAGAGAGCAAGCATCAATGCGGATTTTAAGGCAGTGAATTATTTGAAGGCAGAAGAAGAAAAGTATGTCGATTTTGGGAAAAGGAACAGTAACAAAATTGAAGAATAAAAGGGATTGGAAAAGTTGGCTTGGTGAAAAAATGTTTAAGTGACAATGGAAGAGAAAGAAATATTAGCGGGCAAAGAGAAATTTTGTCCAAATTTTTTAGTGATTGTTGGCGGGACAGATCTAGCAGCGTTTCTTTTGTTAGTTTAATCTTAATAGACCAGCATTGGTAGCACTTAGCATTGAAACGCTGCCATTTAATGCAAGCAATACTAAGTTTTGTTGTAGTGCTAAAATTTAACTTGTGAGCATTGTATGGCCTTAGACAAGGGAAACATAGACATCCAAAGACCTTTAGGTCATGATAATTTTGTTTAACACCAGATAGGACTTCTATAGGACTTTTATACTGTAGAACTTTTGTTGGCAATCTGTTTATTAAGTATACACTAGTAGCAAATGCATCAGGCCAAAATTTTTGTGGTAAAGAAGCTTGAGCAAGTCATGTTAAACCAGTTTCAACAATATGTCTATGTTTTCTTTCTATTAAACCATTTTGTTCAGAAGTGCAAGGACAAGTAGTTCTGTGATTAATTCCTTTCTTCTGAAAATATTCCTTAAAAGAATAAAATTCAGTTCCACCATCAGTTTAAATTTTTTTAACCTAACAGTCGGTCTGTTTTTCTACTAAGTTGATAAATTGAACTACAACATCATGAGTTTCATACTTTGACTTCAAAAAATATATATCCACACATGCCTGGAAAATGCATCTATAAAAGAAATATAATATTTAAAACCATAGTCGGTGTTGTTTGGTATAGGACCCCATAAATCAGTGGCAATCAACTCTAGTGGTTTAGTGTAGACAGTTTCAAAGTCTAAAAAAGCAAGTTTGTGACTCTTACACATTTGACAATATGTGCATACATATGGCATAGAAATATTTGTAAAAGAAATACTGTTATTATTGAACACTTTTTTTACAATGTTTGCATTGGCATGCCCCAGTCTACAGTGACATATATCAAAGACCTTACAGTTACTTGCTTGAGTTACTTCAGAACTGTTACACCATTTATCTCTACAGTCTTGATTCCTTGCATTATCAACACTAAATTTGTACAGTCCTCTACACTCTTTACCCAGCAAAAGAATTTCATTAGACTGAATGTCTTTAACTAGAAAGTAATTAGGATAAAATTCAAAGTATACTTGATTATCTTTAGCAAATTGTGAAACACTAAGCAAGTTTTTTGTAATTAAAGGTATTCTCAAAAGATTATTGAGATAAGGTTTTCTTGCGCCTTTAATACATGCACTACCAGTACGAGTACTATTGATAGGCTTACCATTTCCCATGTGGATGCATTACTTACCTTTGTACTCTTGATTTTCAAGATTATTTGTTACATGATTAGTTGCCCTGAATCAGGAAACCAACTTTCATCTTGAATATCCTATATTTTGAAAGTCTTTTCTTTCTGACCATATGCCTCATGTTGAATGTTGATCATATTAGCACTCTGATAATTTCTTTGATTGTTACTTCCTTGTTGAGCTGGTATATAATTTGCATTAACCCTAAAATAGCATTTGTTTGCACTAAGACCAAAATTTTCACATATTTGGCATCTCAATCTGTTGTTGTTATTGCTATTATGCCATCTGGCACCTCTGCCTCTAGACCTGTTAGATGATCCACCTCTATTGGATGGCCCACCTCTTTGATTCTTGCTGTTGTATGCCTTTTCTTGATATCTTGATGCATAGTTGGCAGAGAATTCTTGAATAGCTGATTTCTTTTGTTCTATTCTTCCTTCATGAGAAACAAGAATAGAGTTAACATACTCAACAGATGGTGTTTTTTCTTCGAATGATATTACTTTCACAACTGTTTCATATCCATCATCTAGGCCACTTAAAATTGATAGCACTTGCTCTACATCAGACATTTTGTGACCTACTGTAGCTAGTTGATCACATAGTGTCTTAATTTTAGTTAGATATTCTCTCATATTCAAGCCATCTTTCCTTAAGTTTTACAATTGTCTTTTATAATGAAGTACCTTTGCTGCAGATTGAGTATTGAATGTGTGCTCTATTGAATGCCAGATTTCATGAGATGTTTTACACCTAATGAGTTATGGTAAAATAGTAGCACAGATAGAAGATAATAGCCAAGAACTAATAAGACTTTCTTGTTTTTGATAGTTTGAGTTATCTTTATTGATTACAAGTTTTCCTTCACTGTCAGTGACATATTTGGCTGGTGTAATCAGAGTTTCAAGAACATTTCTTCAATATCATATCCTCTGATGGTTGTTTCGATTTGAAATTTCCATAAGAGATAATTTGATTCACCTAGTTGAAAGTTAACTAACTGGCTTTGTGGTTTGGTTATTGCTTTTAGCATACCTTGCGAGGCAGAATGTTGAGAAGTGGCAGTTCTTGAATTGTTAAGAGAATCTTGAGCATCATTGACATTGTTTCCAGCCATGTTGATGAAGAAATGTGGGTTAAGAGATCAGATGATGAACTCTGAGTTCTGAGCTCAAGAAAATGTTGCAGCCAAAGGTTTCTGATGATGAAACCCTCTCTGATGGAGACCTCTAGGCTAGGCACTGCTACAGGTAACAGAAAAACAACCAAAATGCCAAACAATTTACAGTTGTTTATCAAGAACTGTAAATTCAGTAAGTATGCAGATTTGTGTTGACAGTTTGAGGATTAAAATAGCTTCCTCGATGATGATAATGATCTGAGAGGAGCAATGGTGCAACCAACGTTAGGTGATGATGATTTTTTGATAATGATCATGCAAGGCACTTATCCGAGGACAACCGTTAGGTTGATTTTGGCTCTAATACCATTTGAGAAATATTGTAGAAATAATAATTGATTTTGTACTTAATGTAAAACCATATTATGTACAATAGTTTGCATCCTATATATACATCGATTACACAACATATATTGCATGGATTTATATTTGTATGGGCTGAGAACAAAAGCCCCAAAGCATAATGTAACCGCACCAGAGAATATTACGAACAATACTTATGTCGGCTGCTATCTTATACTCATATTATCTCTAACATCCGGACATGAACACAGATTCGGTGCTATCCATACTCATTGAGAGACCTAAGATAACAACATACCTTTTGCATAAAGAGACAACTACGTTTAGTTCTTGCGTCTTTTTTGAAAAGGTATGTCCACCTAAAGTTTTTGTTGCATGATAAGGTAAAATATTACCAACATTATATAAAGAATGACAATTATATTTAGTGATTTAAAAATGAAACAAATTTGCATTCGGTTTTTTGAATAAAACAGATGTACAATAGTTTTTTTAGAAAAAGATAACATATATATATATATATATATATATATATTGTGTTAAAAAAATTGTATTTATTTAGCCTCATCCTAACAGACAACTTGTAGTTTGTGTGCTTCTTTCTATTATCTAATGCTAGTTAAGTTTTTCAACGGATAATTATATTAACAGCACAAACTTTGTTTCATTGGATTAATTGTAGAGTTTTTGAAAGGATTGGGATCCCATAAAATTAAGTCTCAAGATGAACCAAAAGCTGTTAAAGAAGAAGGATCAAAATGTCCCACAATTCGTATTAAGCTTATTGTTTCATATATTTTCCTTTTTTTACGAGATTTTTTTGCACGTGCAATGCATGTGCATATGAAAAACCTTTACATGATGATATAAAATCATTGAAGTTGAATTTGTTACATAGTTTTGATAAGTAAAAGTTCAAATTTACAAAGAAAAATATTGTGAAAATTTCATTTGGATTAAAATTTGAACTTGTAATATAATTTGTGTACCAAAATTTTCACTTGGAAACAAATGTTATTTTGAGTGGAATTTGAACTTTCATTTAATTTAAATATTAATATAGTTTTAATAAGTAAAAGTCCAAAAGTTAAAGAAAAACATTGTGAAAATTACGCTGAGATGACAATTTAAACTTGTGATATAATTTATGCATTAAAATTTTTATTTGGAAATAGTTTCTGTTAACCAAATTTATGGTCAACACCCCAAAGAGTCCAAGTAGATGGACTTAAGGTGAAATGGTTGTATGTAGAGCCTTTAAGGAGGATAGTAGAGCCCTCGGAAATAGGAATAAGGATCCGGATTCCGTAGAATATGACTTACTTGAAAGGTCAGAATGAAGAAATGTTAGGTTTTGACCCCGTCGAAAGGTTGGTAGAATGAAGGTTTCGAACCAGACGATAGGTTTAGGAGTAAGGAGTATATCCCAAATAATACCCCTTAAGACTAGATGATGGTTTCGATTCCGTAGTTTGGATCTTAAATGAACTCCTTGTCAAAAGGTATTTCCGTAGATTGTATCTTAAAAGGATTCCCTAACTGAAGGGTTTCGGAGGGGGGCTAAATCCAGTAAAAAAGATGCTCTTAGACCTTTCGAACCCATGAAATGTAAAAAGAGGATCGATATTTGATTATATCTACATAAAGTACGTAAAAAGACATGAAAACATTGATCTCAAACATGAAATTCTTTATTATCAACTGAAGTATACATAGTAATACTTGTTGGAAAAAGCCCCAAATTTATTTAGAAATTAGGGTTACAAACTTTCAAAACAGTAGTGATTTTGAAGACTAAAATTTGGATCCGAAAAATGGACCCCTCGGGTCTTATTTATAGGTGCGGGTTGGCACCTCCGCAGGGGTCATGGCGACCATATCAGAAGGTAGGTTTCGCTTGCATCCTTCCGGCATTGTGCGAAAGGGAGGCCTTTTGGCTTTGTTGGAAGGTTGGCTTATAGCTCTTCTGAACATATCTGGATGCCCTTGTCTCCATCAAAAGGTGAGAATGCGGCACCCACAGCTTTGATCTAATGATGGAAGGGCAGCTGATTTGATGCGGAAGGGAATCTTTCGACTCCATCGAAAGGTCTTCTAAAGGTAAGCGGCGCTTCTAAAGTGCTTGACTGGTGTTGCCCTGCATCCTATGATCTGATCTTCTATTGCGGAAGCATCCCCATCGATAGGTTCTTTTGAATGAGGTGGCAAGTTGGATTTGTGGAAGGTAATATTTGTACATGATGCTAATGTCTCTTGTGGAAGGCCTTCAATGCGGAACCATCACTTGCCTAAGGCTCTTCCACGAATGCGATACTTGCGGAATGTCTTCCGTTGATGTTGAGTTTTCTTCTGTGGACCCTTCCTATGCGGAACCAAAGGTGAAGGCCTTTATCATATGCGGAAGCCTCTTATGAGCGGAACCATCTCATGCGGAACTTTAGTTGTGGAAGCCTTCTTGACTTTTCCAGAAGCATTCCTTCGGCTCTTACGGAAGGTCTTCCAGCGACCTCTACTCTCCATCGAAACCTAGTTTCGATGGTGAATTATGGTTTTAACATTTGCTCCCCACCCCCAAGCGATGTCCTTGACTTTTCAAGTCAGGTTTTCGTCTTGGTCTTTTTCCTGCCTTTTGGTCTCCTGCGTTGATCCACTTTAATCTCATCCAACGAGTGAGAATGTTGGTGACCACTCTTATATAGTACTCTTCTTCTCTTTCTCTTAATTATTCCAAGATTTTCGATACATCTTTTCAATTACTTTCAGGATAAATCTGCTTAGAAATGCAATTTTTCTGTTCAAACATTTTTCATCCTTGCTTCATTTTAGTTTGACCATGTGCCAGTTGGTTTGGTCAAGTTAACCTTTGTTCCTCTAGTGCAATCTTTGTTCTTCAGGTGCTTCCTAACCGATTTTCTATAAATAGTACTTGTCCTTTACCTTGGTAAATCCCTTCAAAAATGAAGATCGCCTTTCAATATGGATGGGACTCTTTTTAGCTCATATCCAAGCGAAGCCGCAAGAGCGTTAGTGTTAAACGGCATGTGCTTTAGTTTGTCAATAAGCCATTTAATCGCTACCTGCACGATGAATAGCATTTAACAAAGTACTAATCAAGAAAGCACATTTTTCATTCCCAAAACATCATTCCAGAATTAACATTTAACGACAATTTAGTCATTGGGAAACTTTAACTTATACACAGCCTGTATTATACCCCTCAAAATTTAACCCCACGAAACTACTGTTAATAACCGATTAACATATATATAACCAAAAAGATATCACTATTCCAAAATTTAAGCAACACTAATAATTATCAAAAGATAACACAATCCTCTGATCACAACCCATTTGGAGACGGAGGTAGATCTGGGGCCAAATCGATAAAGTCAGCCATAACAGGTTCAACCCATATTGGCTGATAAGGTGAATACACCACCAGAGAGGGATTTCCACCACAAATGTCCCAGATGGCTAAGTCCACCTAGAATGTGCTAGTGGTCAAGTCATAAAACATAGACCACATGGCAACAAAATTACGATTGGAGAAAAATGGTTGCTGGTGGACTCCATTGCTGGATTAGGCGATGTGAACTTCCTCCACCACCGGCTGCTGATTTTGTAAGGCCATGGCATAGTAACAGCAGCAATGTGGCATTTCATCATTGGCAAAGTCAGGATGGATCGGATGAAGATTACAAGCCGCAATTGATTTAATCTTCGTTTTACAGGGAATATGAATAGTTTTTACTACTTAGTGAGAAAAAGAAAGAGATTCGTGTTTCTTTATGAAATGAAGTGTTTATATTGTAACGTAATGATGTTATTTTGTCTTTTAGTGCAATGACAATTTTCATTTTTTTTAAAATAAGATAAGTAATGAAAAACTTATCTGGCGAGTTTTTGTATGAAAAAGACTTTCAGTATGAACAAAGTTGAAGGCATTCATTCCCTTCGAAAGCATTCAAGCATCGTGGAGGTTCCCATAGGAAAACTGAAATGAAAGTTCCCCTTCAAAGAACGCTAAACGCCATGCCGAAGGCTGTTAAAACAGTCGAGTTTCATCTTTATACATGATCAATTCCAAACACAAGTCAAATTAGAATTGCAAGTGAAGTAAACACATAAAGAGTAAGTATCTTAAAGCTCCACAGCTTGATTTGAATTTGGCTCCTCGTCTCCGCCTTGACTTCCTTGGCGAAGAAAAGGAAACTGTTAACAAAATTTCTTAAACTCCGGGACCTGAAAATCCAATGATACACTCAGGAATGGGTAAATCGTAAATTCCCATCAAAATCAAAAAGAAAACATGAGTCTCCATAAATCAGAAAACAGGTAGAAAACCATCCAAATTCTGCCATAGAGGTATAAAGAACCAAATTTGTGAATTATTATGAAGACCAGCAAGAAAATTCGAAGTTCACTGTAACAAAAATCCAATAAGAAGTTATCCCAAATCCATTGAGAATGCAAAATTCGCAAATCACCATAAAGATTCATAAGGAAGTCTTAGAATTCATTAAATTGGAAATCCTATAAAGGATTATCAAACATCTGATAAGGAAATCAGAAATTCATTAACCATCATCAAGTAATTTCAGAATTCATCAATTCAAAACTCCAATAAGAATCATCCAAAAATTTCAATAAGAAAATTTGAAATACGAAATTCATCAATCATCACACAAATCAGTAAGGAAGCTTAAATTCCATTAAATCAGGGAACTAAAAATCTAAGAATCAAAAATGTAATCCGAAACCCGTCCATTCTCATTCAAAACCAGAAGGATAATGGAAAATTCATCAATTATCATGGAAAATCAATAAAGGGTACCAAGAAATCATGAATTCATGAAACAAATGTTCAATAGGAAATCGTCATGAAAATTAAATAGGAAATAACAACATGTATAATTCATGAATCATCAGAGAAATAAGTTGGGAAATTCATTAAACCAATAATTCAGCAAGAAATCACCACAGTGATTTAATAAAGAAATCAGCAAATCATTAAGAAAATCAATGGGAAATCTATAAATTATCATAAAAACTCTACAAACGAATGATGGAAATCATCATGAAATTCATGTATGTGAAATTCATAAACCATTTCGAAAGTTAATGAAGGAATTGGGAAACCTTGGAACTAGGAACTCAATATGAAGCCTTTATAGAAATCCTCCAATGATATTGATAAATCATCATGAAGTCAATGTAGGAGTTTAAGATTGATCAAATCCAAAAATGGAATTCCAAGCAAAGAAATCAAAAGTCCACGAAACTAAGAATTTAATCAAAATTTTTGCTAGGATCTCATCTGACAAATAGATTGCTAGAAATCAATCCAATATTGAAATTAGAGACTTATCTGGTCATAGTAAATTCAAGTAATAAACTCCTATACTTTTGGGTTAGTAACGTTTTTGATATATTGGAGTATCGATTCCTCATATACTGATAGAGTTTCTTTTGTTCTAAGGGATTACTCTGTTTCTGGGGATTCTGTAATGGTTTACTCACCCTATTCCTTGTGTGTAATTTATTTAACCATTTGAAATACTTTGTTGTCTATTCAGTTCTTTTGCCTTTCGTATATATTTTGGTCTTTGATTCTATACTGGGGATTTCTTTTATCCCTTTTCTTGTCTTTTGTCATCTCTTAGTTAGTCCGTTGATATAGTAATTATTTCTCAAGCAGTAGATGTTCTAGGATTTGCTAATTCATATCTTGTCTTTTTGGATATGATTCTAGACTCTTTGTCTGCTTTTGACCATTGTGTTGGACATCTTTGTCCTGTTGTCTCTGTATGTATCTTTCTTTAGGATTTCAACTTTGTCCCAGTTGATAGATAGATTTCTCTCTATAACCCTTTATCCTCTTGGGTTTTAACTTTTGCCTTGAGTTGTGGACATCTTTGTTTTCATTCTTCTATTTGGAGCCCCCACTGGGCTTGGGCGTCTCAGTCCATTCTTTGATGATCCACTCTTTGGGGTTGGACATCTTAGTCCATTGTTTAATGAGCCTTTCTCTGGGCTTCCCTTATCTCAAAGGGATGTATACTTGGCTGACCTTCCTCTAGAAGGCCGCTGATGGGTGCTACCTCGACCCATCCCCTAAGAGGTGGTTTTGACGTTAGGGGTTCTATCTCTCCCTCTATGAGATGTTATGGAATATCGTCGTAATGTCCCTCCCACTAAGAGGTGCCATGGAATAGCGTCGTGGGCTTATGTCCCTCCCTCTAGGAGGTTCTATGGAATAACATCGTATGCTTGAATATTTGTATATGAAAATAGTTTTTGGTCAATTAAAATGGAGTCTCCTTTAAGAGAAAGAATTTTGAAATCAAACCCTTCTATTATATTGAAGAGTTTCTTCTGAAAAATAGTTTGGACTCATGAATCCTTTTTATGAAAGAGTTTTTTTTCTTAATGTACTTTTTTTAAGAACTTTCTAGCTGTTCTCATAATGGAGACACGAATCTCAAATAGGAGACTAGGAGGTCATGATTCATGAACGAACAGCCTTTTAGTCGAGAATAGGGTTCTCTAGTTTGAGTTCCAATAAACTTTTTATGCTTTCAAAATCTTTCTTGAAAAAGCATAAGTAGGCTTTCCCCTAACCATAATTTTGGTAAACTTTGAAATGTTGAAATTACATTCTCTTTATGTGCATTTATTAATGCTATGTAATATCTCAAATTAGTTGCATAAATCTGCTTTTGGGATAAATAACTATTTGTTCCCCCACGGGCCATTGAGTGATTAAAAATAGTTTTCTTAAATGTATATAATTTGAGAAATTTCGTTTTGAAATCATTTGCTAAAAATAGATTTGGTGTATCTGGATTGGTATTAAGTTTGGAAGTGACTCAACATTTCCTATAGGGAAGCCTTGGTGTTGTGTTGATTGAACTGTTGATAGTCTTCTCGTGTCAGGCACCTGAGTTGTTCTCATTAAGTATTCTGAAGTTTGTTGTGCTCTCAGAGTTTGTTGAGTGCTTCGGTTTTGTTTTATTTTTACCTGTAATAGCACTCAAATTTTAATCAGTACATGATCAATACACAATACAAATTTAAGTATGAATGAAAATACAAATCAAGTTAAAGAGTCATGAAAAGAAAAGGAGAAAGTTCATAGTTGAATTGATGTCGTGAGTCCTCAATTTTTGATAGAGATTCGCATTTAGAGGTTGATGAATTGCTTTCTTCTTAGTTGGAACAAGATATCTTTCAAGTTTCTTTGATGTACTCCTGTAAAAATCCCGACCTGATCATGGCTTGAACTTTCTCTGATAGGACACGACATTCATCAGTTTCATGTCCATTTGCTTTGTGGTACTCGCAGTAACTTCCTCATTTATTTGGTTCTGGGGCACTCCGAACTTTTTGAGGTGCAATAAAATTCTCATTCCTTTTCATCTTAGTGTATATGTAGGAAAGGGTTTCGCTCAGGACAGTACAATTCATTTTAGAACTCTTTCTTCAACTTCCCTTTGGGTTTTCACTTTCCCTTAGCCTCTTGTCAAAGCGCTTGAGACCAAATTTCTCTTCCTTGATTTCTCGGTGGAATTCTTTCTTAGCATGGTGCATCTCATCTAATTGAATAAATTTCTCTGCCCGGAGAAAGAAATATTGTAGGTCTCTGCAACCATTTATATAAAGGTCCTTCCAAAAAGAAGTTTGTTCGATCAAACCCAACCGAACAGCCATGAGTTTTTCCCTATCAGTTGTACTTTCTATTCTTAGTGCTTCTGTGCTAAATCTGTTCAAATATTCACCAAGTAACTCCCCTGGTTTCTATCTGATGGTTGCTAGCAAACTAAAGTCCATAGTTGTATCTCTGAATATAGAAAATTAAGCCACGAAGTCGAAAGTAAATTGTTCCCAAGAATAGATGGTCTCCATTCGGTAACTCCTATACCATTTGATTGCGGCTCCTTGAAAAGTGATAGGAAAAAGTTTACAACGAACTGCCTCTGTAGCATCGTATAAGTTCATCCAATTTTCAAAAACGACAAGATGATCATCTAGATCAGTTGTTCCATCATATTTTAGCGAAGGAATCTGAATGTGCGGGGGAAGAGTTGCCATTATCTCTTCGGAAAAGGGTTTTGCAAGAATAACATATTTTTCAGGATCATAAATTTCTTTTCCTCTAAGTGCATTTACCATTATATGGTGTAGGTTGTCATTTTGGTTGGTTTCATCTCTGTGACTACTCCTATTGACTTCTTGAATAAAGCTATTCGATTGATTAAGTGATTTACTTTGCTCGACCATCTCGGTTTAACACTTGATCTTCTATCGAATTTGGAGGTTGCACTTCATCCTCTCTTTCCATAACCTTCATTGATTCCCAAGTTGGAGCTCTTTTTGAACACTCTTTTATTTCTATCCTTTGTGGTAGTTGATTCCGAACTTTGACCACATTGCTTTCCCATTTTGTTAGGGTTGAAGGTTGCCTTACTTCTATATTGCCTAAGTTAGGATTTGAGACCATATGACCTAAATAGGTTGACTGTGATGTAGCTTCTTCATTTGGATTGTTGTTACTACTCTTAGCTTTTACCATACTTCTTCTTCTTTTAGTCAAGGCTCTTTATGCAATTGATCGGAGATGAAAGTTATAAGAAATCGGAGGTTCAAGCCATCTTTCTAGCGCCAAAATGTTAACCAAATTTATGGTCAACACTCTAAAGAGTCCAAGTAGATGGACTTAAGGTGAAATGGTTGTATGTAGAGCCTTTAAGGAGGATAGTAGAGCCCATGAAAATGGGAATAAGGATCTTGATTCCGTAGAATATGACCTACTCGAAAGGTCAGAATGTAAAAATGTTAGGTTTCGACCCCGTCGAAAGGTTGGTAGAATGAAGGTTTCGAACAAGACGATAGGTTTAGGAGTAAGGAGTATATCCCAAATAATACCCCTTAATACTAGATGATGGTTTCGATTCCGTAGTTTGGATCTTAAATGAACTCCTTATCAAAAGGTATTTCCGTAGATTGTATCTTAAAAGGATTCCCTATCTAAAGGGTTTCGGAGGGGGGCTAAATCCAGTAAAAAAGATGCTCTTAGACCTTTTGAACCAATGAAATGTAAAAAGAGGATCGATATTTGATTATATCTACATAAAGTACGTAAAAAGACATGAAAACATTGATCTCAAACATGAAATTCTTTATTATGAACTGAAGTATACATAGTAATACTTGTTGGAAAAAGCCCCAAATTTATTTAGAAATTAGGGTTACAAACTTTCAAAACAGTAGTGATTTTGAAGATTAAAATTCGGATCTGAAAAATGGACCCCTCGGGTCTTATTTATAGGTGCGGGTTGGCACCTTCCGCAGGGGTCATGGTGACCATATCAGAAGGTAGGTTTCGCTTGCATCCTTCCGGCCTTGTGCGAAAGGGAGGCCTTTCGGCTTTGTCGAAAGGTTGGCTTATAGCTCTTTTGAACATATCTGGATGCCTTTGTCTCCATCAGAAGGTGAAAATGCGGCATCCACAGCTTTGATCTAATGAAGCAAGGGCAGTTGATTTTGTGCGGAAGGGAACCTTTCGACTCCATCGAAAGGTCTTCTGAAGGTAAGCGGCGCTTCTAAATTGCTTGACTGGCATTGCCCTCTATCCAATGATCTGATCTTCTATTGCAGAAGCATCCTTTCGATCCCATTGAAAGGATCTTTTGAATGAGGTGGCAAGTTGGATTTGCAGAAGGTAATATTTGTACATGACGCCGATGTCTCTTGTGGAAGGCCCTTAATGCGGAACCATCACTTGCGGAAGGCTCTTTCACGAATGTGATACTTGCGAAACACCTTCCGTTGACGTTGAGTTCTCTTCTGCGGAACCTTCCAATGCGGAACCAAAGGTGAAGGTCTTTATCATAGGCGGAAAGCCTCTTGTGGGTGGAACCATCTCATGCGGAACCTTAGTTGCAGAAGTGTTCTTGACATTTCCAGAAGCATCCCTTCGGCTCTTACGGAAGGTCTTCCGACGACCTCTACTCTCCGTCGAAACCTAGTTTCGGTGATGAATTTTTGGTGTTAACAATTTTTATTTTTATTTTTAAGCGGGATTAGAACTCATGATCATATCTATATATAAGGGCATTTCTGAAAATTTGCGGTCGTACCAAAAAACTGTAGCTCTATTCCAATTATTAATAAAGATATCTTCTTAACTATAAATGAAACATTCATTTTTAATTGTACGGTTATTCAGTCCACTAAGAGTTATGATAATGTCTGATAGAGCTCAACTAAAGTTGTGGAATGCCACCGGTGTGAATTAGATAAGCCATCTTATGGAATCAATTTCAAAGAATGATTTTATTATTGTTGGTGATTTTGTACAGTTATTTACATATTAGTTTCCTAGAGGCGAGCTTTCCACTATCATAATATGAAGCAATATGTTTCTGACCTTTGTATGAAAGCGTTGTTTACCATACAATGTTATAGATTATTATTTCTATTGCGGCTTGCATTTTGTTTTAATTCTTCTTATTTACTGGTAACGATGTGTTAATATCTGCCATTTGTGTACATGTTTGAGGATAGCTATTATTCTTACAAGGATAAATTTAGCAAAATATTTGATAAATTCATTTTGTTTTTACTTGATCAATGTTTGACATTTAGGTGACCATATTCTATACAAGTGAAACAATCTTCATATAATCATCTTGTCTTTCAACGATTGCAATGATTCTTTAGAATCCAACTATATTAAATTTTACTTGCATCATCTTCCTTGTTATCGTTTATTCAAATGATCTGCATGTGTAGTTGCATTAGACTATAAATTATGTTTTCAGTATGTTGCACATAGAAATCCCCTTTAAATTTAAAAGTGCAACAACTCTTTTTTTAGAAGAAGACGAAGAAATTTATAAATATAGAAGTTTAAAGCATAAGCTAAACTAATGCACTCCAGGCATCTACAGGTGATCATTTTTCTAGAAGTATGAACATCTACAGGAGATGCTTTTTCAAATTTGAGAAAGTTCACAAAATTCAAGAACTATTGTCAGACTGGAGAATATGATATATTCCTTAACGTGAGCTATTGCAATGTAGTTCTTTTGTGTTTACCATTGAATCTCTCTCACCCTCCTCTATGTAAAATCCTAACATGATATTAGAGCTAGGAAGAGAGAGGGAGAGAGCTAGCTAGGTTTAAAATAAGGAGAGTTCAAAAAATAGCACCGTTCCTCTGTTTCGGTATATTTGCTCTCTTTAGTAAATTTCAAATCTCCTTACCCAATGAAAAAAAATCATGCCTTGATATTACAAGTGAGATTGCCATGCTTTCTGGAATTCACGCTGCTCTTGGATTTGAGTGATTGCATCGATTTCGATCTATGCTTGTCTAATGTCAATGAATTTGGAGTAAGCTTACATGACTGAAGGAGAGCGCGATGCCCAGTTTTAGACTGCTTTGACAAGCTCGTCTGTTTTGAAGTCAACCGGATGACTTGAAATCGCCGATGCTTGGAACTCGAGTTGCAGTTGGTTCACGTCTATTGCTCTTGAGTGCTCTGAGTCTGACTGTTGCAAACTTCCTTGGTCTGAGGTGTCGCCTGTCACTTGTCGCTGCCGCAATCTGGACTTGCTGATGCTGCGTTCTTGCTGATGAATCACTTCAGGGCTTGAGAGATACTGCTCCATATTTGAATCGGTTCGTCTTCTCCTTATCTTAGTACTTGTTTGGTTTATTTCTAATATGGAGATGGTGGAGTTTTTTGGCTTAGGGTGTTGGATCTTGTAGCTAGGCGATGTGAAAGGCTGTTGGCACAGGGTAGGTTGAAAGCAAGGGGTATGTTGAAGTGTGTGGGTCCATGAATAGGTTTAGTCAGCAAGGCTGGGGTTGAGGAGTTTGGATGGTTTGAAGGTAAAGGAAGGCTAGGCATAGGTTTGTGTAGGGAGCTATTGTGTGGTGAGGTAGTGAGGGAGTGAGAAAGTAGGTGGAGTTTCGGGTGCGCTAAGTTGTAGGGTAGCTGGGTGAATCGGTGGAATTGCAAGGTGGCTTTGGAGTGTGTTGTGTTAATTTCGGGTTAGGGGGAACTACGTTTGCGTGGGAGAATTCTGACTCGGTGGTTGGTTGGTTTTGCAGTCCTGAATTTAGGTGAAAGCTACGAGGAGTTTTTTTGAAGTGACAGAGCTTCAAATGATTTGTCTAAGATGTTGATGATGAGTTGCAAGAGATGTTCTAGAATTGCATGCAATGCTTGTCAGTTTGCTATGATTTGGAAATTGCTATGAATGACCACTTGCCTGAGATTCTTTCTTATTACCGACTTGAAAGTCATAGCTGATGTGTGTGAGGCTAAGATGATGATTAAATCTGGTTGAACATAGGTGATCTATGTTAGTGCTATTGTAAGCTTTGCTTGCTGAATTGCTTGGAGATCGGATGAGTTTGCTGTTGTGCTTTGATGCTTTGTCCAAATTATTTTGCTAGGTGCTTGCTATAGGTTTTGACGTCGATAGTGGCGTTGTTGTACATGTCTGTTTAAATGTTCTGTATACTTGAGAATTGTTTTTGAGTGTGATGATTGGTAGAGATGTATTGAGTGGTGTTGTGTTAGCAACAAAGATGCATTGAGTGAAGAAGAATGCAAGAGTTAGCTTGCTTGTGTGAAAGTGATGTGGATATGAGGATGAAGACGACAAAGAGTAGCACGTCGGTTATCGGATTGACATTTGTGGAGTGCTCGAGAGAACTCTTTGAAGTGAAAGCCTACAAGTGCAGTAGGCAAAACCTGTGAGTGAACCAAGTGTGGTTTCATGTCATCCAAAAAGCAAATGAAGAGGAACCACAGCTTTAGCTTGTTGGAGGATGATAGGTGAAGCGGTATCAAGGGACAGCCCGAGTGGAGAGGTCCGTGAATCCCTAAAAGGAAAATAAGAGTATTTGGTGATGGTTAATGAGTGAAGAACTATAACATCCCCCTACTTGGAGGCCGAAAAAAAACAGCTACGGATGTTGCAGTCATACATATTTATTAATCATCGGCAACTAAATACGACAATGTTAGATAAATTGATACACAGATCACAAGAATATGGAAAAAAAATTAACAAATCAAAACACATTTCCACATTCCATTCAAAACCTTTCATGTTCATTATATAATCCCATAACGTAAACCACATTCAGAAAAATATAAATATTACACATACGCCAAGAGCAACATATGAAGATGCCCCCCTTGGTTGATCAGAGTATATAGTAAGGCAATAAAACAAATCTGCCTTTACATTCAAAATACACAGCGGAAAAAGATAACTCTAAATAACTAACTGCCTCCTACATGCCTCCGAAAGCTTTATTCGTCCAAGAAGAGAACCTGGAAACCTTAAATCTCAAACTACTCAAAATCAATTGAGTACTCGAGTGTTTAAGGGGAAAACAAAAACTTCGAGTCAGACATAAAGCCTGGTATGAAAAATAATCTAACATCTCAATCCATTTAGATATCTAGTGAGACCACGCCATTTAGCGGAATAGGTTTTCCCATCACCAGTATCCTAAAACCTTTTTAAAACCATATACTGTGCTCCTGCAGCCATATTGGTTAAAGCATAGCAATTCAAAATATTATGATGATATGCATACATACTAAAACATTCTGGATTTCCCATCCCCGTTTTAACTGACTTCCTGTCATACTTATAGTTTCTAAGGTCACTATTAACTTATTAGTTTTCGCGGGCTTACTAATATAACATTTTCACAAATTTATGGACTTCCCATTCTATTTCATGCGATCACTAAGAAATTATTGGCCCCTGCCAATAACTTAATTGATTTCATGGGTTCACCTTGAACCTATTGGTACCCCCGGTAACTTCTGTCTTATCCTAGTTTTCATGGATTGGCTAGGAACCTATTGACTTCTGTAATTAACTTAATACGGATATAGTTTTCATGGGTTCAGTACAAACCAATTGGCCCCTACCAACATCCAAATCATAGTTTTCATGGGTTTACTATGAACCTGTCACCCGGAAAACTTTAAGGTTTAGGCATCCTATATTTTGGTCCTGACTTCCTGGATGCAATCTACTCATTCAGGAGTTTAATCGATTTATATTCACTACTGGGTTAACCTAGCTGGTTCTTCTACCCTTTATCCCTAAAATGCAGTTATGGGTCCATTATAATGTGAATATATTTATTTTTGAAGAAGCAAACATAATAACAAAACAATACCACTCCTGCGGGTTTAATATACTTGAAATACTTTTCATATAAAACATGGTTAATCCCTTTAACCTATAATTTTATCAAGGAAAGCTGCTTCTTAAAATCATTTCAAAAGATCCTTTATTTAGCCATGGGTTTTTCCTTTAAAAATGAGTTTGGGTTACAAAACCTTTTGAAACCTTCGAAACTATGATTTCGACTTCATTGGATGACCCCCGTCGAAAGCATATAAATCTATCTTCAAAACATTAGGCTCCTGCCTTTCGAATACTTTAAAACCTTTGTTTCATATCCTTTCGAATGTATTAAAGTATTAACTTTTAACTTTAGATGCATAGCTTCGAAACCAATTGAAAGTGCCCCTTTCGAAAACATTGAAAGTACCCTTTTGAAAACATTGAAAGACCCACTTTCAAAACCATTGGAAGTATACCTTCCGAAGTCATTGGGTTTATATTTAAAATATCATTTTGGATCAAAGTGAACATAAGCGAAAGTACCCCTTTCGAAACCTTTCTTTATCATACAAAATTGTTTGGGGAAAATATGAAGGTGTCGAAACCATCCTTTCGAAAGCTTACATCATATAAGTAAAAATGTTTGAAGGTTGGCTTCGAAACCCCTTTTGAAACCATGCCTTCGAAACCATAAACCCCCTTTCGAAAGCTATGGGAAGTGGCTTATATTTATAAAACAAAAGCAACCTTCTGAAAGCGTTGATATCTTCAATACCTTCGAAAGGTATAAGGTTGCAGAAGGGTTTCGACTGGATCGAAACTACCCCTTCCGAAAATATTAATTCTAAGTAACTCCTTCGGAAACCACTACTTTAAAAAGGCGGCAGCTCTCCTTCGAAAGCTTATTTTAAAATGCCCTTTCGCAAGCATTGGTTTTGACTCCTTCGAAACCTCTTAGAAAACAGGCAAGCGCTTTTCTTTAGAAAATAAAACATAGGTATCAACCACTTCGTAAGCTATGTTTCGACACCCTACCTTCCGCCTTTCTCCAATCCACTGCGTATCATCTAAGTGATACCATGTGTATTGATTTTGGTTTACTTGTTTTGACCATGAAGGTTTCGACTAGGTTGAAGGCGGAAGCTCTGGGTCGAAAGCTATTTCTAAAGGAGGTGGAACCTGCTTTTTTGAGCAAAAGGCTATTTTTACCAAATAAAGTAATCTTTTTTTAACTAACTTTCTCACATGTAAACACTCGATTGGTTACCTTAAACTTTCAAATTATTTTACAATTAATTGCCGCATTTTCTCAGATCTAAAAGTTTGAATAACATTAACAATTAAGCCTTCCCCTTTAACATCAATTAAATCATTTAGGTACTCCTGCAAAATAATTTAATTTCCATAATAAATCTCTTAGTAAAAATCCCCAAAAATCACAGAAATTCACTTTTAATAGGTTATCTAACATATACAAATCTCAGACCCAAAATCCATCATATAACAGCCGAAAATAAATTAAAACCCAATAATACATGTTTTCCTTTAAAAACTATATAATTAATTTTTCATGGCTTGGAAAATTATAAAAATTGAAACCGAACTCCAAAATCATGTTTCTCATAATATAAAATTTTCCCATGGCATTATAAAATCATATCATACGGGTTTACCCTTAAAACCGTGATTTTCACATGCAAATAACCTTGTTTGACTCTATCATTCATTTAAAATCAAGCATATCATCAAAAATCATCATATTGGATTTAATCTTAAATCCGAAAATCAATGGTCATATAAAAACCAAAATGGAGATGTAGTGATTATTATTCATCTTAGATTGGATAAGGAAATTGGAGATTGATTGAGATTGATTCTTCTAGCTTGATCCTAAGCTTTAAATTTGAATTTCTCCTCTTTTCTTCCTCCTAATGGCCGGGTTGGTTTTAAATTTCTTTCGTTTATTTTTGCTTATGATAAAATGAACTTGAATGGTATAGGGATAATAGTATACAGGTAGGAAATATGGGCGGCAATTACCATAATGCCCCTTATGATTTATTAGTTAACATTTAACCATTTATAAGTCCATTCATTTTAATAAGCATGACCACTAAATTCATTTGCCAATCTCAATTCCCTTATCACTCTACATTATTCTATTTAATTTACCTAATTAAATCTGCTGTATAATGTTATTAAAAATTAGGGGTGTTACATGTTCCCTTCCGTAAAGAATTCGTCCATGAAATTCAGTAAGGTCTTAATATCAAACATAGCAATCATCTGTAACAACTCCTAACATCCATACCAGCCTACCAGATTAGCAACTAATCTATATAAAATCTAATATAGACATACCATCAAAGCAGATCAGGATAAGCATCTCGAATCCTGTCTTCTGTCTCCCAAGTACAGTCCTTCTCGTTATCGCTCCACTGAACTTTCACCAACTTGACTGCCTTGGTCCCCAATATTTTCTCATCTCTTGCTACAACCCGAACTGGTTGTCTAATAGCAGTTAGATTAGGCTCTACTACCAAGTCTTCCAACCCTGTTAGAGAAATAGTAGACTCTGGATCATGCACATACTTGCGAAGATGAGACACATGGAATGTTTGATGTGTGTCTAGTGTTTGATGATAACAAAATATATATATATCGAATTATAGATGTGTTTGCAGATACAGGAATAAATATTAATGTTGAAATAATAATACTATTGCACAAGATTTAACAAATTCAAACAATATTTTTATTTGAATATAATATTTTATACAGTACAATGTTTCCAGCTCATACACTAAGTTCATACATTTCATGATTTCATATATACATTTCATAATTACAGTTTTGTCCTCACTACATCACTCATACACTCAATCTTCTACACATCTGCATCTATCTGCATTGTCCGGCTCCAGTATTTGTCATGTCTCCTGTGTACCTGTATAATTAACATCTACAGCAGTAATCTGAAAATAAACAAATTTGAATTTGCAAAAATATAAAATTTGTTTTTATCGTTGTCTCAAATATATGGGTTATTATCATCATCTTTGATTATGTAATAACTGTGCATATCAGTATTCATATCAGGGACATGTAATAGTGAGTGGCTGCAATACACACGTGTGCACTGCCTCGCCAACTTGTGTGCACAGTCAACAAAAACAAGGTCAAATCCAATCAGATTCAACTCAGGTGAAAATGGAAAAATCAAGTATTACTGCAACAATAAAACTGTGCATGTACACGAGTCAAGGAAGCAAAACTACAAATCAACTCAGTGACATCAAACCAGACCAAAACATGTATCAAAAAGCATGTACAAGAGGCAACAGAACCCAAACTAGCATATGCAACTCACAAACCAAAACTGGACAGAGCAACATGATGAACTACTGACAATAATATCACAAATGCAACTCCAACATACCAGACAGTAGCATGACAGTACAACAGCAGCATGAAGACTACTTGAAGTATATAGTCAACTGATCAGAGATAAGGCATGTTGAAGACAAAATGAAGACTACAAGTTCAAGTTCAGTTACAACAAAAGTGTGGCAATACAAAAGTTCTCAATCCAAATGTACATGACCATACACAGGAGCCAGGGTGAACTCAACAAGTACAACAGTAAACAACATCAAGTAAACAAGTTCAAATAACATGCACTAGTAAAGTCTCCAAGCAACACTCAAGTATACATGAAGACCATATTCAAGTGCAGACTAGAGTATGAAATGGCAATGCACAAGTCTAGTAACAACATGCTACAAAAGACCAGACTACTGAATGCATCAGTGGCTAAAGTCAACACTTCAAAGACCAAAGGAATGCAACATAGTGAACTGGAGGAAGTAAAGCAATATCACAGGTGAAGGCAACATGATCAAAGACCATAAGTACATAATCAGTGACAACTACAAAGCAACTGCAACAATATCAAGTCCAGGCATGTGTAATCAAGTGCATATATGAAGTGGTGCACCATTAAACCAACAATATCATAGACCAGGTTCAAGAACACTAGTGCACATATAACAGTGAAAATCAAAGACAGAAGCTACACTTCAGATCATAGTTTAAATTGCAAGCTACACATGAATACATACAATGGCAACTACTTCACTATCACAAAAACAAATGGCAGAGAAGATGACCAGAAAACAGTGAATGGTACAAGTGCATAAACGAACTATATCAGTGATGCCAAAGTCAAATGGCTTGTAACGACCCGCTATTTTGGACTATTCGCATCCGCACATGTCGGACTTGAGTAATTCAAAATACCGAATTGTTAATTTAAATTTGGCAAAACTGAATATATACAGTAAATAAATAATCACAGATCACAGACACAGAGTAATAAATGCAGCGGAAATAAAAGATAGTAGTTCATGAAGCTACTATATACATATCAGAGTTAAATAAGGTACAACAGATGTCTCAGATACAATAATCAAATACAATATCAGAATACATCACTAGAATCAACTGGATATCTGAAAGCTGGATAGATAGCTGGATCTCCAAGCGAAGCTCCAACTCCAAAGGTGAGTCTCGAATAATGGTACACTCGGTCTGACCCGAGCGTAAAGCAAAACACAAAACACTCGAGTCAGGATTAACATTCTTATATCAATAAATCCAACTCAAGTGAAATAGCAACTGAAACAAATAACTCAAAGGATGTTTGGAATAACCATCCTTTAAGGATCCGTTAAACTATCTACTATGTAGTAGTGTACGGTAAATAGATAATGCCTATCAGTAATATAAGATATCAAAATAGTGTTAAGGCGTTACCATTATCCCCCTTAACACATTTTTATATATAAGCGTTATAGTCTATACAGCACTGTAAACTCCACCGTAAACTAGTGGGATATCAGGGAGTACTCCATAGGTATAACACAAAACAAATTCGTAGTGGTCGCGTATATAGGGATACAAGTATGACAAGGCACATGAGGCAATACCCAAGGTAGTGAAACTACCGTTTGCCTGATCCGGACTGGTGAGAACGCATTGCCGCAGCGATCGCAACACCGCGAAACAACACTCCCAAAATCAAGGGTGAACCAATCGACAACAAGTAATGAGTAGTTTTCGAAGAAGTGTGTTCGCTCGAGGTAGCTAATCCTCATTTGGCCCGGCACGGCTCCTGTTTTAGTCATTTCCAATTTGACACAAGTGTCAAGGCTATCCATTATCGTTCTCTTTCTTCAGTCATCACGTACATCATTCCAAACACTTCATTCTGGATCACACTCCGCATATAGTTATTAAAGTGGTTTTCGGTTTAGATATTGAGTATGTCCTTAACCGATTCCGGTCTCTTTAATAACCTTCGTAATTATTACAACGATTGGCCGTTTAATATATTTCAAAACCAAATCAAATTCAATTTCAAATAGAATTTGTAAACCAACATTTCATTTGTCTTTCTAAATCAATTTCCATAATTTACGTTTCAAAACTTCCAAATTCATAATTTCAAAATCTTATAATTCCATTTCAATTTCTATTTAAACAATTCAAATATTGATTCAAGTTCGTATATAAGTTTCATTCCGAAATCATTTAAATTAATTTAATTTAACATTTAAATCAATTTAAATTCATTTATCGATTTCATTCAATATTCATTAAGTAAATTTTGCCATTCAAACCAATTTCTATTAAATTTCCAATTCATTAAATCCATTATTTAAATTCAACTTCATTATACCAAAACTTACAAATTGAATTAAATTAAATTCATCAAATCAAATTCTTTAAATTTCAAGTCTTACATTAATTTCAATAAATCACATTTTATTTTATTTTTGTTAAAGAAATTCAATTTCACTTATTTACTTACTTAAATAATTTTCCAAAACTTAATTAATAAAGAAACTCAATTTCAATTATTTCAAGAAGTTCAATTCCACTTATTAAAGAATTCAATTTATTTAATTATTAAATAATTCAATCTTATTTAATTACTTAATAATTTCAAAACTTAATTATTAAATAATTTCAAACTTAATTATTAATAAATTCCAAATTTTAAACAACGTTCTTTCATCAACTACTATGTTAATATTTTGATTCAGATTTTTAATATTAACATTTCCTTTCATTAAAATTCAAATTCCAACTTTGTTTCAAAACAATATTATTTTTCGAATAAAATCTTTATTTTATTTTTAAATCAAATTATTGACCAATCGGGTTTTATTTAATTCTCTATCCTAGGTCAAAGTTTAATTTTGGGTATTTATCATTTCAACCCGATTCCAATTCAACTCAAAATCAAAGCATAGCAAAGGGAACTTGCAGTGTGATAACTGAGATGGTGTCAAAGTAAATAAACAAGCAATAACAACAATCAATAACAATCCAATAATCAATTCAAATAATCCCGAAATAACCGTATTAATTCACATTGTTATTTGTGCGAATTAATATAATTAATTCTAGAATCTACACTATCATTTCATGTAGATTAAAGATTATTATACAAATTATTCTATGCAATTCTACACTTGACATCAATTATTCAATTTCATACTTCATCAATTAATACAACATAAATTCAAATGGTTCAAGGGTAATTAACTATTTTTCTATGTGTCAACTGATTTAACATTTACAGGGGTCATATTATACAAACTTGTCTAATTAAATTCAACATATATATCAGTTTCAAGTCGCTAACAATTCTACGTCAAATTCAATTTCATATTTTTATCACTTACAACATTTACAATTTAACGTCCAATGTCAACATCAAACAATCAATCATTTAACAACCAAACTGGATTATCATTGTATATATAACAGATAATGGTGTCAGATGTCACAGGTGAACTGATACATGTAATAGCATATATAACAGTGTAATTAACTAACAACAGCATATTTCAATTATCGTTTCAATTTAAATCAAATTTAATAAATAAAAGAACGTTAATCGTGAGTGATTACTCACCTTTAGAGGCTAGAGAGGTTTTGACAAGGAAATGGGCTATGAATCCAGGCACGAATCTCAAACGAACAAGGTTGGCACGAATTTGACAACAGAGTTGATAAATAGAGATCGATGACACATAGATAAGAAAGTTTTGCACATTGGAATACACGATAACACTGAATAGATTTATATTTCATACTGTATATTATTAATAATGTAGACAACTACCCCACTTACAAATATGACTTACTTAATATAGTATGTATACTAACCAGAGTAGATGATATATGAAATGAACTAACCTATATCTATGCTACTGTAGTTATGCACCATAAATGAAAATATATAAAATAAATTGGCAATGTGCTAAGCTTCAACTCAAAACAGGCTGTCACCAAGTGTAGAAAACGACTTATATGAGTACATAATAAAATATTCTTACCTTTATATCAAATCTGTAACATGCCTTTTTCAAACTCTACAGAGTAAATTTAACTAATAATATATATGTATACAAACAGCCCGCATCAACTTACATAATATTTATAACAGACTAATGTCCTAAACTCATAAACCACAAAGACATATATATACTGACATACATAGATTGTCACATTATTTTTATATACCCAACAGTTTCGAAATTTATATGAACTACCATAATATAAATCTATAACATACTAACAGTAAATGATAATCATACATATACTATAGTATTTATTAATATAGCAAGATTTGTAACATATTATATGATCAAACTAATCTAAGCTTTAACACATAAACTAACAGCAGGTTATATATATATCCAGAGAACCCAAACAAGTCTTATGCATAAAGTACACAATATAATATAAAATTTGTATGCATTTGGAATCGAAATGTCTATGTAAAATATATATTACTACACTTATTTTATAATACTGAACAATATCTGTTTACTCACAACCTTAAAATATACTATATGTTATATTTTCAATTCTACAGATATATTTATATAAAATTAGTTCATAAGCTTTTATATTAAGTGTATATACAAAACTAGAAACCTATATAAAACTGGTATTCACTTACTTAAGTAACCCAGGCAGACCATATATATGTACCATATATTGAAAATTAAGTATGCTTAAAAAATCTGGATGTATATATATATATATATGAATAGAGCAGACCAAACCTTAAATACTTTGATATGTATTATGTTCACACAAATGTAGTTCACTCAACAGTAATTTCCTATACTACAAATATGCAAATAACAACTTTATAATAAAATATATAATACTTGTTGTAAGATAATATACTTTTGAACTGAAAACATATAACATATTCGAATGGAAAAATATACCTAAAAGAAGATGCAGTTGGAAGCTTGAGGGGGACGTGTGGGGGAGGCTCGGCTGGGATTGGATTAGGCGCGGTCCGAGGTAGATCGGAGGGGATAAGCTAGGTGGAGGCGGTACGGTCGGTGGAGTTTGCAGCAGCTTGTTGGGCGCGACATGGATCAAGAGGCGGAAGGTGGTGAAGGAGGAGACGGATTCGCGAGAGTTGTTGGCTGACTCGTTGGAGGAAGTGGTGGTCGAAGGGAAAAAGGCTGTCGGCTGTTAAATTTTTTTATATATAAATGGCGAAGGACTAAATAAAAGAAGAGGAAGGAGAAGCAGTTACAATTGTGAGGAAGTAAAATGGATGGCACGTTTGTAAAAGAAAGAGGAAGTGAAGAGAATTGAACAGGCAGTAAACAAATGAAGCTTTTAAAATTATTTCTCTTGAACCGATGGAATATGAATGATCAAAGGTTGTTTTTGAAAATAGTGAAAGCCAATCGTCACGTTCAAGCAGTTATAAATGCTAAATTACTACAGAGTTCACATAGGTAAACCAATGATCACAAACAAACCAAAAAGGCACGTAACCAGTATTGATATGGTTACCGGTTTTGCGGATTCCACTGTGTACCGGAATTCAAAACACAACATTGAATATATCATAGTGATCAGCACGATGAGGCGATCAAAACGGTATACAGATGTTAGTGATTCGACTGAATTATAAAAATTCGAAATTTCAACTGACAGAAAATGCAGTAAAATCGCAGAAAAATAAGACCTACGGAGCTAAAAAGTCCGAATTTGGAAAAAACGAAAAATGACGTTTGCTCAGAAGATGGTTTAGAATTTTTCTATGTAAAAATATTTAGGTTTTGAAAACATTTTATTTTCATTGCTTTTTAATTGATTAAATTTAAGTAAATTTACGCGCAGAAAAACTTTCACATTTTCGGACGAAAATTTACCAGTTCCTATGTTTAACTAGACGCATTCCAAATATAAAATTTATATTTCAAAATTTTATCGTTTAAAATTTCGCAAAATTTCAATTAATAACGTTATTAAAACCAGTTACAAAATAAAACAGCAAGAATTAAATTTGGAAAGTTTCTGGTATGAAAAGTAAAAATCATCGAACGTTCAAAAATCAATACCGTGGATACAACGTTCTTTCCCAAAATATCAAAGCATAAAAAAGGAAAGAATCAACAACGTGAATATCACGTTAATCAAATCAGACGTGTATAAATAGAAGACCCAAATTCATCATCGACTGTGTGGGTGAAGAGCAGAGCGAAGAACAAGTAGAACCCAAATCATCATTGACAGAGAGCAAGCAAGAGTAATCAATTCAAGCAAGCAAGTTAAAACGAACAGAAATCACATACCGTAGCTCCCAATTCAGATTCGCCAAGTCACAAGCAAGAAGAACGAGGCCGAAGCCGTAAACACAAGGGCAAAGCCCTAATTCAGTTGCAAAGACTAATTCTAGAATCGAGCAGAAGCCCTAAATCAGAGCAACAGAGGCCAGAGATCGAGCCGAAGCCCCAAATTCCAGATTCGCAAGCAAGAAAATTGAAGCCCTAATTTCAGAAGCCATTATCTCAAACAAAAGGGATCAGGCCGATACAAATAAAAGAAAATAAGAAGGGGCCGACCTTATAATTAACTAAGGCTTTGTTTTTGTTTTAATTTTGGGCTAGGGTTTATTTTATTTTAAAAGGGCAAAATTGTTTTAACATTTTCAAATTAATTTTTGCCCTTGTTTTTCTTTGGGTTTTCGTTTTTAAATTTGTACTTTTCAAATTGAATCAGGGTAAATCACCACCTAGGTTTTAGGTAGTGTCAGATTGTCTAGTTAGGATTAGTTCAGTGAGCAGGGTGTGCGAGTTTACAAAACTCTATAGGCGGTAGCAGGGTGTGCGAGTCTGTTAGAGTATTTGTAAGCGGGATACTGTTTAATTCTAATTGAAATCTGGGAATGCAGCAGTAGGCAGGGGTTGCCGAAGCTGGGTAAATTTTGTGTGTGATTTACTTTTCAGCATATTTATTTATCTGTAGTTTGATTTCGTTTTTATTTTGAGAAAACTTTCTATAACCTTATTCACCCCCCCTCTATGGTTAATCTAGATCCTACAAGTGGTATTAGAGCAAGGTAATTTTTTTTAACTCTAGAGTCATGAATCCACCAAATAATGCTTTTTCTGAGGGGCAATCTATTGCTAGGCCACCAATGTTTAATGGGAATGATTATGCTTACTGGAAAGTTAGGATGAGTATTTATCTTTGTTCTGTTGATTATGATGTTTGGGACATTATTGAAACTGGCTATACACCTCCCACTATAACTGTTGGTGATACTGAGATTCCTAAACCTAAGGAGAGGTGGGATGCTAACGATAAGAAATTAAAAACTACAAATGCTAAAGCCATGAATGCTTTAATCTGTGCTCTTGATAAAACTGAATTTAATAGAATTTCTCATTGTAAAATAGCACAGGAAATTTGGCATACTTTGGAGGTGACACACGAAGGAACTTCTCAAGTCAAGGAGTCTCATCTAGCCCTGTTCAGCAATGAATGCGAGAACTTCGTGATGGACAAAGGCGAGAGCATAAAAGATATGTTTGGACGCTTCTCAACCTTAGTGTATAATGCTAGAGCGCTTGGGAAAGTATTCACTGAGGTAGAGCTAGTGAGGAAGATACTACGAGTCTTACCAATGAACTTTGAGGCAAAAGTCACAGCAATACAAGAATCGAAAGATCTGAGTAAACTAAGCATGGAAGATTTGATCGGAAACTTGATGACATATGAGCTTGAGCTAAAAGCAAAGGAGGAATGCAAAAACTCTGAATCAAAGAAGAAGACGATTGCCTTAAAGAGCAAAGAAGAGAGCGATGATGAAGCAGAAGATCCAATTGAAGAACTTGCAATGGCTGTCAATAATCTTAGAAAATTGTCGAGATTCAGGCCACGCAAGAAGAAAACGAGTGGTAATAGGTCAAAAGATTCTGACAACTCTGAAAATGAATTAACCTGCTATAACTGCAATAAGCCTGGCCACTTCAAACAAAATTGTCAACTTCTCAAAAACAACAAGGGAAAGAAAAAGAAGAAAAAGGCCTTCGCAGCGACTTGGGATGATGAGGAAGGAGAGGAAGTTTCAACTGATAGCTCAGAGGAGGCTAACTTGTGTCTTACGGCAAGATCAGATTCAGAAGCAAGCTCAGAGGAATCTAGTGAGGTAAAGAACTATTCTTATAAAGAACTTGTCTTTATGTGCCTTGATCTTACTAAAACAGTTGATGCTCTAGATTCTAAAATTGAAAAACTGAAATCTGATAGGAGAGAACTTGCCCGTGAAAATTTTAGGTTAGAAACTGAACTTGAAAATATTCAAAACCTAGACTGTAAAAACTGTAAAACTTTAGATTCAGAATTATCAAAACTGAAGAATAGCTTTGAGAATCTTGAAAAAGAAAACTTGAATCTAAAGGAAACCATTGAAACTAGGAAAAAGGATTTTATAAACAGATGCACCTCACTTGTGACTGAAAACACAACACTGAAAACCAAAGTCCAAGATCTCGAGAAATCACTGAGTAACTTTTCAAGAGGAGAAAAATCATTCAATATGTTATTGGGAAATCAATTGTTTGCTAACAATAGAAAAGGACTAGGTTTTGGAAAAACACAAGTTGATGATAGTGCTAAAGGAAAGAGTGTCTTTTCTGGATGTGAAATAAATGGACATCATAGTCATAGGAACAAGAACACAAAATTTATACAAGTTTAGGTTCCTAAAAATTCTACATATAAATTTCATGTCTATTGGAACAAGAATAAAAGGACAAAACAAGTTTGGGTGCCAAAAGGAATATATATTAATAGTTTTGAGTCTACTCAAATATATTCATCAAATTATTCTGCCACTAACAACCATGGACCTATAAAAATAAATAGGTCACAAAAACCTTTTACCGTGTAGGTGTGGTGGCAGGCTAAGGAACAACATTAGTGTTATCTAGATTCTGGCTGCTCCAGACACATAACGTGCGACAAATCAATGTTCCTTAGCCTAGTATAAAGGTGACAGATTCACAATGGGCAAACAACGAAAGATTATCGTACAGGTAAGACAGGTAATTGTATTTATTTTCAAACGATAGATAAAGTTTGAAAATCTGCACCATAATCTGAATTAAATCAGCTAGTTATGTGAAATGATTGATTTTGATTTTTCATCTTTAAATAGAATTACTCGAAGTAATTATGATGGTTGACAGATTCTAACTTACTTGATATGACTTGTTCTTATCTATGACTTTGATTTGTGCTTAAAAATTGACCAACCATTTTTTCCTTGGACTTAATCTGTTTGGTCAAATTATGATGATTGATTATTGAGTTCTCATGCTATGAAAAGGATTTTTAGAAATTCTTAAAACTGTTGAAACTTTACTGGTGAAAATTTCAAATTGCTATTGAGATAATAATGATATTTTAACTGGTGATCCTACAGAAAGTATACATACTCACTCTTCATTTGATAAAAATTTATGTGCGTTTAGTTGTCACAGTGGTTTTATTTTTGAGATTGAATCTGATTCTGTTGAAATGGCTCTTAATGGTGAAAGTTGGATTTGAGCGATGCAAAATTGAACTTTATCAATTTGAAAGAAGAAGTTTTTGTTGAACAACACCCTGGTTTTGAAAATCACGATTTTCCAAATCATGTGTATAAACTAGAAAAAGCATTATATGGTCTTAAGCAAGATCCTAGAGCTTGGTATGACTGTCTTTGTACATATCTTTTGGAAAATGGTTTTAAAAAGGGTAGTGCTGACACGACACTGTTTCTATTACATAAAGAAAGTGATTTTTTGATTGTTCAGATTTATGTGGTTGATATCATTTATGGTGCTACTAATGAACTCTTGTGTGAGAAATTTGAACAAGTCATGGAGGCAAAATTCGAGATGAGCTTGGTTGGAGAATTGAAATATTTTCTTGGATTTCAAATCAAGCAAAGCAGTGATTGTATTTTCATTTCACAATCCAAGTATGTGTTGGAACTATTGAAGAAATTCGGAGTTGAAAACTCTAAACCAATGAAAACTCCTATGAGTCCATCAACAAAGTTGGATAAAGACGAGAAAGGAGTTGCTGTTGATCAGAAGAAATATCGAGGGATAATCGGTTCACTTCTCTATCTTACTGCTTCTAGACCTGATATTATGTTTTTTGTGTGTTTGTGTGCATGTTTTCAATCTAACCCTAAAGAATCTCATTTGAAAGCCACTAAACGAATTTTAAGATATCTTTCACACACACACAAATTTGGACTATGGTATCCTTCTTGTGAAAATTTTGATTTAGTTGGATTTTCTGATGCTAATTATGCGGGTTCATTGGTTGACAGGAAAAGCACTAGTGGGACATGTTTCATGCTAGGACATTCTTTAGTGTCATGGTCAAGTCGAAAACAAAATTGTGTTGCATTATCCACCACTGAAGCAGAATATATTGCATTAGGAAGTTGTTGTGCTCAAATTTTATGGATGATGCAAACTCTTTCTGATTTTGGCTTAGTTTATAAACTAGTTCCATTAAAATGTGATAGTAAAAGTGCAATAGACTTGTCTAATAATCCTGTTCATCATTCACGCACAAAACACATTGATGTGAGACACCACTTTCTTAGAGATCACATTGCTAGGGAAGACATTTGCATTGAATTTATTTCAACTGAGAATCAACTTGCTGATATTTTCACAAAACCCCTCCCCGAAGACAGATTTTCCAGATTACGTTTGGATTTGGGGATTATGGAAACTGACTAATCATTTTTCAATTTTTGGTTGAAATATTCTTGGATATTTATTTTCGACTTCAATTTCTAGGATTCAAACCTGTTTTGGATATCATTCAAAGATTGATTCGAATATGGTATTCAGTAGTGGAAATACGTTTGGTTTAAGAAATTTCATAATATGATTAATTTGGTAACTTATTCCACGACCATTTTTATTTCTATCATCTTTCTATCATTCATAATGGTTTTGAAAAATGAGAAGAGTGAATTATTTTTTAAATTAAAAAGAAAAATAAAGAAAAATTTTAAAAATATTTCTCATGCATCCATTCTCATTTAAAAGTCCTTATGGTTATGCATGGATGGATCATGTGAGGTTATCATCACTCCATTCTCATTTAAAAGTCCTTATGGTTATGCATGGATGGAGCGTGATAGCTAATGAGTAACTGCTAATCCCATTTAAAAGTCCTTATGGTTATGCGTGGTTAGTAAGTGCTTATTTTATTTTTGTGCTTAAATGTCAAATTTTTTTAAATTATAATAAATAAAATAAAACATCCCTCTTCTCATTATGTAAAAACCAAATCATCGATCCATTCTCTAAAATGTGGAAATTGATATCTTGTTATGATATATTATGGTTTTTCCTTGTTTTTTTCCATTTGTTTTCCCCTACTGTTCCATTATTTTTTTTGTCAGTCTTTTGATGATAACAAAAGGGGGAGAAGAACGAGATTTTGATAAGGAAATAAGTATTTTTGGAATACTTCACCAAATTTGTTAAATGCTGTTAGTTAATTTTCTATAGTTCTTTTATTCTTCTGTAATTTCCTAAATCTTCTAAATAGGGAGTGGTCTCGGTTGTAGGGGGAGCATACATATAGGGGGAGCTAAATATTTGCTTAAACACATTTATCAGAATTTTAAAATCATTAATATATATGTTTGTCATCGTCAAAAAGGGGGAGATTGTTTGATGTGTGTCTAGTGTTTGATGATAACAAAATATATATATCGAATTATAGATGTGTTTGCAGATACAGGAATAAATATTAATGTTGAAATAATAATACTATTGCACAAGATTTAACAAATTCAAACAATATTTTTATTTCAATATAATATTTTATACAGTACAATGTTTCCAGCTCATACACTAAGTTCATACATTTCATGATTTCATATATACATTTCATAATTACAGTTTTGTCCTCACTACATCACTCATACACTCAGTCTTCTGCACATCTGCATCTATCTGCATTGTCCAGCTCCAGTATTTGTCTTGTCTCCTGTGTACCTGTATAATTAACATCTACAGCAGTAATCTGAAAATAAACAAATTTGAATTTGCAAAAATATAAAATTTGTTTTTATCGTTGTCTCAGATATATGGGTTATTATCATCATCTTTGATTGTGTAATAACTGTGCATATCAGTATTCATATCAGGGACAGGTAATAGTGAGTGGCTGCAATACACACGTGTGCACTGCCTCGCTAACTCGTGTGCACAGTCAACAAAAATAAGGTCAAATCCAATCAGATTCAACTCAAGTGAAAATGGAAAAATCAAGTATTACTGTAACAATAAAACTGTGCATGTACACGAGATAAGGAAGCAAAACTACAAATCAACTCAGTGACATCAAACCAGACCAAAACATGTATCAAAAAGCATGTACAAGAGGCAACAGAACCCAAACTAGCATATGCAACTCACAAACCGAAACTGGACAGAGCAACATGATGAACTACTGACAACAATATCACAAATGCAACTCCAACATACCAGACAGTAGCATGATAGTATAACAGCAACATGAAGACTACTTGAAGTATATAGTCAACTGATCAGAGATAAGGCATGTTGAAGACAAAATGAAGACTACAAGTTCAAGTCCAGTTACAACAAAAGTGTGGCAATACAAAAGTTCTCAATCCAAATGTACATGACCAGACACAGGAGCCAGGGTGAACTCAACAAGTACAACAGTAAACAACATCAAGTAAACAAGTTCAAATAACATGCACTAGTAAAGTCTCCAAGCAACACTCAAGTATACATGAAGACCATATTCAAGTGCAGACTAGAGTATGAAATGGCAATGCACAAGTCTAGTAACAACATGCTACAAAAGACCAGACTACTGAATGCATCAGTGGGTAAAGTCAACACTTCAAAGACCAAAGGAATGCAACACAGTGAACTGGAGGAAGTAAAGCAATATCACAGGTGAAGGCAACATGATCAAAGACCAGAAGTACAGAATCAGTGACAACTACAAAGCAACTGCAACAATATCAAGTCCAGGCATGTGTAATCAAGTGCATATATGAAGTGGTGCACCATTAAACCAATAATATCACAGACCAGGTTCAAGAACACTAGTGCACATATAACAGTGAAAATAAAAGACAGAAGCTACACTTCAGATCATAGTTTAAATTGCAAGCTACACATGAATACATACAATGGCAACTACTTCACTATCACAAAAACAAATGGTAGAGAAGATGACCAGAAAACAGTGAATGGTACAAGTGCATAAATGAACTATATCAGTGAAGCCAAAGTCAAATGGATAGAGAGGATGAACAACACAGTATCAATAATTCAAGTTTTTGGTCGGAAATAATACCAGAAAACAGTGAACAAGTCAAGGCTATGATCACCAGTAAAAAGAATATCAAATCCATGATCAAAGTTAAAAAGTCAGAAACGTGGTGAAAGAAAACTATTTCAATAATCAAATGTTTTAATCACGTTTACAAAATAAAACAGCAAGAATTAAATTTGGAAAGTTTCTGGAATGAAAAGTAAAAAATCATCGAACGTTCAAAAATCAATACCGTGGATACAACGTTCTTTCCCAAAATATCAAAGCATAAAAAAGGAAAGAATCAACAACGTGAATATCACGTTAATCAAATCAGACATGTATAAATAGAAGACCCAAATTCATCATCGACTGTGTGGGTGAAGAGCAGAGCGAAGAACAAGCAGAACCCAAATCATCATTGACAGAAAGCAAGCAAGAGTAATCAATTCAAGCAAGCAAGTTAAAACGAGCAGAAATCACATACCGTAGCTCCCAATTCAGATTCACCAAGTCACAAGCAAGAAGAACGAGGCCGAAGCCGTAAACACAAGGGAAAAGCCCTAATTCAGTTGCAAAGACTAATTCCAGAATTGAGCAGAAGCCCTAAATCAGAGCAACAGAGGCCAGAGATCGAGCCGAAGCCCCAAATTCCAGATTCGCAAGCAAGAAAATCGAAGCCCTAATTTCAGAAGCCATTATCTCAAACAAAAGGGATCGGGCCGATACAAATAAAAGAAAACAAGAAGGGGTCGGCCTTATAATTAACTAAGGCTTTGTTTTTGTTTTAATTTTGAGCTAGGGTTTATTTTATTTTAAAAGGGCAAAATTGTTTTAACATTTTCAAATTAATTTTTGCCCTTGTTTTTCTTTGGGTTTTCGTTTTTAAATTTGGACTTTTCAAATTGAATCAGGGTAAATCACCACCTAGGGTTTAGGTAGTGTCAGATTGTCTAGTTAGGATTAGTTCAGTGAGCAGGGTGTGCGAGTTTACAAAACTCTATAGGCGGTAGTTGGGTGTGCGAGTCTGTTAGAGTATTTGTAAGCGGGATACTATTTAATTCTAATAGAAATATGGGAATGCAGCAGTAGGCAGGGGTTGCCGAAGCTGGGTAAATTTTGTGTGTGAATTACTTTTCAGCGTATTTATTTATCTGCAGTATGATTTCGTTTTTATTTCGAGAAAACTTGCTATAACCCTATTCACCCCCCTCTAGGGTTAATCTAGATCCTACATGGAATACATTATGGACACCTCTTATGCAGGCTTTCCAACTCTTTCAAAAATCTAGAATGGACCAACATATCTCGAGGCCAATTTCCATGACTTTCCAAACCGTACCACACCTTTCATTGGTGACACCTTAATGAAAACCTTGTCTCCCACTAAGAACTCAAGGTCTTTACACCTCTTATCTGCATAACTCTTCTATTTGGATTGAGCTTCCTACATCCGTTCTCGGATTAACTCAACCTTTTCTTATGCCTCTCTAACCAAATCCGGGCCTAAGACCAATTTGTCTCAAGTCTCCAACCAACATACAGATCATTTGCATGGCCTTCCATACAAAGCTTCAAAAGGCGACATTCCTATACTAGTCTGATAACTATTATTATAGGAAAACTCAATCAAATGCAAGTGATCTTCCCAAGATCCACCAAAATCCAATACACAAGCCTTCAATAAATCCTCGAGTACCTTATTGGCTCTCTCTGTCTGCCCATCCGTCTGTGGGTGATATGTTGTACTCATCTTGAACTTGGTACCTAATACCTCTTGTAGACTCTTTCAAAATTTGCTACTGAATAATGCATCTCTGTTGCTGACTATGCTACTAGGAATCCCATGAAGTCTAACTATGTTCTTCATGAACAACTTTGCCAAATAAAATCTGTCTTGGTTGACTTGACTGGAATGAAATGGGCACTCTTGGTCAACCTGTCCACTATAACCCATATACTTTCATTTCCCCTATGCAACCTTGGCAACCTATCTATAAAATTCATTGATTCTGAATCCCATTTCCATACTGGAATCTCTAAAGGTTGAAGCAATCCACTCGGCTTCTGATGTTCGGCCTTCACTTGTTGACAGTTCACACACTGGCTAACACACAAGCCAACATCCCTCTTCATGCCTTCCCAATAGAAGCTCCTCTTCATATCCTGATACATCTTGGTCCCTCCAGGATGAATCGTAAACTTGGATAGATGACATTATTCTAGAACTTCTCTCCTTAATTTCTCCACATTCGGAACACATAATCGTCCCTTCTTTCTCAACCATCCTCTTTGGTCAAGACTAAAATCCTTTAGATTATCAATCTCTGATCCTACCTCAAGCCTTCTAATCCTCTCAGCTAAAACTGGATCCTCTTTCTGTTTAGAAACTATTCTTTCGGTCAACCTTCTATACAAGACAACATGGCGGTTCCTTGACTAGAACTAATAGTCGATCTAAACTGCACACCACAACTTGCCAAATCTTCTAAATCCTTCCACTCTGCCAACATAACTAACACCACATTATGATGTTTTCTGCTAAGAGCATCTGCTACCTTATTTCCTTTTCCAAGAGTATACCCTATACTGAAATCATAAGCAGCCAAAAACTCCAACCACCTCTGCTGCCTCATATTCAACTCGTTCTGAGAGAATAAGTATATTAAAGACTTATGATCGGTGTAAAGCTCAAATCTCTCCCCTAAAAGATAATGTCTCCAAATCTTAAAGGTAAAGATCACCCAGCCAACTCCAAATAATGAGTAGGATATCTCACTCCACGCGGTTTAAGCTGTCTGGATGCGTAGGCAATAACTTTACCCTTCTGCATCAATATTGCTCCCAATCC
This sequence comes from Allium fistulosum, assembly GCA_030737815.1. NCBI lineage: Eukaryota > Viridiplantae > Streptophyta > Magnoliopsida > Asparagales > Amaryllidaceae > Allium > Allium fistulosum. Next base: position 1,559,064,278 of record CM060902.1, on the reverse strand, counting down.
AGTTCCACATGCATCAGTGTATACTATCAACCTTTAGTTTCCATCTCGAACCACTAACACTGGAGCACTGGTCAACAAATGCTTTAACTTAAGAAACCCTTCCTCACATTTGTCGGACCAAATAAACTTCACATCTTTCCCGGTCAACTTAGTCAAAGGTGTCGCTATCCGCGAGAAATCCTTAATGAATCGGTAATAACCGGCGAGTCTAAGAAAACTCTTGATCTCGATTACCATCTCTAGTCTCTTCAAATTATTGATAGCTTTGATCCTAACTGGATAGACTGACAAGCCCTCCTCTGAAACCACATGACCAAGAAAACTTAACCTCTTTCTTCCAAAAATGACACTTGGAAAACTTTGCCTTTAGCTGATTCTACCTCGGCGTTTCCAACACCACTCTAAGATGAATCTCATGCTCTTTTTCATCTTTAGAGTACAATAAAATGTCATCTATAAATACCAATACGAACCTATCCAAGTGCTCTCGGAAAACACTGTTCATCAAATTTACGAAGAAAGCAGGTGCATTCGTCAACCCGAATGGCATCACTAACCACTCATACGAACCATAACTAGTCTGAAATGCTGTCAAAGGAATGTAGTCCTTTGCTACCCTCAACTGATGGAACCCCGTCGCCAAATCCAACTGGGAGAACACTTTGGCTCCACTCAATTGATAAAACAGATCATCTATCCTTAGTAGAGGGTATCTATTCTTGATCTTCCTTACGTTTAACTTACGATAGTTGATGCACACCTTAACAACCCATCTGGTTTCCTCACAAACACTGCTGTCTCTCTCCAAGGCGAACTACTTGGTCTAATAAAATTCCTTCCTTCAAGATCCACTAGCTGCACCTTCAATTCCTTCATCTCAGTCGGTGTCATCCTGGTAGGTGGTCTAATCACATGTTCAACTCCTGGTACAAGATCTATCCAAAACTCAACAGCTCGTTCGGTGGTAATCCCTTAACCGGCTCAAAGACATCAGCAAATTCTCTTGCTACTCGAATCTAACTTAGCTCTTTTCCAACCTCCATGGCACTTGACAAAGCACAAAGACTCCTGGTGGAATTCTCTACTAAGAAGATGATTCGGTTATGACTATCAGGGTGTCTCAATGATATTTCTCTATCTTAGCAAAATATCCTAGCCTCATACTTACGCAACCAATCCATACCCAAGATGATCCTGAAATCTATGAAATTTAAAACATACAGACTGCATGCAAACTTATGACCTAACAAATCAAGCTCTAACTGGTCACATCTTATCCCTAGAGTTGCATACCTTCCTATTGGATTCGCAACCTTTAAGGAAGTAACAAGGCATGTCGGTTCTATGCATAACCTATCAAACAAATACTGTGATATAAATGAATGTGATGCACTGGTATTAAACAGTACCCTAGCTGGTGTAGTCTAAATCAAAATCATACCTTCCATCACAGTTTTCCCTTTCTCCACTGCAGTAGGCCTAGAAGAAGATGGTAGCCCAATAACAAAGACCTTCCCTCTGTCCGCCCTGATTGGCTCTGGACACTGATTCTTATAATGCCCAACTTGGTCACAGGTGAAGCATTTCACATTCTTCTTCTCTGCAGGCTTCTTCCCTTTGCATGTCCGGCACTTGTGAGCATAATGACCTTTCTTGTCACACTTGAAGTACACTAAATCAGCCTTTTCCTTCTTGGCGGCATCCCATTTCTGTTCTCCCTTCTTCTTAAAGAATTTCTTCTTCTTTCCCTAAGGACCCTGGGATTCAACTAACTTCTCCCTAGCAGAAACAACAAGCATCTCTTCATGGCGAATGGCCATTTCCACCATCACATTACAAGGTTCTCTGATATGAGTCATGGTCATTCTAGCAAACTCAGGCCTTGGTCCTCAAATGAACCTCTCATTCCTTCAGATGTCAATGTCTATAGTGGCATATCCATATCGAGACAGCTCATCAAACTTAGCAGCGTACTCGATTACTGACATTTCTCCCTGAACAAGATCCATTAACTTCCTCATCAATGCCGACTTTGCAATCTCAGATAAAAACCTCTGCTCAAACCTCCTTCTAAAATCAGCCCATGTTAGCTCTTCGTCCGAAACTCTGGAAGTCACACTATTCCACTAGTGAAGCACCGCCCCTTGCAACTACCTAGAGGCTAGCCTCCTTTTTTGCTCATCATCCAAGCTTAGGTCAGTAAAGATCCTCTCACAGTGCAACAGCCAATTCTTAGCCTCAACAGCATCCTCCGTTCCAACAAATGGCTTTCCACCCAGACTGGTGTAGTCTCTACTTAGTCTAGCATAATTATTCCCAACTAGAGCTACAATATTAGCTCCTCCAACATTACTAGGAACTCCAGCTTGCAAAAGATTGGCTAACAACCGACACACCATCCCTGCATCTACTGGCGGATTTCCAGCACCCACATTGGCTTCAACATTAGGGTTAGCATTAGCCGGTCGACCTGGGTTCCTCCTGGTATTAGGTCGAGCATTTCCATTGGTTGTGGTGTTTCATCCACCCAGATTTCCTCTTTCGTTTCCTACTTCCATAATCTCTTTATCGTAAATCTGCATATGAACCTTAGTAAGATACAGAAGAACGGTCTAAGAGAGAGGGGAACACGGATTTATATATATATATATATGTATGTATGTATGTATGTATGTATGTATCAAATACAAGTATGTTACTATAGCGTTAACCCAAACCCCGATCATATTTCTGATTTATTGGAATTATGTTTCAAAAGCTTTTAGGTTTACCTTTTCCTTTAAAGTTTCATAAACCTATGCTCTGATACCAATCCATGACATCCCTCTATCTGTGACATCCTCCTACTTAGAGGCCTTAAACTAACGGCTACGGATGTTGCAGTTATCCATAGTTATTAATCCTCGATGACCAAATACGGCAATGTTAGATGCATTGATACACAGATCATAAGAATGTGGAAAAAATTTCAACAAATCAAAACACATTTACACATTTTATTCAAAACCTTTCATGTTCATTACATAATCCCATAACGTAAACCTAGTTCAGAAAAATATAGTTATTACACATACGCCAAGAGCGACATATGAAGATGCCCCTTTAGTTGATCAGAGTATATAGTAAGGCAATAAAACAAATCTGCCTTTACATCCAAAATATACAGTAAAAAAAGATAACTCTAAATAACTAACTACCTCCTGCACGCCTTCAGAAGCTTTATTGTCCAAGAAGAGAACCTGGAAACCTTAAATCTCAAACTACTAAAAATCAATTGAGTACCCGAGAGTTTAAGGGGAAAACAAAAACTTCGAGTCAGACATAAAGCCTGGTATGAATAATAATCTAACATCTCAATCCATTTAGATATCTAATGAGACCTCACCGCTCAGCGGAACAGGTTTTCCCTTCACCAGTATCCTAAAACCTTTTTAAAACCATATACTGTGCTCCTGCATCCACAATGGTTAAAACAAAGCAATTCAAAATATTATGATGATATGCATACATACTAAAACATTCTGGATTTCCCATCCCTGTTTTAACTGACTTCCTGTCATATTTATAGTTTCTAAGGTCACTATTAACTTATTAGTTTTCATGGGCTTACTAATAACCTTTTCATAAATTGTGGACTCCCCATCCTATTTCATAGTTTTCATGGGATCACTAAGAACCTATTGGCCCTTGCCACTGACTTAATTGATTTCATGGGTTCACTGATCCTATTGGTACCCCCAATAACTTCTATCTTATCCTAGTTTTTATAGGTTGACTAGGAACATATTGACTTCTGTCATTAACTTAATCCGGATATAGTTTTCATGGGTTCAGTGCAAACCAATTAGCCCCTGCCAACCACTTTTAAAAGCATAGTTTTCATGGGATCACTATGAACCTTTTGGTTACTCCAATAACTTTCAAATCATAGTTTTCATGGGTTTACTATGAACCTATCACCCGAAAAACTTCAAGGTTTAGGCATCCTATATTCTGATCTCCCTGACTTCTTAGATGCAATTCTACTCATTCAGGAGTTTAATCAATTTATATTCACTACTAGGTTAACCTAGCTGGTTCTTCTACCCATTATCCCAGAAATGCAGTTATGGGTCCATTATATGTGAATATATTTATATCTGAAGAAGCAAACATAATAACAAAACAATACCACTCATGTGGGTTTAATATCCTTGAAATACTTTTCATATAAAACATAGTTAATCCCTTTAACCTATAATTTTATCAAGGAAAGCTTCTTCTTAAAATTATTTCAAAAGGTCCTTTATTTAGTCATGGGTTTTTCCTTTAAAAATGACTTTAGATTACAAAACCTTTCGAAACCTTTGAAACCTTGCTTTCGACTTCATTGGATGACCCCCTTCGAAAGTATATATATCTAACTTCAAAACATTAGCCTCCTGCCTTTCAAATACTTTAAAACCTTTCTTTTGAAACCTTTCGAGTGTATTAAAGTATTAATTTTTAACTTTAGAAGCATAGCTTCGAAACCAATTGAAAGTACCCCTTTCGAAAACCTTGAAAGATCCTCTTTCGAAACCATTGGAAGTATACCTTTCGAAGCCATCGGGTTTATATTTAAATTACCATTTCTGATCATAGTGAACATAAGCAAAAGTATCCCTTTCGAAACCTTTCTTTATCATATAAAAGTGTTTGGGAAAAATATGATGGTGTCGAAACCATCCTTTCGAAAGTTACACCATATAAGTAAAAATGTTTGAAGGTTGGCTCCAAAACCCCTTTCGAAACCATGCCTTCGAAACCATTAACCCCCTTTCGAAAGCATAAAACAAAAGCAACCTTCTGAAAGCATTGATATCTTCAATACCATCGAAAGGTATAAGGTTGCAGAAGGATTTCAATTTGGTCGAAACTACCCCTTCCGAAAATATTAATTTAAAGGTTTAGTAACTTCTTCGGAAGCTACTACTTTAAAAAGGCGGCAGCTCTCCTTCGAAAGATTATTTTAAAATACCCTTTCCCAAGCATTTATTTTGACTCCTTCGAAATCTCTTAGTAAACAAGCAAGCGCTTTTCTTTAGAAAACGAAACAAAGGTATCAACCCTTTATGATGTTTTGTTTCGACACCTACCTTCCGCCTTTCTCCAATCCACTGCGTACCATCTAAGTGATACCATGTGTATTGGTTTCGGCTTTACTGGTTTCGACCATGAAGGTCTCAACTAGGATAAAGACGGAAGGTTTGGGTCGAAAGCTACTTCTAAAGGAGGCAGAACCTACATTTCTGAGCAAAAGGCTGTTTTTACCAAATAAAATAATCTTTTTTGCAACTAACTTGCCCACATGTAAACACTTGATTGGTTACCTTAAACTTTCAAATTATTTTACAATTAGTTGCCACATTTTGTCATATCTAAAAACTTGAATAACATTAACAATTAAGCACTTCCCTTTTAACATCAATTAAATCATTTAGGTCCTCCTTTCAAAATAATTTAATTTCCATAATAAACCTCTTAGTAAAAATTCCCAAAAATCACAGAAATCCACTTTTAATATGCTATCTAACATATACAAATCTCAGTGCCAAAATCCATTATATAATAGTCGAAAATAAATTTAAACCCAATAATACATGTTTTGCTTAAAAAATTCATAATTAATTCTCCACGGCTTGGAAAATTAAAAAATTGAAATCCAACTCCAAAATCATGTTTCCCATAACATAAAATTTTCCCATGGAATTATAAAATCATATCGTACGAGTTTACCCTTAAAAACGTGATTTTCAAATGCAAACAACCTTGTTTGACTCTATCATTCATTTAAAATCAAGCATATCATCAAAAATCATCATATTGGATTTAATCTTAAATCCGAAATTCAATGATCATATAAAAACCAAAATAGATCGAGATTGATTCTTCTAGCTTGATCCTAAGCTTTAAATTTGAATTTCTCCTCTTTTCTTCCTCCTAATGGTCAACTTGATTTTAGCTTCCTTTCGTTTATTTTGCTTATGATAAAATGAATGTGAATAGTATAGGGATAATAGTATAAGGATAGGAAATATGGGCTGAAATTACCCTAATGCCCCTTATGATTTATTAATTAACATTTACCATTTATAAGTCCATTTATTTTAATAAGCACGACCACTAAATTCATTTTCCAATCTCAATCCCCTTATCACTCTACATTTTTATGTTTAATTTTTTTAGTTTAATCTCCTGAATAATATTATTAAAAATTAGGGGTGTTACAAGAACCAATTAACGCGAAACAGTTGAGCATGTCCAAACAAAAAGAAGTAAAAACATTGTTTGTGATCGTTAATGGAAGACGATGAGATAATCAAGAACCGCACTTCGTTAAAGGTTGTTTATTTGGTACTTTGTAAACTGGATGTTAGCACATCTTAACCAACACTTAACACATCAATAGGAACATACCTTATTGACTAATTAAAACATGACATGCCTTCTAGCAAATTTTAACATATACTACAATTAGAACAGTTAGATTCTCTAGATTATAAAATACTAGACATTTCTTCGATCTTTAAAGCTTTTTGAATCTTAACCTCATCGGTTCCCACAGTGCTTCTTTAGTTGTTTCTTCTTAGACCATTATTTATTTTAAAAACCATAGTTTTTGCTATCCCTGGACCTGCGAAAATAAATAATAAATCAAGCTTCTATTTTTATAGGGTGATCAGAAAAAGAATAAGGAACGAAACAAAGGTTAATTAGAACAAATGTTGTTGCCAGACTATGATTATTAGCATGCAATTATTAACTTTTAAAATGGAATCATGCATATGAAGGTTAAAATAAAATACATAATATACAATGATGAATATTGCAATATAATGTTGATATAGGTTTGGTATGGTGGTTGATAATAGTAATATAATCATGCATTGTCCATATACAAGGATGATTATATTTATACATATACAAGGACGAATAAAATAAAATAATACTTTAGAAAAGTCATGCATTGTCCATAATCTATACATGTATAAATTTGGTTAAGTCCAAATGTTAAGTGATAAGGCACAGCAAGTTATTTCATGAAAAAGTGCATCTCAAGGATTAAGGATTGTGGGCTTGTACGGTGTCATATATTATTTACAAGCTAGAAGTTTATACCTTTTCTTTCACTAGTTTTAGTTTATTTTTCTAATTGCATTATTGATTCTTTTGAACAAGAATTTCATTTTGAGCATGTTTTACATGTATGCTACAAGTTATAGATTACTGTACCAAGAAAGGAGTAGTGTCTAAACGTCATACTCATAAACTATCAAAAGAAGTTGCTTTCGACGTTCAGAAGGCTCTTTCATGTGAATCCCATAACTTAATTTATAAACAAATTACATTTCTAAGTTGGGTTTAGATATTAATTTATCAAGCTTTGTTTACCTCTTAATGGCGCCAGGAGTGCTTGACGTTTCCCTCGTATTACATTCAAGATAAAAAGATTTTAGTCCTTTCATGTATTGCAGTTTCTGACCAACTTCTCCAAAGTTATGCACCTTATTCAAAGTTATAGTGCATGATGATTCATAATCGGAACATTTTCTTACTGTGGCTGGAATAACATCGCATACTTTATTCCTATGCGTTACTCATGTTAGTTGCTATTAGGAGTTACTTGCAATGTATTAGAGGGGTATGTAGATTAGTTTGTGATTAGTCTCACAACATATCTAACAAAAGCAAGGAATGGAGTCGGGGGCTGTTAATGATGTCGAAGGATATGCACGTTGATGCTCGAAGACATTGGAGGCAGGATGAAGCAGTATGTCGAGCCGCTCCACCCACTATAAATACGGACTTAGGGTCTTACAAGTGGGGACAATCATTTCTTTTCTCTACTCCCTAAATCGAATTGGGGACAAAACCTATACGAGTGTAATCATACATAATTTATATAAACAAGGACTTGGACTTGCCTATTATTTTCACTATGCTTTTTTGAACATTATTGGCATAGACGAGCATATGACCGAATCCTTGAAGCCCAAAACTCGATATGATCATTTTAAAGTAGTATTGGACTAAGATAGTCAATTATATGCACAATATTTACTTTGCCCACTATATATGGACATTAGACCTTGGATATAAGAATAGATCACGTAGCTCATTGACGAGCTTGATGGATTATTGCATAAATTTGTTGCTTGTCTTCTTCACCTCTTATGAACATATAGCATGACATAGGCCTTTTTGAGAATTTCATCCTAAAAGCTGATATGGATTCTTAAATATATTAACTCCAAGTGACCCTAAAAGATCTCGAACACAATGTTCCAAGAAACATACAGACTTTCTAATAATTCATCTTAAAGGCCTATCGGCATCATAAATCCATCCTTTAGTGATTCCACCTCGCATTAAATCTCTGATGATAAATTGGTTCTTGATAACAACATTTGGTCAACATCGATTGAGCCAAGCTTAATCGTGTCATCATATATGTTCGAATCAAGGACTAATTTATCATAGTTAGCATCATGGGTGTTATCCTAGTTTTTGATCTAACATTTTTTATGCTAGAAGAAGTGCTTGAACCTCCATCCTTATTCAATTATTTCCTCAAGCTAATAAAGCAAATTGTTATTTCAGGAAAATGAGATCAAGACTACTTAATGCTTTGAATGAAGAGGTTGTACTGATGACAATATTGGAGGAGAATGTAATTCCTAACTTCAACTTGAAAAATGTAGAACCCGGACAGCCATCAGAACTGGCCCAGTCTATTAGTAATGAAGCTAAGATTAGAGACCTAGAACAACAAATGTTGACGATGTAAGAACTTTTGGAAGGAATTAATCCTTGCTCAAAAATCTTTAAAAACGACCAAACTCACGGGGGAAGATGAGGTAGAGTCCCCATGAAGGAGATTGGATTTCCCTTTGCTTAAAAACAAAAGCAAAGGCAAAATAAATTAACTCCACAAAAGAAAAGAAGCCACTAGTAAGCTGAAGAAATCGAGCTCTCTCTAAAGTCATTAGCAAATAACTAAGCTAAAGCAAATTACGATGGAATATTGGAGGGGAAATTCGAGGAGCAATCTGGAAGTTCAAACTCCAAAGAATACATACCTCTTATAAGAAATTTCCACAGTGACAAAGCTTATTTGAGAGATATAGCCATGAAAATGGCAAATGATATGCTCAATAGAAAGGAAAGAGTACTCTAGACGACAGAGTCAATGATAATCATCAAGAAGCTCCCTTTATAGATGAGATAATGTCTACAAAAATTCCTTCTCATATCAAGATCCCATCCATCAGGTATAACCGAACGACTTATCCAGATGATCACCTATTGGCTTTGAAAGTCAGATGGACCTATACAACGCATCCGGAGCCATACATTATAGGCTTTTCCCAACTACTTTTCAGGGAGAAGCGGCTAAATGGTACCGATAGTACCGAGAAAGGCAATTTTCTTATCAATTCTCGACGCAGTTCTGCATTTGTAAAGATCCTGCTATTGACTTCACCATGCTAGCTAATATCAAAGAGAGGCCAGAGGAATTGTTGAGCGATTATCTTAAAAGGTTCAATGTAGAGGCCCTAAAGGCGAAAAATACGACTGATAGAGACGAGCTGGTGGCATTATATTCTGGGCTGATTGAACAAACCCGGTGTTGGCGAGACCTCTATATAAACAGATGCAAGGACTTCCAAGGTTTCCATTTTCAAGCCGATAAATTCATTCGCATGGATGAAATGTATCACGCCAGAAACAAAGCCCGCGTCAAAAAGGAAACAGAGAAAATTAGCCATAACCACAACATAAGAAGCTAAGATGGGAAGTGGCTCCAAATACTAATCATGTTTCTTTGAACAAGCCAATATCCAACATATATGTTGCAATGAAGAAAAGTGGTGACTTTACGATTTCTTACAAAGCTAAAACTGATCTTGAACCAAGGAAAGGGAAATATTATTGCATTTATCATAAATCAAATGGACATAAAGCAGATGAATGTCGGGTATTGGCAAACATAATTCAACGCACGATCCGTTCTAGGCACTTGAAGGAATTTTTTAAGGATAATCAGAAAGCTGTTCATTTTGAAAATGGATACCGAAGGCTATCAAACAATGCCACAAATCTGGTAGAAGGTGATATTTAGCTAGATTTCAGTTCACCTCTCAACAGAATTGACATTATCCATAGAGGCCCACACCTAGCTAGAAATAGCAAAGGAGCGAGGAGTCGCCATATTAGGGAAGCAAAAGAAGGGATTTTCTCTATTCAAAAGGAGCCACTGCTCAGGATCCCAAGATTCCAAATCTAGATGCATAATTTAACCATTACTCCACAAGAGCTAAGAGGGATTCTCCATCTGCATAATGATTCGCTTATGATCACTGCGCAAATTGGACTTTCGGTGGTCACAAAAATTTTGGTGGATACCAGAAGTGCGGTCAACGTAATCTTCAAGCATGCGTTTGACCAGATGGGAATTACAAAAGAAAAACCTGAGCCAAATTTTAAACCTATTTTTGGGTTCAATAATAAAGGATCAACTCCGGTTGGAAAGACATTAATTCTTATGCAAATGGGAGTTCCACCGCGTTCTCGAACTTTTGAGATTCTCTTTGTTATCATGGATGACCTTCATGTTATAATGCCTTTTTCAAAAGACCGACTTTAGACGAAGTTGATGCTTTTGTTTCTCAAAGTATCTGATGGTGAAGTTCATAAAAGTGGGTAGGGAACCATAAGGGGAGAATAATTTAGTGCTCGTGAGATGTACTTTGCCACCATTGAGCAATATAAACGAGAATATTCTTTTTGTTATGATTCAAAAAAATGAACTAATCAGAACTGATATTATAAAGCCATTGGTTGATGATTCCTCAAACTCATCACCTAAAGTGAAAACAAAGCCTAAACATGCATTGAGAAAATTTAACTTCTTCGAAAAGAAAAGGAAAAGGAAGGAAGCAAACCTGCAGAAGACGAAATAGAAGGCGAGGAAATTATCACTGAAATAGATTTTAGAAATAATTAAGAGAGAATGAAGCCCATAGAAGATCTTGAGGAAATATGCTTAGATTCGGCCGATACAACAAATAGGTTAAAATTGGAAAAGAGCTAGACAACAAACTCAAGGGAGAGTTAATTTAGTTCCTTCAATCTAGTAAAGATGTATTTGCCTGGACTCTCTCAAATATGGTTGGAATAGATTTAACAATCATGTGTCATGCTTTAAGTATGGACCCAAAAGTCAAACCAATCCGGCAAAGAAAAGACCGTTTGATAAAATCCGGTCTAATGCTTTAATGGAAGGAGTCAAAAGAATGCTTGAAAACGAATTTATAAGATAGGTACTTTATCCGAAATGGTTAGCAAATCCAGTTCTGGTCAAGAAATCCAATGGGAAGTGGAGAATATGTGTCGATTACACTAATTTGAATAAAGCATACCTAAAAAACTGCTGTCCTCTCCTAAGAATAGATCAGCTAATCGATGCAACAAGTGAACATCAACTCTTATCTTTCATGGATGTTTATTCTAGATATAATCAAATTCCAATGTTTAAGCTAAATGAGGAAAACACTAGTTTTATAAAAAATTGATAAACATATTGCTACAAAGTAATGCCCTTTGGATTGAAGAATGTCAAAGCGACATACTAGAGACTAGTGAATAAAATGTTCAGAGAACAAATTGGCCGAAATATGAAAGTATGTGTGGATGATATGTTGGTCAAATATCAAGAGAGAAGCAGTCATCTAAAAGACCTAGAACAAATGTTCGACGTGTTATGAAGATATCCAATAAAGCTGAACCCACAAAAATGTTATTGGAATTCAGTCCAACAAAATTTTGGGATACATCGTCAGTGCAAGAGAAATCAAAGCTAATTCTGACCAAGTTCAAGCTATTAGAGATATGGCAAAATCTGAGACAAGCAAAGAAATAATGAGCCTTAATGGGAGAGCGGCAATATTGAACAGATTCATTTCCAAGGCCACTAAAAATGCATTCCATTCTTTAATGTGATTAAGAAAAAAAAACTTCGAATGGAGGGAGGATTGTCAAAAAGCTTTTAAAGAGCTGAAAGATCATTTGCAAAAACCGTTAATTCTCTCTGGCCCTATGGATGGGGAAAAACTTATCTCTATATGGCAGTTTCTGAACATGTAGATAGCTCAGTGTTAATATGAGAAGAGAAGGAAATTTAGCTTCCGGTATATTATGCTTGTAGAAGACTCAAAGGTCTGGAAACTAGATATCCGGTTATAGAGAAATTGGCGTACTGTTTAATGCTCACCATGCAAAAATTGAGGGCTTATTTTCAAGCACATCCAATCAAAGTCTTAACTAATTTCCCACTCAAGAAGGTTTTTAGTAAGCTGGAAACTTAGAAAGATTAGTTAAATGAGGAATAAATCTTAGCCAATACGATATCGAATTTCTACCCCATGTGCCAATTAAAGGACAGCCTCTAACCGATTATGTTAATGAATGTACAGGGTTCATTAAAGAGCAATCAGAAAAGAAAACGATCTAAAACCTAAGTGGTAGCTATTCATGGACGGAGCCTCAAATGAACAAGGAGCTGGGGCTGGATATGTGATTATAACCCCCGATGGACATCGTTTGCATTATGCAATGAAGTTTCCCACCACTAAAATGTGGCGGAATATGAATCCATGATAGCGGGACTTACCCTAGACCTCCAATAGAAATTCCCTAGAATCGAGATTTTTAGTAATTCACAATTAATGGTGAATCAGCTAAACCAGAGGTATCATACAAAGGATGCCAAACTGACTCTATGTGTCCAAAATATATTGAAAATGTTAACCTAATTCAAAGATTTTCCAATACACAAGTGCCAAGAGGAAATAACTGTCAAGTTGATTCATCGGCTAAGTTGGCAAGCTCGCTAAGGGCACCAGAAGTCTGGATCGTACATGTAGGCTACCAAGTAAATCTTAGTATATAGGAGAAAAGATCCATCCAGGTAATGAGTCCTTAATGTTGATCAGGTCTCAAGCCTTAACACATAAGGAGAAAGAAGACGAAACCGAGATTTTTCGAGAAAAACCCCTCATACGGAAGCTAATAATCAATATGAAAATAATTGGATGACTCCTATTGTCGATAATATAATGAAAGAAAAGCTACTAATAGATAAAAAGGAGGCAAGAAGAATAAAACGCTAAGCCCCAACTTTTATCATAACAAATGGGATACTTTATGAAAAGGGGTATTCGCTCCCTTAGTAAGATATGTTAATCCGGAAATAGGATTAAAATTACTAAGGGAAGCACATAAAGGATTCTGTGAAGATCATTCCAATGATATAAAGTTGGCTAAGAAAGTTATGAAACGAGGCTTCTATTGGCCTCAGATGACTAGTCAAGCCATTGATTATGTAAGAAGATAAAAAAATGTCAAATGTTCTCTAAGGTCTCAAATTTACCATCAAACGAGTTGACTTCTATCTGAAGTCCTTGGCCTTTCGATGTATGAAGAATTGACCTAATCGAACGACTGCCTATATCCAAAAGAGGAACTAAGTATGCAGTAGTAGCCATTGATTACTTCATAAAGTGGGTAGAAGGTGACCAGCTTCTGAACATCACATCTGTAAAAGTTCTTAAGTTCATAATCAAGAATATCGTCACCAGATTAGAAATTCCATATAAGGTAATATCCGAAAATGGAACACAATTTGAAAGTGAAGCGTTTATCCAATTCTGTAATAAGAGTGGAATCATCAAGAGCTATTCATTTGTAGCTCATCCCAAAGCAAATGGAGCTGTTTAAGCAGCCAATAAAAGTGTAAAGATCATCCAAAGAAGCGGTTGGACAAAGCAAAAGGAAATTGGGTAGATGAGCTACCTCTCTCTCTATAGGTATATAGAACCTTTGCTAAAATTACAACATGCCATACTCCATATTCCCTAAAATATGGATGTAAAGCCATGCTTTCAATTGAGATTGAAGTACTTTCTCATTGAAGGATTGCATATGCTTTTAATCCAGATCAAGAACTAAAGAAAGAGTCTCTAGACTTAATCAATGAATTAAGGTATGAAGAAGCCATATGAATGGCCGAATGTCAATGAAGAATATTCAAATATTATAATTATAGTGTAAGAGGAAGATCATTTCAAAAATGAGATATAGTGCTCTAAAGAGTAATGGTAAATACTAAGAATACAACAGATGGGCCACTCGAGCCAAATTAGGAAGGACCCCTAATCATACAAAAAGTAATCTCGCCTGAGGCTTATAAGCTATACTGACTTAATGACAAAGTAATAGCAAGAATATGGAACATTAAGCATTTGGGACCGTATTTTCCAATAATGGATGAATTAAGAAGTTAAAATAAGTGTATCTATATGGTACAGGAGTAAAATTCTCCTAAACCAAAAGGAAATCCTAAACTACTGCCTAAGATGTTACTAAGGGGGTAAAGACTTTGTACCATACTAAGATGGTCTGGACAAAGCATTTCCTAAAGGAAGAAAGGAGTAAGTCTTTAGTGCCCTCATCAAAGGCCTCACTAAAGCACTGAACAAGCCTTCAGTGTCATAATCAAAGGCCTCACTGTAGCGCCTCTTAAAGGGAGGACAAAGTAAGACTTTAGTGTTGTCGTCAAAGGCCTCACTAAAGCATCGAACTAGCCTTTAGTGCCATCATCAAAGGCCTCATTGAAGAGTCTCCTAGAGGGAGGACGGGTAAGCCTTTGGCATGTCCAGAGCACTGAACAAGCCTTTAGTGCCCTCATCAAATGCCTTATTGAAGTGCCTCCTAGGGAGTGGTTAGGTAAGCCTTTGGTTCTGCTTAAGATAGATAATCAAACGTATCGGACAACAAACCTAAATAACAAATTAAGATGGTGATAAGGGGTCTGATCCAAGTTGAGATCGTCACCTAAGATGGTGCTAAACAAATCAATCAAAATCAGAGTCAAGTAGCGCTCCAAATCAATCAATCTTCTAGAGGAAGATCTATCAAAAATCAGAGCCAAGTAGCGCTCCAAATCAATAAATCTTCTAGAAGAAAATCTATCGAAACTCAGAGCCAAGTAGCGCTTCAAATCAATCAATGTATTAAAGGAATATTTATCAGAAATCAGAGCCAGTTCACACTCTAAGACAAACAGTCTTCTGGAAGAAGATCCATCAAATTGAGCCATTTGAGCTACTCAACAAACACGGTCTTCAATTACTAGATAAGGTTTTTGGTCTTCTATTATTATCCAGATAAAAAGTTTCTGGTCTTCTTTTATTATATCCAAATAATTTTTTTGGTCTTCTATTGTTAGTGCCAGATATGGTTTGTGGTCTTCTAATTATCAAGATAAGGTTTCTGGTCTTCTATTATTATTGCTAGATAAAATGTTTCTGGTCTTCTATTCTTATCCAGATGAAAGGTTTTTGGTCTTCTATTGTTATTGCCAGACATAGTTTCCTGTCTTCTATTAGTATCTATATAAAAGGTTTTTAGTCTTCTGTTATTAGCCAGATAAGAGGTTTCTGGTCTTCTATTATTATTGCTAGACATGTTTTTTGGTCATCTATTATTATCCAGATAAAAGGTTTCCAGTTTTCTATTATTTTTGTTTTTGGACTTCTTTTATAATTGCCAAATAAGGATTTTCTGGTCGTCTATAATTAGTACCAGATGGATTTTTTGGTTTTCTTCTACGGATTTCCGGTCTTCTATTATTTTCGGACTTATATTATTGCCAGATTGATTTCTGGTCTTCTATTAGTTCTGGTCTTCTATTACTCCCAGATGGATTTCTGGTCTTCTATTATTATCAGATGGGTTTTTTGACCTTCTATTAAAATCATCAAACAGGTCTATTGATATTCGATTATCATTGCTAGAAGGATTTATGGTCTTCCCTTCTATGATATTTCCACTTAGGAAATTATAATTCATAAATGACTATCTAGTTTTCTATTCATGAAAATCTTTGTCAGATAATTTTATAACCTTGATAAACTCCAAAAGTAATGATATGTTACAAACAAAAGATCCTTTATAATCTCTTAAAAAGTTAAATCAGATCAAAAGGTTAACAATAAAAATCATGGCTGCTTTTGCATTTTACAGGAAAACAGCGCTAGAAGGGAGATCTCGGTAAAGATTAGGCAATGCAAAGAAATTCATGGTTTTACCCAAAAGAGTAGAAAGCCTCACTTATACAAGGAGGGGGGAAAATGCTATCCATATAATTTCAGTGTCAAAAGTAATGCCATAAGTGATAGCGTCGCAAAGAAATTAGTGTCGCTAGGTTCTACGTCGAAGGTCAATAGTGCTGCATGAGATTACTAATATGTATAGTCCATGTCACTTCTCTTTGGTGTCACCTCTGTCTCATACCATTATTTTTCAATATCACTTCCCAAGCATCATCGCATATTAGTGAAGCTAAGATTGATATTGCTTCAAATTGATATTGTCAACAATCGACATCGCAAATAACCGACGTCGCATGTCAACAATGTCGTCTCTCATCCATACTGTGTTTCACCACGTCGCAATTCAGCAGCACCGCATTCCACCAATAAGGAAAAGGAGAACAGTGAACATCATCCACATCGCACCTCATTAATACCGCATGTCATCCACGCTGCACACAATTAGTGCCGTGTGAGTTTCATATTGACCATCATCAAAGCTGTATAATTCATGGATGCCAAAGTGTCGTTGTTCTTTGATACTGCCATTCAAGAAATGCCCCATGACAACAAGGGCGAGATTGGCATCACAATTAATTAATGTCACCTCCAATTGATAATACCTCTTATCAACACCGAGAATCAATGTCACTATTGAACAATGTCATTGTCATCAATATTTCCTCGTCTTAGAGATACCACTGAAGACCTTCGATGTAACGTTGGTGATGAACACCGTCAATGTTCATGCCGAAGCTATCAAAATGGGTGTGATACTGAATGATGCCGCTCTACATCAACATTACTTCATATTGATGCCACATCATATCATCAAAAGTAAGGGATGGAGCCAGGTGTCGTTAATGATGTCGAAGGCTATTGACATCGAAGCTCGAAGACATTGGAGGCGGGATGAAGCAGTATGCCAAGCCACTCTACCCCTATAAATACAGACCTAGAGGCTTGCAAGTAGAGGTGATCATTTCTTTTTTGTACTCTAAAAATCAAATACTTGTAAATCCTAAATCGAATTGGGGACAAAACCTATTTGACTATAATCATGCATGATTTATATAAATAAGGACTTAGACTTGTCTATTATTTTGACTATGCCTTTTTGAACATTATTGACATGGACGAGCATATGACCGAATTCTTAAAGTCTAGAACTCGATATTATCATTTCAAAGGAGTACTGGACTAAGACAGTCGATTATATGCACAATATTCACTTTGCCCACTAGATATGGACATTAGACCTTGAATATAAGAACACATCACATAGGCCATCGATGAGTTTGATAGACTATTTCAAATATTTTTTGCTCGACTTCTTCGCCTCTTATGAACATATAGCATGACATGGGCCTTTTTGAGAATTTCATCACAAAAGCTCATATGGATTCTTAAATATATTAACTCCAAGAGACCCTAAAAGATCTTTAAAACAATGTTCCAAACAAACATATGGAATTTCTAATAATTCATTTTAAAGGCCTATCGGCATCGTAAATCTATCGTTTAAAATTAATATGACATTTAAACAATAAGTATAATAGCTTAACAACATGAAAGCTAGAATTTATCCTAATGCATTTGACTATAAGAGAAATTGCATTCAAATTGCTTCAAAAATAGTTTGAACAGTTTTATATTACTACAAAAGTGTGTGTATAACATATGCAAGGTGTGTATGCAACATTATTTTTAAACTACATGTTTTAAGATTAAAAACGCAGAAGATGTTCTTAATGGTTCCTAGTACACATTTATTCAGTTTCTTTGATTTATTATCTTATTCAAATAAATATAAAATTAGGAAACAGTATACTTGTTAATAGTTTACTTTGTTTGTCATATATAAAACACCTACTAGGTTTTCCTATGCGAATTGCTATTGATACTACAGTTTTGGAAATGAAGGGGTTATTTTCTTTCAAAAGGTTTTTTACTATAATGGGTACTAATCAAACTTGCTCCCTCATAAAATTACAATCAAATTGACTTAATTTCCCTTTGTGTTATTCGTCCTAATTTTTCCTGAATCATCATTAACGTTTAATCTAAAATCATTAATAAAATGATGGAAAATTCAAACTCACCTCTTATGGAACTGGAGTTAAAAAACAAGCAAGGTTGATTCTTACTCAAGAAAGCATTTAAAACAATAATTTTATACCCTAATTTTTACCACTGTTAAAAAATACACAATAAATTGAATTAAGAAATTACATTTCCATCACCTTCTGAAAAAAGTATTGATTTGATTGTCAAGGTCGAGATGAATTTTTTTCTTACTGTTATCATCTTTTTCAAAAAATGAATAATAAGGAAAAAGTAAATGAAAGTGTTTAGGTTTTGATGTTTTAACTAAGGGCAAAAGAAATAATAATATATGTTTTATTAATAGGATATATACCCCTTATAGCAATTTAATTTTGTATGGAGTGCTCATAAAATTTGGCCCCCTCATATCCAAACTATAGTGTCAATAACAATACCCTTTCCTAAAGTAAAATGGTAGAATCGACACATTTTACTTTATCTATAAGCTATTATAAATGATGTGTTGTATGTGTATAAATGATGTCTTTAACCTATTAAAACCCCATACTTACCCTTGCTGTCGAGTCTAGTTTTCATAATCATCCTTGAATTGAGAAAATGAGAGTTACCAAGAATATAGGTATTCTAAATTGTATTGAACTTGTGAACCATTTCAGATGCTACTGCATGTCCACTCTCTGGATTCGCCAAATGAATGTATGAAGCTCTCTGAATTTCTCCCTTATCTCTGCTAAACATAACATGGGTTTAGTTCAAATGACCCAAAAAATTACAATATGAAATGCAAACTATATTGTGTTTTATTTTTAAACTAAAATACTTACAGTATCAGGGATGCAGAGAAATTAGATTTATTTAGCATTAAGCCTGCATTGTATTTTGTGAAGGATGTAAAAGCACCGTCAAATCCATACTACAAGGGTATACTGTGTATAGCGATGGCAAATGGCCATCGGCGGCCGTGGTCGGTCATCGCAAGGCGACGAAAAATGTTGTTGCATTTTTTTTCATCAAAAGAAGAAAAGGTGACGACTTTAGCGACGACTTTATCGTTAATTTTTCAACAACCGGGGATATCTTATTGGACACGTGCATGTGTTGGCGTCAAAAATGGCTACTAACACCAATGTAATATAGAGAATATGATTGAAGAATAATAAAATTAAAACAGAAAGCAAGTAAAGTGAGACACAGATTTATAGTGGTTCGGCTAACTCCGACCTACATCCACTTCAAAGATTTTCCTTTTATTTGTTTATGTTGCCGTTACAGTTCCAAATCCATGAAATCCTAGAATAAAAATGGCGGCGTATAGCCTAGGTAGAAGATAGAATGAAGTAAAAAGAAGTTCCCTTTTCTAATCCAATGTCCACTGTATTTATAAGAGAAGACGTGAAAATATCTCGCTTAGAACTCGGATCTAGAACCTGAAGCCAAGACGAGCCTGCCCAGAATGTTTGAAGCCCATCGGAGTCCATAATAGGGATCGGGGGCGATCCCTATTTTAGAGGACTTATGAGGTGTGATCCCTACGATGGGTGCCCCATGCTGTAATGTACTTCCCCTCTAAATTTCATGTTGATTGCATTTGTAAATTTTGAGTTATTGACCGATCATTGCCATGAACTTGAATATGGTCGATCCCTCTTAGAGAAGAGGGTCGATCCCTCATTGGGAAAAGGGTCAATCCCTCCAAACTCCTTTATTCAATGTGCAATCCCTAGGGTAGACTCCTAAAGGTCCCTTCTTTTATTCCTAAAGTTTCACTTCAATCCGCCTCATGGTTGTTGACTTATGAAGCAACCATCATTGAGTTGTGTTGTGTGCATCCTATTCAATCAATCCCTCTACTCCAATCCATCTATTTCGATCCGTTCTTGCAGAGTGGATATTCGGTTCCGATCCCTATCCTAGGGGGAGTACTAGTTCCATACTTAGCCATTTTTTGAGTGTTGTCCATCCGAATCCATTCAACAATAGTTTCAAATAATCGATCTCCAATCCTGGTAACCATCTCTTCGAGCTTTCTACCTTAATTATCATGAAGTCTATTGGGTTAAATCCATCTATGTATTTCCTTGGTAAAAGACAGCTTAACACTTTTTCCCTCAAAACATGCCCTGAGATACGAAGGTGTGTTTTGAATTTCCATAAATCCAAAACTCGAAGTCCATAATCCATCGATAGCCATATTACCCAATCCGAATCCACGATCTCTCTGGATCGTTAGTGAAATCCATGAACAATCTGAGTCGATATCCAATTCTAAATCCATTGCAAACCCGCAATCTCTGTTGATCATTTTATCCAATCCTTGACCTCACCGGATCGTTAGCCAAATCTGGGACCACTCTGGCTCCATATCCAAATCCGTGACCGCTTCGGGTCCATATCCAAATCTATAGCTTTTCGAAGCTATATCCAAATTCGTGACCTCTCCAGGTCCTTACCGAGCATAATCCATACTCGAACCGAGTGAACTGATCCTGTCACTCTCTATCGAAGCGGCGTTACTTCATGTACTCCGATTTAGTGTCCGTGTATATTAAGTGATGTCTTGGCCTAAGTCCTAGGCCAATCATGGTCTCTCCGGACCCTTGCCAAGCATAATCCATACTCAACGATATGAGTAGATCAATCTTATCGCTCTCCGGCGAATCGGCCTACTCCTTTCCATGCATAATCCATACCTAAGGTCCTGTTGGGTTTTATTCTCCGGCCTCAACTCTTCGGTCGAGGACTTAGTCCATACGCAAGTCCATTATGTCGCTCCCCAGCAAAGGGACTTGCACCTTGCGATTACCGCCCCGTCACTCCGGTCGAGACAATAATTGCGACCTTTTTTATTATTTGCAGTAATGTGGATCCTAAATAACCTAATAAATTAGAATTCATACATCCAGTTATCCAGAAATCTAAAAAAGCCAAATGATGCCTCTTCGAGCATGACGGTTCATCATCATCTTAAAGCATGCCTAGGGACCGTCCTCGATCCCATACATATGTAAGTGACTTAACCTCCTTATTATAGAGTTTATTATTATTATCATGGTCAGAGTCTAATTTCTAAACTCGGCCCTTACCATCACAATCAGTTGATGACGATCCATGACCCAGATCCGTGGCCATTCTTGTTTCCATTCGATGTGGACGGTGGCTAATCCTATTCCACCGCCGTTATCCGATTCCTCACATACTATGGCAGTTTACCATTCCCGACGTGCTCCTCAATCACATCCTTTAAATGTCTACATTCATCCATGGTGTGCCCGTTCAATTGGTGGAACATGCAGTACTTTCCAGGCATACGCTCACGCTCCATGGGATCCCTCCTTGCTGGTTTTTGATAGAGGAGTTTCCCCTAGTGTCCAGATAAATCCACTATAGGTTTTCCGTCAAATCTGAGTAGGAGGAGAACTTCGGCTCCCACTCTTATCAGCACCTTCTCGTTCCATCATATCCATGATCCAGTTTACGTTTGCCTTTATCATTCTTGATTGCATCTCCAGATGATCCTCTACTTTGCACAGGGTTCACCTTCGATTTGTCGGCTCGTGTGTCTTCCTGTCGTATGAACCTATCTACTTCATGATAAAAACAATTGAGGTCCATATGTGGATCTCGCGCCAATGAATCCTTGAAATCCATGCCGTCAGCGATTCCTGATACAACTGCCATCAAAACCATGGATGGATCTAGCCGATCCATCGATGCCGCGGCGACATTAAATCTTGTTAGAAAACTCCTTAGAGACTCTCCAGTCTTCTATTTCAGTGTTGCCAGACTCATCAAGTTTTTGGGTTTCGAAATATGAACCCTGAACTGCCTTATAAATCTTTTGAACAATTCCATCTATGTGCCAACAGAATCACTCTCCAACTGCCTCAATCACAGTGCAGCTATATCCGTTAGATACAACGGAAAGCATCGTACCATGGCCCCCTCTGATTCCCCCGGTACTTCCATGTGTCGTATGTATCTCAACATATGCATAGTTGGGTCCGACTTTCCGTCATATACTTACAGCGTTGGTAGTTTAAAATCTGGTGGATTCCAAGCATTCTTGATATTAGGAGTGAATGGACTTCTATTTACATCCTCCAGATCCCTTTTCAGCAATCCTCAATGCATAGCTTGGCTGATCATCTCTACAAACCTGTCATTGTCATCCAGCAGTAGTCTCCTATCACCATTTCCAAACTGCCCCTTGAGTCCACGAGGGAATTCTGGAACATATTCCTCTAGGCGTGCATCCAAATTTCGATTTGCACTAAACTCTATAGGATCGACCGCAGGTCCTCCAGCATTACGATCGACCAGACCTAGGGGCATGCCCCCAAAGCATTTGGGGATTATGGCCGATCCCTCTAAGATGGTCGGGGACTGCCCCTAGCTGCTATGTTCCATTCCTTTGTCCAATAGATCCGTCTCCATGTTCTCGGTTCTTATTTCCAACGATTCCTGCTGCTTCAACTCCTTGATCTAAGTTGTCATTAGCTCATACTACTTTATTCCCTTGGTTCTGCATACTAGCTTGTCCAATCTATCAGAGTAAATTCAGCATCATCTCCTCCTCTCTTTTCAGCATCCTTTCCTACATAGCATATATCATCATTTCCATTTCACCTCTGATGCAGATAGATGCTTGATTAGCTCCATCTTTTGATGAAGCCTCCTGACTCCCTCCATGGTGGCTCCTTTTTGGTAGCACTCTCCTTGTTGATTGTCTCACCATTGCTCCAGATCTAAGCTCTACATCTTTTCCAAACACTAAATCCGAATTCTGAATCCATGGGGGCTGGCTCTCTCTGAAAGCACCAAAATACTGGCATTAAAAATGGCCACCAACACCCAGTTATGTGAAAGCACCAATATCTAATCATAGATCTTAGATAATATAATTTAGAGAATATAAATTAAGGAATAATAAAATTAAAATCGAAAGAAAGTAAAGAGAGACAGATTTATAGTGGTTCGGCTAACTCTGTCCTACTTCACTCCAAAGATTTTCCTTTTATTCATTTATGCTGCTGGTGTAGTTACAAATCCGTAAAATCCCAAAACAAAAAAAGCGGAGTATAGCCTGGGAAGAAGATAGAATGAAGCAGAAAGAAGAACCCTTTTCTGATGCCATGTCCGCTGTATTTATAGGAGAAGACGTGAAAATATCTCGCTCAAAACCCAGATCTGGAACCCTAAAGCCAAGATGAGCCTGCCCGAAAAGTTTGGGGCCCACCAGAGCCCATAATAGTGATCGAGGCTTATTTTGGAGAATTTATGAGGTGTTGTCCCTATGTTGGGTCCCACATGTTGTAATGTACTTCCTCTCTAAATTTTATGTTGATTGCATTTGTAGATTTTGAGTTATTGACCAACCATTGCTATGAATATGAATATTGTCGATCCCTCATAAGGAAGAGGATTGATCCCTCCAAACTCCTCCATTCGATGTGCTATCCCTAGTGTAGTCTCCTTAGGGTCCCTTCTTTTTATTCCTAAAGTTTCACTTCAATCCGCCTTGTGGTTGTTGAGTTATGGAGCGATCATCATTAAGTTGTATTATGTGCATCCTGTTCAATGTGATCTCTTTATTCTGATCCCTCTATTTTGATCCCTTTTTGTAAGGTGGAGTGCTAATTCCATACTTAGCTATTTTTGAGTGTTGTCCATCCAAACACATTCCATAGTTTCAAATATAATCGACTCCAATCCTAGTAACCACCTCTCTAGGCTTTTTGCCTTGATGATCATCAAGTCCATTGGGTTAAATACGTCTACGTACTGCCTTGGCAAAAAGTGGGTTAACAGCATGAAATGAATGAACCAATTTGGTGTTGCTAGACATCGCTAACTTGTCCCAATAGGACATCGCTAGCCGTCGCTAGCCTGTGTCTATAAGCTGTCACTAGCAGACACTAACCTGGGTATTCTACTTTGCAAACAGCTGCTATTTAGGCTATCCAAACGCACATATATATTCATTTCTCCATCCACCTCGTATACAATACATATAAACCTAATTTCACAATTACAATCATCTCATACATCGCATAATCCCATACATATCACATATAAGCAAGTTTATATCGCAAAAAAAATATTTACATCAATATTCTATTAAATAAGACAACTATACCTGCAAATCCTCATGTCCATCAAACAAAACAACTATCAAACATCCATAAACAACACAACCATCAAACAAGTATCAAATCCATCAATACATAAGTACAAAATAATCAAAATCCATCGCAAACACAACCATACCTACTTATCATCATTATTTCCCGACCCACCCTCAAGAAATGACCCATGCTCAGCAAAATATGCCGCAATCTACTCATCTAGTAGCATAGACAATCTCCTGTAGGAATCCAATCATTCAACTCTACTATTTGCTTTTTGAGCTAAGCTATCTCTTCTTCGGCCTGTGATTTCCTATAATTGGCTTAGGACATCCTCGCCAATAAATTAGTTAATAGATAGTTATAATTTATTCTTAATATTAGATAAAATTTATATATTAGTTAATGAAGCAGTTGAACTCAATAAACATTATCTCCTAACTGTCGTAACCATATCGCCTATTTCATATGGGCGGGTTGGTCACAACATCAAAAATCCTGTCCTTCTCCTCAGTGGTCAACTCCTTTCGGTTGATGGATTGTAACCACTCGTGCTAGCTCCATTTCAAATCTTTCCTACGATTAGGACTAGAATTTTGCCATAATGAATATTCACAACTTATGTAATGTGAAACAAAAGAAAAAATAATTTAAGCATGTTTAACATTATGCCATTTTAGATTTAGGGTCCCTCCTAGTATACAAAACTGAGCCATCTTATTAGTGTGCTCGACGACATAAGTCCATATAAAGACCTCCGCATATATAGGCTTACGTTGCTTCTCCTTGGCCTGAAATTATATATGAATAAACAATGTATATATACCATTAAATAATGTTATAAAAATTTTATAATCACAATTTATAAAGTTATGAATTCCTTCTGATATTTTTGGAAGGATTTTGCGCCGTCGCGGTGTACAATAAGATTTTTATTCTTGTTTACCGTGTTCCGCGCAGCAATTTTTTATAAATTTAAATATATGAATGACTAAATTAATGCAGTTATTATACAAAATTTAAACAAGTTATAACAACAATATGAAATTACATTACTTACTTTCACGGTAGGAGTATCCCAGTGCTGTAGAAATTCCATCCAAACACCAGCGCTCATCCAATCAGGTTTTTATTCTCCTTTTTGCGCCTGAGACGTTGTCCCTATAATTATTTCTCATATTTCTGTTGCAGTGATCCCTAAAAATATCTTTATCTACCTCTCCAACAGCTACAACAGCCTACACATTGAAATTAAATTGAATGATATACGATATATTAATTTTCAAATGAGTTATAAATTTATACTGACCATCACGTTGGCTCATATAGCATCCCTAATATGCACTAGGAAACGCTAACATCCCAACATCCGATTCATGAACGCCTTCCTAGATACGACCAGAATATAGTCGAAAGGTTCCAGCTCGAAATCCCTGTATTAATTTTGATGTAGATATTTAATAAATTTTAAACAATATACATTAACTAAATGTTAATGACACTGCAATAAATTTGATACTTACCCTCCACTCTTCGAAATAATGGCCGCCCTTGGGCGTAAATCTGTCATGCCGTTGGCACCTTCACCGTTAGTAGGAGAAAGAGAAGCCTAAGGTCTGGAAGATCTCCTGTAAGACATATCTACCACAAACATATCATTTCATATAATGATGCAACATATCGTTTTACTAGTAGAAAATATATCTAATTAATAATCACATAAAACTTCCACTTAAACTACAAAAATGGAACAAGATCTCCTAAATACATATATAGAATTAATAAGACATAATAATACATAACTCACAACATAGTCATCATCATTAATAACAACGAAAACTCAAAATATAAATTATACAACAAGCGATACAAATATTTAGAATAATAAATCCTCGTCGTTTTCTGATTCGTACTTGGTTTCGTACTCTATATCATTTCATCTATACTCTCAAATGCTTCTAATAAAACATTTGATTCACCATTCAAAGACCCTAAATCAGTGTGATCATTAGTTATTATTATTTCATTATTTGTCAAGATCTGCTTGATAAGTGCTTCGTCTGGAATATTATTTCCATCAAATGTGAATCTTGCCTTTGTTATAAAAACAGTCAAACAATCCACTTTATCTCTTTTTAGGGATGGATACCGAGCAAAATTAACTTGTAATGTTTTCTTTGCTAATACGAAAGGATCATACTTATAGTAATGCGAGGTACGCTTTATTTCAATAAGCTTATAATCTTGTGCACGTTGATTCCAGAAACAGGAACATTGCAGAACCAATTGCATTTGAATAAAATAACTTTATCTGTAGGTCATATAAAATATGTCAATTCTAAAAGCTATGTTAAGACACCATAAAAATCTTTATATGCTCATATGGATCATCACTATCATTCATAAATACACCGCTATTATATGTTTATTTTTCAGCACCAAATTCTTTGGTGTTGAATTTAAATCCATTGATAAAGAATATTGGATAAGTCTTGACATTTCTTTTTGGTTCTAGCGCAAGATGTTGCAATCCTTCATCGACGACACAAGTTTTTGGGTCATAAATGTAGTTCGAAACCAATTAGCAATTTTTTTATTGAGATCGCCAAGTGGAAGTTTGTGATTTGTAAATACTACAAATATACATACAAATTATATTATAATTAATATGTAAATTTAATTGAAACAAATGGTGCAATTTCAGCATAACTGAGAAGAACATATATATGTGTGGCTACATGGTAATCTCTATCGTCTAACCATATTTCCACACATTTTTCAACAGGTCGGCCATATTGTCTAAAAATAGTTAACACTGTTTGAGAAGAATCTTGTTCAACGGCTTCATCATTACGAGGAACACTTACAAATGATAAGTTTACATAGTCACTAAAGTAATGAGAGAAAAAGAATGAAGCTTCTTCTTCAAGATATGATTTACAAATCGAACCTTCAAGTTGTGCTTTTTATTTAACTTTTTTCTTCAAATGATTCAAGTACCTATTACAAAATTAATTCATTTAAATTTACTTATGTAAATTTGAAGTTTAAATTAAAATTAACATTAGGGATGTTCAATATTACCTCTTAAGTGGATACATCCATCCATATTGCACAAGACCTTGAAGAAGTGATTCAAATGAAAGATGAATAGGTAAATGCTTCATTACATTACAAAATCTTAGATGAAATATTTTCTCTAGTTTGCAATACTATATAGGAATATTATTTTCAATTTTATGTATACGGTCGACTTTTATCGTCATCGAACAAAGCTATTTATAAAATAAACTTAATTTTGTTATAACACTCCATACTTTTATGGGCAACAGTGCTTTGAAAACCACGGGTAATAATTTTTCATCATGATATGACAATCGTGACTTTTCATCTCACTCAATTTATTATGTTTAAAGCCAACACATCTGTGGAGATTAGAAGAAATCCCATCAGGACATCTTAGTCCTTTCACCCACTTTAACGCAAGTTTTACTTGCTTGCTGTCTAGCTCATAGCATGCTTTGGGTTTTTTTACTGTCATTGGTCTTCAAATGAAGTTTGGAACCTTTACAAAAGTGTTTTATATCACGTAGTGAATTCAGATCGCCCTTAGTTTTCCAGTAACATTCAAAATTGTATTAAACACGTTATCATACATATTTTTTTCATTTTGCATCACAATAATATTATGTCGAAGTAAGAGATCTTTCCAATAAGGTAACTCCCAAAATATACTTTGTTTGCACCAGTTATGAATTATCGATTTACTTGGAATTTCACTTTGTACTCCAGTTTCATGTATCTTTGGATAATCCTTTACAATTTCATATATTTCTTCACCTGACCAAATTGTATCTATCTTTTGGTATGGTAGACCGAAAGCGGACATAAGTTTTTTCACTTTATAATGACTATCACACATTAGATTATTGGGAAGCATATATCATTTTGCAGCTTGTACAACTGCTATAAATCCAGCTTTTGTAAAGTTGAATTTGATTTCATAATAATGTATTCAACAGTTACCGATTATTCGGTTCTTTTACAACCATCCCACAACAACCTCTTAGCAGCATCCAATAAATCATAGATTATTTTCGCTCCCACAATCGGTTTTTCTTCGACATTTACATCTTCATCGTCAATTTGAATGGTAAGGAACATTGATCGTGATGCATCTTCGACCGTATCTTTTATTGGATTCACCATAGGATAATCGTCCACTACAACATAGGATTAGGTATAGATGCAACAAGTTCTTTATGACGATCCCATAAGTAATAATTCGGCACAAAACCAACTACATACAAATGTTCATTAACTATATCTGGTTCTGAATGCTTTATTAAATGTTTGCACTTACTACAAGGGCAATGAATTTCTCCGTTATTTCGATTATTAGATCTAGCGAATCTAATAAATTCGTGTACACCATTATAGAAATGTTCCTTCACTGAACCTTTCATATAAGTTTTGACATACATCCAAGTACGGTCGAGAAAATAATCAAACATTTTTTCTAATTTAAAAATATATGTTAGACATTTTGACAACACCTTACTTTTTTCTAAATAAAGCGTTTTGGGACTAAAGGCTTTAATTTCGACAACAATTCACTTTTTCTATTTTACGCATAACTTTGCATCCATGGAGTGTGGTGTTGTTGTATTTTTTAAAATAAATAAAGCCTTTTGCACTTAAGGCATTAATTTATTGTTGTTATATTTGTTAAATACTTAACGCTTATTTTCAAATAAACATTATATTCATTTTTTAATTTTTTAGAAAATCGATTTTAGTAGAATATTTGTTTCAAAAGGAATTTATTATTTCAAACTACTTCCAAAAATACGAAAATTATTATTTTAATAACTACAAATTAAATTTTAAATCATATTTTATAATTCATTCAACTATTTAAATATTTTATTAACTAAATTTGAAATTTTAAAACATATTTTAAAATTCATTAAACTATTTAAAATTTTAATTTAACTATTTTGTAAACTAAAATTTGAAGTTTGCACTTATAATAAATTAAAGTAACTTTATTTTGTACTAACCACTAACACTTATAATTAACACACACTAATTAATTAAAATAAATTAATTATGTTTAACCATACCAATCAGTAAGTATATTAATCAATAATTATACACTAATTTTCACGTAAACTATAACAAACATTCACGTAAACTAATCAATAAGCATATTAATCAAAAATATAAATTTTCGGATTGTAAATCAGCCCTAATTTTTAATTACAAATTAAACAATCAAAACATTAATTAATATCACCAAATCAATTAATACACTATTATCATCAACTAAAATGCAATAATCATCAATTTCAAAACCATAATCGTACCAATTAGCCCTAAATCTGAAATTAGGGTTTTAATTTTACCTCGGTTAAAATGATATTGGAGAGAACGAGGGTTCATGCGAGCTTTGAAGGCTCTAGGCGAAGTCACGGGAGGCGGCTACGGTAGAGGGGGGGCGTCGCGGTTGACTATGGTTTTCCCCTCTTTCTGCATGCCTAAGTTTTGGTGGCAAACTGGAAATAAAGAGAAAGTCGCGCAGTTTTTGGTCTGTATAATCGACATTTCGTCGGCTAGTGATGGCATGTGAATTTTGAATTTTGAATTTTTTTCTTATTCATTTTACGTTTTAAAAAAAAATTTAAAAATACTAATTTAGTTCCTAAAAAATAAAGAAGATATTTTAGCACAACCATTCAACGTAACAACTGTTCTAACCAGTTAAATTAGTATTTTCGACGATCCTTCTTCGCGTAATTCGAATATTTAATGTTATTGAAAAATCTAACTTACACGACCAATCTATGCGACTTTTAATTAGTCCATTAAGAAGCTTCGATAAAGTTCATTTATTGTAACACTTTTATGGATTAAAATATTTTTTTAAGTGATTGGATAATTAATTATGAATTTTTAACTGTATTTAACATGATAAATTTATATAAAATAAAATAATCGGCAGAAAATTAAATTTATTGGATCTTATATCGATCTAAAGTACAGTTGACCTATTTCCAGAAGATGATGAAAAAATAAACAACGGTAGACTGTCGATCTTGAATTTTAAATTTATAACCGTTTGTCATTATTCGAACTAAAAACCCTTTGTTCGAAAGACAGACGATCTTGAAATGAACGAGACAAAATTCGAAACCGATGTTCGGTAACTTAGTAAAACAAACCAGTACTAAAACAAATATCATTATCACTCATATAACAACATCAAAGGAGATTCACATTTCCCTGTGTGTGCGCATCTACATGACAGGCCGAAACAAAAATATACATAGTGATCTTATATAAGATGGAAGTCGTTCAATAGGAGGTAGTGTCATATTGCCATATGTACTAGCTAGAAAATTCTCAAAGCACATGCTCCACTAAAGCGTTGAATTTTTTTTCCTTCCACTAAAAGCCCAAAGATCCCTTTTCGACGCTTTTTGTTTATTTTTCTGATTTGCA
The DNA here is from genome assembly GCA_030737815.1 of Allium fistulosum. NCBI lineage: Eukaryota > Viridiplantae > Streptophyta > Magnoliopsida > Asparagales > Amaryllidaceae > Allium > Allium fistulosum. The sequence goes on along the minus strand of CM060902.1, from coordinate 1,559,033,407 downwards.
TAAGAAATAAAGGGGTTGCTGCCCTTGCCCTTAGACTTCATATGCTATGTAATTTAGCATAAGAAAATTAGTCTTTGTTTTGTGATTACTTATGGCATACGTTACACAAATATGCAAAGATTGATTCATTCATATGTAGTAGTTAATTCATTCATGTAATTTCTTATTTTCAATTTATCTTTGGTGCAATTCTGTAAGTCTTAACTAGTAAGTTATGACCTTAGTTTTCTCTAAACTATTTTCAACCAAATATCCAAACAATCATTCAGATCATAACTATGTAACATAATAATTCATGGATTCAAGAAATTCTGAAAGCCCACTTAATGGATTCGAAATCGCACCCTTCATATGACAGTCTCCATGTTCTCATAATGAACCTACTAATGTGATGAAAGAAGACATGATTATATTAAACAGAAAATTACATTGATATAATTATACCCTTTAAATAAAATAATAAGTTTTATTAGTAATTTAATGTTACCATATTTAGTGGCCACCACATTTTGAAACTCACTAGACTAAATTTTAGAAAACGTCCTTGGCATTTAAAAAAATGAAACATAAAAGCCAAGTATCTTTTCTAATTTGAGATATATATAAAGTGGTAAACAATGTGTATTATTGATAAATAATGTTGACAATGTACATGTGATGCATCCTATATATAGTAATCTTCAAGTAAGCCTTACAACTATCCTTAAACACTAAAATGAAAAAAGAGCAAGAATATAAATATATACCGCATAGGGATTTGAAGAAAGAGTTTTGCAATCTTTGTTTACCATAAAGGGTCCATGTTCCTCCTTGGCTTCATAGCCCAAGGATGGGCATCTAGCTCCTAATCGTTCTAAATTAATAGCTACTTGCCAACCATATATCAATATTAAAGCCAAACATTCATCACTACTATTAATAAAGAGAATTCAATGAATAGGATTTCCACGGTGTCTTTTTGAAATTCTAAAAATACCCTCACCATCAACGGAATCTCACTACCGGTTTGCAACCTTTACCACCATTCGCTTTACGACTACTTATCAATGGAATTTTACTACCAATTTGTCATTGATACCACCAACAAATAACTTGAAATAAAAGTGTTATGACTACCAAAACTTTTGCACAAATGTGTGGTTTATAAAAAGCAAATATCTCTAGATATTAGATGCATGTACGAGCTGTTTATACTAGTACCATACAATTAAATACCTATGTTAGCGACCTGTAAACTCAACATCGACCAGCTAATTATGAAAGATAAGTATATTAAGTAGTTGGAAGGTGAATGGAAAATTAGAGTCATGGGTCCAAAATAACATCTTTCACAATTTGCATTACATATATCAATAACTATACGAAACTATGTTCAACATATACAATAGTGTTGAAAGCCAAACAATTCTCTGTCTCTGGCTTGATAAGTCCATGTCCCAATCAAGTATAACCTTAGTATAATGTTTTTTTAGATTAATTAGTATGCTTTAGCCCATGTCCTAACAAGAAATCCAGACTGGCCAAAATGCAGTATATGATAATAATAATACACATGCTCCTCCTAGTGTAGATGTTGATCTTGATGCTCATGAAGCCCCGCCCTCTGGTGCACATCTGCATTGAATGGAGTGCACAAATTCGATGCTCACCAAACAAGGAGCAAATCTCCCTGACCAAGCTTCGATGTACCCGTTTCCCCAACCCATCAAAATGTTTGAAGTTATGCAAATAAGTCCATTTTACTTTTTATCTAAGGATTTATTTGTAAATTTCTAACCACATGTCATGCGTTAAATGGTTGGGTAGACTAGGACACCTAATTCGGGGTTAGGTGATTTGAACCCCACTAAACAAACCCATGCTTCGACTATGGGAATTCTAACTCGAAACCACTCAAATCAAAACCCCAAAGCACCTCGGAAAACGAGGTCATGGTAAGAAGTGCAAAAACAACCAATCAATATCTCAATCCAAATCTTAATCCAATATAAAACCAATTACAATCACTAAACAAGCAATAGAATACCAAAGCAATAACGATAAAATAAATCACACATCGATTTGTAGTGGTTCCACTAACGTAGTTAGTATACATCCACTTTGAGAGAGAGCCTTTAATAATACAATGAGAAGAGTGCAAAAGATTGATTACAATGATCAAAATTCTGATAGAATTGATTTGTGGACAAGAGATTTGAAGAAAATTAGGTTTAGATAAACCTTAATTAATGGAGGATAAACCCTAGATCAAACCTCTAATCTCCTCCCTAACCTTCCCTGTCTCTGAATCTTGAAAATAAATTATATAGGAGAGTAGAAAACGTAGGCAAAATTCCAGAATTGCTCCACCGAATATCATAAATCATCAAACCAAACCGAGTTGAAAATAAGTAGAAAAACGTCACAGATGTATGTCGCTTTATGACAGACATCCGTCATATGTTTTGGGAAAACATCTCCTGAAACCACAGACGCCTGTCCCACAATGATAGACATCTGTCCCAAGTCTCGGGTTTCAAAACCCTGAAGTCACAGATGCATGTCACTTTATGACAAACGTCTATTGCCTGATGCTAGCCACAACACTCCACCTTCATCGCCATATTTTCCTCCTCTGAGCTTCGATTTGCGAACCGTCTTCTCCGTCACCAAGCTACTTCCGACCACTTCAATTTCTCCATATGGTGTCGCCAAAATTCAATACACCATCTCAACACATATCCATCTCGAACTCCAGTGGCACCATACCATCATCAACAACCGATAGCACCAACTATCACCACTTCTACTTTCAACCAAATATGAATGCTTTTCCAGTGAGCTCCGGCAAAGCCTCCGCCCATTGCAATACATCAACGAGCTTAGGCAAAGCCCCCGCCTACCAACAAAGTGTTGAAAACATCCAAATCCTAAACAGTCACACCAAAGACTAAAGTGCTAAGGAGTGTAAACTAGCACTCACCAAGAAGATAGTATCACAATCTCTCACCGATAGTCTTCATCAACTATAGCCAAGATCCTCTCTCAACTGTGCCACCCCGTGGCACTTAGCACTTCTTCAAGCGAATCAAGTTCGAGCAATGTCGAACTTTCCAACCAACAATGCCTTAGTGAACATATCCGCCACGTCATCCTTTGTGTACACTTTGCGAATATATACTTGCTTATCTTCATCCATGGCTACTAGAAATGACTCTCTCACTACAATATGCTTAGTGCGTGAGCTAAATGCCAAATAAATAACACTCTGGCTATCACATCGAACATCGACACTATCCTGCTCGTATACCAAGTCACACAACAATCACCTCAAGTAAAGTGCTTCTTTTTTCGCCTCCACCATGGCTATCAACTCTGCCTCCATAGTGAATAAAGAAACTACGGTCTACAATCTCGATCTCCAACTTATGGCCGTACCACCAAGTGTGAAGACATATCGGGAAGTTGATTTCTTCGATCCCTATCACCGGCGTAGTCTGAATCCCAATAACCAACTAACTTGCAATTAATCCTCTCACTACCGCCAAAAACAAAGACCATGAGATGATGTACCTCTAAGGTATCTCAATATAAGCTTCACAGCTTTCCAATGTGATTTCCCCGGATTAGCCATGTACCGACTAACAATCCCGATGGCATTTGCAATATCGGGCCTTGTACACACCATGGCATAAATTAAACTTCCAACCGCACTAGCATATGACACATTTTCCATATAAGCTTTGTCTTTCTCCAATATAGGCGATCCCTTACTCGAAAGCTTCATATGCAAAGGTAAATGTGTATTTAATACCTTTGCATTCTCCATGCTAAACTGGCAAAGCACTTTCTCTATATACTCCTTTTGAGTCAATTTCAACTCAAAACGCTTTCGATCCCTTTCTATTTCCATGCCCAATATCCTCTTTGCTTCTCCAAGATGATTGTTTTCGAATTCTGATCAAACACAATTTTAACTTCTTGGTTTCATTCTTTTCTTTTGAAGCAATGAGCATGTCGTCCACATACAAGAGTAAACACACACATCAATCATTTTCCAACTTCTTGGAATATATGCAAGCATCCTTGATGCTTCTGTCAAAACCATTTTCAAGCATAAAATGATCAAATATCTTATACCATTGTCTAGGTGATTGTTAACTTGCAAACAAAATTTGGCATACCATCCACAACAAAATCTTCCAGCTGCTAGATGTAGATGTCTTCATCTAAGTCAGTATGCAAAAAAGCGGTTTTCATATCAAGTTGCTCGAACTCCAAGTCATGAATAGCAACTATAGCAAGTAATATCCGGATTGAAGTATGGTGCGCAACCAGTGCGAATATCTCATCATACTCCTTTTCATTCCTTTGTGCAAACCTCTTAGCCACTAGCTTAGCTTTGTATCTCCAATCATCCTTTACCTTGTATATCCATTTGCACCCAATAGCATCGTTTCCTTTAGGAAGTGGAACCAATCCCATGTTTTATTCTTCAACAAGGATTGCATCTTTTCCTCCATAGCAAAAATCTACTTCAAGCTATCACTTGACGCCATGACGTTATCAAGGTCCATCAGCTCATCTTGAACTATGTGAAGACCATAGTCCAAATTATCACAAAAGCTAAGATAGTTCCAATCACCATATCTATCGGGTAGTCTCATAGCACGACGACCCACCCGACTAGTAATACCATCATCCAGACTCCTTTAGACTCCACCTTGAACTGAATCCTCTCTATAATCATGTACATTACCAACACCACTAGAGGAAAGCTGTGGACTATTACATCAACTGCTTCCTCCTCACAAGCGTCTCCAACTACTTTACTACTTGGACAAACTATAGAAATAACTTCCTTCTCTTTTGATTCACCATGAATCAAATCAAAAACATCTGATGAGCTCCCATTCTCCTTGAACAAAGCCGACTCGTTAAAAATAACACGATGAGAATTCATAGCCTTCTTTGTTTGCGGGTTCCATATCCGATAGCCTTTTACACCGTCCATATAACTAAGAAAAATCCCTTTGACCGCTCTAGGCTAAAGCTTATCATTTTTCGGATCATGCACACAAACCGAACTACCAAACACACAAAAATAACTCAAGTCAATGCTCTTTCTCTTCCATACTTCCTTTGGAATTTTGTTACCAATAGCCGAGCATAGAATTTAATTAATAATATGCACTACGGTTGACAAAGCTTCTACCCAAAATCCCTTAGCCAAACCCGATATCAATGTCAAGCATCGAGCTTTCTCTAGTAGAGTACGGTTCATGCTCTTTGCAACACCATTTGACTGCTGATCTCCCGATGTAGTAAAATGCATCCAAATACCATAATACTTGCAAAACTCCGAAAACATACTCTCCGCCATTGTCTAACCTTAAAACCTTGAAAGACTTGCCACTCTCATTCCCAACAAGAGCTTTCCATGTTTTGAACTTTGCAAATGCCTCCGACTTGGCCTTCATTACATACACCCAAACCTTTCAAGAAAGGTCATCGATAAAAGAAATATGATAGAGAACTCCTCCCAAAGATGCTATCGGTGCCGACTCCCAAACATCCATGTGAACATACTCAAGAACCCTTCTTGAATCATGTTTTCCTTCACCGAATGATACTTTAGTTTGCTTCCCCATGAAACATTTCTCGCAAAACTCTTGTTTGTTGAAACTCTCTCCATCGATCATCTCCCTCTTCTGAAGAATATCAAAACTCCTCTCCGAGGCATGACCTAACCTCAAATGCCACAACCTAGTCGCATCCAAGCCATGAGAACTATCAACCCCCACACAAGTTTCACCTTCTATAGTCACACCTTGAAGCAAACAAACACCATGAGTCCTAGAACTCTTCATCATTGCAAGCGCACCCTTCAAAATCCGCAAGATATCATTCTCAATAGTGATCTTACATCCTAAAGAATCCAGCTGTCCCAAAGAGATAAGGGACTTCCGGAGTCTTGGAACATAGCGTACATTAGTGAGAGTGCGATCAAACATCCAAATTTGCATGGATCCAATGCCTTTCGACTTACAAATACCACCATTACCCATAAAAATTTAATTTCCTTCTTTGTCGATATAAGAAGAAGAAAAATTCATGTTTGGCATCTTATTATTAGACGCCCTTGAATCGAGCACCCATTCGCTACCCAAAACATCTAATGCTACCGCCATCAACATACCTAGTCTCCCTCACCAACTCCACTCTCCACCGCTATGGATGAGGATGCTACTTCCTTCTTTGCCTTCTCCTTGTCCGGACACTCATTTTCCCAATGACCGAGCTTCTTACAAGTATAGCACTTTCCCTTTCTTTCCTTCGACTTTCCACTCCAACCGGGGTTCTTGATTTAGAATGCCCACGGTTCTCCTTCTTCGCATATCTCTCATTCTCCACAAATAAACTGTGACCACTACTTGCACCACTACTTCCATCACCCAACTTCTTCATTTGATCCCACAATTTCTCGCTAAGAAGACCCGTTTTGATATCATCTAGAGTCAAAGTATACCGATAATAGATCAAAGTATTTAAGAAACACGTATAACGATCCGGCGACAAACACAACAATATCATCGCCATTTGTTCTTCCTCAATCTTCAAATCTACCGCCTTCATATTCATTAGCAAATCATTAAAGGTATTCAAGTGTGCCTTTAGCGAAGTACCTTCCTTCATCTTATAGGTGAAGAACGTTCGCAACAAGATCAAAGATAAGTTAGTGACTTCTTCATATATAACTCCTCCAACTTGTCCCAAAAACCATTAGCGGTAGTCTCACCACTAATTTTGGAGATAACATTCTCCCCTATGGAAAGTTGAAGTGTAGTGAATGCCCACTCTTCCATTTCCTCTCTCTCAACATCTGAGATGTCTACCGGCAACAAATGTTTATCAAACACTACTCGATGCCCTCGACTCCGTCTAAGAACCGCTTTCATCTTCCATTGCCACTTTTCAAAATCATCATCGCCATTCCACTTGTCAATAAACAATTGTGATCCTGAAGCCACATATAATCCACGTAAATATGGCACTACACCACTTGGACAAACCATTACGGGACTTGAGGTATTGTTTGATTTTGGCATATCTACAACCACCTACCAACAGCAAAGCTCCGATACCAAATGTTGTGAGAATTCTAACTCGAGACCACTCAAACCAAAACCCCAAAGCACAGCAAAAAACGAGATCGTGGTAAGAATTGCAAAAGCAATCAATCAATATCTCAATCCAAATCTTAATTCAATCCAAAGCCAATCATAATCACCAAACAAGAAATAGAAAACCAAAGCAATAACGATAAAATAAACCACACACCGATTTATAGTGGTTCCGCTAACGTCTTGTTAGTGTACCTCCACTTTAAGAGAGAGCCTTTACTAATGCCAATGAGTAGAGTACAAAAGAATGATTACGATGATCAAAATTTTGATAGAATTGATTTGTGGAGAAGAGAATTAAAGAAAATTAGGTTTAGACAAACCCTAAATTAAACCCCCAATTTCCTCCCTAATCTCCTCCATCTCTGAATCCTAAAAATAGCTTATATAAGAGAGTTGAAAACCTAAGAAAGTTTACATAATTGCCCCTCTGAATATCACAAATCATCATACTAAAACCCGAGTTGAAAATAGGTAGAAAAACATCATAGACATCTATCACTTTATGACAGACATCTGTCATATGTTTCGAGAAAACATATCCTTAAACTATAGACATCTGTCCGAAAGTGGCAGACATCTTTCCCAAGTCTCGAGTTTCGAAACCCCTAAGTTACAAACGTCTGTCACTTTATGACAGACGTCTATCACCTGATGCTGGGCACAACACTCCACGTTCATCGCCTCATATTTTTCTCTTCAAAGCTCTGATTTGCGAACCTTCTTCTTCGTCACCAATCTACTTCCGACCACTTCAATTTCTCCATATGGTATCGCCAAAATTCAACATCTTCTAATAATTCTTGTGCACTGTGTTGAATCATGAGTTTTGATTCATGACAAGGAGCATTAACAAAGACTATACGGCGATAGCAATAAAAAGAGAGTAACATATACATGGTATAAACTACAAAGAGAAGAGACTTCAAAACTAGTTTTCGTATGATTATTTATTATGTTTTTGAGTCTTAGATATGTTTAGATACTGTTAAAATCATTCCTCAAGTAGTTACACTTGCACACAAAACATATTATTTTCGTTTATATATGCATTGAAATTCACTGTACAAAATTGCACAGGTCAGTCGACTGATTACAGTCAACCAGTCGACTGACCTGGTGCAAAATGCACAGTGAACAAAGAATATATATAAATTTGAATTGCAGTCAACTAAGCTTCTGAACTCAGTCGACTGACCGGCATATAACGGCTATATTTTCTGAACGGATGCTTCCTCTCGCGAAGAGTTTCAATCCAATTCGAAGAGTAATGGCTGCATCTATTGATTGAATCTCTTAGCAAAAGGTTCTATCTATCTATGCACTATATAAACACATCAAAATCATTTTCCAAATCATCGATTCTTGAATAATTTACTGATCTTACTTACTCTCTATATTCTCTGCATTCAAAAGCAATCAAACCATCTTCATTGCTTGAATCTTTGAAATCATATTCATATTCTTTGATTCATAGCGATAATCTTCCTTACATATCTTCACACACACTCATATACTTAAGGATTTGATTATAAGAAGGGTGTACACACATTGACATATCTGTGTTATCAAAAACACATTAGTCAGACAATTTTATATACTAGTAGAAGTCCTGTTCTGCTGCTCAGGCATTGTGAAGTCCTCTTCGGCTGTTGAGGCGAAATCCTATTCTACTGCTCAGGTCCCTGTTCGGCTGCTCAGGGGTTGTATAGACCTGTTCCTCCGGGTTAAGTGAGGGTTGTTGTTTTAGTGAAATTCCAGAAGAAGTCTGGGACTAGACGTAGAACGGGAAGTTCGAACCAATATAAAAATCCCTGGTGTTATTTTTATTATACTGCTTTTATATTCCACACTATTTACTGTATAGCTATCATCACTATACTCTGTTTTATTGTATATCCATATTACACGATCCATAGCACACTTTCACACTGGTACGTGCACTAGCCCACGGTGCACATGCACACTTCTATGCTTCTCCATATACTCTGCCTTGCATCATGTCTATTGCAAATGTTCCTAAGATGCCTCTTTATGCTAAAGTTTTGGATTTGCTACATTCCTCTCAATATGTCGTTGCATTTGCTCAGATTATGCAAGTCCCATAAGCTTCTACTGTACAAGGTTATAGTTCCACACTTGCTTCTTTAACTCATATGCATGCCAAGTCACTTCATGAACAACAATTTGTTCCCAAAGTTGCCAATCAGAATCCTCATGTTGTTTCAACTCCAAACAAAGTTGCTCTTGCAGCAGCTTCACAGTCACAAGCTACACTTTCCATATAATTTGTGATAACATGCCAAAGTGCTCAAGCCCCATTCAGCTCTCGAGAAGTTTCAATGCTTATCTCTTTTATTTATTTTCCTTTATCTTTTTTCCTTTGTTACCTTGACTAAGTTAGATTCAAAAATTATATTGACATAATTTGAGAATAATATGCTTTATTGATTTTGTGACTACCGTTTACGAAGTAATGATGCATGTACATTTGGATCTATAAGCATTTATAGAGTGAAATGTAATAATTGACTGATTGGCTTAAGTGTTGGTCCAGGTACCCGTTACTGCTATTTAATATTTACATTGTATTGATACTTTTTTTCTCTATGCTTTGTTCTACATATTTAATTTATTCGATTCCCCCCTCAAAACTAACTAGGGTTAGGGTTTGCGATTCATCACTAAATTGCAGGTGACATTTTCGAGCTTAGATTCTTGCTTAAATCTGATGAAATTTTTCATAGATAATGGCTTTGTAAGTACATCTACTCTCTAGTAAGCGGTTGGGATGTGATATATGCCGAGTTTTCCTCTCATAACTTGTATTTTGACGAAGCATGGATATAGTTCCATATGCTTTATTCTTGTTCTGGAATGTAACATTGGACTTGCTGTAAGTGAAATTGTACTAAAATTAGCCCACCAATTCGTTGCTTTGCTGTTAGTTTTAATTTGTAGTTCACTTAGTAGTGATTCGATCCTTGGAATCTCTCTTGTAGCACTGGAAACTTTCATATATTCTGCTTTTGTGCTAGATCTGAATATAGTGGGTTGGTTTTTTAGCATTATGAAACTGGATTTCTACCTAGAAATATGCAGTATCCAGTAGTAGATTTTCTATCATCAGGATCTATCGTCCAATCTGTATCTGAATAGCCAATGATATTAATTGATTTGCACGATTCGGAAATTAGTTCTCGATTTATTATCCCTCTAAGATATCATAGAATTCTCTTTACTGCAACTTCCAGTGTTCATCCAACGGTCTTTGCATGAGTTGGTTTAATTTGTTTATAATGAATGAAATCTCTGATTTGATTATTATAGCATACTACAGTGCTCCCAATATACTTTTGTATTGTCTATCATTTGTTATTGGCTCACACTTATTCTTGGATAAATATAAATTACTGTCATTAGAGTAGGAAGAGCATTTTCTTGATTCATTTTGGCTCTGACAAGAATTTCTGAAATGTATTATTTTTGACTTAAAAGTGATTTTCACTATTTCATATCCATTTGACTTCGATGCCAAAGAAGTAACCTAAATTCCTTAGATCTTTGATTGAAAATTCATTGTTCGGATGTTGTGTAAGATTGTAGATTTCCATTTCACTGTTACCTATAATTATGAAATCACTCACATGCATTAGTATGTAAGTTATTGTATCATTACATAATTTGATAAACTGTGAGTTGCTAGATTTTGCTGAATTGTTGCAAAGCTCAATTATAGTTGATTTCAATTTATCAAACCAGAATCTTGGTGCTTATTTGAGACCATAGATGACTTTTTTTAGTTTGCACACAAGTTCTTCACTACCACATTACTTGAATCCGTAAGGTAGTTCCATATGGACTTCTTCTTGTTGAACAACATATAAAAATGAATTGTTTACATCCAATTGTTTGATGCTCCAATTTTTATGCAAGGCGATGGTTAGAATGATTCTGATAGAAGGTGGTTTTCACAACAGGTGAAAAAGTTTCATTGAAACCTAATCCATTCTGGCGTGAATACCCTTTTTCCACTAGTCTTGCCTTGTAGTTAAAGACCGAGCCATCAGCATTGTTTTATTATATATCTATGTACATCCTATAATATTTTTATTATGTGGCAAGAGAACAAGTCCCATGGTGCTGTTTCTTATCAATGATCATGCTCTTCGTTCATAGTAGTCTTCCACTTTTCATTTTGTATGGCTTGATAATATGTGCTTGTTTCATTTGTCTTTAAATCTGCCCTGTATATTTTTGGTTTAAATATACTACTCTTTGCTCTTGTTATCATGCGATGTCTAGTCTTTGTAGTAGTGGATTGCTAGTTTATGGCATCTTTTGTGATCTCTTATTGGTTATTAGATGACTGAAAGTCATCTAATACTCGGTAAAAGTCTGATTGGGTCTTGATGCTTTATGGTGATACTTGATATGGGGTTGCAAGTGATTCAGCTAGCTCATGACTGGCTCTGAACTGGATGTTGTGAGTTATGGGATGAAGTCACTTTGGGTTGACAGTTGTGGACACCAGACATTATGAGTTGCTTCTTTCTGAGCTTGTATGATTACATCAGGTTCCAAAGGTATTGATAATATAGAAAATTTGGGATTATATATTTTTTAAGAAGTTTTGATTTCTAACTTGCTGAATGGAAATACTTGCTCATTAAATACCACATATCTTGATATGAACGCTCTTCCATTATTGCCTAAACACTTATATCCCTTTTGATTAGCTGCATGACCCAAAAATATGCATGGTAGTGACCTAAAATTTAGTTTGTTTGCATTGTATGGCCTTAGATAGGGAAAGCGTAAGCACCCAACACTTCTAAACTGTGATAGTCTAGTCTGATCTTATATAGTACTTCCATTGGACTTTTAAACTGTATTACTTTTCTAGGAAATCTATTTATTAAGAACACTATTGTAGCAAAGACATCGGGCCAAAACTTTAGTGTTAAAAATGCTTGAGTAAGGAAAGTAAGCCTAGTTTCAACAATATGTATGTGCTTTCTTTCAACAAAACCATTTTGTTCTGAAGTGTATGGACAAGTTACTCCCTTAAATATACCATTTTCCTATAAAAAATCCTCTGAGTAGTTGGAATTCTATTCCATCGGTCTACATAACTTTCGCTGGACAATTTACTTGCTTTTCAGCTTGAACTATAAGCTGCAATACTACATTATAAATTTCAAACTTTGGTTTTAAAAAATAAATCCACATATATCTAGAATATGCATAAACAAATGAGATATAACACTTATACCCATAATTAATATTTCTTGAAGCTGGTCACCATAGATAAATAGTAACTAATTCTAGAGGTTTACCATATTTGGTCTCAGAATCTGGAAAAGCAAATTTATAAATTTTACTCATTTGACAATGTGTATAAATATAAGGCATTGAGATATTATTAAAGAAAATATTATTTCCATTCAATACTTGCTTTAAAATGACTGCATTTGGATGGCCTAGTTTATACTCCCAAATATCAAACTTTTTACCATTCTCTTGCTGAAATTTGGTGTAGTGGTGCAATATTTCTGAAATAAAACAGCAAGAGAATGGTAAGAAGTTTGATATTTGGGATTATAAACTAGGCCATCCAAATGCAGTCATTGTAAAGCGAGTATTGAATGGAAATAATATTTTCTTTAATAATATCTCCATGCCTTATATTCGGAAATACTTGAAAAGCGGATTAAATCAGAATTTGATGCTTACCAAATTGCACATTCAAGGAAAAGGTAAAAAACAACTTGATTCCTACACAACTATAACAACGCACATTATAATCCAATTTTTGCTCTAATGGAAAAGGTGAACTGAAATTAATTTTGATGATAACAAATGTTGCCACAAATAACATGTATTTGACATTTCACCCGAGATTTATAATTGCGAAAGAGACTTCTAATTTCCTCAGCATGTTTTAAAAAGCAATTAGAATTCTCTTCTCATTAATGAAACATAAAAAATAAACTACAATTACATAGGAAATTACCTCGATCATAGAAGCTTGCAAAGCTGCAATTGGTCTAACGCAAAATGAAGCAACAAAAAAATTATGCTTCACTCCTAATTTTGGACCCACTAAAATGTGTGTCACCTACCTATTCAAATATTGCTTAACCTTTATAATTAAAGCAAAGAAAAAATTGGTATTAATTGTGTAAATGTCGAAGACTGTAATAAATTATAGTGTAATTACCCAACTAAGCAACCTCTTATAAGACCCATCCATTGGTTTCCTCCCCGATATAACCTCCAATACGAACACTCCAAATGCAAACACATTCGTCTTTTCATCAACTATCCATATTCCGACGCCAAACACACCTGGTAGTAATCATCAATAAACTTTAGTATTGCTAACATAAATATACCAGGTAAAAAATAGTAATAAGCGACCAACCCAAATTTGACTTCAAGCAGAGCAAGAGTGCGATGAGTCCACTCAGAAGGCAGCCACCTCGCAAGCTGAATATTAGAAATCTTAAGTTCAAAATCAGTCGTAAGAAGTACATTATAAGTTTTTATATCTCTATGTTTGATTCTTTTCCGACACCCTTTATGCTGATAATGCAACCCTACTCCTAAACACAAGCTAAAATAGAACATGGATAACTAATTAGTTATAAAGGTAAGATAACATAACTAAAATCAGAAAGGATTTTGTGGGAAGATGTTATGACTATGCACTTGCACCTTGGTTAATGCATCATTGTGAATGTAAATTCATGCACCCTGGTACAAAATCCTTCTATCCAAAATGAGCAGCACACATGATACAGTTTAGTTGGAAAGTATCGACAAATCAATATATAGTTCAATCACTTGATGAAGTCATTAAAGAGGAAGAGAAAGAAGAAGACGAACTTGAAGGTGTTTCATACCTTTAAAGAATTAAAAAAATTCAAGGACATAGTAGCTAGTGCAAGCGCCTCTCCTGTTTGAGCAACTCCATCATCGGTCATGCCAAAGCCATTGAAGAACTCACGATGAGCTTTAAATAATGAAATATACAAGTTATGATTAGATTTTCATATTGAAATTTACAAACGTTGTACTGTATCAAATGTTAAAATGATATATACCATGTTGGCAGTAACTAGAATAGTTTTTTTTTAAGACCTAGAGAACCAAGCCTTGCTTGTAAACTCTAAGAAAGTATGCACCGAACTCATAACACATACTTTAGGTAATTCACAAGGATTTGTAGTTGGTTGGGATTAAACCCTCGACCTTTAAGGTGAGCGCCGCATGTCCTAACCACTGCACCACCTTGGGGGTTGTAACTAGAATAGTTGTGCACTTAAAAACATTGTATCGGCCAAATTCGTTGTCTTGAACCTTTAGTTTGATTTCAAGAAACTGAGTACTCCTAAAGACGAAATATATAAGAAGGATTCAATACTATATACATATAATTTATCTTCATAAGAAAATAGGGTGGACAGCATAAATACACAAAAGTTGAAACTGAAGAATATGGTATGTACCTCCTTGCAATTTGAAAATGGGTGTACATCATGCTTTCTACATTACAGAAACATCATGCTTTCTATAGTATAGTATATATATATATAATAAGTTGAATAGATTCAGAAAACTAAAGTATTTGTCGGACTAAGTCAGAGTTAACCCAATTCCTCACATCTCTAAAACCAGCACCAAATTAATTTTTAATAACATGAATGAATAATAGGTGAAAAAACACGGAATCACAAACTTCGACAAGGACAGAATCTTCTTTGGATTCTACAGCTACTATGGTAAGAGAGGATTTCATACCAGGAAGAAGTATAATGGCATAAATATTTCCTTCCTGCATATTTCTTATGCAGCTAGTGCTTAAAACTTTGATAAGTGAAATATAGAAAAATGATCGTGTAGCAGATTATTAGCTTACCTTCCACCTTCAACCGGCCCTTCAGCTGCTTTCTCGAGGAAGGAAGACATTCTATCACCTCCTGCCGGTGCTAGACCGATATACTCTAGAGTTTTAACCTGTAATTTATAAAGTTTATTCCTCCATATAATGTCTCATTTGTATCCAATGAGCCTAAATAGTAGATAATGTCTCATCTGTATTTCTGAGAATGGTATTTTTTTTTGCAAAGCTTGGTTCAATGGCATCTCTACACTAATGAATAATTTGTTATTTTAATTATATTTACCAAAAAATAACATATTTTGTTTTCTTCACTTCTCAATTAAACTTTTCCAAAGTACACTATTTCAAAATTTCAGTGATGCAGCATGTATGAAACATCCTTTCATTTAACCACCACTGTTCAAACGTGAGAACTAATGTTGGGAACATAAGATATGATAATTAGTATCTAAAAAAGGTAAAAGAAAAAATACCCATTTTTAAATTGCAAGGTGGTACATACCATAATACCACAACTCTTCTTCTAAGAAAAAAGCTCCACCCTGAAGCCAAATACAAGCATAAGAAAAATACTCCAATCATCTGACATCACCCGCAACCGGATAGACATTCACCCTCCTCCCCAAAAATGTAAACTGGATGTATAAAGCCTGCATCGGCTGTTTTATGCAATGAGAATTGTGAGCAGGAAAAAAACTGCATAGATGGAAGAGGATAAATATTAGTGATGCATATTACCTTAGTTGTTGATTATATAAAACATATATCCTTGACTGGTTTCAATATTAGTGAAGTCGGTACGAAAACCACTTTTTCAATGCGTGATTATCAAGAAAAAAATACCGCGGTCTAATTATTTAGCTAAAATATGGATCAAAAATAGAATACAACCTAGAGACATCATGATACAGCATGCTATCGCATATAGGGAGATAGCTGATATTAACTTGAATTAAAAATCAAAAGAAAATTGCATTCATCCTAACATGGATAGATAAAAAAAACTCAATCCAAATTGATGATAACAGAGTACACTTACCGATAAAAATTACTGAAAGTGAGGAATTGCTTAGGTCGATGTATTATAACAGAAGAAATTATGTGAAAAAAAGCAGGGAAAAAGGATCAACAATGGTTACTTAAGATTGTGTAATGATAATAGAAAAGAGGACATTAAAGATTGATATTGTAAAATTTTAAGTCCTTTGGGTAAAGAAACTAAACCATTATGATGCAATTTAGCTCCTATGACCCGGTTTCGTCCCGTGATGAAATGCAAATAGTTTAAAAGCATTCTACGAAAGTAGTAGCAAGACTGAACTAGTTAGTACAAAGGAACTCTAATACAAACTAATTTTGAACGTATGAAGATAACAACATGCTTTTCTCTATCGATACGTGGCCAAACATTTTAAGTACCACCTTACTAAAGGCATACAAGAAATAAATTCCTCGTATAGAGTATCACATGCTACCTTCACAAATATAGTCCATCTTGTTTTGGTTGGGCTTTTATCTTTTTAAGAACAAGATATTATAGCATGAATAATACACACACATACATACATCATAACATATATTCTTTTACCTTTCACTGATTTTTTAAATGCTCTATGGTATATATTCAACTTCAACAACAAACACGGTGAATACTACTTCTATGAAGCTTTGGAGAAGCCATGTTTATAGAGATTGCATATCTAGTTGTCTCAGGTTTACCATTCATTCATATTACAATCATAAACTTAATTATATAATGAATTATTTAATTTTACATGGAACAGAGAGATTCAATTGGAGGATGAGTAAAGAAAACTCAATATGTTTGTGCTGATTTGATATGAATTATATTGTATCTCAGAATCAGAACATTATGGTATTTATTAAGCTGAAGGATCCAACTCAAGTTTGTTTTTTGAACTATTTTCCTGGAAATAAAATACTAAACTTCTATCAAAAATACATTAGTTTATCAAAACGCTAGTCCTGATTAATATTCAATCAATCCCCACCTAGATGATTAATCTCTAATTTATACTCGTCGCCTAGAGACCATCTAGAGATTATTACAATTTAGTACATTTGTGTAAGTTGTACTGTAACAGTGTAATGAAAGAAGGATAAGAGGTTTGTTGTATGGAAAACAATGTAACCCATTGTACTCAATGTAAACTAAAAAAAATTAGCAGTGCTTTATATTTCCATAAAAGTTAAGAATGCTTTATTTTTTTCATCAAATTCAGGAGGTCGAACTTTATATGTACAAGGTTTAAGGGTTTTTAAGTATTATACAAAAGAGAAGAAAGGATGAAAACATACTTCCTATTGTATGCCAAACATTAATTATTTTGGAAGTAGATATGATATCCCAGCATAATTACTAAAGCATTGAGGTCAGAAACTACTCGAATCAACTTCATATCACCAATGGAACTTCGTATCACCAATGGCACAATTACTAAATACATACATCATAACATGCAAAAAGGCAACTATCACATAAAATGTAATATGAAGTGGGCAAGAAATATTATGGAAAACTTCTGTTCCTGTGCAGCAACTCTTATCCATATATATGTTCATAAAGAGCATTCCAACACAAAAAATTGTACATCTTTGAGCAAAAATTAAGAGAAATAAACAGCCATAACAAGCAAATGACTACAGTACATAGTTTACCAACGCAACTTTCATTAAAAAAATAAAAAGTCTAGAGTCAAAGATCACATTACCGAATTGTCAGCACTGCCTGATGAGTTTTGATGCCATATTACAAAAAATTCATACGACCATTGAAAGCTCCACTTCCACCTCTTCCAGATCTTTGAATATATAGAATTAAGAACCCTATAAGATACACAAATTTCTATGGAAATAAACTATATAACAATGTAGCCAATAATGTTCTCAACAGGTACATAATTTATTGATACTAAGGAAAAATAAAATAGGATTGGAATGTAAAACATAATTATAATCACATATGGGTCCTGGGCAAATAAACACTTAGAAATAAAATATAATCGAAATTTTTTGACATGTCGAGAAACTGAATGCTTGACCTACAACTTGTGAACATGCTTAAATTCAAATGATAAACCAAACTTTCCATATTACAAGTGAAATCATTTCAAACAAAATATGATTTTGTATAATAATAAAGGTACTAATTTTTTAAGTTGCTCTTCCTATCACATACCCGAGTGCCAAAAGGCGAAATAAAGACATCACATAACCAAATTCCCATTGCACTCCCCTCCCCCATTCTTATGCCTCATTAAAACCCAAGCTGAGCTCTCTGACACTCCAAATTCGACCCTAGACTTCTCGAACCACCCCTCCCCTCAAAAATACCTAATTTTTAATTTTGATTTTGAAATGAACTGAATTCAATTCACGTAATGAATTCAACCAACAACCCTCAAATGCCATTATGAAATCTCAAAGTATCAAACTCAAGGAAAAGTTTATTTTCGAATTATCTTTAGTTGAGCTAGAGGTTAGAAGCTGTGGCGGGACTGGAATCGTTGGTTGAAAGAAAGGGTTCTGAGGCAAAGTTGAAATGGAACTGCAGGAGCTAAAGAGAAACAAAAATGAGGAGACTTCTTTTAGCGATTTCATACTGTGCAAAAGGAAGAGAAGGAAAAAGAAATATGAGCGGTCGAACGAAAAAAATTACCCAAATTTTAGTAATTGTTGGCGAGATAAAGTAGCAGCGTTCCTTTATTTACTTTTAGTTTTTATAATGAGCAACAGTTGCATTTAGTATTTAAACGCTACTAATAAATGCATCTAAAAACAATTTTTGTTGTAGTGCGCCCTTTTTTTACATCCAAAGTTTCTTGAATTAGAAAAATAGAATTCGTACAATGCTCTAAATTCTTTACCTTGCAAAATAATTTCTTTAGCTTGGATTCTTTAACCAATCAGTATTTGGATAAAATTCGAAGTATACACTATTGCCTTTAGCAAACTGTGATTCACTCATTAGATTCTTTTTAATTAAAGGAACTCTTAATAAATTATTGAGATAAACTTGTCTTTCACCTTTAATACATGTATTTCCAGTAAGAGTAATTTTAATAGACTACCATTTCCATATGTATGGACTATTTACCTCTATATTCCTTGTTGTCAAGATTTAAATTAATTAAATTGCTAGTCACATGATTAGTGGCTCCACAATCTGGTACCAGCTTTCATCTTGAATATCTTCAAATTTGACTTTTAGTGTCCAATGTACATTGATCATATTAGCACATGGACTATAATTTCTTGGGTTGTTGTTGCTTTGTTGAGATGGTGTGTGGTTTGCATCAAATCCAAAATAATATTTATTGGCAGCATGATCATATCACTTACATATCTGACATCTAAGTCTATTGTTATTGTTACTATTGTTCCATCTTCCACCACTTGCTCTAGGTCAATATGATTAACCACTCTTTGATTATTTGTTTGATTTCTGTTGTTATAGTTTCTTTCTTAATTCTTATATTTGCTATTGCTGATAAAGCAGAAAAATATGATATTGTTGGTTTCTTTTGTTCTATTCTACCATCATAAGAAAGAAGTGTAGAATGGACATATTGAATGGTTGGTGTTAATTCTTTAGGGAAATTACTTCTACCACTGGTTTATATTCTTTATCAGGTCCACTTAATATGGGTAAGATCTGCTCAACATCTGAGACCTTATGACCAGTTGAAGCTAGTTGATCGTACAGTATCTTGATCTTCATTAAGTATTCTCTTATTGATAAGTTTTCTTTTCTTAAATTTGGCAACTGTCTTTTGTAATACATTACTCTTGCAGCAGATTATGTGTTGAACACCTCAACTGTTGACCATATTGGGCAGCCTTGCATCCTATTAATTATGGCAGTAGATTTGCACTTATAGACGATAACAACCAAGAACAGATTAGAATATCTTGCCTTTGATGAGTTACGTATTCTTGGTTACTTAAGTTTTCCATCATTATCTACAACATACTTTGATGGTGCGAGTAAAGTTTAAAGGACATACTCTTTTAAGCCATGTCTTTTAATTATAGCCTCAATCTAGAATTTGCAAAGCAAAAGGTTGGTTTCATCGAGTTGTATGGTGATTAGTTGGCTCTAGGGTTTGATTATGGCCTTTAGGAGTTCTTGGGTCACATTTTTATGAGATGCTGAAGTAGTATTTCTTAAGGTGGTTGATGCTGAGTTATCAATATCACCTTCTACCATTGTTGAAGAGTGATAAAATCAGAGAAGATGTCGGAGTCTATATTTGAATGATGAGGATTATTGGTAACACTTGATGTGAAGCCAAAAGTGCACTAAGTGATGAAAAACTACTCTAACGTTACCTTCTTGGCAAGGCACGACAAGATATTCAGAGTTGAATTCATAGTAAAGATGTTGTTCTTGATACAAAACCAGGTATGATAATGTTGGCTCAGACCATATGATGAGAATCTTTATTCTCTAATGATGGTCAAGGTGCAGCATAACTTCAAATGATGATGAGTTTGAATCTAACGATGTTATTTATACGACATTCTTGTTGTTAAGTAGTTCTTGCCTCGGATACCATGATATAATCTGAGATATAACATGCTTTCTTAATTTTGTGACTGATGTTTGCAAAGTGATGATGCATGTACATTCGGATATACAAGTATTTACAGAGTGAAATGGAATAACAAACTAACTGGGCTTAAGTGTTAGCCCAGGTACCCATTACTGCTATCCAATATTTACATAATACTAATACATTGCTGCCCTATACTTTGTTCTGCATAATTTACTCGATATTTATCATAGGATTTTTGTTAATTACATTTTTTATTTGATGAAAGTATGGAATATGGATATGTTAAAAATAGAGGTAATTAGTTTCAAGGCAAAACTTCATACTAATTTTTCAATCTAGGACAGAACTTTAAATTTTAGGCCCAAGGACAGTAGCGCATTTTCTTCAACCGACTTAAACCGTTTTCTCCAACGTCTGAAGCCATCGTCTGAAGCCTGTCGTAATCGCCGCAGCCCTAGCCCTACCCTCCCGTAGCTGCCACCCAAACCCTAGCCTGCCATAGCCACCACCGCCAAAGCCGTCGTCATCCAAGCCACCGTCCAAGCCGCTGTCGTCCATTCCAAAATTGAAAAAAATCTAATTCGACACTCCAATCCTAACGTAAATCAGAAATTTCATGAAACTGAAGTCGAGTGCCACTAAATCTTGAGGTAAGAAACAAATGGAGAAGCAAAATAGAAGAAGAAGAAAGTCCAAAATAATCACAAGTCGAATGATATTTAGATATAGCATTTCTATATTTAAAACACAATAGACTGTGTTTAATATGCTAAATGATGGACCAATATAGCATTTATACTTTTAAAATATACTGCCATTATATGACTATGCAAAATGATATTTGGACATCGCATAAGTATATTTCAATTGAAGAAGGATGAAAAAATATGCAAAATGATACTTGAATTTAACATAAGTATATATAAGATGAACTAGCATGAATAGAACATGCAAAACGAAATAAGTATTCCTAAAGGGAACTACCATGAATAGAATATAAAAAATAATAACTGCATATAGTATATGTGTTTTTTAATGTAACATTTTAATCTCAAAGTCCACTACCATATTAATGACATGCAAAATGATAGTTTAATGTAGCATTTGAATTGTGAAGTTCGCTATCATGTCTAAAATAAGAATAATGATAATTTAATGTAGCATTTTAGTTATGAAGTCCAATATCATCATTATAATACGCAAAATGGAATTTAATGTAACATTTCAATCACAAAGTCCGCTGCCATGCTTATGATATGCAAAATGATATTTTAATGTAGCATTTAAGTTGTGAAGTCCACTATCATGTTTAAAGTACGCAAAATGATAGTTTGATAAAGTATTTTAGTAATGAAGTCCAATATCAAAGTTACAATATGCAAAATGAGATTTAATGTGGCATTTTAATCAAAAAGTCCACTAGCATGTTTAAGCTATAAAAAATGATAGTTTAACGTAGCATTTTAGTTATGGAATCCAATATCATGTTTACAATATGCAAAATGATAGTTTAATGTAGCATTATAGTTATGAAGTCCAATATCATGATTAAAATATGCAAAACGAAATTTAATGTATCATTTTAATTACAAAGTCCATTAGCATATTTAAGGTATGCAAAATGATAGTTTAACATAACATTTGAGTTATGAAGTCCACTATCATGTTTACGATATGAAAAATGATATTTTAATGTAGCATTTCGATTAAAAAGTCCACAAGCATGTTTATGATATGCAAAATGATAGTTTAATGTAGCATTATAGTTATGAAGTTCACTATCATGTATAAAATATTCAAAATGATATTTTAATCGGGTACGTATGAATGCAAAAGCTAACCGGATGCCAGCCTAATCGGATACGTATGGATGCAAAAGCTAATCGGATATCAAGCCTAATCGAATATATATGGAACCAATCTATACCCAAGATATATTATTTAATCAAGCGTACTATCGAATGCAAAAGCAAACTAGTTGCCAAGCCTAATCTAGTTTGTATGGATGCAAGAGCTAACCAGATGCCAAGCCAAATTGGAGACGTGTTGACGAAAAGCTAACCGGATGCCAAGCCCAATTGGATACAAATGAAACCAATCTATACCTGAGATAAATTGTTTAACCAAGCATACGTATGGATGCAAAAGCTAATCGTATGCCAAGCCTGATTGGGTATGTATGGATGCAAAATCTAACTGGATGTCAAGCCTAATCGAGTACGTATGGATGCAAAATCAAACTAGATGCCAAGCCTAATCGGGTTCATATTGATGCAAAAGCTAACCGTATGCCAATCTTAATCGGGTACAAATGGAACCAATATATCATTTGTATTTTTAAATTAGTGCATTACAATGTATCAAATTGAATGGAACGTACCAAATTATAGTTAAAAATATCATTCGTATTTCTAAAGCAAATTACAATGTATCATGCCGAATGATAAGTAAAAATATCATTTCTATTTTTAAAGTGCATTAGAACTTATTGAATGTGGCGAATGATAGTTAAAATAGTTTAATATGGTATTTTAGTTATGAAGTTCACTATCATGTTTGAAATATTCAAAATGATATTTTAATATATCATTTTAATTACCATGTTTATAATATGTAAAACTATAGTTTATTATAACATTTTAATTATGAAGTCCCATATCATGTTTATGATATGAAAAAAATAGTTTAGTGTAGCATTTTAAATATAAAGCCCACTAGCATGTTTAGAATACTCAAAATGATATTTTAATATAGAATTTTATTTATGAAGTACACTAGCATTTTATTTATGATATCTGTAGTATTAAAAATAAAGCAACTCAATAAACGAGTAGACAAGCAACTGATGCATTGTGTTTTATGCATATTTTATCATATTGTGAAATATATGAGTAATTTTATCTAATTAAAAATCACATCTTGTGCATATTCTTAAAACAAAACTTACTCCAGCTCCTTGAAATTTAGGAACATTCAAATATCCCATTACAAATGTAGAAACCATAGCAACAAAAATACAGAATATAATGTTCAATTATGCATTAAACATATAGAATTATAATGAGAAGTTCATATAGCATTTTTTTCTTAGTTCATTTCAACACACTTAATCGCTGTCATTACCTTCGGCACCACCAACAAGCTTAACCTTCATTCCACTGTCACTCATGTGAACTCAGCCATCGAAGTCATCGCTCAAATCACTAAAGGCCTTCAAAGTAGTCGCCACCACTTATAGTCCATCGCCTTCGCCTGAACAAGCTCCGCCTTCGCCTGCGCTTGCGCCGCCGCCACCTGTTCTTCTGCTGTCGCACCGCCTGTTCTTCTGATGCTGCTGCTTATACTAGTGATTTGAGAACAAAAATTGAGAACAATCTAATTTTTTTGTAAAGAATTTCCTTCAGGCGAAAGTATAAATCTCGCATCCTCAAAATGTAAAAATAATTGCCGCATCCTTCATTCCAAAAACAATTTTATGTTTTTCCTTCAGCCGATTTTTCTGATAAAAATACTAGCATTTTGCATTAAATTTTTATTCATTTGAAGTTGTCAACAGCACATGAAACGTTATTGCAATTTCCATAATTGCTTCCCCTCCGAGAGGTTACGGATCATCCGCATTTATAATTATGTCGCATGTCATCACAAGCCTTTTTGGTAACTCGACCACACCTTTCAAATATGCAACCCCCATGATATTCACCATCATAGATTTGGAACTGTTACCTCGAAGTAAGTCTCCTTCTCGATCGTACTGTAAGGTAATGAAACTGCTGCCTAAAATCAATAGAGATATAGACGTAGTTGACTGATGTCTATCTAACCATACCTTCATATAGTCATATCTACCCAAATCTATATTGATATTTCTTTCTCAAGTCACACAAAACTTAGTATGTATGGCTTTGAAAACTAAAACAAAAATAATTCAAGCAATTAGGAATAGTAGCAACAATAGCTTCTTCTTCGAACAAAAAATCATGTTTGTACTTCATCTTAGCCGTTGCGATTTTATCGCGGGAACCAAAGTGAAAGAATTATCTCTCCCACTATATGTTTAAACCTTTGGAGCCAAACTAAAAGAATTGTTCCAATCAATACCACTGTTTTATAGAGTTCCTCTCTGAAATTAATATATTATAGATATATATTTACATGTTAGGTTTATCTAAATAATTTTATGCAATTGTATAATATATATATATATATATATATATATATACAAATAATATATACATGCTTATTATTATAATATATCTATTTAAATGTAAATAAGTTATTTAAATATTAAAATAAATGATTTACATACATACATACATATATATATAATTCGTGAGTAATATATATATATATACTAATATATATAATAATAAAATAACATTTTATTTTTATTTTAATATATATATGAATATATATGTAATATATAAATATATATGTATTTTTTGATAAAATTAATTTTTAACTAAATTCCAGATCGTGTGTAAAGCTAAAAAAATTATTACTATTATTATTTTATATTTTATTTTAATGGACATTCATTCGAAGAATAACATAAAAAACTAATAAAAATATTTTTCAAAACCTTGATTCAAATTTTAAATTTCCAATAAATCACAAATGATATTTTAAAGTTTGAAAAAAAAATCACATTTTTTCAGCTAATTTTTTTAATTAATTTATTAATTTTTTTCTAATTTAAATAATAATTTTCAAAAATAACAAAACTGTTTTTAAATATTTTTTTAGTCAAGAGCTTATTTAATGTTAAAATAATTTCATAAAATTTTAAATTTAATTTTTATAACATATTTGATATTATATGATTTATTTATCTAGTACGTTGATTTAAATAATAATAAATAATTATAAAAATTAATTTTTGACTATAAAAAATTACTATTACTATAAAATTATATAAATAATTATATGATCAATTTTAACCATAGTATATGTTGTAATTAAATATAAACCATATATATGTCATTGAATCATATATATATGTATAATAAATTATTAATTATAATATATATATTATGTGGCCGTACAGCTTCCCTATATAAAAAATTAGTTTTTTTAAGTATGAATATACATATAACCGAACTAATTATGACAACATAAATACATATCAGGATCCTCACCTAACTAAAAATATAATACACACACACACACAATAAATATTATTCGGTACATTATGAGTTATAATTTTGTAAATACATACCTAAGTGATACAGAGTTGAAGCACACCTTTAAAGGATGAACTCTCTCCTTGAAACTCGTTTCAATTTGGTAGATTGCCAGTCCAAGAATCATTGATCTTCGGCTATCGAATAATAGTCGATTTGATTTTATTTGCACTTGATAAATCAGAGAGATGGAAGAGAGGAATTCTACCGGCAATAGATTAGGTTTAAGCCTCCAAAATGTCCTCTAAAGGAGAATATGAAGATTATTATATAGGGTGAATGAAGAAATATTTTAGGTTCAAGATCCCACGTTATCTCTTACCAATTCACTTCCACCTTACCCCTCAATTTAAAATTCTATGTTGCACCATCTTGTTAACCTCCCATTGTGGCTTAAATTTATGGCCCCCTTCAGGGCTTTTAATGTCTATTTAGAGCCTAAATAAAATATTATACAGTTGAATCCAATTTAATCTCTTACCGATATTGTATATCGATTGATATATTTATAACTAATTACATGAATATATTTAAAATCATTTGGTCAAAGTAGAATTCACCATTTCAGGTGTGTGACTCATCCGATGTAAATTTTTCATCATTTAATATTGAGCTATTTGATTGTTAACATTCACAAGTTACTTAGCAGATGGTTTGATGTTTTTTCAAATTTATCGCTTGCTCGATTTTTATAAAATCCAAATTCACTTTATTAAGCATTACCTTGTTGTGACTTTTATTTACATAAATTCTCCTCATTATAACTATATTACTTTGGACTTATGGAATTTGTTAATGGTTAAGATTCTAGTATCTTCCATATTCAACACCACAGCCCAATACAAAGTCCTTTATTCAATAATTACAATTATTATTAACAGAAATGTTCTAGCCAAAGACTTTGACTTTTTTGATCGTGACACTAACCTAATATAACTAAGTAGACGAATCCTCTCTTAAACAGTGATCCTCTTCCAATGCTTCTACTCGACCAACTATAGTCACTTGATGGACGCTATGCCATGATTTGACTATTAGAAAATTCGAGCTTTTATATTAAGCGTCGACAGTATACTCAAGCCAAGAGAGCTGTGTAAATTAGTCACATCAATATTTTTTTATCTTAGTTGTATTAACCTATAGAAACTATCAAGTGAGTCATCCTATGGTTGTCCAATAACTATTAGTATGTTACCTCTTGGTGCCCCCAGCAGTCTTGAGTGTGCCCAACATTTGGAAAGCGTTACATACTCTAGTTTCAAAGGAAATATCGACATTCAGTATGATACATCTTGATTAGGAATATTTAAAATGGTATACTAACTTTTATTATGATAAATTGCCCACTGTTACAACATTTTGTAATTACTATCATAGAGCATACCATTTTTGGATTTTCTATTAAATATACTTTAAAATAAACTAATTAATTGATATACACATTATATCAAGTATATGATAGAAAGAAAACTCCTTTATTTCGAACAAGAATGGTCAACGAGTTAGCTATATGTAACAGATTACATAATTGCTTCAAGAGCATACTCCTAACTCTATCACAGCCAAATATAAAAGTTAGATTTCTCCAACATCTTCATATTTTGATAAATAATATTGCACTAGAGACAAGAAAGTTTGTTAGTATCACGGTATTTTAGAAATTAATTGTATGGCTGAAATACACTTTGATGTATTAGTGGTACAGCTATCCTATGCCATTGCATTTTATGTCTATAAAAGTAAATCAATGGAAATATAATTTTATGCTAAAAATTATATTCACTTCTTTGTCATGTTTTCTCCCTTATTTCTTCACTTTCTCTCTTCTCCTTAGTAAAATTTCTTATTACTATCATACTCCTAGGTAAAAATATCTATAACTTAATGTAGAATCATATGAAAAATAGATTAAAAATTCCTCTAGAGCCAAACAAAACATATACTTTGTTAGTAGTACAAGCTTATCACTTTATATTGGGAGACTACAAATAGATGATGGTCACCTTGATACAAAAAATAAGGTCATACACCCCAGAAATAAGCTAATTTATCGACGCTATAAAGGTTTCGGTGAGTTATTAGGAAATGGTTCTCTAACTCCATACCGAAGGCATATACAACATCGGTAAAAACATTATCAAAAAATTATTTGACACCACAAAGACACAAGTGTAGTGTTGTTACCGACATCATCTCAACGACATATACTGATGCCTTTTCGACACTCGAATTCCGATGTCATTGCGATGCCTTGTCGACTACATTTTAAATGATAAAAAATTGATTTATTGACACCACATCGACGTCATGACGACGTCTAATTAAAATGTGAAAAATGAATTTTCCAACGTATGGCTGATGCCCTACCGATGTCACATTTGAAACCTATTTATAGCATTTCTACTGCATTTCTCACCTTAATCACATATTCAAATATATACGATATACAATCATCATAACATAACATATTGATATCACAATTTCATATACCATACTATCACATATCATCGAGTTCATATACCGACCATATTACACAACATAGTAATATCGTAAATATTATCCAACATCATAATACCATATACCACTAAAACATACAATAAACACAAATGTCTACAATCATATACCAATATACCCAACACAAAGCTCTATGTACATATATACAAATACCACCGAAACAAATATCAAACATTAGAAATATCCAAACAATACAAACTATAAAATGAACTATCTTACTAACATAAATACTACATACTACCGTGAGGCTTACCTACCATTACCATCACCATCCCTTGCAGAAATGTCCTCGTCCGGTAAGCATTGCAAAAGTGCATCCCTAAATAGTTCGAGCTTCTTCTCTAAATAGTTCGGTTTTCTTCTTCTACTCCAATACTAAATGCAGGAACTCAATCTAATGACGATCTCAACATTTTAACCAAATCTATTTGTTAATAACAAGTAATTTTTTTATTTTAGTTATTATATTTATTGAAATAAAATTTATAAATTCAAGTTACCATTTTTTAATTAATTGAGTGATGTAAATCATATATTTGTTAAATTTACCAGGTAATTTAGAATAATAGATATGTTAACTTAACTACCCTGTTTTATAAATTGTCGGAACAAAACTTATAATTTAACTTATACAAACATACTCTTGTTTAATTTACTAAATTTTTTTATATTTTGACTCAATTATATATACATTCGTTCAATTAATTGAGTGACTTAACTTATATAACTGTTTAATTTATTAGGCGATCTAGAAAAAAAAAGATATTTTAACTTGAACAAACTCTTGTATAATTTATTAAAACAAAAAGTATAATATATATATATATATAATTTATTGGGTGATTTAATTTATACAAACATATTGTTGCCTAATTTATTGAAACAAAATTTATAATTTAACTCAATTATATATACATTGTTTAAATCTATTGAGTGATTTAATTTATCTATTAGCTTCATTTATTGTTTGATTTAACTTCATTATATATATAGTGGGTAAGGATCAACTCTTGTTCACTTTTGCTACACCTCTAACCCCTCTAATTTCAACCACATGTTTTGAATTATATCATAGTACTATTGCTTTCTTGGTAATAAGAGAGCAATTACTATTATTTAGTTCGGAACATGTGGTTGAAAAATGGGGGTATTAGAGCTGTAGCAAAAGAGAAGTGTAATCAAACATTACCCATATTTAATTTATTGTGTGGTTAAACTTATACATACATACTCGTGTTTAATTTATTGAAACAAAATTTATAATTTAACACAATTCACTACAACAAAAATACCCTATGGTAGCGCCAAAAAAACGCTATTAAAGCCTATAATAGTGGTTTAATAAACGTTGTATAACGACATGTTATTAAAAACAGAGAACAATTTATAACACAAAAAAGCGCTATAAATTTTATTATTATAAAAGCGCAAAATATCCGCTATTTTAACAATTTTATAGCGGTGTTATTGATTACTATAATAGCGCTATGTTCCCGCTATGAAATTCGTTATTAGCCACAAAATATATATTTTTTCTAAGATAGCGCCAAAAACGCTATTAAATCTTATAATAGCGGTTAAATAAACGCTGTATAATGACATGTTATTAAAAACAGTGAACAAAATTTATAGCGCATAAAAAGCGCTATAAAAATTTCTAATATAATAGCGCAAAAAGTTTGCTATTTTAAACATTTTATAGCGGCGTATTCTGTGTTATTGATTACTATAATAGCGCTACTTTTTTGCTATGAAATTCATTATTAGCCACAAAATATTTTTTGTTTTTCTAAGATAGCACTAATAATTCGCTATAAAAAATACTAATAGTGGATTATTAGCGCTGTATATGGACAAGTTATTGTAGATGTTGACTTGTTACAACACCAGTATGCCGCTATAAAGATTCAGCTACAATAGCGCTTATACTATGTTATGATATGTTCTTTTATAGCGCTTTTTATAGTACCATAGTGCTTTTTTTGTTGTGTATCTTTAAACTGACAGATTTAATAGCGGTCATTCGGCGCTATTAAATATTTATAGCAGTTTTCAAGTGTTATGGTTTAGGTTCACAATTCAAATATTTTCTGCATCCTATTCATAAGCTACATTATTAAACACCAATATCAAAATGCACAATAATAATCATTTTAAACATAAAATCATTTAAATAACGCAAGAATCGTAAAAGATAATAAATATAGAGATGTAACACATTATGTTAAACATATCAAATATTCATACAAATAATATCTTATAGCTTAAACCACATAAATCAAAACGTAGTAGCAAATGTTTTAAGCACACCCCAAAAAATAGTAGCAAAGTTAAACAAAAAAACAAGTACATATTTAGTTGTTTGCATTAAAAAGAAGACCACAACTTTCACATCCTTCTTCTTTCACACACCTGCAAATAAGATAAATATTTACATTAGCAACTAATATGAAGGAAGCTTGATGAATTCAAAGTGCCATGCTCACAATATATCAAATCTCAATATATAACTTTCGTCTTCACCTACCGGTTGTTATGTTTCATTTTCTACAAGTATATAATTATTTCTATGTTTCCAACTTAATTTATTGATTTGTGTGTTTGAACAGTCTATATCTATGTGCTTAGTCTATAACTCTACCATTGTGAAAGAAAAAATGTAGGAAACTATCTAAGTTTGGTTCTACTTTCAATAAAATGCAACTTCTATTCTATCAGTCTTTGCAATTGTTGTACCGACAATGGTTGCCCATCAATCATATTTAAATTTTCAAGTGTTAGGGATATAGGAGTTATATCAAAACAAACACTCAATTTTTTTTTATTTTGAATTTTCTACTTAGATAACAAAGTCCAATCAATTTTTTCTTAATATCAAAACAAACACTCAATTTTTTATATATTGAAGTTTCTACTCAGATAACAAAGTCCAGTCAATTTTTTTATTGAAGTTTCTACTCAGATAACAAAGTCCATTCGCTTAGTTATATTTTCACAGTGCATGGAACGCTAATTTTTTATTAAAGTTTCTCCTATGACTTATGTGTAGCCTAAAAAACAAGAAAAGGAAAACGAAGAAGAGCTAACGATACACTCCATATTTAGTTATGAATTACTAGGAAGACATTAACATAGAGATAATGATACAGCACGATTTTCTCCATAAGAAAAGAGTCACATGTCCCTGTTTTTTGATGTTGTTATAGAAAAAGTCCCTACAGAAATGAATATGTCAATTTGGTCCCTATTTTTCAAAAAAAAAACGCTAAGTGTCTTGCACTTTTTTGACAGAAAATACAAGATAACTTACACTTTTCTAATTTTGAAATATTTTTCGAAATTTTTGAAAAGCGCAAGTTAACTTGCACTTTCTATCAGGAAAGTGCAAGCTAGTTTGCGCTTTCTAATTTTGAAATTTTTTTTTTAAATTTAAATTTTTTTGAAAAGCGCAAGGTTGTTTGATGTGTGTTTATTGTTTGATGATAACAAAATATATATCGAATTATAGATGTGTTTGCAGATACAGGAATAAATATTCATGTTGAAGTAATAATACTATTGCACAGAATTTAACAAATTCAAACAGTATTTTTATTTCAATATAATATTTTATACAGTACAATGTTTTTCAGCTCATACACTGAGTTCATACATTTCATGATTTCATACATACATTTCATAATTACAGTTTTATCCTCACTACATCACTCATACAATCAGTCTTCTGCACATCTGCGTCTATCTGCATTGTCCAGCTCTAGTATTTGTCCTGTCTCCTGTGCACCTGTATAATTAACATCTACAGTAGTAATCTGAAAAGAAACAAATTTTAATTTGCAAAAATATAGAATTTGTTCTTATAGTTGTCTCAGATATATGGGTTATCGTCATCATCTTTGATTGTGTAATATCTGTGCATATCAGTATTCATATCAGGGACAGGTAATTATGAGTGGCTGGAGTACACACATATACACGTGTGCATTGCCTCGCCAACTCATGCGCACAAGGTTTAATCCAAATCAGATTCAACTCAAGTGCAAATGGCCTCGACCAAAATCAAAATGTACACATGACATAGTGGATATCAACATGAATAACAGCACAAAGCTACATCAATAAAACTATGCATGTATACAAGCAAATGTCCAGACTCAACAATCACATAGCAAATTGCACCAAACCAAGACCCAGACTCAAGTAAAACCAACAAACCAACTAACAAATTCAGAGACTAGGCAGAAGCTACAGTGAAACAACATATTCAACTTAAGATGAATCATCAAAACAGACAAGTAATGTAGCACTATATCAACAGTGCATCATAATACAACAGCAATAAAGGCAACAGGGATCAATGATCACAAGTACAAGTATCATAGACTAGAAATCAAATAGACATAGCAATGAACTCAAGTCACAGGTGATACCAGACTAGAGTAGTTCAAGGTAAAGGAAGCAAAACTGCAAACATGCATCTATAACTCATGTGAGACCAGACCAGTGCATCAAGCTACATAAAGCATAAGCAACTGGACATCAAGCAATGAAACGAAGACAAAAACACATCTACAAGCAGTTCGACCAAAACTGGACAGAGCTACATGTTCAACTGTAACTCAAATGAACAATAGATAACAATATGGCGACTGCAACAATACAACCAGAGAAGTGCACAAGCATAGCTCAATATCACAAGGCTCAAGTCTACAGATTCAAACAATTCCATACTGCAAAGTGACAAATGCACAAATGACACCAATAAACTCAAGACAGTGAACACATGCACATTAAACCAGACCAAATACATGAATGGTGACAAGTCAAAGCAATTACAATACTGAAGTCAAAATGATCAACTGTCTACACAAGTGCAGATTGTAAATAAAACTGGATGCTACAAAACAGAAGCAACTACAAGTCAGTGCACCATAAGTGCACAGGGAAACACATGCACTTCACCAAACAGAGAAGCCAAAGTCAGGGAAGCCAGAAAATCACATAAACACAGATGGCCAGAAGAAGATGATCAAAGTCAATGATCAAAGTCAGGGATAAACACTGTAATGACCAAGTGATCGAAGCAGAAGTCATAAGTCGAACAAGTCGAGTATGCTACAGATCAGACAACTAAAAATGTCGAAGTCAACATTGAGCAGGTCAAAGTCGAAGACGTGGTCAAGAAATCAAAGTCGTATATTTTTTTCACATTAACAAATTGAAAAAGTCAGAGTTAAAATAAGGAAAGATTCTGGTATGAAAATCAAAGAGGGGTCGAACGTTGTAAAATCAAAGCCGTGTGAACAACGTAATTACCCAAAATAACATAGCATAAAAATGGAAAGATTCAACAACGTGGAAATCACGTAAATCAAATCAGGCAAGTATTAGGGTTTTGAAAACCCTATATAAACACTCCCGATATCATCATTGACAGAGGGTGAAGCACAGAGCAAGGAAAAACCCAAATCATCATTGACAAGCTCAAGCAACCAAGGTAAATAGAACAGAGAAATAATCACATACCGAAGCCAACAATCGATCAAATCGATCATCGCGAGAAGTATCTTCACAAAATCCCTAATTCCAGAATCGAGCAGAAGCCCTAAATCAGAGCAACAGAGGAACGAGATCGAGCTGAAGCTCCAATTCCAGATTCGCCAGCTCTAATCTCAAAAGGAAGACGAAGCCCTAGTTTTTAGAATCGCCATTATCTCAACAAAAATGAAAGCGGGCCGGAGCAAATGAACAAAAGGGATCGAAAAGAAGAATAATAGTGGGCCGATAAAATAATAAAGGGGCCGGCCTTATTATAATTAGGGTTTTTAGTTTTTTTTAATTTTCTTTGGGCCGGGTTAATTTTTGGAGCAAAAATTGTTTTAAATTTCAATTTAAATTTTTTTTCACCTGGTTTTCTTTGGGTTTTTAGTTTTAAATTTTGTACCTTTCGAATTAAAATAGGGTAAATCACCACCTAGGGGTTAGGTATTATCAGATTGTCTAGTTAGGATTAGTTCAGTGAGCAGGGTGTGCGAGTTTACAAAACTCTATAGGCTGTAGCAGGGTGTGCGAGTCTGTTAGAGTGTTTGTAAGCGGGATACTGTTTAATTCTAATAGAAATCTGGGAATGCAGTAGTAGGCAGGGGTTGCCGAAGCTGGGTAAATTTTGTGTGTGATTTACTTTTCAGCATATTTATTTATCTACAGTTTGATTTCGCGTTTAATTCGAGAAAATTTGCAATAACCCTATTCACCCCTCCCCTCTAGGGTTATTCTAGATCCTACAAGTGGTATCAGAGCCTGGTATTTTTACTTTAACTCTAGAGTCATGAATCCACCAAATAATGCTTTTTCTGAGGGGCAATCTATTGCTAGGCCACCAATGTTTAATAGGAATGATTATGCGTATTGGAAAGTTAGGATGAGTATTTATCTTAGTTCAGTTGATTATGATGTTTGGGACATTATTGAAACTGGCTATACATCTCCCACTATAACTGTAGGTGATACTGAGATTCCTAAACCTAGGGATAGGTGGGATGCTAACGATAAGAAATTAAAAACTACAAATGCTAAAGCTATGAATGCTTTGATCTGTGCTCTTGATAAGACTGAATTTAATAGAATTTTTCATTGTAAAACAGCATAGGAAATTTGGCATACTTTGGAGGTGACACACGAAGGAACTTCTCAAGTCAAGGAGTCTCGTCTAGCTCTATTCAGCAATGAATACGAGAACTTTGTGATGGACAAAGGCGAGAGCATAAAGGACATGTTTGGACGCTTCTCAACCTTGGTGTACAATGCTAGAGCGCTTGGAAAGGTATTCACAGAGGTAGAGCTAGTGAGGAAGATACTATGAGTCCTACCGATGAACTTTGAGGCAAAAGTCACGGCAATACAAGAATTGAAAGATCTGAGTAAACTGTGCATGGAAGATTTGATCGGTAACTTGATGACATATGAGCTTGAGCTAAAAGCAAAGGAGGAATGCAACAACTCCGAATCAAAGAAGAAGACGATTGCCTTAAAGAGCAAAGAAGAGAGCGATGAAGAAGAAGAAGATCCAATTGAAGAACTGGCAATGGCTGTCAATAATCTTAGAAAATTGTCGAGATTCAGACCACGCAAGAAGAAAACGAGTGGAAATAGGTCAAAAGATTCTGACAATTCCGAAAATGAATTAACCTGCTATAACTGCAACAAGCCTGGTCACTTCAAACAAAATTGCCCACTTCTCAAAATCAACAAAGGAAAGAAAAAGAAGAAGAAGAAGGCATTTGCAGCAACTTGGGATGATGAGGAAGGAGTGGAAGTTTCGAGTGATAGCTCAGAGGAGGTTAACTTGTGTCTTATGGGAAAATCAGACTCAGAAGCAAGCTCAGAGGAATCTAGTGAGGTAAGTAACTATTCATACAAAGAACTTGTTTTTATGTGCCTTGATCTTACTAAAACAGTTGATGCTCTTGATTCTAAAATTGAAAAACTGAAATCTGATAGAAGAAAACTTGCTCATGAAAATTTAGGTTAGAAACTGAACTTGAAAATATTCAAAATCTAGACTGTAAAAACTGTAAAATTCTAGATTCAGAATTATCAAAACTGAAGAATAGCTTTGAGAATCTTGAAAAATAAAACTTGAATCTTAAGGAAACCATTGACACTAGGAAAAAGGATTTTGTAAATAGGTGCACTTCACTTGTGACTGAAAACACAACACTAAAAACCATAGTCCAAGATCTTGAGAAATCACTGAATAATTTTTCAAGAGGGGAAAAATCATTCAACATGTTATTGGGAAATCAACTGTTTGCTAACAACAGAAAAGGACTAGGCTTTGGGAAAACACAAGCTGATGATAGTGCAAAAGGTAAGAGTGTCTTTACTGGATGTGAAATAATTGGACATCGTGTTAAAAATTGTAGTCATAGGAACAAGAACACGAAATTTATACAAGTTTGGGTTCCTAATAATTCTACAAACAAATTTCATATCTATTGGAACAAGAATGAAAGGAAAAAACAAGTTTGGGTGCCAAAAGGAACATATATTAATAGTTTTGGGTCGACTCAAACATATTCATCAAATTATTCTGCCACTAACAACCATGGACCTATAAAAACAAATAGGTCACAAAAACCTTTTACCGTATAGGTGTGGTGGCAGGCTAAGGAACAACATTAGTGTTATCTGGATTCTGGCTGTTCCAGACACACAACGAGCGACAAATCAACGTTCCTTAGCCTAGTATAAAGGTGACAGATTCACAATGGGAAAACAACGAAAAAGTATCGTACAGGTAAGACAGGTAATTGTATAACGATAGATAAAGTATGAAAATTTGCACCATAATCTGAATTAAATTAGCCAGTTATGTGAAATGATTGATGATGTTAATTCTGTTTTTTTTCCAATCATCTTTAAATAGAATTATTCAAAGTAATTATGATGGTTGACAGATTCTAACTTACTTGATATGATCTTACATGACTTGTCCTTATCTATGACTTTGATTTGTGCTTAAAAGTTTGACCAATCATTTTTTTTCATCATTGAACTTAATCTATTTGGTCAAATTATGACGTTGATTGATTACTGATTACTCATGCTATAAAAAGGATTTTTAGAAATTGTTGAAACTATTGGAACTTTATTGGTGAAACTTCAAGAAATTGTTTTAATGATGATGTTTTAATGACTGTTGATCCTACGGTTTCTAAATCTGACACTATGATATTAGTTTGATGGTTAACACGACTTCAATTTAAAATCATTTCGTTTAAAAGTTGTTGAAAATATTTCTGAGATTGAACCTGATTCTGTTGAAATGGCTCTTAATGATGAAAGTTGGTTTTTAGCAATGCAAGATGAACTTAATCAATTTGAGAGAAATAAAGTTTGGAAATTAGTACCTAGGCCTAAAGATTACTAAAGATTATCCAATTGTTGGAACTAAATGGGTGTTTAAAAATAAACTTGATGAATCCGGAAATGTAATTAGAAACAAAGCTAGGTTGGTCGCAAAAGGTTATAACCAGATAGAAGGCATAGATTTTGATAAAACATTTGCTCTAGTTGCTAGGTTAGAAGCCATTAGGATTTTACTAAGCTTTGCATGTTATAAGGGTTTCAGACTTAAACAAATGGATGTAAAGAGTGCCTTTCTAAATGGTGGTTTGAAAGAA
This sequence comes from Allium fistulosum, assembly GCA_030737815.1. Classification (NCBI taxonomy): domain Eukaryota; kingdom Viridiplantae; phylum Streptophyta; class Magnoliopsida; order Asparagales; family Amaryllidaceae; genus Allium; species Allium fistulosum. The sequence continues at coordinate 1,558,995,874 of CM060902.1, read as the reverse complement.
GAAGTTTTTGTTGAACAACCTCCTGGTTTTGAAAATCACGATTTTCCAAATCATGTGTATAAGCTAGAAAAAGCATTATATGGTCTTAAGCAAGCTCCTAGAGCTTGTTATGACTGTCTTTGTACATATCTTTTGGAAAATGACTTTAAAAAGGGAAGTGCTGACACGACACTGTTTCTATTACATAAAGAAAGTAATTTTTTGATTGTTCAGATTTATGTGGATGATATTATTTATGGTGCTACTAATGAACTCTTGTGTGAGAAATTTGAACAAGTCATGCAGGCTAAATTCGAGATGAGCTTGGTTGGAGAATTGAAATATTTTCTTGGATTTCAAATCAAGCAAAGCAGTGATGGTATTTTCATTTCACAATCCAAGTATGTATTGGAACTATTGAAGAAATTTGGAGTTGAGGACTCCAAACCAATGAAAACTCCTATGAGCCCATCAACAAAGCTGGATAAAAACGAGAAAGGAGTTGATGTTGATCAGAAGAAGTATCGAGGGATAATCAGTTCACTTCTCTATCTTACTGCTTCTAGACCTGATATTATGTTTTCTGTATGTTTGTGTGCACGTTTTCAATCTAACCCTAAAGAATCTCATTTGAAAGCCACTAAACGAATTTTAAGATATCTTTCACACACACACAAATTTGGACTATGGTATAATTCTTATGAAAATTTTGATTTAGTTGGTAATTCTGATGCTGATTATGCGGGTTCATTGGTTGACAGGAAAAGCACTAGTGGGACATGTTTCATGCTAGGACATTCATTAGTGTCATGGTCAAGTCGAAAACAAAATTGTGTTGCATTATCCACCACTGAAGCAGAATATATTGCATTAGGAAGTTGTTGTGCTCAAATTTTATGGATGATGCAAACTCTTTCTGATTTTGGCTTAGTTCATAAACTAGTTCCATTAAAATGTGATAGTAAAAGTGCAATAGGCTTGTCTAATAATCATGTTCATCATTCACGCACAAAACACATTGATGTGAGACACCACTTTCTTAGAGATCACATTGCTAGGGAAGACATTTGCATTGAATTCATTCCAACTGAGGATCAACTTGCTGATATTTTCACAAAACCCCTCCCTGAAGACAGATTTTCCAAATTACGTTTGGATTTGGGGATTATGGAAATTGACTAATCATTTTTCAATTTTTGGTTGAAATATTCTTGGATATTTATTTTCAACTTCAATTTCTAGGATTCAAACCTGTTTTGGATATCATTCAAATATTGATTCGAATATGGTATTCCGTAGTGGAAATATGTTTGTTTTATTTTAAGAAATTTCATAATATGATTAATTTGGTAACTTATTCCACGACCATTTCTATTTCTACCATCTTTCTATCACTCATAATGGTTTTGTAAAATGAGGAGAGTGAATTATTTTTTAAAAATTAAAAGGAAAATTAAAGAATTTTTTAAAATATTTCTCATGCATCCATTCTCATTTAAAAGTCCTTATGGTTATGCATGGATGGATCATGTGAATTTTAGCTTATCATCACTCCATTCTCATTTAAAAGTCCTTATGGTTATGCATGGATGGAGCTTGATAGCTAATGAGTAACTGTTAATCCCATTTAAAAGTCCTTATGGTTATGCGTGGTTAGTAAGTGCTTATTGTTTTTGTGCTTAAATGTCAAATTATTTTAAAAAAATATATATAAAAAATAAAACATCCCTCTTCTCATTATATAAAAACCAAATCATCAATCCATTCTCTAAAATGTGGAAATTGTTATCTTGTTATGATATATTACGGTTTTTCCTTGGTTTTACATTTGTTTTTCCCCTACCGTTCCATTATTTTTTTGTCAGTCTTTTGATGATAACAAAAGGGGGAGAAGAAAGAGATTTTGATAAGGAAATAAGTATTTTTGGAATACTTCACCAAATTTGTTAAATGTTGTTAGTTATTTTTCTATAGTTCTTTTATTCTTCTATAATTTCCTAAATCTTCTAAATAGGGAGTGGTCTCAGTTGTAGGGGGAGTATTCATGTAGGGGGGCATCCATATAGGGGGAGCTAAATATTTCATGCTTAAACACATTTACTGGAATTTCAAAATCTTTAATATATATGTTTGTCATCATCAAAAGGGGGAGATTGTTTGATGTGTGTTTAGTGTTTGATGATAACAAAATATATATCGAATTATAGATGTGTTTGCAGATACAGGAATAAATATTCATGTTGAAGTAATAATACTATTGCACATAATTTAACAAATTCAAACAGTATTTTTATTTCAATATAATATTTTATACAGTACAATGTTTTTCAGCTCATACACTGAGTTCATACATTTCATGATTTCATACATACATTTCATAATTACAGTTTTGTCCTCACTACATCACTCATACACTCAGTCTTCTGCACATCTGCGTCTATCTGCATTGTCCAGCTCCAGTATTTGTCCCGTCTCTTGTGTACCTATATAATTAACATCTACAGCAGTAATCTGAAAAGAAACAAATTTTAATTTGCAAAAATATATAATTTGTTCTTATAGTTGTCTCAGATATATGGGTTATCATCATCATCTTTGATTGTGTAATATCTGTGCATATTAGTATTCATATCAGGGACAGGTAATTATGAGTGGCTGTAGTACACACGTATACACGTGTGCACTGCCTCGCCAACTCGTGCGCACAAGGTCAAATCCAAATCAGATTCAACTCAAGTGCAAATGGCCTCGACCAAAATCAAAATGTACACATGACACAGTGGATATCAACATGAATAGCAGCACAAACCTACATCAATAAAACTATGCATGTATACAAGCAAATGTCCAGACTCAACAAATCACATAGCAAATTGCACCAAACCAAGACCCAGACTCAAGTAAAACCAACAAACCAACTAACAAATTCAGAGACTAGGCAGAAGCTACAGTGAAGCAACATATTCAACTTAAGATGAATCATCAAAACAGACAAGTAATGTAGCACTATATCAACAGTGCATCATAATACAACAGCAATAAAGGCAACAGGGATCAATGATCACAAGCACAAGTATCACAGACCAGAATTCAAATAGACATAGCAATGAACTCAAGTCACAGGTGATACCAGACTAGAGTAGTTCAAGGTAAAGGAAGCAAAACTGCAAACATGCATCTATAACTCATGTGAGACCAGACCAGTGCATCAAGCTACAGAAAGCATAAGCAACTGGACACCAAGCAATGAAACGAAGACAAAAACACATCTACAAGCAGTTCGACCAAAACTGGACAGAGCAACATGTTCCACTGTAACTCAAATGAACAACAGATAACAATATGGCAACTGCAATAATACAACCAGAGAAGTGCACAAGCATAGCTCAATATCACAAGGCTCAAGTCTACAGATTCAAACAAGTCCATACTACAAAGTTACAAATGCACAAATGACACCAATAAACTCAAGATAGCGAACACATGCACATTAAACCAGACCAAATACATGAATGGTGACAAGTCAAAGCAATTACAATACTGAAGTCAAAATGATCAACTGTCTACACAAGTGCAGATTGTAAATAAAACTGGATGCTACAAAACAGAAGCAACTACAAGTCAGTGCACCATAAGTGCACAGGGAAACACATGCATGTCACCAAACAGAGAAGCCAAAGTCAGGGAAGCCAGAAAATCACATAAACACAGATGGCCAGAAGAAGATGATCAAAGTCGGTGATCAAAGTCAGGGATAAACACTGTAATGACCAAGTGATCGAAGCAGAAGTCATAAGTCGAACAAGTCGAGTATGCTACAGATCAGACAACTAAAAATGTCGAAGTCAACATTGAACAGGTCAAAGTCGAAGACGTGGTCAAGAAATCAAAGTCGTATATTTTTTTCACATTAACAAATTGAAAAAGTCAGAGTTAAAATAAGGAAAGTTTCTGGTATGAAAATCAAAGAGGGATCGAACGTTGTAAAATCAAAGCCGTGTGAACAACGTAATTGCCCAAAATAACATAGCATAAAAATTGAAAGATTCAACAACGTGGAAATCACATAAATCAAATCAGGCAAGTATTAGGGTTTTGAAAACCATATATAAACACTCCTGATATCATCATTGACAGAGGGTGAAGCACAGAGCAAGGAAAAACCCAAATCATCATTGACAAGCTCAAGCAACCAAGGTAAACAAAACAGAGAAATAATCACATACCGAAGCCAACAATCGATCAAATCGATCATCGCGAGAAGTATCTTCACAAAAGCCCTAATTCCAGAATCGAGCAAAAGCCCTAAATCAGAGCAATAGAGGAACGAGATCGAACTGAAGCTCCAATTCCAGATTCGCCAGCTCTAATCTCAAAAGGAAGACGAAGCCGAAGCCCTAGTTTTTAGAATCGCCATTATCTCAACAAAAATGAAAGCGGGCCGGAGCAAAAGAACAAAAGGGATCAGAAAGAAGAATAATAGTGGGCCGATAAAATAATAAAGGGGCCGGCCTTATTATAATTAGGGTTTTTAGTTTTTTTTTTAATTTTCTTTGGGCCGGGTGAATTTTTGGAGCAAAAATTGTTTTAAATTTCAATTTAAATTTTTTGCTCCTGGTTTTCTTTGGGTTTTTAGTTTTAAATTTTGTACCTTTCGAATTAAAACAGGGTACGTAAATCACCACCTAGGGTTTAGGTGTTGTTAGATTGTCTAGTTAGGATTAGTTCAGTGAGCAGGGTGTGCGAGTTTACAAAACTCTATAGGCGGTAGCAGGGTGTGCGAGTCTGTTAGAGTGTTTGTAAGCGGGATACTGTTTAATTCTAATAGAAATCTGGGAATGCAGCAGTAGGCAGGGGTTGCCAAAGTTGGGTAAATTTTGTGTGCGATTTACTTTTCAGCATATTTATTTATCTGCAGTTTGATTTCGCGTTTAATTCGAGAAAATTTGCGATAACCCTATTCACCCCCCTCTAGGGTTAATCTAGATCCTACAAACTTTTGAAATTTTAAAAAGCACAAGCTAGCTTGCGTTTTATGATTTAGAAAAAACAGGGACCTAATTTACATACTCATTTCTACAGGGACTTTTCTTATAACACCAGAAATAGGGACCTTTCGTGCAAAGCCCATTTTCTCCATGTCATCAGTTACTAACTCATTAGCTGCAAATTATTCTCCTTAAGCATGATTTTTTTAATATTTTTACTCATTATTGTTTTTAAGAACATTTAAATTTAATGGTTATCATCATAAGCCAACACACTGGTTGTGGCAATTTGTCAAAATTCACAGGATTTTCTTTTTAAAGTTTTTACTTTAGAACGACTTATAATAATAGTTTGCAAATACTAGGGGTGGGCATTTAACCGACCATACCGACTTAACTGCCTTGACCGATCTAAACCGAACCGATTTAACCGACAAAATCAGTTAACCGACTTGTTTGGTTAACCGACCGACCTTAACCGATATTTTCGGTTCGGTTAACGGTTAACGAAAATTTGATCGGTCGGTTAACCGTCAACCGAACAATTATTTAGCATTAGAAAATTAGAAATTAGAATAATAGCAAATAGCAGCACTATAGCAGTACACCCGAGTCCCTTGCGAATTGCGAAATGCAAACCCTGAAACCCATTACCGCTTTGTGCCCTAGCCTCCTAAATTAGTACATCTATTCACTATTCAGTATTCTAATTTCTAACTCTCTGTAATAGCTTAATAGGTAACACTTAACAGAGCAGCCGCCTTCATAGTTCACAACCCCAAATTCCCAATTCCCAAATTCCAATCTCTAATAGGCAACGAGCAGAGCAACCGCCTTCACAATCGGTCGTCATAGCATCGAGACTTCGAGATCAAAGAGAGTCGAGACTTCAAGATCATGGCATCGACATCAGTGAGAAAGAGAAAGCATGTGAGTATTGAGTTTATAACTTATTAATTTTTTGCTTGCTGGTTGCAGTCGAGACTTCAATTGCAGTCGAGACATCAGTCGAGACTTCAATTGCAGTCGAGACTTCATAGTTCAATGTTCATGGCATCGAGACTTCATGGCATCGAGTCATCGACATCGTCACATCTGATGTACATGCTGAATCTCTGATAATTGTAAAGCTTGCTGTCTTGCTTGTGATAATTAATTGTAATAGACATATGAACTTGAACTTGCTGTCTTGTGATAATTGTAATAAACATATGAACTTGCTTGTGATAATTGTAATCTCTGATAATTGTGATAATACAAATGTCTGTCTTGCTTGCTGTTTTGTAGCTATAAACATATGAACTTGAACTTGAAATGTAAGCAAAGTGTATAGTTTTGCTTGAAATTTTGCTTGTTGTTGCTGTTTTGCATTATGTAATAAGTATCACTGTTGCTATAAGTATTGTGAATTTTAGTCTTAATCTGATTGGTATTCATACTATTATTTTCAGGTGCAAGTTGGCGCAGGTGATTTATTAGACGAAGATTGGGTGGAGGAAGAAACACATCTTGAGGGCATTGATGAAGAAGAAGAACCGAACGTAGTGCGTATTGAATCTATTGATGAAGGAAGGCCTCCGTTAGCTCCTAAGCGCAAAGCCTCTACTAGAAAACCATCTATGGTATGGGAACATTTTACTAAAGAGAATCCGGTAAACCCTTTACATCCTAAGTGTATTTGCAATCATTGTCATGCACAATTTGCTTGTGATGGTAAATCGAATGGTACTTCACATTTAATATATCATATAAGGACAGCTTGTAAATCAATTCCTCGAGAAAACGATAAAAGACAAAAAACTTTAGCTTTTACAAGCAATAGTGAAAGTGAAGGTAGTAACACCCTTACTTCATGGACATTTAACAAAGATGAGTGTAGAAGGGCTCTTGCTCGGATGTTAATTATTGATGAGCTTCCTTTTAGTTTTGTTGAGGGTGAAGGGTTCCTTGATTTTTGTCGGAAAATGTGTCCTAGCTTTGACGTACCTTCACGTAGAACAATTTGTAGGGATGTTCTCAACTTATATGGCGACACAAAAGATTATCTTAAAACCATGTTTTCTACTTGTTTGCATGGAGTATGTCTTACTACCGATACATGGACCTCTTGTCAAAATGTAAATTATATGGTTCTAACCGCACATTTCATTGATAACGATTGGAAATTGCACAAAAGGATTTTAAATTTTTGTGTGATCACTAGTCATAAAGGGGATAACATTGGAAAACTTATCGTTTCTTGCATCAAAAAGTGGGAACTTAAGCGAATAGTGTCTATCACAGTCGATAATGCTAGTGCTAATGAAGTCGCAATTAATTATGTGAAAAATGCGTTAAGTGATTATGATGGACGCAATGGTTGTGTTTTGAATGGTGAATTCCTTCATATACGTTGTTGTGCTCATATTGTTAATTTAATTGTTAATGATGGTTTGAAAGAAATTAGTAGCACTATTGCTGGGATTTGTACCGCCGTTAGATTTGTAAGATCGTCCCCGGCTAGATTGGCAAAATTTAAGGAGGTTTGTGTTAATTTATCAATTGATAATAAATCTATGCTTGCTTTAGATGTGCCAACTAGATGGAATTCTACATATTTGATGTTGGAAGCCGCTTTGAAATATAAGAAAGTTTTTGATGAAATGAAAGAAAGCGATGGTATTTATATTGCATACTTTAATAATGAAACTCAACCTCCGAATTCACTAGATTGGAAAAATGCTGACTTTTTTGTCCAATTTTTGAAGTTTTTTTATGACATTACTTTAAAGTTCAGCAGCACTTTATATATTATCTCAAATGTATGTTTTACGGAGTTGAGTTTAATTCAAGAAGAATTGCAAGATTTGATTGGAAAAACGGATCCTACTCTTTCACGAATGGCAAGAAGTATGAAAGAGAAATTTGATAAATACTGGGGGAATATTGGTAGCATGAACAAAGTTCTGTTTATTACTTGTGTGCTTGATCCTAGATATAAATTCCAATTTTTGAGGTTATGTCTTGAAGAAATGTACGCTAAAGAAGTGGCAGAAGATATATTAGCGGATGTGAAACGCCTTCTAGTTAGATTTTTTGATTTTTATGCCACCGATCCTACATTTGGGACGCAAAGTTGTGATGAACAAGTAGAACAACAACATAGTTCATCATTTGTTAGTGGAAGTAGCGGCAGTAATAGTAGTGGTAGTGCTTATTCTAGAAGAATGAATACTTATCTTAAACAAGTTCAACAACAAGATAGTGAAAGTAATGAATTGGATAGGTATTTAAATGAGCCGGTTGAATTGCCAAAAATTAACTTTGATATTTTATTATGGTGGAAGGTAAATAGTCCAAAGTATCGTATTTTATCTTTGGTCGCACGAGATCTTCTTGCAATTCCGGTATCCACGGTCGCTTCAGAATCCGCTTTTAGCACCGGAGGACGGGTTATAGATCCATTTCGTAGTACTTTAAGTCCAAGAATAGTTGAGGCATTGGTAACTACCCAAAATTGGCTTAGGTCTAAACCTATTTTTGTAGACCATCGAATTGAAGTTCCTTTAGACGATGTGAATTTTTATGATGAAGTTTTTTCAGGTATTATTTCTTTAGTTTGTAAATTATTATCATTTAATCAGTACATACAATACACATTACACAGTCACACACTTATTAGTTATTTGGATACAGATTTTGTACACTTATTACTTATTTGGCTAATGGCTACAGATTTTGTACACGGACGTGTTTTGAGAACTTCTTCAACTGTGGAAACATTGTCGTTGTCGGAGAATCGATCGCCATCCATATGTCATTAGGCCTACGAGCAGGTTCATAATTTTTACTATAACTTTCTTCTAGTTCTTTCTATAATTAAACTATAAGTTGACTTGGTTAGTTGGTTGTATTGTACATATAAGTGATCAAGTGCAATGTACAGCAACAACTTCAAAACAATGCAACAATTATTTCTGTCATTCCTAAACAAGAAAATGTTTACTTTAGCTTTAGCTTTCTGTTGGTCTCAGACTCTCAATGCAACAATTATTTATGTCATTCCTAATATCCTAAACTAGAAAATCCTCCTTTAGCAGTTTATAGCTAAATTCAGGCCTATTTATTCATTTGTTGGTGCAATTAATTGTATAAATGCATGCAAAAAAATGTTGCTAGTTACTAGTTAGTAGTTGCTACAAGGTTACAAAAGTCCTTTCCTTGATTAATTCAAACAACCAAATAGTTACACAGTTTCAACTTTCAAGTAGCAGCAGAACAGAATGAATTATATAAATATTTTGTAACTTTGTTAACACAGTTTCAACTTTCAAGTATTAACACTAACAGGAAGTCACAGACTCACAAGTACAACGACACAACGGCCCCTATAAGTTATAACACAGTTTCAAGTATTAACAGTAACTTTATAATTGTGGTTGCTGTTTTGTTGTAGCTCTTGCTCTTCCAGACTTCCAGTTGCTCTGATGCTCTCTGAGTCTCTACTCTCTAGCTAGTTGTTGCCTGTTGGCATGTTGCGTTCGAGAATCGGCCCTTCAGTTCAGTCGGTGCCTTTGCCTTTTAATGTACTAATTACTAAACTACTAATGTAGCCTTGTAATATATTATATATGTTTCCTACCTGTGCCTGCACTGCAATGATATATATGTATGTGATTCTGATTCTGTGAAGTGTGACTGTGAAGTGTGAACTCACTCCACTGCACTGACCTGTATGACAGTATGAGTGTAAGGCATAAGGCTTAAGCTGTATTTGTAAGTGTTATTCAGGCTTCAGCGGTAGTATTAATTGCTATTTAATATGAACTGTAAAGTCTGTAATAGTGTATGTAGTATAATTGTAAGTTGTAACTGACTAACTGTGACTCTGTGAGACTGTGAGTGCTGAGTGCTTTAAGAGTTTGAGTTATTTAATTATGTACTATTGAACTGTAATGTGTATTGTGTAAGCTATTCAGTATTTCAGTTATTGATTCACAGATTCAGTCTCCAGATTTTAATAGTTACAGTTTATTTTAAACGGTTAACCATCCAATTTAATCGGTTAACTGACAAACAGTTAACCGAATAAATTGGATGGTTAACCGTTTAAAATAAATGGTTAACCGCGGTTAAAATAGAACGGTTCGGTCGGTAGCATTTGTTCACAATTAACCGCCTAATGGTTAACCGAACCGACTAAGTAAAGCGGTTAACCGAAAATTTTAACCGTTCGAATGGGTTAACCGACCGCGCCCACCCCTAGCAAATACTGTAAATATCTAAGATCTTAAAATTCATTAAGATTATTAATTATACTTTAACAGTAACATGTCACTAACCACTGTCTACGTGTGATTAGTATTTTGATATATTCGAACGTGGGTGGAATACGAATGTTGTTGGAAAACCTTTGCGCCAATTTCTGCAGAAAATAAAAGCAATAAAATGCAACTTGATAAATTGGGCTAAAGGAAAGAATGATACTCGCAAAGAAGTTGATATGATCAGAAAAGAATGCACAAGAATTCAATTCCATTTGGAAAATGATAGACCAGACGAAACCAAAGAACAATCTAACCATATGAATATGATTCCAAATCGCCTAAATCACCACTACCTCCAAAACTATCAGACTCCTAACTCCCCCTTCTCTACGCAACGCCAGCCCCATCACAAAATCGCGAACCAAAAACTACGCAAACTCATCTAAATATGATTCCAAAGTCCTTAAATTGCCACTGTACCATCGAGCAAGGGCAAACTCGCAACCCTCGAACGCATCATCTAATCAATTCATAGCCCGAACTCCACGCAACTCTGCCAACCCAAAATCACCAACATCCAATTAATTTTTCTTTTGATTTCGCGATTTCCCTATCTTCTATTTCTGCTTCTTAATATAGAATTATTTATTTGCTTATTTGTGTGGTTAGATTATAATAACCAATATGACATTGTAAATAACTGAGCTTGTGCCAACAATATTGATACGTTGATTACTGTTATATTTTTCTACAATTTGTGCCATTTAATTACTTTTTGATTTTTAATTAATTTATTCATGGTCACATTAACATGGCCATGGGGCTGCACCCTCTCATCAACCACCAAAACCGCAAACTTCCGCCACCAACAACCAAAACAGAACCACCAAACTACACCCTACCACACTTCACAATCCCTCCCACATTCGCAAACATACACCTAACTACTCATGTTAAATATTCCACTATGTCACTTACGACATATGTTTGAGTAATTAATATATCATCTCAGAAATTACATACACACACACCTGCCTCAATATCCACTACCAAATTAACTTTTTCTTCTTCTTCTTCTTCTTCCAAATCAAAATAAAAACAAAAAAGCATCCAAGTTCTGGATTCAATTACTATCAAAGGTAAATTCTCTTCCTGGTCTTTCTTCTCCTTTCTTATCATGTTCTTCTCATGGCAAACTATCTCCATTGATCAAATTCTCGAAGATTTAGGGCACTCAATTGTCATATCCACGCATTAGAGCTCTAGAACTTGACCAAGACACTGTAAATCTGAATTACTCACTACTGTCTTCTTCATTTAAATTCTTTTGTATTGGCTCATTAGACATGCACTTTTTAATGAAATTAAATTACAGATAGCTGCAATCTCTGTTGGAACTGTTAGTCTAGCGGTTGGCATTGGAATTCCTGCGTTTTACGTGACTCAGATTGATAGTGCTGTAAGTTAATTTCATCTTTCTTTCCATTCATTTTTTTATCATTTCTACAAATTAAAATTTTATACGATTCATTTCAAAGAGTAAGAATGATATTTTATCTTGATGAATCAGGCAAAAAGAGAGAACACACAAGCTTGCTTCCCGTGTAGTGGATTTGGTACTCGTAAGACTTTCAGCAATACTATAAATCTTGAGTAGCTTAATTTAAAACCCAGAAATAAAAAATAAAAATGGAGAACTTAATAAAGAAAGTGTAATTTGTACAGAGCAATGTAGGTTCTGCACAGGATCAGGGAATGTTACAGTAGTTCTAGGACCTGGGGAGACTGAAGTACCAAAATGTGTGAACTGTGACGGTGCAGGTTCATTAAACTGCACCACATGCCAAGGCTCTGGTATTTAACCCTGTTATCTTGACCGCTGGTATCCTTTCTTTTTCATAAATTTATGACATCCGAAGTATTTTGATGGTTTTATTGTAATATTTTCTGGTCTAACGAAATCTTAGAACATTTATTACAAATAGGGCTACCTATTTTCTGCTCAGACAAAATATATTTTAATATATATAAAAATATATCATGTTGTTCTAGTCTGGAGATTAACGTTGAAATATCCAGAGTCGACTGGCCGCATATACGATAAACATAGAATAGGATTAGGCTATTGTTTATTAATTACTAGTATTAAACCTTATCTCATTCTCAGGCCACGTGCTTCAGAGCTTCCTCGTAGATATGGAAACAATTTTTTTTAGATTGCATAACAACATGAGATCTGATTTTATAAGACGATGCAAAATTAATATGTTTATAAACAAAGTAGATTGTACTTACTGAAAATTCATGTCATTTCAATGTGCGCAGCAGGCCAAGCTATTATAGAACTAATGGCGTCTTCCATGTATTGTAATTCAGATGTTTGTCTCCATGATTGCATTGAATATTCATAAGAATAAAAGTTGTTTATCCATTCATAAACAAATAATACACTAAATTACACTAAATGATTTCTGATTATGTTTCACTGATGAAATTGTGCTTCAAGATATCACTCTCTGTTACCTTTTCATCTTCATTTTGTTGATGGAGAAAAACTGATGTACATCACTTCTTTGAATACTTTCAACTATAAGTATTTATCACATCCGTGTTCAAATCAATGCATAAATTATCTACATTTTATGTTTCACAACAGTAACATGTGGTTCCTGCAATTAACCTTAAAGGATCGTGTGAGGAGGTACATGCCTAACCAAACAATGATAGTGCACATTTCTAGAGCCATAATTGATGCTCAGCCTCGCTTTACTATACATCCTTATTTTTTTGATAAATTCAATATCAACTTTGTGGTTCATTAATTCATATTTTTTGCACTTCATACTATTGTTTTTTATATAAACAATATTGATGTAGCTTCAAACTATAAATATACTAGAGGTACGTTATGGAGATTCTAGACATGCATAATTCGTACTTTGAAGGAGAGAAGATTTAAAAATATTCGTCAACATGGTAAGTCAGCGTCTTTTAAAAAACGTTGAAGTTTTTCGTAATTTGTGCAAACTGTGTAGAAAAATTTACCTTATGTATGTTGTTGATCAATTAATGAGCTATGTAAACAAATTTTGGGGAACTTAGGTTCACAATACGTTCTATAATCCAGAATGCTTTATCTTTAAATTACGCAATAGTTACAACAAGCTTTGCAAGTAGAATTTATAGGAAAATCATTTTATTGTACAGTTTCCATTCCTCTTAGAACAGACTAGAATCTTACCTCCAAATCATATGTCGTTGTCCATCATAATGGTCAAAATCAATTTTTATAAACTTATTGGTCAAAATCAATTTACTGTCATTTTAGAAGGAAAAACAAATTTTGATCAACTTACTATAGTATTTGTAATCGTCATATTCACTGGTTCACAATTTTTCCGTATGCGAGATTTGATCCAAACTTAACTTCTAGTGACGAAAGAGCAATCACCATTTTGCTTTTTCTACATTCAAAAGAACAACAAATAACAAATTGAATTAAGTAATAAGTTCATAAATATTACCGTAGATAAAATTACTCTTTTTCTTACCATATCTTCAACTAGTCGAGCCATTCCTTTACGACTTCATGTATGTGGCAACTGTTTGTATATAATAGCTTTGTTCTTCATGCTTAATACCTAAAATAAGAGATTTAAATACATTATTTATATCCTTTATGTTCTTATATTTCATACAAAGAAATAAACAACAATAATAAAAAATTACTTGAAATTCCGAACTTGTTTTTGACTTTATAAATTTCTTTCACTCATTTATACTTTTGATGTTACTTACCTTCAACTGAAGCTTTTCCTCCATGGACTTTGATTTAACTATTTGGCTTAACTATTTGGCGAACTAGTCTACATTTTTACACGCGCCAAATACCTCCTATTTGCTTAAATATTAGTGTTTTTTGCCAATCTGCATCCAGTTTAAACCTCGTCTGCAACATTTTTCATAACAAGTGTCAATATTCTTAGACATAAGAACATAATATTATAGTATTTGTTGATATCTTTAAGAAAACGTAATGGTAACGACAAATTAATTAGCACTGGTTTCAAGGCCCGTATCAAGTAACTAACTTTATCTAACTATTAAATACATTCATACAAGCTACCCATGACCCAACTAAGGTTACGTAATGTTGTTTCAAAAATTACTGAGTAAACTTAGGTAGATAGGTTGAATGATCATCATTTGCAGATACACAACCAGACAGTGATCAAAGTGATAATCCACAAACAATCTACATATAATGGTATTTACAAGTTAAAACTATGATTAATATTTAACTGCTAAACCTTTGGGATTCAATGTGCAGAAACATAACTATAAGGTGCATATTAAAAATCAAAAGATTGCTTCAATGTTTTGTGGGTTACCCACAGCTACATAAATAATTTAGCAGAACAATAACATATGAACGTAATTTTATCCACAAATCATGGACTTCTAAAAATGAAAATGTTGTTTTCAAATATATTACCTAGTTCTTGTGTAATGATTCAGAAATTTCTGTATTTGTTATAAATTTACAATTTGGTTTCTATATAGATGAAGTTAAAGGGTGATCGGACTTGCAGGAAAGGCCACTTATTTGTAGCAACAAAGGTAGTAAATCAATCTTGCTTTTATTTGATCAGTTATAAATTATTTAAAAATAGATGTAAAGAAATAGCTTTGTTTACATGCTTGAGTAATAAATCAAATTTTATCGTGAAGCAAAAAACAAAACAAAACAAATAAATAAAATACAATAAAGTGAAATAAAATCTAAAAGTATGTGCCCCTGAGAATGAATTTGTTGATAACCTTCAACTCCTATGTATGTATTACTATTACTTATTACTCCCAAACAACCATTTTCATTTGTCATTAAAAATTGTTAACTAAATTTAATTGCATCTTATTTGCATATAGTGACAAACTATCTAAAATATGATCAAGTACTTTAGAAAAAGCTAGATTAGTTATTAATTTGCTAAGTTTGACTTAGGTTTTTGAGGTAGCTCCCAGTCTTCATATGGCAGAGCTCCTAAAATAGGAGGCGACACTTTGGAGTTTCACAAGGCATGCAAATATTTGAAAAGACATTGATTGGGTGAATGTCTTTGGATAGCTTGCTGCCTAAGTTTTGGAATTTGATGGATAACCGATCCAGGTAGGAAGTCGTTTTATTCAGTAGAAGATAATATTATATCTACATAAAATCTTATTGTTGCACTTCTTTCAAAAAAATACTTATTTGGCATGGTTTTAGTTTATTTAAGTTCATAAATAAAGCTGTTAGTTACAGTATGTTGTCCACCAGTAATTAATTATATTAATTTACTGCTCCACTAGGGACATCAATGCATGGAACATTGAGTTTTCTCATCTGGGTTTTGGACCAAAGGTCCTTATTCTTAAAGCTCATGCAAAAAAAGTCCCTACCCATAAATCCATGTAAATTAGGTCCTTGTTTTGTTAATTTTTACCAAACTATCCCCTTCCAGAAAATCGGCCCAGCATTGAAATCAGGGGCAAAAGTGACATAAATTAGCCAAAAACTAAAAATAAGGACTTAATTTTTATAACTTTTTCAGGAGGGACTATTCTTCCATCATCTTTTAATTCTAGGGAGTTGACAGTCATTCCTTGTTTCTCATTTTTATCCCAAACCTATAGATTGACCGATGGAATGTTTGAAGCTGAGACTCAATGTAATATAAAATATACAATTGCTTTTCACTTGAGAAGTCTTCCACTCTTCTACATTCTAAATAGGTAAATATATTTTTTCTCTTCTTGGTCATCTTCAATCTTGCTGCCATTTAGATCATTAATTTCTACTTTTCACCTTTGATGATAAACATTTTGGTTTTTACTTTTGAATTTCCTATGAAGTAATGATGTACGCTCCTTAATTACATGTGATGACCCGGAATTTTGGCAATATTATTTAGTAAGTATTTAATCCATTTAAATAAAATACAAGCTTTCATTTTATAAATAAATAAGATTTTTTGGGGCATTTACCCGTTATATGTGTATTGTAAAGGAAAATTTTGATTTGACATTTAAAATAAAATCTCTCAAAATATTTGAAATGAAATTTGTCTTATTCAAATAAATCAAAGGTTTTATATTATTAATATTTAATATAATACATATATAATGTAATCTAAATAATAATGTTTAAAATAAGTAATCCTATTAATATTAAACATAAATATAAAAACATAAGTGTAAAACATAATTATAAAATATTAGATAAATAGAAATATAAAATATATAGATACAAACATATGTTATAAATCAAAGGTTTGAAAGTAAAATTACAAATAGAATAAAAACTATGAACTATGTTAACAATAACTATAATAATTTTTCATATACATATAGGATAAGTTTAGAAAAGGAGATAAACTATTTACATAACCTGTATAACATATATGTATAATTCTAAGAGACAAATCATTCATTTAATCTTCAAAAATATCTTTGTACACAATGTGAATATCAGCAAACCATAATTTTTGTAAACATATATGAAGACATGTTCATTAAATGCTAGCACACATTTGTCATTTCAAACTTTAAAAAAAAATCAAACACAATACAATAAAAATCTTGTACCAGCTAAGAAATATAAGCCTGTATACTTCTTTTTATATATACATCATCACCACCCCATTTCGATTCATCAAACTTAGTATTAAATAAAAAAAGAAAAGAAAAGGCAAAGCCTGTACACACATACATCAACTTGGCTTCTTCAACAAGCCATACCTATGTTTATATTTACAAGTGCTTAGTTAGTTCCACATTATTTCATTCGAACAAAACTAAGTAAAACAAAAAACTATTACTTCCATTCTGCAACTTAAAGCAAATAAAATACAACTCAACAGAAGATCAAAGTATGTAAAACAGCAATTTGAAAGCCTGAATTTCAAGCAACTTCAAAACTAAATCAGAGACAGGGTTCATCTCAGAAAAAAATTTCTAGCTTCAGTTCAAATATAAACCAAGCCTTCGAGTTCAAATTTAAAAGCTTCCAGGCTCTGTTTTCTACAATCACAGGTGAGTAAAAAAATTTGGAAATCTGCAATATTTTAAAACTAGCATGTGATGATCTTAAGTAGTGATCTAAATTATATTGTGCCTGTTGTTTAAAAGTTGATTTTAAGTATATATATTTGAGTGTTAATAATTATACATGATAGAAACATGAAATGAAAACCTCTGTTCAAAACTGAAAACCATGGAGTAAACTAACTTTTAAAAACTAAATCTAGTTGTATACTTTGATGCATGAGATAATTATTTGAAGTAACGATTGTAGATATGTTTGCATGGATGAAATGGATGTTTTGCCTGGTATATAAGTATGAAGTTACTGTGTGTATATATGCATGTCTGAGTATATAAGTTCTAGTCTCTGTCTTTGTTTAACAAACTCACAAATCACTCAAAAGTTCAAATCCTCTTCATTAAAGCAATTACAGGTTATGATGTCTAAAGGAAATGTGTTTGTATTGATGAAATCTTATCTTTAAAAATGGTTTCAAGTGAAATTATTCAATATTTATCTGGGAAAAAGAATTGCAGTGAGAATTAAAACATATCATAAAAATCGACCATCATGATTTCTTGTTTCACTTATATAATCTAATTCGATTTTGGAAACTATGATTTTTAATGGTAATATCAAGATTTTTAAGATAGTATTTGGGTAGAATTTACGAGTTGAACGGAATCGAGATTTTTCTTGATTTCTGGCGATCGGGGAAGGGTGGATGGTCGGGATCGTGGCTAAAGGAAGGTAGAGGACGGGAAAACTCAAGAAAAATGCTCGAAGCATTTATATTTGGCCGAGGTGGCCAGTCAACGTCGAACTAGGGTTAGATTCACAGTTTTAGTCGGCTGAGCTTTTTTGATTGCTGCATCGTTGATGGTGGATTAAAGGTGATCGGACCGGGGGGAAAAGCTTCGTGAGTCATCTGAGCAACTGTGGTTGGAGTTGCGTAGGTTCTGGCGTCGTCACGCGGTGGTGCGATGCGAGTTTTGATGAACTATGTTTGTTCCAGGTTTGCTCGGTTCTTCTTGTTTTCGATGTGAAGTCGGAATCAAACTTCTAGGTGGTCGTGAGGCTTGAGGGGATCGCCGACGACTTGCTGAAGGTTGCAGTGATGGTCGGAAGTGATCGGCTCGATCGTGCACGTGCACACTCATTGTTGTGTGTCTGGAAAATATGGTGATCGGGGAAGAAGAGTTGACTCTCGGGTTCAACTCGAGGTTTTTGTTTGATTGTCTCGGGAAAAAGGATGATGTGGGTTACTCGAAGTTGAGCTCTAGGAAAATAATTGTTGACTCGGGTTGGACTAGGTTGAACCCGAAGGAAGTTTCAACAATTTTATAAAAGCAAGTTTTAAATTTAAAATGAATCTAGTTTGAACTATTTCTTAAATCTAATTCTTTATATGATAAATGTTTTTAAATAATTGATTTAAGAAGTTATATGATTCGTTTAACTTAAATGTATTATGTTAAATTCTTAAGTTATTTTAAACTTAATTTTTTTAAAAATGTAATTAGGTAGTTAATTAAAAGATAAATGGTTTACCTTAAAAGTTAATTAAGGTTTTTATGATTTAATATTAATTAAATTAATATAATAATTAAAGGTTAATTACTTAACAAATAAAGGTTAATTAATTAAAGTAATTAATTAAAGGAGAAATAACCAATGTGATTAATTAAAGGTGAATTAATTAATTGATTAAAGGTTAAGTTAATTACATGATTAAGGTTAATTGATAAATTAAAGTAATTAATTTAAGGATAATTAATTAAAAATTAATTAATTTATGTGATTTATTAAAGGTTAATTACTTAATGTAATTAAATGATATTTAATCAAGGATGATTAATTGAGATGGATGATTAAAGAATGATTTATTAATTGGGTTGTAATTAATAAATGTTGAGTATGTAGGATTAAGGTAATCTAAATGATTATAGTTGGTAATTAATGTAATTGGAGATTAATTAAATTAATTAGGAATTATATATCTAATAAATCTTGTTATGGATGGTTGAATGATATTGGATGACTTGGATTGATTTTATCTCGGATGGGCGATTGAGATGTGTTGTGATATAATGGGTTAAACTGTGATAATGTAGGTTACTTATCTGAGTGAATTGTTGTATGATAACCTAGATTTGAATTGTATTGTTTAAAACTTAACAACTTGGATTAGAGATGACATTGAATTCGAAGAGACCGGGGTCGGGTATCAGTAAATACCCGAAACCACTTCGATTTTTTTTAATGTGAGTTTGGAAGCAAACAGGCTGGAATGAAATAAGTTAAGTATCATGGATATTTAAAGCTGAATAACGATTCTGGGATATTGTTTTGAGATAAATGATTGACTTAAATAAGATTAGAACTCGTAGAAAAGTACGAGTTACCCGGGTAATTCACTTAAGTTATATAGCTTGGTATTTCATATTATGGGTTTACTCACGCTGGTTTCCAGCCTGACTCGGGTGTTACTTTAATGTAATGCTCGGGTCAGACCGAGTATTATAGATTTTCAGGTAAGGACATTCTGGAGCTCATGAGGCGAGCTGGGTGGCAGAAACGTATGGAGTGTATTCCGCTGTGATATATTGTAGTTTGTCTGGGACATGTTGATTGTATCTGTCCAGTGTTTGTGTATATGTTGTAACTCTGATGTATTAAAGTGTAATTTGACAAGTACATATTTCATTTGTATATCTGTTATTATTTGATATTATATTTTGATCCGCTGCGAATGTGAGATTCTGTGTTTTATTTTTTGTATTCTTCTTCTATCTCTTTCTTCTTTCCCTAACTATATGAAATTTTCGGGATCGAAAATTTCGGGTCGTGACAGTTGGTATCAGAGCTGAAGGTTAAGCGAAAACCTTGGCTCTGGTGGGTCTACTCATTTAGGATAGGGGTAATGGTACCCTAAAATGAGTTGAGTGTAATATATATGAGAGAGCGTACTTGTTATTTTCTTAAATAAAGATTTTAAATGATTTTATATGAGAATATATTTTGATATATATAAAGCAATATTTCTTTGTAGTGAATATTAAGATAATTGGTTGTGAAATTATTGGAATTAAATTAAGAGGTAATAGAAATACAACCAAATTGAAATTAAATAAAGGTAAGTTTGAAATGGTTTCAAACTGAAATTTAATCATGAATTTGGGGAAAAGTTGCAGAATAAGATAATAATGAATTGGTTTCCAGATATGATAATCTTGGTTATTATTATAAATGACAGTTGTGTTTAATAATAAGGTGTGAATTAATGAGTAACCGGAATGAAATGTTTTAGATAAGTATGACTTATAAATTGGAACAGAAGTGATCTAGATTGTGAAGTTTTAAATCTAGGTCCAGAAATTTGAAAATTGTTTCAAAGTGATAAAGAATTAATAAATAAGGTTATTTGAATGAAAAGTCCTGTTTCAAACAAGAGTTGTTTGAAAATTTAAAGGAATTTGTTTGGAATTAAAACTAAAAAAAATGGTTTAAAAATTTAAAGTATAACTTGGTGTGCGAAGGTAATATGTATATATGAGGGATATACAGAATATCAAAGATGGTTTGAAATAAACTCTAAATATTGAGTTTTAAATTTGAAATGAGATGTGATATCCATGGTGATAAGTTTTTGAACTTATAAGATTATTAATATGAAATTTAAAATTTGAAATGGGAATTCAAATTGGGTAAGGTTGGCTGGATTAAGTAAATTGAATTTAACTTTGGGAAAGTTAAATAGGTTAACAAGCAACCTGAATTGGAAATTTCAAGATGAAATTGGGAAGTTAAATGGTTAATTTGAATTGGGAGATTGTGTGATCTCAAAATGGGTTTGAGACCTGATGGATGGATGTTTTAGAATAAATTGGATGTTGTCATCCGATTGTTATTAATAATCTTTAAAAGTGTGATTTGGATTTGTTTAAATGAATGAGGAATGAAGTGTGGAAATATATCCATTATTGAGATAAATAGGGAAATTAAACTTTAATTTGAAATTAAGGATATGGAATTACTTTGAACTGAACTATTTGAATAATTGAATTTGTAGATTAAATTGTTTTTGAATTCTTATGTGAACTTTGTAATAAGTTAAGTAAAGATAATTTTAAAATGGAATTTTGGAATTTGGATTCAGAATTAAAAATAAAGGTTAATTTGATTTAAGGGGGTAAATTAACATTTAAAAATTTAACTCGAATTTATATAATTCGGAATGGTTTAAATTTGAAATTTATTTGAATTAATTGAAATTGTGATTAAAGTTGGATAAGTAAATTCAAATGGAATTTGATTTGAATTTAGGAAAGAAATTGAGGATTAATTCAATTGGAGTTAAATCAATTTCAATGGAAATTGAAGTTATTTAAATTGGAATTGAGTCAATTTAAATGGAAGTGGAATTTAAATTGAATTGATTGAAAATGGAGGTTGAGAATTGAACAATTTGACTCTGGATTATTTTTCAAAATAAATTGTTTTAATATAAATCTAGTTTCCAAATTATTTACTACACAACTTTTCTTTTTAAACCTAAAACTATCTTAAGCTTGTTTTATAATTACTTTTGGAACTATTTAACTGTTTTACAACTATTTTGCAATTATTTAAAATTTATATAACTATTTGATTATTTTCCAACTATTTTACAATTACTTAACTATTTTACAGCTATTTTACCAACTAATAATTATTTTCAACTACTTATCTATTTTCAAGATATTTCCTAAATTTAAATTAATTTGAGTTCAAACTGTTTATGATTAAATACCCAACTGAGATAAGAATTGAAGTGATAATCCAAATGGGGATTAAGGCAGATGTGAATAAGAGAATAGAATCAAAGTGAATGTGAATAGAAAGGAAATTGATTTAACTGATAATCAATGAAAATAAATACGTAGGATGTACGTATATTATCCTATTCGCATAGTGATTTGATCCAGATTCGAGCATAGAATTTCGAGATAATATTATCGATCCGAGTTGGGAGTTTTCGCTCTATTTTCGACGGCGAACCTGGATATGGATTTTTGATTGGTTCTGGATATTCTCTATCATAGTTGTGACTATGCAAGGAGAATGACAGTTTCTGGTCAAGAAACCAGATCTGAGTCCGCACTAGAAAGTCGGGTGGACAATACTAGTTCGGAAGTAAAATTGTGTGATCGAGTGAGCGATCAGATTTGATATTGCATACGGATGGTATATGTACATCGTACGTGCTTAAAGGAAATAGATATTGAAATTTTGAAAGAAATAAAAATGACTTTTGAAATATATTTTGAGAAGTATATATATATGAATAAAGTTGGAAGTTGGATATCTTTTGAAGTTCACTCTATGAAAAGTAAGTAGTATGGTAAGTGACTTTTTAAAAGGAAGTCAAGTTTAAATATTTGATTTGGAATAAACAAAGTTACGTATCTTTGTTATATATGATAAAATTCCCCTTGTTGAATCTTTTGCCAGAAGAAAGGAGTTTTTAGAAATATTTGAAGTATAAAAAGGGGTTTTATACAAGTTTGAAAGGATCCAAAGAATTTTCAAGGGTGTGTGTGTGTGTATATATATATATATAAAGGATTTCGTGGAAATGATTATGAGAAAAGGTTTTGGGAACCTTTGAATTTGGAAAGGCTTTTGATTTTTTGGGTAAAATCAATATTGGAATTTGGGAAATCCTACTTTGAGAATTATCGATTTTGGGAACCGATTTTGTGTAAAGGCACTTATATGGAATTCATACTAGGTGTATGATTTGGGAAATACTATATGTGTAGTGTAAAGTGCTTTGAGATTGGCTCTGGGGAAAAAGGCGCTCCCTTGAAATGAACTTCTCAGGAGTGCCACAGGGTGGCACTGCCTTGAGCCTCTAAGGGAGAGGTTCTAAAGTTGATCCTGTGAGGAGTCCGGACAAAACTAGTTCCTGAGGATTTTGTGTAGCGGAAGTCGTGGGGCACTATTGCCTACATGGGCATTTGGGCTATGCTATGACGACAGTGTAACTCGATGTCACTGCGATCTACTACAGACCATAGCGGAAGTCGTGTGTGCCGTTGAGAGCCAACAATCTACGTTTGATTTTATATCGGTAGACTGCGACACTATGGTAACATAGCGAAAGTCGTGTGTGCCGCTGAGAGCCAACAGTCTGCGTTTGATTTTACATCGGTAGACTACGACCTATGTAGGAGTGGAGAAGTTTCATTTCGACAGCGTAATCGAGAGGCCGCAGAGAGCCTGCAGTTACATGGACTTTTGCCATGATGGCAACGTAACCTGGAATGTAACTGCGATCTGTTGTGGGTTCCATGGTGAAATCAGTTACATGGACTTTTGCTGCGACGACAACGTAACCCAGGATGTAACCGTGACCATGGATGGGTGTGATGATTTCCAAAGCATTTTCACCAAAGATATTTTCTTTATTTTCGAAACTGTTTTCTATATTTTCAATAAAATTATTTTTCCAAGTATTTTCACTAGGTGTTGAAAACGAGTTTACCGAGTACTTATAGATTTTCAGTCCTACGCCTGATCAACGTATGACCGAATCTCTATGAGAATGAGGATGGACTTGATGAAACATCAAGTTATAAAAACTATTTTATAAAATCTATTTTGGAATAATAGTATGTGGATATTTAAAAGTATTTAAAACTGATTAGAGAATAATTATCTGATTTTAAGCATCTTTGTAAGTGCTGGTTTCATTCCTTTTCGAGGACGAAAAGTTTCAAAGAGGGGAGGAATGTGATGACCCGGAATTTTGGCAATATTATTTAGTAAGTATTTAATCCATTTAAATAAAATACAAGCTTTCATTTTATAAATAAATAAGATTTTTTGGGGCATTTACCCGTTATATGTGTATTGTAAAGGAAAATTTTGATTTGACATTTAAAATAAAATCTCTCAAAATATTTGAAATGAAATTTGTCTTATTCAAATAAATCAAAGGTTTTATATTATTAATATTTAATATAATACATATATAATGTAATCTAAATAATAATGTCTAAAATGAGTAATCCTATCAATATTAAACATAAATATAAAAACATAAGTATAAAACATAATTATAAAATATAAGATAAATAGAAATATAAAATATATAGATACAAACATATGTTATAAATCAAAGGTTTGAAAGTAAAATTACAAATAGAATAAAAACTAAGAACTACGTTAACAATAACTATAATAATTTTTCATATACATATAGGATAAATTTGGAAAAGGAGATAAACTATTTACATAGCCTGTATAACATATATGTATAATGCTAAGAGACAAATCATTCATTTAATCTTCAAAAATATCTTTGTACACAAATGTGAATATCAGCAAACCATAATTTTTGTAAACATATATGAAGACATGTTCATTAAATGCTAGCACACATTTGTCATTTCAAACTTAAAAAATAATCAAAAACAGTACAATAAAATCTTGTACCAGCTAAGAAATATAAGCCTGTATACTTCTTTTTATATATACATCATCTCCACCCCATTTCGATTCATCAACCTGAGTATTAAATAAAAAAGAAAAGAAAAGGCAAAGCCTGTACACACATACATCAGCTTGGCTTCTTCAACAAGCCATTCCTATGTTTATATTTACAAGTGCTTAGTTAGTTCCACATTATTTCATTTGAACAAAACTAAGTAAAACAGAAAACTATTACTTCCATTCTGCAACTTAAAGCAAACAAAATACAACTCAACAGAAGATCAAAGTATGTAAAACAGCAATTTGAAAGCCTGAATTTCAAGCAACTTCAAAACTAAATTAGAGACAGGTTTCATATCAGAAAAAAATTTCCAGCTTCAGTTCAAATATAAACCAAGCCTTCGAGTTCAAATTTAAAAGCTTCCAGGCTCTGTTTTCTACAATCACAGGTGAGTAAATTTTTTTGGAAATATGCAATATTTTAAAACTAGCATGTGATGATCTTAAGTAGTGATCTAAATTATATTGTGCCTGTTGTGTAAAAGTTGATTTTAAGTATATATATTTGTGTGTTAATAATTATACATGATAGAAACATGAAATGAAAACCTCTGTTCAAAACTGAAAACCAGGGAGTAAACTAACTTTTAAAAACTAAATCTAGTTGTATACTTTGATGCATGAGATAATTATTTGAAGTAACGATTGTAGATATGTTTGCATGGATGAAATGGATGTTTTGCCTGGTATATAAGTATGAAGTTACTGTGTGTATATATGCATGTCTGAGTATATAAGTTCTAGTCTCTGTCTTTGTTTAACAAACTCACAAATCACTCAAAAGTTCAAATCCTCTTCATTAAAGCAATTATAGGTTATGATGTCTAAACGAAATGTGTTTGTATTAATGAAATCTTATCTTTAAAAATGGTTTCAAGTGAAATTATTCAATATTTATCTGGGAAAAAGAATTTACAGTGAGAATTAAAACATATCATAAAAATCAACCATCATGATTTCTTGTTTCACTTATATAATCTAATTCGATTTTGGAAACTATGATTTTTAATGGTAATATCAAGATTTTTAAGATAGTATTTGGTTAGAATTTACAAGTTGAACGGAATCGAGATTTTGCTTTATTTCTGGCGATCGGGGAAGGGTGGATGGTCGGGATCGTGGCTGAAGGAAGGTGGAGGACGGGAAAACTCAAGAAAAATGCTTGAAGCATTTATAGTTGGCCGGGGTGGCCAGTTAACGCGAACTAGGGTTAGATTCACAGTTTTGGTCGGCTGAGCTTTTGTGATTGCTGCATCGTTGATGGTGGATTAAAGGTGATCGGACCGGGGGGAAAAGCTTCGTGAGTCATCGGAGCAACTGTGGTCGGAGTTGCGTAGGTTTTGGCGTCGTCACGCGGTGGTGCGATGCGAGTTTTGACGAACTATGTTTGTTCCAGGTTTGCTCGGTTCTTCTTGTTTTCGATGTGAAGTCGGAATCAAACTTCTAGGTGGTCGTGAGGCTTGAGGGGATCGCCGGCGACTTGCTGAAGGTTGCAGTGATGGTCGGAAGCGATCGGCTCGATTGTGCACGTGCACACTCATTGTTGTGTGTCTGGAAAATATGGTGATCAGGGAAGAAGAGTTGACTCTCGGGTTCGACTCGAGGTTTTTGTTTGATTGTCTCGGGAAAAAGGATGATGTGGGTTACTCGAAGTTGAGATCTGGGAAAATAATTGTTGACTCGGGTTGGACTGGGTTGAACCCGAAGGAAGTTTCAACAATTTTTATAAAAGCAAGTTTTAAATTTAAAATGAATCTAGTTTGAACTATTTCTTAAATCTAATTCTTTATATGATAACTGTTTTTAAATAATTGATTTAAGAAGTTATATGATTCGTTTAACTTAAATGTATTAAGTTAAATTCTTAAGTTATTTTAAACTTAATTTTTTTAAAAATGTAATTAGGTAGTTAATTAAAAGATAAATGGTTTACCTTAAAAGTTAATTAAGGTTTTTATGATTTAAGATTAATTAAATTAATATAATAATTAAAGGTTAATTACTTAACAAATAAAGGTTAATTAATTAAAGTAATTAATTAAAGGAGAAATAACCAATGTGATTAATTAAAGGTGAATTAATTAATTGATTAAAGGTTAAGTTAATTACATGATTAAGGTTAATTGATAAATTAAAGTAATTAATTTAAGGATAATTAATTAAGAATTAATTTATTTATGTGATTTATTAAAGGTTAATTACTTAATGTAATTAAAGGATATTTAACCAAGGATGATTAATTAAGATGGATGATTAAAGAATGATTTATTAATTGGGTTGTAATTAATAAATGTTGAGTATGCAGGATTAAGGTAATCTAAATGATTAAAGTTGGTAATTAATTTAATTGGAGATTAATTAAATTAATTAGGAATTATATATCTAATAAATCTTGTTATGGATGGTTGAATGATATTGGATGACTTGGATTGATTTTATCTCGGATGGGCGATTGAGATGTGCTGTGATATAATAGGTTAAACTTTGATAATGTAGGTTACCTATCTGAGTGAATTGTTGTATGATAACCTGGATTTGAATTGTATTGTTTAAAACTTAACAACTTGGATTAGAGATGACATTGAATTCGAAGAGACCGGGGTCGGGTATCAGTAAATACCCGAAACCACTTCGATTTTTTTTAATGTGAGTTTGGAAGCAAACAGGCTGGAATGAAATAAGTTAAGTATCATGGATATTTAAAGCTGGATAACGATTCTGGGATATTGTTTTGAGATAAATGATTGACTTAAATAAGATTAGAACTCGTAGAAAAGTACGAGTTACCCTGGTAATCCACTTAAGTTATATAGCTTGGTATTTCATATTATGGGTTTACTCACGCTGGTTTCCAGCCTGACTCGGGTGTTACTTTAATGTAATGCTCGGGTCAGACCGAGTATTACAGATTTTCAGGTAAGGACGTTCTGGAGCTCATGAGGAGAGCTGGATGGCAGAAACGTATGGAGTGTATTCCACTGTGATATATTGTAGTTTGTTTGGGACATGTTGATTGTATCTGTCCAGTGTTTGTGTATATGTTGTAACTTTGATGTATTAAAGTGTAATTTGACAAGTACAAATTTCATTTGTATATCTGTTATTATTTGATATTATATTTTGATCCGCTGTGAATGTGAGATTCTGTATTTTATTTTCTATTTTCTTCTTCTATCTCTTTCTTCTTTCCCTAACTATCTGAAATTTTCGGGATCGAAAATTTCGGGTCGTGACATTATGTGAACCTTATAATTAGCCAAACAGCTATAATTCATACAAGTATTTGTCTGGTATATATAAGTACATAAATATTTATTTAGTTATTTATTTAATGGTACTACTACGGGGTAGGAAACAGATATGTGATTCTTTTTTGTTATTTAATTTAATGCATTCCAAAAATTAAAAAATTTGAGTATTCGAATTCTAATAAATTGCTTTGTAGTTTTTTTTATTCTAATTTTTTTAGAACAAAAGGAAAATTGGGCTATTGAATGCTGTTGAAAATTTTCATATTTTTTTTGTTCTTTTTCAGTCATTTCGAAAGAAACCTGAGTTTTTACATAATCTCTAAGTTTTTGAACTTATTTGTTTTCTAAGTTCGTAAAAAATGAACTTTTATAATAAACTTGTTACTTTCTGCAAATTTTTGATTTCTCTTTTAAGGAAATTGAGTTATTGACTATTTAATTCAGAAATATATGGCTAAATAAATTAACCGCGCAAGATACTTCAGTCTACCCTCACTTATTTCTCTATGTTGGTAAGAATATGTGTACAGTTCAAAATAGTACTATGCCATCTAATTATATGAATATTTACAATTGATGCGTTAATATTACCAAATGATACTTTGGATGATACGATCAAGAAATGTGAGTCACTGACCACATCCAGAATCACTGAACTACAGTGTATGCTATGTATGAAAAGGTAACTAAGAAACTATGCACTTGGCAAAACCAGCTCACAAGTAGGATGACTAACAATTATCAACTCCATAACAACAACAGTGCCTAATTACTGGACAATGCACCACATTTTACTAGCTAAACTACTCCACTAATAAACAGTAACACATCAGTCACTTTTAGAGAATTCAAACACAAATCCCAGACAAAGTTGATGCACGTTCCTATATCAATGATGGTTATCAACATTTCCTAACACTGAACTATGGCAAAACCAAATGTATCTATGAAGATGTTGAAATGAAAGAAAATATGAGTCAGATAGTAAAATTCTTTAAGGAAGAAATGCCATAGCATTATCTAACGAAAGCTATATTGTAAAAAAAAGAAATATACACCCTTGAAGTAAAGAGTGGCAAAATTGATAGGAACTGCAATTTAAAAAAAACAAAAGAAATTTTACATACAAAAAACATAAATAATTTGATCCATGTTTATATGTGGTACTTGATGAAAAATTTATTTACCGGGAAGTGTAGTGGTTGTGAAACCAACCATTGTAAATAATACCCGGTTTGAATATTAAATCATATAGAATTTGATATATTGAATGATAAAAAATTTGAGAACTTAAGTAATATCAGAATACAACTGATATTTATCATATAAAATTTAGAAGTATCCTATTGGAATAACTATCCTTTTCTACTTTAAATTATTTGATCTACCTGATATAATGAACACCTAATGCACTAATTTCAGTCCACTTTAAAGATGAATTATGAGTTGCTTGTTAGACGTTTTTTGTTTCTCTTTTGAACCCCTAGAAAATCAAACTTTCACAATAGGCCAAAGGAAGTTCATTCTTGCTTTTTTTTACAGATATTCCTTCTTTCCATTTATGTTATGTATATGTGATGTCATGATCTAAATTATGCAATAGGCAGATGATTTATTTTAACTGCAACACATATGCATCTCGATATAAGGAAAAAATAATCTATATGCAAAAAATTCTAATCCAATATGGTCGGTATAACAACAATTAAATTACAGTATATCATAAACTCATATTATGCTGATATAGCTAATTCAGTTAACAACAAACTTAGTGATAAAACTGAAGTAAGAATTCACTAAATTTTATTAGGTTGGTAAGAATTAATATTAGGTTGGTAAGAAAGATATGTCACTTTAATGCTTTCCTATAAAACATATATCAAATCATCACTAAGGTGCCTCCAATCATTTAATGTGACCGGAACCACTTCTCGTACAAGCGACCCTAAAAAGAAAGATAACTTGATCGAACCAATTCCTATTGGTTCACCAGCACCATTAAATTCAACTTTGATTACCTCTAAAGAATTGAATGGAAGCCTTCTAGCTTTAGTTGGCCCTCTACTTATTTTTCCCACATTTAGATATGCACTGCCACCATGCATATGTTCATTGCGCCTTTGGAATTTTCTTCCAATTGAATTGCATTTTCTTCGTCTATTTGTGAGTTGTCTTGTAGTTGAGCATTGTTGTTTTGTAACTGATATTTGTCTAGTTCTTGTGGGTTGTGTTCGTTATGAATCTTATTGTCTACCTCAAATTGCTCATCTCTTGCAATGCGTTTATTGGGTGTAGATTTGGGCTCTTCGACTTCTTTTTGCCTATCAGTATGCTTTCTCTTTTTCATAGTCCTGCCCATTTTCTGTTACAAAAATTGATCATGTTACAAAAAGGTGTGAGATTACATGAAGTAAGAATAGGTAAGCATATAGCAATGAGACAAACTCATGGATGCTGCTTTCCAATTCTGCAGTTAAATGTATAAAGTCATTCGCATAAAAAAATGAAGAAGCGGTTCATTGACTTGATTAAAAATACACAGCAAATGTTTGCATTTTTTTAACATAAACTTGTTTCAGATTTATATTTGCTTTAGATCTTTACCAATCTACTATTATGATATAAAAATATGAACTGTACAAGTATAGTCAGCACACAATTGGTCATATAACTAGTAGAATGCACAATATAGTTGATGGATTTAGTTCCAGCAAGTATTTTATTTACTATGAATGGTGAAACGTTAGTTTGACAGAGATCAATTATCTCACTAAACTTAAAATAAGTACAGCAAGAAACAATATAACAAAATGAATGAGTTATAAATAACATCACAACAACGTGGTGAAATCATTATTAAACTCATTATCTAGAAACTTGACAAATGCATTAAGGCAAACCAAAATTTAAACAAATGCTGTAAGAGACCATGTTAACACAGACATATATTTACCTATGACAAATAAGCAAACCAAAAGGATTACATAGGTCTGAGAGCATAAGTCAAGAGAAACATAATTCTTGTAATCAAATCTCACTGCAGTGGCATGAAACTGTCATAGTAAATTAACAAACAACTTTGAAGCATATTTATCATCAGAAAATTAATAGATGCTAACGATTTAATTTATTTTTAAATAAATAAAATTTACACCGATTAGTTATCATACTTATCATGCCGCAAAAATAGATGGAGGTCCAGAAAGATCACTAGTACATTATAGTTTGTATTCTTTTAATGGCTTCTAGTTATCATGCAAAAAACATAAATCAAATCAGAATCCAAAGATACGATATAAAATTATTCAAACATAATGTGGCCAACTTGAATCATGGGATGAAGCTTGCTCGCAATAACTGCTAATCTTCATTCAAAAATCTTAATATGTAGCCAACTTTAATCATGGGATAAAGAAGCTTGCTCATAATAACTACTAATCTTCATCCAAAAATCCATGAACAATGACAAAATAGCAAGAATACTTAGTCAATGTTAGGAAGAAAAGATTACCACATCACCCTAAATGACCGCAGATTAGTAATTTTAGCTTCATTAGTAAACAGTGAATTGAGAAATATATTCACGTCAATATATAAGTTTTACATGGTAAAGTAACGGAAGTCATTGAAAATATTTTTTAACTACTATAAATTTAACAATTTGAAAATATTTCAAAAAAGCCTCAATAGGTAGAAAAAGTCTTAACAGGTTAGAAAAAAGATTTTGGAATATTTTGTACTTTCTACTTTTCAAGAAAATGATGATCAACTGGAGTTTGAGGAAAAAATAAATATCATCAGATTCATTACAAGTTCTCTTTTTTAACTGTTTTCAACATGGGTAATTTCCAATGTTACTTTTTATACAATTCTTTTGTATTCTCCATTAGTTTGTGAGTTCACTTTTTCAGTATTTTCATTTGTTCTCCTTTAAATAACTAGAAATCCCTTTCTTTATGACCTGTAAATTTAGGCTAATCTATTAACTTGGCACTTGTTCAATTCATCTCTACAAAAAATATAATCATTTTGACATTTGCCTCGGACAGAAATCCCTTGGAGTCTGGGACATCATCAGCAATGGGCATAAAAAAAACTTAAAACTAGAGTCTTTTAGCCTTCAATCCACAATATGACTTTAGTTGATGCACATTTTAAACAGTAAGGTATCAATGAGTATACTTGCATGGGTTAATTATATGTGATGAAGGAAAAAAGTCAGTCTTACGGAATCCATGCATAATTCTGCACAACAACTTGCAAAAACAATGGTGAATACAACTAAAAGAAGCAAAATTGAATCCAAGTAGTTATACACTAGCATGTCGGTAAATTTTAACAGTTTAAAGTAAAGAATTTAAAATATCAAACATTTATTGTTATCACAATATTTCAAATACTTTGTCTAGTGACATTTAAAAAATTATTCAAAGAGTTGCACTTACAGTTATGTGTCATGAAAAGATATTTAAGGTACCAAATTAACAAACAAAATGACATGTTTTATAATAATATTTACCACAGTTATCCAATTTATAAGTAGTTTATTCTATCTTTATTTCTACTATTTCATTTATCTTGATACCGAAATTAACAAAGCGTATACCTCCATGTTAAAACAAAGTAACAATTAATAAACAAATTGATAGCTCACAACTAAAAAGTAAAAAAGAAAATTACCAATCAACTATTATTAAGAAGTCAGACATAAAACATTATATTTGCATGAGCAATATGAGTTATATTTGTGATTCCAATCCACAGAATACAAATCAATAAATTAATATTTACATCTGAAAATGATACTACCAATCATGCTTCAACAAGTTCAATGAAACAGAAAGAAAAAATGAACCTAATCAGGCAATAAGATTGCTAGCAATGATACATGAAGGGAAAGTGCAAGTTAAGTAAAATCAGGTTTCAGTGTCATATCTATATATTAACAAAAAAGCATAAATAGAATAAACAACATATGTTATAGCTCAGCAAATTCAAAATGATGCAGACAATCAACTTAATAAAGAAGTTAGAGAAGTTGAAAATCTACTCGTAACTAGAATAAACATGCCAAACACTCATAACAAGCCTCATAAGCAAATAAGGTTGAAAATGAAAAAAACGCTAATGCAATATGATCAACAACATCTATCGCGTTATATATCAATGCATATACTAGGTAAGAATGGTGTTTATCTTACTACTGTATATAAGTATATTGTGATTATATTTCTAAACCAAAATATGCATCCAAAATCACATTTGCTCTTTTGCTTTGAGAATGCAATTTACCTTACTTCTTAATCAAATATAGCATCAATACTCATTTCTTTGAAAATGCATTGATATATGTATTATAGATTGAAAAGCCTGATTCACATTTAATATATATGCATATACTTAGTAACGAAAATTGACCATATATTTTCAGTTTGAAAACAAAGAACGTTTCTGTGCAGTGGAACAAATGACTCTTTAAAAGATCTTAGAGAAGAAGAAAATACCGTGTGTTGCTTAACCGTTTAGACCAATACGTTTCAAGAAAATATCTAAATCCTAATTAAAGGAAACAACATCATATATATATATATATAACGGGACTAGTTGTTGAAATAAAGAAACGGGTATTGAAATTATTAGTGAGTTAAAGTGTTAGTACATGATGAAAGATATTGACTTGCAAACTCTAAAAGAAATGAGGAATATAACACAATCCCAACTACATGACTTATTGTTTCATTGTATCTACTAATATAATTATATTGCAACCATTGATGATCCTAGAATCATGGTGGTTTCAATAATGCATCTACATTGAATTTGCATGGGTCCAGATTGTTAAATATATCACATAATTTAATAAATCATCTCGATTTGATTTCTTGCTGAGATTGAGTGATATATAAGTATTAATTAACAATTAAAACCTTGTAGAAATCGCCTTTTTAGTATAACCAAAAATCAACATCAGCTTTCATTCCTCTGATCTGATACATATTCCTTGATGCATATAAATATATCATCATGGCAATAGAAAATTTTCAAATAACATATATATTGCTAAACTAGCAATACCAAGTGTATAAAATTTGATAAATAAGCAATATGAAAATTATATATTTTGCAAGAAAACAAACATCAAATTGATATACACATGGACTTTGTGAATTATATAGGAAGAACATCAATTTAACAGCAAAGACAAGCTAGAGAAAAATTCCAAAAGGGAAGAGAATACAATATAGTGCCAATATAATAGCTGTCTTCAGACTAAAACAACTTGTCAATTTTCTATTGACTATGTATTATAGATTGAAATGAGCATTGATGATATATTTGATTAAGAAGTAAGGTAAATTGAAATGCATTCATGTTAGTCTCGGTTTCAATTTGCTATTGATTTCATAACTTGATCAAAATCAATAATCTATTAACTATGTGCATGAATGCCTGATGTGCAACCCAAAATCCTATGTAAAACAATGCTTGATGTCTCAGTTTCAATCCAGAATAGTATTGGATGCAAGATGATCTCGTGCCATTCGGACAGCTAAGTCTATAATTTTACATAGGTACTTCATTCAAAATTGTGTAATTCAAACAAAGTCATGAACCTAATAATTGAATTTTTGTGAACATCACAAAATGAAACATGAAAACTGAAACATGAATTTTGTTACTGATGGAACATGAATACTGGTTAAGTAACACAACTTTGCATGCATTTGTATTATTTTTAGGCTTTCATAAAACATGTCTATTAGTAAAACACTAGAAACAAAAACACTAACATAATAATGCCATTGAGCACATGCCATACTAGCTAGTAAAAACACTAAACAATAAAAACCCAAAGTCACTGTGCCTACCAACTCCAGCAAGAAAATGGATCTATGTTTATCTATGCACTAGCTTTGAAACATGCCATTAGGCAGATGTCGTACTTATAGCTTGGATGGGTACAACCTATGAAGTACTTATATACATTATGATTAAAGACTCATAAATAAAGTTCGAACATGTATTATGCTTGAAAACTATTCAAACTTGATAAGCTAAAAATAGAGGACAAATGGCTATAATGAAATTAAGAATCTGCAATGGTGATTTTAACCTTAATACTAGGTTCGATATCAATAAAAGTGATATCATTTACCATAACAAAATATATCAAGATTAAAAATAAAACATAGAAAGTAAAATATATAGGACAAAAACAATATCTTTAAGAGCTCTTGCAGTATTAAACAAAATTATGAATTCATTAAACCTTGAATTCAAACTCAACAAACTGGTTCAACTAACAATCATTTAGTTAACAAACTAGTTCAATTATGAATCCAAACTCAACAAACTGGTTCAACTAACAATTGTATGAATAAAGAAGAATCAATTAGTTCGGAGATTGATGAAGAGCAAAATCAATTATAAGTTAACACGTTTGATAATTTACCTTCGAGTTTGTTCCTGAGAAAAATAGAAGTCGAAAATTGGAGATTAGGGTTGTTGACGTCGTCGACTTCTCAACTGCTAAGTGAGGGAGACGAAATGGAGACGGAAATAGAGTAGAACGTGGATTAGGGCTTTCTTAATTTTGGGAGGGAGATGAAAAGTGTTAAGCGAGGGAGACGAAATGGTTAAGTGTTTTTGGAGGGAGTCGAAAATTTTGGGACCAGCGTTACATAGCTACAGTACAAAATAAACAAGTACAAAACAAATCAAAAAGCTGAATAATAACACTTAGAATAATGCGCTATTAAGTTGCATTATAAATAACATATTTTCTTGTAGTGATTATATATACATTTGTTCAATATATTGAGTGATTAACTTATATATTTGTTTAATTTATTTAATGATCACAGAAAATCTATATTTTAACTCAAATAAACTCATGTTTAATTCATTAAAACAAAGTTTATAATTTAAATCAATTATATATTTGTTTAATACACTGAGTGAATTAATATATATATATATTTAACCCAAATTTGATTTATTTTCAAAATGATAATTTTTGACATCTACTAAAAAATGAGTATTTAGTTGAATAATTATACTAAGCATTCATATAAAACATACACACAAACTGACACACAGATGTATGTATGTCTGTATGTATGTATGTATGTATGTGTGTGTGCGCGCGCGCATGGTTCTTGGGATTTAAAACCAATACACACACACATATAGTATACTCTGTGTGTGCATACATATATATGTAAATGTAAATGTATATGTATATGAATGTATATGTATACGTACATGGTTTTGTATACACATATAATTAATATCATGTACATATACTGATTGTTTAAGCTATTATGTACCCTCAAAATATTTTGATAGTTGGAGTTACGATCTGCTCATTTTCTAGCAGCTTCAATGAATATATGAAATACATCTTTTTTAACTTCTCTTTTATCTTCACACTTTGACTCGGAATCTTCCTAATCCTAACCTAGTTTTTTTTTGCCTATTTTGCATTCTATGTATTCATTAGAATTTTATACTAGTATATATATATATATATGTAAATATTATGTATATGAAGTTATATGGAGAATATACCGCAAAGTTAGTGGAAGCATCAATTACCTAGCAATCGTTGGTGGACCCATTCAATGATTGGATCTTCTGAGTCCTACAATAGAGTTACCAAGATGTAGGCTCACTAAGCTGCTCTTCATATTAAAATAATAAGTACATTTTAATTTATTCAAATGTTAAATAAATTTCACAAATATGATGCTCTACTTATGATCTAGATCCACTGATATGCAATCTAGGATTTCTATTTCTGCTTTCGGAATTCTATTTTGCTATTTTCTTTAATTCCGTTCTCTCTAAATGCAATAAGAATGCTCGTATATCTCATGGGTAAGGACTGGATGCTTCTTGCTATGACTAGGCATGTTATACATCTACTCATGGTATTTTTTGGATGTTTTGGCTACCTAATCCATCTCACTAGCTCTTCATGAACACCCTCTTTTCAACAGAATTTTTCCTCTGTAATGCAAAATTATATATATTATGAACAAAACGATATAAATATTTTATAATATGTTGTGTAATGAAATTATTTTACCATAAATGCTTCAAACACGACTTTCTTCACTTCACTAGGAATATCACTAAATGTAGCCAAAATGCCACGATGCGTGCAAGTAAGCCATCACAGATAGCATTGGATGCATCGTCACTGTTGATTGTATGAATATATAATTAGTAAATTAGTGTATACATGTGTATATGTATATGTATGTATAGGTATGTGTGTGTGCGTGAGTGTATATGTATGTATGCGTAGAGGTATGTATGTATGTATTTCCATGAATTTGTATATGTAATTATGTAACGACCCGTAAGATTTCAACCGTTTTAATAATGTAATTAGTTGAAATTTTGTGAAATTTTAAACGATAAAATTTTGAAATAAAAATTTTATATTTGAAATACGTCTAGTTAAACATAGCGACTGGTAAATTTTCGTCCGAAAATATGAAAATTTATTTCGTGCGTAAATTCACTTCAATTTAATCAGTTAAAAAGAAATGAAAATAAAATGTTTTCGAAATCTAAATATTTTTACATAGAAAAATTCTAAATCATCTTCTGAGCAAGATTTCAGTTTGTCGTTTTTCCAAATTCGGACATCTTTGGCTCCGTCGTTCTTATTTTCTGCAAAATAGCAGTATTCTGGTACCGATACCGATTTTTATCGGATGATCGTACCACTGATTTCTATATACCGTTTTGATCGTCTCGTCGTACCGATCTCTACGGTATATTCGATTGTCAAATTCGGAGTTCCGTTTTACGTTGCACTTTACGTAACGCTTACCGTATCGGTACCGGTTTGTGACGTTTGGTTTTGTGCCTTTTGATTTTCTTTTCTGTGACCATTCGTTATTCATCATGAGAAACAAATGGGCAGTAGTAATCTTTTCTATTCCGAAAATTTATCATCTAACTTTTGGTATCCCAACTGTCTATTGAATATAATTGTTATACCCTTTTGTTCGTCCTCTCTCTTTTTCCCATCTCCTCCTTTTGTTTGCCTGAAGCTCGTCATCCATGCTAGCCTTCATATTTTTCCAAAGCATGCTCCTATTGATTTCTTCCAAACCCGAACGTCTCTTTCCATTCCCCGACCTCCTCTGGTTTCCATCCCCGGCCTTCCATCGCTGCCTCCATGGTCGAGACGAGTCAAACCGCCGATCCCATCATCTCCTCCCACCGCCTTCACCACAGCCCGACCGCCATCAACCACCGACCCTCCATCTCCACCTCCCCTTCCTCCTGCCTCGCCATGGCTGTAGCCCAGTCATTTTTTAAGGTAAACGCTATGTTTGTTTATATGTGGTGATATGTAAATATATATATATATATATAGTTTATATAGAGATATTTTTTTTTAAGTATTAGATGAGTTATGTATGTATAGTTACAGTTTTATTTTGTTAAGTTTATGTATAAGTTTAAATATATATGTCCTTAAATATTGTATTTTATATGAACAGTAGTGTATTATTGTTTGCATGAAAGTATAAAAGGTATATAATGTGTTAGTTATATGGTGTTGTTAGCCTATATTTTTACAATGTTACTGTTAGCTCATATGTTAGTCTATAAGGATTTTTCACGTATGAGTCATTTTTCCTATATATGTTAAAGTACATCTTAGTATAATATGATGTAGCCTGTGTTTATGCTAGTACTCTTAATGTTTATATTCATATATAAAAAATACTAGTTTACAAAATATATATGTGTAACTGTGATAGTTTGGTTTAGCATGCAAGTTAAAAGCATTATAAGTTAAAAGCAGTGGTTAATGGATAGTTGGAATAACACAGCAGTACAGGTTGTTTAAAAATGATGCACGGGCTGTTTAGAAAATGAAGCAGATGCAAGAAGTCCATGCATTAACACAAGTCCAACAATTTGGAAATAAAATATGAGAAGAATATGGTAAATAGAGCGGTTGTCGTTAGGAAACAAATGCCTATTTCAAACCTGAAGCTGCTTATGAAGGTAGAAACGTAATCAACGATATGTATTTGGATTTCACAATCAAAAACACTTAATGTAAATTTATCATTATAAGATCATTTTGTCAGTGTTCAAGATAAAAAAAAAAAAAAGATTTTAAAGAAGTTATTGTATGCGTTTAAACAGATATGTATGAATAAGTTTTAAGTTATGGACATATATACGTGTTACAGTAATATGATGGGATGGGTTTTTGTTCTGTTCTTTTGAAAGGTTGTATATATAAAAATATGTATAGTTTTATATGATAAGTGTGTTGTGTGCAATAATATATGTGCGTGTGTAGTGTATTTTATAACTTGTGTTCGTATGTATATAATAGTATACGTGAGCTATGTATGGGTTTAATATAATATACATATGTTTGTTAAGCTTATTTATATGATTGACGTGAATTATATATACACATCTTTTTAATAAAGTAAGTTTATATTAATTTTATTATGAACATTGATCTTTGATTAATTTTTAAATCTAAAGATTTCGCTTGTGTATTTAGTTTAAATATATATGTGTAGATACAAATTTTATTTTGATTGGTATTTAGGATTGAATGTTGATTTTAGAAAATTTAGACATATGTAATATATCCGGTGCTCATCGATTCCTATTTACCAGCTTGTCCGGCAAACTCGTGTCCATCGTGCTTTGCTTCGAATTCGTACCAATCTAGCTTTGTTTTGGAATTCGTGCTTGGATTTGTAACCCAGCTCATCTTTGTTCTTCTATAGCCTCGAAAGGTGAGCACTCACTCACGATTAACGTTCTTTTACTTATTAAATTTGATTTCAATTGAAACGACAATTGAAATATGCTGCTATTAGTTAATTACACTGTTATATATGCTATTACCTGTATCAGTTCACCTGTGACATCTGACACCATTATCTGTTAATTATTTATGCGATGATAATACAGTTTGGTTGATAATTTATTGATTGTGATGTTTATATTGGACGTTAAATTGTTAATGATGTAAGTGAATAATTTGAAATTGAAATTGACGTAGGATAGTTAGATTTGATATATGTGTTAAAATTGATTAAATGACATTTGTATAATATGACCCCTTTTAACTGTTTAAGTTATTGACACGTAGGATTTGTTTAATTACACTTTGAACCACTGACTGTATGTTGTTAAATTGATGATGGATGAAATTGTAATAGATAACAAGTGAGAACCGTAATGTAATAATCTTTAATCTACATGAAATGATAGTGTAGATTCTAGAAATAATTATATTAATTCGTACAAATAACAATGCGAATTAATACGGTTATTTCGGGATTATTTGAATTGATTATTGAATTGTTATTGTTTGTTGTTATTGCTTGTTTATTTACTTTGACACCATCCCTGTTATCACACTGCAAGTTCCCTTTGTTATGCTATGATTTTGAATTGAATTGGAATCGGGTTGAAATGATAAATACCCAAATTGAACTTTGACCTAGGACAGAAAATTAAATAAAACCCGATTGGTCAATAATTTGATTTAAAAATAAAATGAAGATTTTATTTGAATAAATAATATGGTTTTGAAATGAAGTTGAAATTTGAATTTTTAATGAAAAGAAAATGTTAATATATAATAATCTGAAACAAAATATTAACAATGTAATTGACGAAAGAATGTTGTTTATTTGAGAAATGATTGAAATTATAATTAAGTTTGAAATGGTTAAACTTTGAAACAATTTGATAATTAAGTTTGAAATTATAATTGAGTTTGAAATTATTAAACTTTGAAATTAATTAATAATTGAGTTTTGAACTATTTAATAATTAAATAAGATTGAATTATTTAATGATTAATTGAATTGAAATTCTTTAATAAGAAAAATTGGACTTTTGAATAAGTGAATTTACTTCGTAAATAATTGAAATTGAATTTCTTTATTAATTAAGTTTTGGAAAATTATTTAAGTAAGTAAATAAGTGAAATTGCATTTCTTTAACAAGAAATGAAAATGTGTTATTTTGGAATTAATGTAAGACTTGTAATTGAAAGAATTGATTTGACGAATTTAATTTAATTTAAAATTGTAAGTTTTGATTTAATGAAGTTGAACTTAAGAAATTGATTTAATGAATTGGAAATTTAATAGAAATTGTTTTGAATGATAAGGTAACTTAACGAATATTGAATGAAATCGATAAATGAGTTATATTGATTTGAATGTTAAATTAAATTAATTTAAATGATTTCGGAATGAAACTTATATACGAACTTGAATCAATATTTAAATTGTTTAAAATTGAAATTGAAATTGAAGTATAAGATTTTGAAATTATGAATTTGGATGTTTTGAAACGTAAATTATTGGAAATTGGTTTTGAAAGTCAAATGAAATGTTGATTTACAAATGTTTAATTGAAATTGAAATTGATTTGGTTTTGAAATATATAAACGACCAATCGGTGTAATAATTACGGAAGTTATTAAAGAGACCGGAATTCGGTTATGGATATACTCTCTATCTAAACCGAAAACCACTTTAATAACTATACGCGGAGTGATGATCCAGAATGAAGTGGTTGGAATGATGTACGTGATGACTGAAGAAAGTGAACGATAATGGATAGCCTTGACACTTGTGTCAAATTGGAAATGACTAAAACAGGAGCTGTGCCGGGCCAATGGAGGATTGATACCTCAAGTGGACACACTTCTTCGAACTACTTATACTTGTTGTCGATTGGTGCACCCTTGATTTTGGGAGTGTTGTTTCACGGTGTTGCGGGCGCTGCGGCGTTGCGTTCTCACCAGCCCGGATCAGGCGAACGGTAGTATCACTACCTTGGGTATAGCCTCATGTGCCTTGTCATACTTGTATTCCATTTATGCGCGACCACTACGATTTTGATTTGTACCTTGAGTATATGGATTGCCCTCTGGTGACTTCCGGTTTTGGGGAAACTACGGTCTTGTATATGCTTGTGGGAATAAAAATGTGTTAAGGGTGGAATGGGCCATGACTTAACGCTATTTTGATATCTTTTTATATTACTGATAGACATTATCTACTTAGCGTATATTACTACATAGTAGATAGTTTAACGGATCCTTAAAGGATGGTTATTCCAAACATCCTTTGAGTTACTTGTATTTCAATTGCTATTTCACTTGAGTTGGATTTATTAATATAAGAATGTTAATCCTGACTCGAGTGTCTTGTGTTTTTGCTTTACGCTCGGGTCAGACTGAGTGGTTCAGCTTTCGAGACTCACCTTTGGAGTTGGAGCTTCGCTTGGAGATCCAGCTATCTATCCAGCTTTCAGATATTCGATGATTCCAGTGATGTATTCTGCTTTGTATCTGATGTATCATATTACTCTTCCGTTGTATCTGGTTTAACTCTGATGTAACTTATATATTTTTATAGTAGCTTCATGAACTACTATCTCTTTTATTTCCGCTGCACTTATTACTCTGTGTCTGTGATCTGTGATTATTTATTTACTGTATATGTTCAGTTTTGCCAAATTTAAGTTAACAACGCGGTATTTTGAGCAATTCAACTCCGGCATGAGTGTCTACCTATACACTTATAATGGATGCGAATGGTCCAAAATGGCGGGTCGTTACAGTTGGTATCACAGCTTTGGTAGCTCTAGGCAAA
Source organism: Allium fistulosum (assembly GCA_030737815.1). Classification (NCBI taxonomy): domain Eukaryota; kingdom Viridiplantae; phylum Streptophyta; class Magnoliopsida; order Asparagales; family Amaryllidaceae; genus Allium; species Allium fistulosum. The sequence continues at coordinate 1,558,953,121 of CM060902.1, read as the reverse complement.
ACTCAACACATAGGGTAAATGTATTTACGGAATCACTCTCATTCGAGTTTCAATCTCTTCCTTTTGACTCGATTCCTTTGAATTTTGGAACGTTCCCCTCGGTTCCGAAATTTATTCGCGTCCTTCACAATTCGTCTTCTTTCAATTCTGGAGCACCCCACAACTCCATTTTGAATGATATCTATAATAGATCGGCGGTCTCGCCAATCTTCGAATAATTCGTAAAGGAGTAAACTCCTTTATAATAGGCATCGATTTACCGGAGATTTCTGTATCCTCGGTTTACGATGCTATCTATCTCCTGCTATACCTGAATTTTATTTCTTGAGATCGAATGTCGATTTGCCTCAAATTTCTACATCGATCTTATTCTTGAAGTTACGGACGATCCGGTTAAGATTGCCCGTAAATTAAATAAGCTTATCCAACCCGATTCTGTCAATTGAATCATCTTATCTTTTCTTTCGAACTTGTATTTAAATCAGAATTCTCTTTAACTTGAGTCCATAAAATTTGAAACCCTATCCTTATTTTGAAAATTCATCCCTGTATCGTCGAGCAAAGAAGTGTATTTGTAAATTTATATTAAAATGTTTTATATATTGTGTTGTTTGAGTTGTTGATGTTGATTTGGGTTTCCGATCGATTCGTCTGATCAACGCTATCGATAGGATTTCCAAAACACTTGAACAGAGCAAACTGACACAATATTATTTTCAAATTTGGTAAATGATATAAATTTGTTGATTATATTGTAAAAATATAAGTTAAAATTTTCTGGAATTTTATAAGTTAAAATTTTCTGGAATTTAATAAGTTAATTAAATTGTTGTTGAAATGATAATATTTGATTATCATTTATTGTTCTAAATAAATTTATAAATACGGTTTATAAATTGATTTGAAATTTGAAATGAATTTAATTCAGAGATTTGAGAATTTAGTTTCCGGTGATTTCGAACTTTGGTTTTTAAAATTTTAAAGTATATATTATTGAAGTATTTTCGAATAGAAACCGTTTTCAAAGAATTTTAAAATGTTGAAATCAGTGCTCTTCTCTTTGTCGCTGGAAAATAATTTCGGTGATGGCGGCCGCATCATCGATGTTCATTTTCGAGTTTCGAAGTGGAGATACTATTCTGTATCTTTGCTACGGTTTTGTTTTGAAAAATATTTTGATTTGAATTTCTTCAGTATATTTTGATTTATATATATAAGTATCTTATTTAAATTTAATTTGATTTGATATAAATATATTATATATATCTCTAAATTGTTTAAAGTTAATCGGAAATCTAATTCTTAAATTTTGTTAAGGGATGATTTTAATTTTAAATAAAACCAAAATTTGGAATAAGTATTTAAACTTGAATAATTGAATTGGGAAAATTTTATTTGTATATTGTTCAACTGCATTCTAATACAACTTACCTAAATCATTCAGAAGTTGAGTATGTAATTGGATAATATATAATATAAATTAAATTTATAAATAAAATTTGAGTGTTTATAATAAATGTTATACACTAAAATTTGATTATAAAGATGTTAATAGAGTTAGATAGGATAATAAGAAAACTCATTTAATAATGAAATAAATTTGTTTTGAAAGAATTAATAAATTTGTTTTGGAAAAATTAATAAATTGAAATTTGATCAACATATGAAAATACCTTGAATTTAAAAGAAATTAATAGTTGTAAATTAATTTAAATCGAAACTTTTATGGTTTAATTCAAATTTATATGGATTAAATATATGTGATTAGATATATCAAGAAGAATAAATTTAACAATAATTTGGAATAAAGAAGAATTTAAAATTGTTGAAAAAATATGATTTTAGTAAAAGCTATTCAAATTTATGGTTTTAGAAATTGAAAATTTGAGGATAATTGGATAATAAGATAATGAATTTAGAAATAGTTGAGATTGATTTTGGTGAAATCAAATGGATTAAATCAATTATTAAATACCAATTAATTTAAATTTGAATTTATATGGTTTAAATTAATTGTTATTTTGTATTTCAAATCTGTTTTCTTTCTGGTTGTTTCTATTCTCCTACCTCGTTCCTTTTCGGGGACGAAAAGTTTTGAGTGGGGGAGAGTGTAACGACCCGTAAGATTTCAACCGTTTTAATAATGTAATTAGTTGAAATTTTGTGAAATTTTAAACGATAAAATTTTGAAATAAAAATTTTATATTTGAAATACGTCTAGTTAAACATAGCGACTGGTAAATTTTCGTCCGAAAATATGAAAATTTATTTCGTGCGTAAATTCACTTCAATTTAATCAGTTAAAAAGAAATGAAAATAAAATGTTTTCGAAATCTAAATATTTTTACATAGAAAAATTCTAAATCATCTTCTGAGCAAGATTTCAGTTTGTCGTTTTTCCAAATTCGGACATCTTTGGCTCCGTCGTTCTTATTTTCTGCAAAATAGCAGTATTCTGGTACCGATATCGATTTTTATCGGATGATCGTACCACTGATTTCTATATACCGTTTTGATCGTCTCGTCGTACCGATCTCTACGGTATATTCGATTGTCAAATTCGGAGTTCCGTTTTACGTTGCACTTTACGTAACGCTTACCGTATCGGTACCGGTTTGTGACGTTTGGTTTTGTGCCTTTTGATTTTCTTTTCTGTGACCATTCGTTATTCATCATGAGAAACAAATGGGCAGTAGTAATCTTTTCTATTCCCAAAATTTATCATCTAACTTTTGGTATCCCAACTGTCTATTGAATATAATTGTTATACCCTTTTGTTCGTCCTCTCTCTTTTTCCCATCTCCTCCTTTTGTTTGCCTGAAGCTCGTCATCCATGCTAGCCTTCATATTTTTCCAAAGCATGCTCCTATTGATTTCTTCCAAACCCGAACGTCTCTTTCCATTCCCCGACCTCCTCTGGTTTCCATCCCCGGCCTTCCATCGCTGCCTCCATGGTCGAGACGAGTCAAACCGCCGATCCCATCATCTCCTCCCACCGCCTTCACCACAGCCCGACCGCCATCAACCACCGACCCTCCATCTCCACCTCCCCTTCCTCCTGCCTCGCCATGGCTGTAGCCCAGTCATTTTTTTAAGGTAAACGCTATGTTTGTTTATATGTGGTGATATGTAAATATATATATATATATAGTTTATATAGAGATATTTTTTTTTAAGTATTAGATGAGTTATGTATGTATAGTTACAGTTTTATTTTGTTAAGTTTATGTATAAGTTTAAATATATATGTCCTTAAATATTGTATTTTATATGAACAGTAGTGTATTATTGTTTGCATGAAAGTATAAAAGGTATATAATGTGTTAGTTATATGGTGTTGTTAGCCTATATTTTTACAATGTTACTGTTAGCTCATATGTTAGTCTATAAGGATTTTTCACGTATGAGTCATTTTTCCTATATATGTTAAAGTACATCTTAGTATAATATGATGTAGCCTATGTTTATGCTAGTACTCTTAATGTTTATATTCATATATAAAAAATACTAGTTTACAAAATATATATGTGTAACTGTGATAGTTTGGTTTAGCATGCAAGTTAAAAGCATTATAAGTTAAAAGCAGTGGTTAATGGATAGTTGGAATAACACAGCAGTACAGGTTGTTTAAAAATGATGCACGGGCTGTTTAGAAAATGAAGCAGATGCAAGAAGTCCATGCATTAACACAAGTCCAACAATTTGGAAATAAAATATGAGAAGAATATGGTAAATAGAGCGGTTGTCGTTAGGAAACAAATGCCTATTTCAAACCTGAAGCTGCTTATGAAGGTAGAAACGTAATCAACGATATGTATTTGGATTTCACAATCAAAAACACTTAATGTAAATTTATCATTATAAGATCATTTTGTCAGTGTTCAAGATAAAAAAAAAAAAGATTTTAAAGAAGTTATTGTATGCGTTTAAACAGATATGTATGAATAAGTTTTAAGTTATGGACATATATACGTGTTACAGTAATATGATAGGATGGGTTTTTGTTCTGTTCTTTTGAAAGGTTGTATATATAAAAATATGTATAGTTTTATATGATAAGTGTGTTGTGTGCAATAATATATGTGCGTGTGTAGTGTATTTTATAACTTGTGTTCGTATGTATATAATAGTATACGTGAGCTATGTATGGGTTTAATATAATATACATATGTTTGTTAAGCTTATTTATATGATTGACGTGAATTATATATACACATCTTTTTAATAAAGTAAGTTTATATTAATTTTATTATGAACATTGATCTTTGATTAATTTTTAAATCTAAAGATTTCGCTTGTGTATTTAGTTTAAATATATATGTGTAGATACAAATTTTATTTTGATTGGTATTTAGGATTGAATGTTGATTTTAGAAAATTTAGACATATGTAATATATCCGGTGCTCATCGATTCCTATTTACCAGCTTGTCCGGCAAACTCGTGTCCATCATGCTTTGCTTCGAATTCGTACCAATCTAGCTTTGTTTTGGAATTCGTGCTTGGATTTGTAACCCAGCTCATCTTTGTTCTTCTATAGCCTCGAAAGGTGAGCACTCACTCACGATTAACGTTCTTTTACTTATTAAATTTGATTTCAATTGAAACGACAATTGAAATATGCTGCTATTAGTTAATTACACTGTTATATATGCTATTACCTGTATCAGTTCACCTGTGACATCTGACACCATTATCTGTTAATTATTTATGCGATGATAATACAGTTTGGTTGATAATTTATTGATTGTGATGTTTATATTGGACGTTAAATTGTTAATGATGTAAGTGAATAATTTGAAATTGAAATTGACGTAGGATAGTTAGATTTGATATATGTGTTAAAATTGATTAAATGACATTTGTATAATATGACCCCTTTTAACTGTTTAAGTTATTGACACGTAGGATTTGTTTAATTACACTTTGAACCACTGACTGTATGTTGTTAAATTGATGATGGATGAAATTGTAATAGATAACAAGTGAGAACCGTAATGTAATAATCTTTAATCTACATGAAATGATAGTGTAGATTCTAGAAATAATTATATTAATTCGTACAAATAACAATGCGAATTAATACGGTTATTTCGGGATTATTTGAATTGATTATTGAATTGTTATTGTTTGTTGTTATTGCTTGTTTATTTACTTTGACACCATCCCTGTTATCACACTGCAAGTTCCCTTTGTTATGCTATGATTTTGAATTGAATTGGAATCGGGTTGAAATGATAAATACCCAAATTGAACTTTGACCTAGGACAGAAAATTAAATAAAACCCGATTGGTCAATAATTTGATTTAAAAATAAAACGAAGATTTTATTTGAATAAATAATATGGTTTTGAAATGAAGTTGAAATTTGAATTTTTAATGAAAAGAAAATGTTAATATATAATAATCTGAAACGAAATATTAACAATGTAATTGACGAAAGAATGTTGTTTATTTGAGAAATGATTGAAATTATAATTAAGTTTGAAATGGTTAAACTTTGAAACAATTTGATAATTAAGTTTGAAATTATAATTGAGTTTGAAATTATTAAACTTTGAAATTAATTAATAATTGAGTTTTGAACTATTTAATAATTAAATAAGATTGAATTATTTAATGATTAATTGAATTGAAATTCTTTAATAAGAAAAATTGGACTTTTGAATAAGTGAATTTACTTCGTAAATAATTGAAATTGAATTTCTTTATTAATTAAGTTTTGGAAAATTATTTAAGTAAGTAAATAAGTGAAATTGCATTTCTTTAACAAGAAATGAAAATGTGTTATTTTGGAATTAATGTAAGACTTGTAATTGAAAGAATTGATTTGACGAATTTAATTTAATTTAAAATTGTAAGTTTTGATTTAATGAAGTTGAACTTAAGAAATTGATTTAATGAATTGGAAATTTAATAGAAATTGTTTTGAATGATAAGGTAACTTAACGAATATTGAATGAAATCGATAAATGAGTTATATTGATTTGAATGTTAAATTAAATTAATTTAAATGATTTCGGAATGAAACTTATATACGAACTTGAATCAATATTTAAATTGTTTAAAATTGAAATTGAAATTGAAGTATAAGATTTTGAAATTATGAATTTGGATGTTTTGAAACGTAAATTATTGGAAATTGGTTTTGAAAGTCAAATGAAATGTTGATTTACAAATGTTTAATTGAAATTGAAATTGATTTGGTTTTGAAATATATAAACGACCAATCGGTGTAATAATTACGGAAGTTATTAAAGAGACCGGAATTCGGTTATGGATATACTCTCTATCTAAACCGAAAACCACTTTAATAACTATACGCGGAGTGATGATCCAGAATGAAGTGGTTGGAATGATGTACGTGATGACTGAAGAAAGTGAACGATAATGGATAGCCTTGACACTTGTGTCAAATTGGAAATGACTAAAACAGGAGCTGTGCCGGGCCAATGGAGGATTGATACCTCAAGTGGACACACTTCTTCGAACTACTTATACTTGTTGTCGATTGGTGCACCCTTGATTTTGGGAGTGTTGTTTCACGGTGTTGCGGGTGCTGCGGCGTTGCGTTCTCACCAGCCCGGATCAGGCGAACGGTAGTATCACTACCTTGGGTATAGCCTCATGTGCCTTGTCATACTTGTATTCCATTTATGCGCGACCACTACGATTTTGATTTGTACCTTGAGTATATGGATTGCCCTCTGGTGACTTCCGGTTTTGGGGAAACTACGGTCTTGTATATGCTTGTGGGAATAAAAATGTGTTAAGGGTGGAATGGGCCATGACTTAACGCTATTTTGATATCTTTTTATATTACTGATAGACATTATCTACTTAGCGTATATTACTACATAGTAGATAGTTTAACGGATCCTTAAAGGATGGTTATTCCAAACATCCTTTGAGTTACTTGTATTTCAATTGCTATTTCACTTGAGTTGGATTTATTAATATAAGAATGTTAATCCTGACTCGAGTGTCTTGTGTTTTTGCTTTACGCTCGGGTCAGACTGAGTGGTTCAGCTTTCGAGACTCACCTTTGGAGTTGGAGCTTCGCTTGGAGATCCAGCTATCTATCCAGCTTTCAGATATTCGATGATTCCAGTGATGTATTCTGCTTTGTATCTGATGTATCATATTACTCTTCCGTTGTATCTGGTTTAACTCTGATGTAACTTATATATTTTTATAGTAGCTTCATGAACTACTATCTCTTTTATTTCCGCTGCACTTATTACTCTGTGTCTGTGATCTGTGATTATTTATTTACTGTATATGTTCAGTTTTGCCAAATTTAAGTTAACAACGCGGTATTTTGAGCAATTCAACTCCGGCATGAGTGTCTACCTATACACTTATAATGGATGCGAATGGTCCAAAATGGCGGGTCGTTACAAATTACTTAACCTAATTCTCATTCTCTTTAGAAAATATCAAGTCGTTGTGTGGAGGTGAAAATGTCCATCTCAGACACACAAGTGGATGGACCAGTAGCATCAATAAGAGCATCGAAAGTCTGAATAGATGGAGACATCATATGTGCATCGACATCATCATGCTCTAACGAGTGGAAGCCATCCTGGCCAAATAATGATGAGCCATCATGAATGTTTCAACATCGACAAGACAAATCCGTTGCAATAATACATATACAGATGTATACGGTATAATAAAGAATGATAAATCCATCTTCATACTTTAGTCAGTTAATAATCAACCGATTTAATACATTCAATATCCTCAACTGGTAGATAATATGCATCCAGCGGAATTTTTGAAAACTAAGGAAAATTGTATATATATATTTTTAATACTATAATCAACAACTTATGCTTGTCACTTCTTGTAATTTCAAGTATATCCCCATTTTATTCTTAAATTATTAAAAAAATACAAAAATGGAATGTTAGTTTTACTAATGCAAAATGATGTGTAGTGCTTTATTCAAAACGAAAATATTTTGGTGGATGTATACCTTCTACAAGTTGGGTGTATATGAGTAAAATGTAGGATCGTTTTCACCATAAATGGGGGGTGAATAGGGTGTACTAAAAATTACTGTGGAAATAAAAATAAAAACAGAAAGTAATGTAGTAGAGATCACACACAGATTTACCCAGCTTCGGAAAAACCCTTCCTACGTGCTGCCCCTAAGGTTTCTACCAGAAATTAAGTAATCGGATGCTTACAAACACACGTAAACTTGCAATACCCACTAACTTGATTAACCTAACTCTAAGCTCAAAACCCTTCCACAGCTCAGCCACTGAGTTGCGAATTCTCCGAACTACGCCACATAGTTTGTAACCTAGTTAAAGCTAGAGTTTGACTCAAATAAAAAATAAAAAACAAATTCAAGTACTAAATAATAAAAACAAAACCCTAAACAATTATTCGGCCCAATTAAATAAAAAGTATACGACCCAATTAATAAAGGCTGTCTTCCATTTATTTTTTCATTCGAGTGATTTCTTCGGCCGATCCCTTTTGTTACTCTTCCTTCTAATTCACGCCGCTTTGTTTCTTCGTGATTTTGGAATTAGGGTTTCTTAAATTGAGGCACTGCTTGGAAATTCGAATCATATGCTAGTTTGCTTTCGTTCCTCAATACGATTGCTGCTTCTTCGTTCAATGCTCTTTGATTAGCTTGCGGTCGCTTCGAGATCGAGTTCGAATGGAATAAAATTGGTATGTGAATTTTTTACTTTATTTCTTTGTTGATTTGCTTGAACTTGGACTCGATGGTTTGTGCCGATGATGAGTTTGGGAATTTATAGGGAACGAAACCCTATAATTACGTTTGTATATTTTGGTTTGAGTTTTTCGTGATTTTATCTCTTGCGTTGATGGGTCGTTCGATTATTAATTGAATGCTTGTGATGAATTCTAACTTGTTCATCTTATCATCGGTTGAATATGTTTGAATTTTTGTTCCGTTCTTTTTGCTATGACATTGGCATTTCAATTTGATCCTCTCTTTATTGCTACGATTTGTTCATCATGCTCCATTCCATTCTTTACTGGAAATTTGACTTGTTCATCATTCACTATGACCTCTGATTGAATTTTTCAGCTTGATCATTTGACTTTGAGATAAATATGACTTTGTTCAATTCGTTATGACCTCCGATTACTTGATTTTGTTAAAAACTACCGGTCATCTCCATGTATATACATGCATAAATGTATGTATAAATGTGTGTGATTCTGATTTTTCTTGTTGCATCCTGCTTCATGTTTTCATATGTGGTTCCTACATAAAAAAATTAACTGGTTTGTTGGGTTACCCTGTGTTGCCTTCATGCATGAACTAATATACATACATACATACATACATACATATATATATATATGTATATATATATATGTATATATATATATATATATGTGTATATATATATATGTATATATATGTAACTGTGCTTGAATTGTTTTGAACTTGTTTTTGAACTACTTGCTTAGTTCATGTTGAAGTTGAGCTTTCATATCCATTTTGCATATGTACATTTTTGCTTTGTGCCTCTGGTTATCTAATCTGATCTGGTTGTATGTTGTTTTCATTTTAAGTCTTTGTACATTTGGAGTCTGCACTTGGTTTGAGATGGTTGTATTTCATTCTGTTTGGTGCACTTGAATTCTCTGACCATCAATTCTGGTTCTTTGCTTTGCTTTCATGTTAGCTCTTTTGGATTCATGTTGACTTTTGTTCTAGTTGGAGTCATCATGTGTCTACACTTTGGTATTGCAGTCTTGTTCCATGTTTTTATGTTGGTTGAGGTTGTTTTGGTGCTAGTTGGACCTGAACTGTTATATATGCATATATGTTTGGTGCATTTGAATGAAGTCTGGTTTGCCCTGGTCTGGTTGAATATTTTGTCTTTTCAATTGAAGGCTTGCATTTTGGTCTGGTCTTTGTTTGTGCCTTTGAGCTTCTGTCTTGTTGCCTTGCTCGAGTTGTTACTACATTGTGATTTTCTTTGAGTTCCATTACCTGTTTACTGTGTACATATGTATGCTCTCTTGTGTGTTCATGTTCATATGAGCATGCCTGAAGCCTTTGTACATTTGGTTGGGACTGATTCCATATGATATGCTGTCATGTTGGAATTGAACTTGCTTCGAGTTATATGTACAGTTCCTTGTATTCATCCATGTTGGACTGCTTGAACATTTTGAACTCCTGGTTAAAGCTCTTGTGTTGAGTCTTGTCGCCTTGTTGTTGTTTTGACATGTTCACCTCTGGTTTACTCGAGTCTGGTTGTATTTGCTGTTTCGTTGATATGGTTCCATTTGAACATTTTGTTGCATTTGGTGTTTGTTCTTATGCACTTGTATTTTGAACTGAATTTGTTTGCATGCACCTAAGTTGAATCCAGTCTCGGCTTGGGTTTGACCTTGTGCTCATATATCCCTGCTATTTTAACAAGCAAGTTTATATCTGTGTGCACGACCTTGTGGCATGTACAGTGATACACTGTGCATGTCACAAGTTGTTCGTGGAAGATGAATTAACAAAAATGACAACGAACAACTCAAATAACTGAGGCAAATAATATTTTCAAAACACACACTTTATTGCTCACTCCAAAATATTTTCTTTTTTAATTTTACCGCGTCAGTGTTTATTTTGCAGATAGTTTAGATGTTGGATACAAGCTAGAACAAAATTGAAGATCAAATACAAGTGTTGAGTGAATGTATGTAGTGAGGAATAATATGTATAAAATTGTATATTGAAAATTGTGTTGTAATTGAAACTTGTACAGTGAGAGCTTAAATTTGTACTATTCAAATTTGTAATAAAATATTAGTTTGAATAAAATATTAGTTTAATTATGAATTCCGAGTTATTTATTTTATTCAACAAATATTTATTTAATTTTGTGGAAAAGTAAAATACTACAATGACAAATACATTAAACGAATATATATATATGTTTATTATCATCAAACAAAAATCATAGGCTATTGTATCCAACAATCTCCCCCTTTTGATGATAACAAACATATTTTAAGATTTTGACTCTATTAATTGTATTTGGTCTTGATGAATTCTATTAGCTCCCCCTATTTGAATACCCTCCTACAACAAAGCTCCCCCTTCACATATTCATGAAAATAAAAAGAGAATATGCAAATACAAATAAAAAATATGACCTATTTGCCAAATCTTAACATCTCTCTCCTTTTTGTTATCAGCAAAAGAGTAACAGTATTTGATAAGAGTGATAAAGTGATTGAAATTAATACAACATTAATACCTAATCGAGTATAAATATTAAATTTCAAGAAAAAATCAAACAAAAATCATAAATATTCTGTTAGGTGCATATTCAACTTTAGAGTGATAGGGGTGATGTTGGTATAAAAAATCATATAGTCGTGTCCATTTATGGTATATTTATGATAGAAATTTAAATAATTACTAACCATGCATAACCGTTAGGACTTTTAAATGATATTAGTAGTATTCCCAATTTTTATTAAAAAAAATGAATTCCAAGCATCTTCTAACCACTCCTCCTCACCACTTTAGTATCTCACAGTAGCCGACGCAGTTTCCATCGGTCACCACTCGTTTTGTCCTGCTTCCCTTTTTGGTGATTGCCTGCTTCGCGAATTCCTTGCCGCCTCCAATCTGCTTCTGTGCATTAACCTGTCTCCCTCCACCCCTGATCTATTCTCATGGTCCCTACCCCCCTCCAAAGGCTTCTCAGTGTCCCAATGCTATTCCTTCCTGAACCACCTTGGCAGACTTTTCTCCTTCGCCCGCATTTGGAAATGCCACCTCCCTCCGCGAATCCTCTTCTTTCAATGGTGTATGATACACGGTCGCATTAACACCAAAGACCGTCTCTCTCGTCTCAATATCCTTTCTGATTAGGCCTGTGCTCTTTGCAGCTTGTAAGCCGAAACCATTAATCATTTGTTCGTTGATTGCGACTTTGCTCATTTCGTTTGGGTCTCTTCTTGTGTGCTTCTTCTTGGTTACATCCCCTTCATATCTAATTTCTTCGACCATTGGCAGTACAACGCTCCTGATACTCTTCTGGATTCTTTACTTGCAATTTTCTGTTGGGTCATTTGGAAAGAAAGAAATGCCCATGTCTTCAACAAACCCGCTAGTTCGAGAGTGCTTTTATGCAATAGGATTATTAACATCTTTGCTTTTTGGACAGGCTCCAGCTTCTCAGCCCCTCTCAGGCTCCGTCTTCCGTCTCCAGAATCTCCACCAGATGAGTCAGTGGGCAGCGCATCTTCCGCCGCACCGGTTGGCTATCATCCTTATGGTCATGACTTCTAGCTGAGACAGTATCACTTCATTTCTACTTATATCTGACTAGTTTCTATGTATATATTGTTCTAGGGTTGTTTCGGTTCCTAATACTCTTTTTTAATGCTTCTGATGATGTATATTAAAACAATCTTTCTGGCTAGCGATCAGGCATGTTGATCGTAATATTTATATTTAGTATTTACCACTAATCGGCTGTGTAGCTCCACGCTACACATCCGTTCTACTAAAAAAAAGCATCTTTTAACCACGCATGACGGTGAGGACTTTTAAATGGGGTTAGAATCAACTCGCCTATTTCAACCAATTTTAATATGTGTTCCATACATGCATAACCGTGAGGACTTTTAAATGAGCATGAAAGCACATAATCAAAGATTCCAAGTAGTTCACTCATGCATAACCGTGAGGACTTTTAAATGAGAGTGAGTACTTTTGGATGATTTTATTGCTAATTAAAAAAATGAATAATTTCCTATTTAAATACCACATTTTGACATACTATATTGGATTTTGATGAGTGATAGTCGTAGAAATATGATAGAAATAGAGATGGTTATGGAATTTTTACCAACCAAAGTTATTACAAATTTTGTTTAAATTTTTAAAGAAATTTACTAAATATACTATCTCAAGCCATAATGTATGATTAATATCAACGCTCATCACTTTTTTTAGTCACTATTTATCTTTTCGATAATGTGTAGGGAGTCAGATTAGTTAACATAGGCATTTAAGATCAAATCCAAAAATATAAAACCAAATTTCTAAAATGCCTAAATTTAGACGAAGTCGACAAAAAACATTTTCTGGAAGGGGTTTTGTAAAAATATCTGCCAATTGAAAATCGGTTGAAATGAAATATATGCAGATATTTTCTTTGAAAATGTGATCTCTAATGAACTGATGTTTTTTGACTTGAATGTCCCAACATAAAACACGTTCCACTAGTACTTTTTCTATCAACTAGACTACGAGCATAATCTGCATCTGAATACTCTTTCAACACAAAGTTATCATTAGTTGGATACCATAAACCAAACCATGGGGTGTGCAACAAATACCTTTCCTCTTACCTGAAAATAATGTTTCTTTTTGATGATTGGTCAACAATTTTGCACAAATCAGAATCAAAAATAACATTCATTCCCTTATCACAAAACTGGCTGATTGAAATCATGTTATAGTGCAGATTTTCAACATATAATATATCGTTTAAGCTAAATGTACCATTACCTACTTTACCTTTACCGATGATTTTACATTTGTTGTTGCCCATTGTGACTCTGCCACCTCTGTTCTTCTCTAGGCTAAGGAACTTTGATTTGTCGCTTGTCAAGTGCCTGGAACAGCCAGAATCCAAGTACCACTGTTGCTGTTCCTTAGCCTGCCAATACACCTACACGAGAGAAGTGTTTTGTGACCTATTTGTTTTCATAGGTCCATGATTGTTAGTGACAGAAAATTTTGAAAAACAAGTTTGCGTAGAAGCAAAACAGTTTATGTTTGTTCCTTTTGGCACCCAGATTTATTTGATTTTAAGGGATTTTACATTTGTGCCTTTAGGAACCCAAATTGATATGGTTTTCGTGTGTTTGGGTCTATACCAGCAATAGTTTTGATTGTGTCCAATTTTTCCACAAATCGTGCACTTGGAGTTGACATGATTAGTTTCACTTTTAACTTTTTCAGATTGAGTATACCCAAGTCCTTGTCTAATAGTATTAAAAATTTGTTTTCCTAATAGCATATTTAGTGATCTTTCTCCTTTGGAGAATCTTCCTAAAGTTGTTGACAATTGTTGGACTTGTGTTTTGAGTGATTCATTTTCATTCAATAACAAAGTACACTTTTTAATAGAATTTTCTCTTCTAGTATTTTCACTTTCTTTCAAAATCAGAATTTCATTTCAAGCGATTTAATTTTAATTTTGATTTTTTTATTTACTCTTCTAGTGATGGACACTTATCACACTTAGGGCTTTTATTTCTATAGTTTTGAACCATTTGATCAGGCTGCTTATTTAGTTCTATCAAACTATCTCTTTGTGATTCAATTTTAGCATACTTCTCCCTAAGTCTTTCAAAACAACCATTTACTTCATGAAAATATACGTAATTGCGAGTGAGTAAGTTTTGATACGTCGCTTGGCCCGTCGTCATCGCTGTCACTTGTTTCTCCTCGAAGACACAGATTTTCATTTTCACTCTCACTTCCAGTGCTTTCATCATTATCTTCATCACTTTCTTTCCAAGTTGCTGCAAAACTTATCCTTTTCGATTTCTTTCCTTTGCTGAGTCAATTTTGATGATAATTGGGCTTGATATGACTAGGTTTTTTGCACTTGTGACAAATGATCTCCTACTTTTCTGATTCATCTAGAACCTTGACTATTCTACTATTTAATTGTTGATTTAGGGCTGGATTTTCATACTTGCGGTTCCACCTTTTGAATCTCTTTATTATCAGTGCCAGTTTAGTTGCTCCATCATCATCTTCTTCACTTTCCATTGTTCCTTTGAGAGCTACTGATTTCTTTTGCGTATCAGTTCCTTCACGTTCTTCTTTGAATTTGATTTTTAGCTCTTAAGTGGTGAGATTTACGATGAGTTCTTCAACTTTAACTTGTTTCAGATCTTTTGATTCTTGAATGGCAGTCACTTTTGCTTCAAAAATTCATGGAATAATTCTGAGGATTTTTTGGAATATTTCCAGTTATGTGTATGGTTTTCCAAGGGATTTCGATTTGTATACTAGATTAGAAAGTCGTTCATACATTTCCTTGACATTTTCATCCTTTGCCATTGTGAAGTTCTCGTACTCGCTACTAAGCATGGCAAGGCGAGATTCTAAAACCTGGGAGGTTCCTTCATGAGTCACTTCATGTGTGTGCTAGATTTCCTGTGCAGTTAGACAATGTGAGACGCGGTTAAATTCAATTTGATCTAATGAGCAAATAATAAAATTCATAGCTTTAGCATTAGCAATTTGCTGTCTATTTTCAAGATCTGTCCATTGATCCATAGGTTTTTCAAATTCTTGGTTATCTACCATTATTGTTGGTGCCCTATATCTCGTTTCAACAATATTTCATGTATCTATGCTTTTTAGAAAAAATTTCATTCCAGCTTTCCAATAAGCATATTCACCATTGAACATGGGTGGTTTTGCTATGGATTGACCTTCAGCAAAAGAATTATTAAAAGAAGCCATTTAAAAAATCAAATTTTTAAACAAAAAATGGTTTTTTTCCTAGCTCCGAAACCACTTGTAGGATCGTTTTCACCCTAGAGGGGTGTGAATAGGGAGTACTAAAATTACTGTAGAAATAAAAATAAAAACAGAAAGTAATGCAGTGGAGATCACACACAGATTTACCAGCTTCGGCAAAAACCTGCCTACGTGCTGCCCCCAAGGTTTCTACCAGAAATTAAGTAATCAGACGCTTACAAACACACGTAAACTTGCAATACCCGCTAACTTGATTAACCTAACTCTAAGCTCAAAACTCTGCCACAACTCAGCCACTGAGTTGTGAATTCTCCGAACTACGCCACGTAGTTCGTAATCTAGTTAAAACTAGAGTTTGACTCAAAAAAAAATAAAAAAAAATTCAAGTACTAAATAATAAAAACAAGACCCTAAACAATTATTCGGCCCAATTAAATAAAAAGTATACGGCCCAATTAATAAAGATCGTCTTCCCTTTATTTTTTCATTCGAGTGATTTCTTCGGCCGATCCCTTTTGTTACTATTCCTTCTAATTCACGCCGCTTTGTTTCTTCATGATTCTAGAATTACGGTTTCTTAAATTGAGGCGCCGCTTGGAAATTCGAATCGTATGCTAGTTTGCTTTCGTTCCTCAATACGATTGTTGCTTCTTCGTTCAGTGCTCTTTGATTAGCTTGCGATCGCTTCAAGATAGAGTTCGAATGGAATAAAATTGGTATGTGAATTTTTTACTTTGTTTCTCCGTTGATTTTCTTGAACTTGAACTCGATGATTTGTGCTGACGATGAGTTTGAGAATTTATAGGGAACGAAACCCTATAATTACGTTCATATATTTTGGTTTGAATTTTTCATGATTTTAGCTCTTGCGTTGATTGGCCATTCAATTATTGATTGAATGCTTGTGATGAATTCTGACTTGTTCATCTTATCATCGGTTGAATATGTTTGAATTTTTGTTCAGTTCTTTTTGCTATGACTTTGGCATTTGAATTTGATCCTCTCTTTACTACTACGACTTGTTCATCATGCTTCATTCCATTCTTTGCTGGAAATTTGACTTGTAAATCATTCACTGTGACCTCTGATTGAATTTTTCGACTTGATCATTTGACTTTGAGATAAATATGATTTTATTTAATTCGTTATGACCTCTGATTACTTGATTTTGTTAAAAACTGCTGGTAATCTCCATGTATATACATATATGTATGTATGTATATATGTGTGTGATTCTGATTTTGCTTGTTGCATCTTGCTTCATGTTTTCATGTGTGGTTCCTACTTAAAAAAATTTAACTGGTTTGTTGGGTTACCTTGTGTTGCCTTCATACATGAACTGACATACATACATACATACATACATACATATATATATATATATATATATGTAACTGTGCTTGAATTATTTTGAACTTGTTTTCGAACTACTTGCTCGGTTCATGTTGAAGTTGAGCTTTCATATCCATTTTGCATATGTACATTTTTGCTTTGTACTTCTGGTTATTTAATCTGATCTGTTTGTATGTTGTTTTCATTTTCAGTCTTTGTACATTTGGAGTCTGCACTTGGTTCGAGCTGGTTGTATTTCATTCTGTTTGGTGCACTTGAAGTCTCTGACCATCAATTATGTTCTTTGCTTTGCTTTTATGTTTGCTCATTTTGGATTCATGTTGACTTTTGTTCTGGTTGGAGTCTTTATGTGTTTGCACTTTCGTATTGCAGTCTTGTTCCATGTTTTTATGTTGGTTGAGGTTGTTTTGGTGCTGGTTGGACCTAAACTGATATAAATGCATATATGTTTGGTGCATTTGAAAGAAGTCTGGTCTGGTGCACTGCCCTGGTTTGGTTTAGTATTTTGTGTTTTCAATTGAAGGTTTGCATTTTGGTCTGATCTTTGTTTGTGCCTTTGAACTTCTGTCTTGTTTCCATGCTCAAGTTTTTACTGCATTGTGATTTGCTTCGAGTTCCCTTACCTGTTTATTGTGTACCTATGTATGCTCTTTTGTGTGTTCATGTTCATATGAGCATGTCTGAAGCCTTTGTACATTTGGTTGGGACTGATTCCATATGATCTAGTGTCATGTTGTAATTGAACCTGCTTCGAGTTAAATGTCCAGTTCCTTGTATTCATCCATGTTGAACTGCTTGAACATTTTGAACTCCTGGTTGCAGCCTTTGTGTTGAGTCTTGTCGCCTTGTTGTTGTTTTGACTTGTTCACCTCTGGTTTACTCGAGTCTGGTTGTATTTGCTATTTCATTGATCTAGTTCCATTTGAACATTTTTTGCATTTGGTGTTTGTCCTTGTGCATTGTATTCTGACTTGAATTTGTTTGCATGCACCTGAGTTGAATCCAGTCTCGGCTTGGGTTTGACCTTATGATCACCTGTCCCTGCTATTTTAATAAGCAAGTGTATATCCGTGTGCACGTCCTTGTGGCATGTACAGTGATACACCTTGAATGTCATAAGTTGTTCATGTAAGTTTAATTAACAAAAATGACGACGAACAACCCAAATAACTGAGGCAAATAATATTTTCAAAACACACACTTTATTGTTCACTGCAAAATATTTTCTTTTTCAATTTTACCACGTCAGTGTTTATTTTGCAGATAGTTCAGATGTTGGATACAGGCTGGAACAGAGTTGAAGATCAAATACGAGTGTTGAGTGAATGTATGTAGTAAGGAATAATATGTATGTAAAATTTTATATTGAAAATTGTGTTGTAATTGAAACTTGTACAGTGAGAGCTTAAATTTGTACTATTTCAATTTGTAATAAAATATTTGTTTGAATAAAATATTTGTTTAATTATGAATTTCGAGTTATTTATTTTATTCAACAAATATTTATTTAATTATGTGGAAAAATAAAATAGTACAATAACAAATACATTTAAATGAATATATATATATATATATATATATTTATTATCATCAAACAAAAATCACAGGCTATTGTATTCAACATAAAATCCATTTGATTATCAACCAACTATGACATAAAGATGACGACATGGATGCATATGATCTAATACACAATTCTCTCCAACTAAGTTAATGTTATTTGCCCAAAATGAAAAATTATAAACTTATTTAGCACAATAAATAGAGAAAAATGAAAGTAATATGCATTTATAAAAATAATGTTTAATATATTATACATATGGCTACCAATTGTCTACATCATTACCAGTATCATCATTTACGATATCGTCATCATATTCATGTTCAATTACTATGACATCATCAACGATCTCGACATCTACATCTAATTCAACTCCCTCAAAGTACTTCATTTTAAGTGGTCTTATATCATCATCATCTTTCGTTATTTAGGGTACTTCATTGTCCTTTGAATCATTTGGTATAATTGATTGTCGATTATAATCATATCCTTATTAAATGACCATCTAAGTTTTGTATTAATGATAGTCCACCAGTTAACCTTGTTGTTTGTGTGCATAATAAACTTATGGTGCTTGCATCGCTAAAACAAATGGACCATTTCCTTTATATGGCCTTTCATGGTGTACCTTAAAAAGAGCATGATCTTTATGTATATGACGTATCCTGCATTAGAAGTAGTATCAAACCAATCACATTTAACATAAATGATTTAAGCTTCGGTATTGTAGAATAAGTGAGTCCAATTATTTCCTATAATGCTTTATAATAATCTTGTAAGTCATCACCTTGTTCATTGCTTTAACACATACCTCACTTTTAATGTTTTGTTTTGATTAGATTTTTTTTGCGATTTCTAAAATCTTATGAGGACCCGTATCTTCGACTCTCGGAAATCGACGCTAATACATCTTCGGATTCTCGAGGGTAAGAAAGAAAATAAAGACAGAACAGAATCTCACATATATTATTTCAACAAGTGATCATTACAGCGGAAATTTGAATACATTTATAAGAGTTAAAAATGGACAATTATAAATATCTATCCCTACAAATGCGGAATACAATAGTAAATAAGTGTGGTGGAAATGAATAAGAATCTTCAGAAGAATCTTCTAACTCCATGCTTTATGCTCCATCCAAATTTCTTCTAACTAAACCTGACTACTAGGCTGCCCGGGAAAATTAGGGCACTCAAAGTTAAGGGGAAAGGAAAATAAACTCCGGGTCTGTCACGTGACTGGTGTGAAAAAATCAAAATCTCCGTTTTGAAAACAAAGGGTATCTCATAAGACCACGCAGCATATAAACACGGAATGGGTTTTTACCTTGTGATAACCAAAACATTTGCTGCGCAAAAGTCATTTGATATTTTTTGATGAAATTCCTTTAAAAACATTTGCATGTAAACTTATTAATCTTAGCCAAAATTGTTACCATTATTAAATTCCGGATATGTTAGGCCCTTCAAACAAAACACTTACAAAGCTCGTTTGGAGAATGGATTTCCATACAATGGCAAGTAAGGGACTGCCTTCCGTACAGTTCATCTCTAGAGGAATGTACCGAGAATACACAAAAAATCCTCCCCATCTGAAAAGACCGGTCTATTCTTATTTGGCACTCATACATGGCCTGGATAGAAAAGGAATATGACATCACCCCGGTTGTTACCGACCTATCTGGGGCCCTATAGCATACACCACATACTCGACATATAGAGAGTAATTTAGAAAGGTGATGACCATCCCCTAATGGTTGCAAACTACATAGCCTTGCGGCGTACCGTGTTTAAGCCATTACCGACCGATGAGGCCTGAGGTAGCGATTACTTTTCATATGGCACATTCCACTTTGAATGCCACATTGCCATCCCGTAGTCACAAAACTGATTTCTACAAATGTATAACTCTTGAGCTCATACGTCTCAGGAAAGGGTGTTGAGCTAAGAGAAGTTTCCTTCTCCCTACCAAACTGATGATACGTTCATAGAGATCAATTTATGTAACTAGAAATGCAACGTCAAACATTCGTCCATATAAGTTGTCTAGGAACAGGACAAACCCAAGGTATTATCCTACTACATCATGTCGAGAATTACCATTAGGATTAATAAGGAGAAGTCCTTGCATCGAAAATCTTAAATGAAGAACTATTGGCACATAGTATGATATGTGAAACTTCCCTCAACGGTTAGTGCCAAACAACCCTACACTCCATCCTCCAAATCATATCCATGTCTTCATTTCGAATCATAAATTGGTTTGAAGTTGTCTTTGGATAGGAATCAACCAAATCTAACCCTGGTTCCTTCGAACCAATCATCGATAAAAGCGATCAAGTAAATAGGTTAATAATATTTGATTAATTCATTCCTTTTATCAATAATATCTTTTAGAGATATATAACTTTAAAACATTTCTTCCGGTATATACGGAATCATTAGACCTCATTTATCAAATCCTTTGATTACTTACACTTTTTTAAATCTTGGAATAGTTACAAATCATTTAAATTTTTACTTAGAAAAATATTTCTAAACATTTCATTTAAATCTTAACAATGATTTTTTAATTCAAAACTCAAAACTTTGATTGAGTTAAAACCATGTTATCTAGGATGTTAATCCAAAACCAGCAAATATTAAGTGACCAGAATCTATAGAAATCATCTAATTCTACTCAATATCAATTCCCATATTCAATAAGTACCATGGGAGGAGTAACGGCAATATCACCTTTTAAATTCCACGAATAGTACGAGTTCGCTCTTCGGGCTGTAACACCGAGTAGAAGAAGATTATCTCCATAAAATCCAAGTTGTTTATATTCGGAAAATCATATCCTTTATACTTTGGAAATTTTTTGATGTAATTAAATCAAATTTACTATTCCATCTGTCGGACAAGTCTGGATAGTCAGGGAGAGCAGGAAACTAGTTTTTCAAACTCAAGCCTAGACACTATCTCTACCACCCATAAGGCGGTCAAGTTATTTGATCGACTCTAAATCATTTAAAATCTATTTGACCATTCCATAAATTCTCATATCATCTTTAAAATATTTTAGTAATCATTTTTAAAACATTTATAAAATATTTGGAAAAGAATAGTTGCGTTAAAAACTATATTTCAAAAGTTATAGAAAAGTGTTGTAAAAATGTGTTGCGGGAAGTGCTTTTAAGCTATATTGATCAAAATGACTTTTTTATCATTTGGAAATTCATTATTATAATTCAAATCACTTTTAAAAACATTTAAAAGAATTTTATAATTTACTTCATGTTTTCAAACGATTTTAAAATATCATTTTCAAAGAACTCCATTTATGGATTTCAAACTGCAAAACCACGATTTTTCCAAAAACTTGTTTTACTCATATTTCAAAATCTACTTACCGAAATCTCGATTTTCTTTCTTTGTTTAAAAATAATGGACATAATAGTTTGGAAAATTCTTATCTTGAATAATTACGAGCTAAATTCCATTCTATATACTCGCTTAGCGCGAAATCGCGAACTACTCTTATGTGGCGTGCCTAATTTTGACTTAATTTTTAGTTGCCTCTCAAACTTTACCAAAATTCTTTCATATGTTTATAAAACATATCAAACTCATTTTAAAACCATTTTAAAGAGATCCAACATTCCATACACACCAATTCATTAAATAAAGGAAAGTGATTTCCTTTTTGCTTATCGACTTGTATTTCCATGACTTGAATACACACACCCGACATTCATATTAAACAACCATCATCAACAATCATAATCAAACACATATAATATCCAATAGTATATAATACTATAGTTTAGAAGTTTCGCACATTCATTTTTCCCATAGGCTAGTCTAAAATCGGCTATAGCTCTGTTACGATCGCATCAAACTTAATGAAATCGAGCTCGAGACCTAAGGGTGGGCTCAGCCCTGCTTTATAGAGGTTGGAGCTCGTAGCCTTGGTGACTGAAGGCGGTGGCCGTGGTATTTTAAGGTGGAGATGAGGAGATTCGTCTTTGTTTGAAGTGGATTTGATAACATAAATGTATTATAAGATTTTAATTTTCTTTTGCTAAATATTTTGCCATTGTTTTGTTAAGCATAGAAGCCATGAAAAGAAGCTTGAAGTGGAGAAGAAGATGATAAGAATATGGTGAAAAAATGTGAGTAAGTGGATGGGTATTTATAGGATAAAATTTGGAAAAATATATCTAGTGGTAAAATTACCATTTTGCCCTCGACCCACACCCCTCCTAGCTCCCCTACACGCACTGCTCCCCTTTCCAACATGTGGTGGTGATGTTGAGGTGATGGTGTTGAAAGGTGAGTTGATGTTTTCTTTTTGCTTGCTTAAGTATTAAGTCTTAGGTAATTATTTTAATATTTTATAATATGTATATATTTAAGTGTATATTTACACATATAAATGTTATGTTGTGAATGACACAAGTATATACATGTACATGTATATACACAAGAGGATAGCAACATTCTAATGACTTCGAACAACTTTGTTTGGTAAACTATTAAAAACTGGGAAACTAATTGTCGGTCACATTTTCACTTATTAATTTATATACATATATTTGTAAACGAAAATTGAAAATAAATTTCTAATCATTTTTAATTAATTAAAATGAAAACATTTGAATTACAAAATCATATAAATTAATATTAACAATTATTTACAGTAATTTCTATTATGACATAAAGTAATATCAGTTTTTCTTATATTTTCAAATCAATCGTATGTCTTTATAAAACTATTATAAATGATTTATTAACACTCTATCACCATTAAAAATGAATTATTATCATTTAAAGATAATAATTATAACTACTGTCCAATCTCCTTCCAACTGTTGTACTCCTCATGCAAAGGAGTTACGTAACTCCACTGAATCAATGTCAACTGAGAAATTTTTTTGCTTCAATTAGAAAAGCATGTACTACTTTGTTCTTCCTTGTCTACTGTTGAACCCAATCTCAACCCAGCTCCTTCCTTCTCTCAACCACCACCAATAAAACCTGTCTCTTCCCTTTATACTTTTGTGGGGACCATTCATGGATGGTCATCCCCTCCACCATTATCTGTACCCAATTTGCTCTCTTCCAATCCCATGTCTCAAAGGGCATCAAACTTGCTATGTGAGACTAATTTAGCGATAACTGATCCTCCTTTAACAAGGAGTACGTTAGGAGTGTCCCATCAGTCACTATAGTTTAAATAATGTCACATCAAATTTCTACCTGGAATGTCAGGGGTGCTCACAACTCAGTAAAGCTTGATCAAGTAAAATCTTTATTTAAAGACCATGGTATTTCTATTTTTGCGATTTTGGAAACTAAACTCTCTCTCCCCTTAACCATTAAGGCTGCTAATTATATCAATCCATATTGGAAATGAAAGAGATCGTATAACATATCTCATCTGATATTAGGTTACATACGGGTTGTATGGGTTGTATTAACAATGGTTATGGGTTGTGTTCTATAAAGCCCAAATAACCTGATATCTTTTTATTTAAATACATTGCCTTTGTACAGAGAATACAATTTAATACAGTATCATTTCTTTTACAATTTAATAAAGTTCAAATCCTTTTCATCTCTTTTCATAACCTTTACATGGTATCAGAGCAAGAAATCAACCTAACGGTTGTTATCATCTAAAAGTGCATTGCCTAACCATTATCAGAAATTTTTTCATCACCTAACGGTGGCTGCACCAGTGCTCCTCTCAGATCAGTGTCATCATAGAGGAAGCAGTACTCCTCTCAGATCAGTGTCTTCATCGAGGAAGTTGTATTTTTCAACCATCAACAAATTTCTTTTACAGTTCTTGATCAAGAACTGTAAATCTCTCTAAGATCTGATCAGTTTTGTTGTCTGATTAGCAGCAGTGCCTCGCCTAGAGGTCATCCTCAGAGACTATCTCATCATCAGAATTCTCTGGCTGCACCATTTGTTGCTCTCAGAATCTCAAGATTCTTCATCTGATCATTAGAATTAACATGGCAGTAGACAACACTAATGATGTTCAAGAATCTCTTCATACCACAAGGACTGCTACTTCTCATCATTCTGATTCACAAGATTTGCTGAAATCAATAATCAAACCAAAGAGTCAGTTAGTATCAACTATTCTTAATGAGTCAAATTATATGTTATGGAAATTTCAAATTGAGACAGCAATAAGAGGGTATGATGTTGAAGAATATGTTTTTGGAACACTCATTACACCAGCAAAGTATATCACAGATAGTGAGGGAAAGCTTGTAATCAACAAAGATTACTCAAATTATCAAAAGCAAGACAGTCTTATCAGTTCTTCGCTTTTATCTTCTATTGGTCCTACCATTTTACCTCAACTTATTGGTTGTAAAACATCTCATGAAATATGGCATTCAATAGAACATACTTTCAATACTCAGTCTTCAGCAAGAGTTCTTTATTATAAAAGACAACTGCAGAACTTGAGAAAAGATGGGTTAAATATGAGAGAATATCTGACCAAGATCAAGAATCTGTGTAATCAATTAGCTGCAGCAGGTCATAAAATATCTGATGCAGAACAGGTACTGTCTATTTTAAGTGGTCTAGATGATGAATATGAAGCAGTTATAGCAGTAATTTCATCTCAAGAAAAAACACCATCAATTGAATATGTTAGTTCTATTCTACTGTCTCATGAAGGAAGAATAGAACATAAGAAATCTGTTCAAGAGTTCTCTGTTAACTATGTTTCAAAAAATCAAGAGAAGACATACAACAACAAAAATCAAAGAGGTGGGTCATCTAAAGAGGTGGTTCATCCAACAGATCAAGAGGCAGAGGTGGCAGATTTCACAATAACAATAACAATAGACTGAGATGCTAGATATGTGAGAAGTTTGGGCACAGTGCTAACAAATGTTATTTCAGATTTGATGCAAACTATGTATCATCTCAGCAAGGAGCATCTCAGCAAGGAAACAGTAATCAAAAGAATTATCAAAGTGCAAACATGATCAACATTCAACATGACTCAACTAATCAGAAAGAAAACACTGTCAGCACAGATGATTCACAAGATCAAAGCTGGTTTCTTGATTCTGGGGCAACTAATCATGTAACAAACAATCTTGGAAATTTGAATCTCGGAAACCAAGAATATAAAGGTAAACAATGTATACACATGGGAAATGGTAAGCCCTTAAGCATTACTCACACTGGAAGTACATGTATTAAAGGTGCTAGAAAGTTATATCTTAATAATCTTTTGAGAGTACCTTTAATTACAAAAAATTGCTTAGTGTGTCTCAATTTGCTAAAGATAATCAAGTATATTTTGAATTCTTTCCTACTTACTGTCTAATCAAAGACATTAAGACTAATGAAATTCTTTTGTAGGGTAAAGAGTGTAGAGGACTATACAAATTTAGTATTGACAATTCTGAAAGTCAAGCATGTAGAGATAAATGGTGTAACAGTTCAGAAATAACTCAAGCAAGTAATTGTAAGACTTTTGATATGTGGCATAGCAGACTGGGGCATGCCAATGCAAATATTGTAAAGAAAGTATTGAAGAATAATAATATTTCATTTTCTAATATTTCTATGCCTTATATATGCACACACTGTCAAATGGGTAAAAGTCACAAACTTGCTTTTCCTGATTCTGAAACTGTTTACACTAAACCATTAGAGTTGATTGCAACTGATTTATGGGGTCCTACATCTATAAACTCAGATTATGGTTTCAAATATTATATTTCTTTTATAGATGCATTCTCTAGACATATATGGATATACTTCTTAAAATCTAAATCTGAAACTTATAATGTTGTAGTTCAATTTATTAATTTAGTAGAAAACCAAACCAACTGTCGGGTTAAGAATTTTCAAACTGATGGTGGAACAGAATTTTATCCTTTAAAACAATTTTTTCAGAAAAAAGGAATCAATCATAGAATTACTTGTCCTTATACTTCTGAACAAAATGGCTTAATAGAAAGAAAACATAGACATATTGTTGAAACTGGTTTAACACTTCTTGCTCAGGCTTCTTTACCACATAAATTTTGGCCTGATGCTTTTGCTACTAGTGTATATATAATAAATAGACTACCAACAAAAACACTGCAGTTTAAAAGTCCTATAGAAGTGCTTTCTGATGTTAAACCAAATTATCATGATCTTAAAGTTTTTGGATGTCTATGTTTTCCTTATTTAAGACCATACAACTCACATAAGTTGAACTTCAGGTCATCTCCATGTACTTTTCTAGGTTATGCTACTAATATGAAGGGTTACAAATGTATTGATAACAATGGCAAGGTGTTTGTATCTAGACATGTTGTATTTAATGAACAAATTTTTCCTTTTACTCAAACACATATGAAAACTTCTCATAAAATATACAACACAAAAAATGTTGTATCTTTATTACCTGACTTGGTGGAGCAAGTTGCAACAGAAAGTAATCAGGATGTAAGTCATCAACAACTCTCAAGAGCAGATGATGATCAGAGAAGCAGTTCTGAAGACCTACATCAGAGTAGCAGTCACACTAGCAGACAGTCTGATCATTGTCAACCAATAGGCAATTTAGAATCACCTATTGGTCAACAAGATCCTCCAAGTCACAATACTAATCAACAAAGTGCTACAGAAGTTTTTCAACAGATAACTCCAGAAAATACTGGTCATCATATGATCACAAGAGCAAAGAAGGGAATATTCAAGCCAAAAATATACAATGCAACAATTGAAAATGAAGAGCCATGTACTTATCATCAGGCAATTACATGTGACAAATGGAAAATTGCCATGAATGAAGAGTTTGAAGCATTACAAAGAAACAGAACTTGGGATCTTGTCCCATTACCTTGTGACAAAAATATTATTGGATGCAAATGGATATATAGATTAAAGAAAAATTCTGATTGTTCAATTTCTAAGTATAAGGCAAGATTGGTGGCAAAAGGGTATTCACAACAGAATGGTTTTGATTTTAATGAAACATTTTCACCTGTTGTGAAACCTACATCAATCATAATTATATTTACAATTGCCTTACATAGAAACTGGACCATAAAGCAACTTGATGTAAATAATGCTTTTCTAAATGGTGAATTGCAGGAAGAAGTTTACATGGAGCAACCAATGGGATTCAAAAAGGAAGGAACAGAAAAACTTGTGTGCAAACTGAACAAAGCTATTTATGGTTTGAAGCAAGCACCAAGGGTTTGGTTTGACAAATTAAAGTCAACCTTGGCCAGACTGGGATATAATTCCACAAAATCAGACAATTCTTTATTTACCAAGTTTTATAATAATGATGTTACTTACATTCTGATATATGTTGATGATGTTTTAATTACAGGAAATAATGAACAGGAGATCAATTATATTACAAACCAGCTAAACAAAGAGTTCTCCATTAAAGATTTTGGCAATGTCAATTATTTCTTGGGAATAGAAGTCAACAAAATCTCAGCTACAAAAATCCAGTTGAGCCAAAAGAAATATATTACTGAAATTCTTATGAAAGCCAATATGGAAAATGCCAAAGCTTTACCAACTCCTATGATGAGTAATCTACATTTATCAAAGATTAAAGGAGAACCTATATCAAATGTTAGACAATACAGAAGTTTAGTTGGAGCTCTACAATATGCTACTATCACTAGGCCAGAAATTTCATATAGTGTCAACAAGGCCAGTCAATTCATGCAAAATCCTTTAGATGAACATTGGAAAGCTGTCAAACGAATTTTGAGATATCTAAATGGTACTCTGGATCATGGTTTAACTTTACAATCAAGCAATGCAATCAATATTATAGCATATGCAGATGCAGACTGGGCAACAGACATTGATGACAGAAAGTCTACTACAGGCTACTGTGTATTTTTGGGTGATAATCCAGTATCGTGGTGTTCAAAAAAAACAAACAACTGTATCTAGATCCAGCACTGAAGCTGAATTCAGAAGTGTAGCAAGTGTTACAGCTGAAATCATGTGGATAGAATCATTGCTACATGAATTAAAGATCAAAACTAATAATAAAGCTACTGTCTGGTGTGATAATATGAGCACAATAGCACTCACAACAAATCCAGTATTGCATTCAAGAACAAAGCATATGGAACTAGATTTATACTTTATCAGAGAGCAAGTTATTAAAGGGAAGCTTAATGTTAATCACGTACCTGCAGCTTACCAAAGGGCAGATATTCTCACAAAACCCTTGTCGAAGAAAAATTTTCTTCGGCTAAAGCAATATCTTAAAGTTGAAGATTCTGGAAACAAGCATGGTACGAAAGCAGCAGTGACAACCTCTATAACTTCTTCAAAAAGTCTCGAACTCTCTCCAAAGGAGCTAAGATTCATGTCTGCAACTCAAAATCAAAAGTCTAGATGACTGTTCACAAACTTGATATCAGATGAGATATGTTATATGATCTCTTTCATTTCCAATAATCCAAACTGGAAGTTGATCCACAATTTGGTTGTGGCTCCTTATGGTAGAATTCTGATAGTTCATGATCCCTTCATGTTCTCTCTTACCGCTATCCTTTCCACCTCCCAACTTATCCATCTCCATGCAATTTTCCTGCCTTTGCAGTTGTCCTTCTATCTCACATTTATCTACGCAAACAATGTTGCTCCCTCAAGGCAAAACTTACTCAACATTATGCCTTCTCTACCTCAAGACTCTCACCCTTGGCTAGTGCTAGGTGATTTCAACTGCTGTTTCTTCTTGCAGGACAAGATGAGGGGCCTCCCTCTTATGCCAAGAGACATTGGTGCCCTAAACACTTCTATTTGTACTGATCTCCTCCTTATATTTAGAACTGGTTATCCATTCTCTTGGAACAACAAAAGTCGATATGGGTGCACGACGTTCACCAATATTGATCACTCCTTTTGCAACAATAAAGCATTTTCCATTTGGCCTTCCTTAACATCATTCCTGCCTTGCCCCATTCTGTCTGACCACTATCCCTTGCTTATTTCTTTTGGTCTTCAGTCTAGTAAAGGAAAATGAGCTTTTAGATTTTATAATGCATGGGTTTCAGATCCAAAATATCATATTATTATATCTAATGCTTGGTCAACTATTTTTTATGGAAATCCTATGTTTATTCTGTGAAGGAAATTGAAGTTTTCTAGGCTCTTAGGAAGTGGGCTATGAACAAATATGGTGATGGCTCTATTCCTTCCAAATCTCTTAAAGCCCAACTGCTGAAGGCTCAAGTGCTCTTGGAATCTAACCCTTCCAACTCAGATTTGGTCAAGCATGAGTCTGATCTTTTTCATCAACTTTCTGATGCTCTTGACTTAGAGGCTAGCATGAGAAGGCAGCAGTATCACCAGAAGTGGACCAATGAGGGTGATAAGAATACGACCTTCTTTAATGCTTCCATCAGAGACAAGCGTGCGAGGGAGCAGATCACAACTTAGTGGGATGCTGATGGGAGCTTGCTTTCTTCTAAGGAGGAAATTGACCAATATTTACTTGCATACTTCTCCGATCACCTTGGTAATGTAGCTAACTTTGAGCCCGAACTTGATATTCTTAATCAGTTGAACATGCTTCATTTGAACCACTCTTTGTGCTCCATGCTTATTGGTTGAGATACTGATAAGGAAAATTAAAAGGCTATATTTTCAATGAATTCTAAATCTTGTGGTGGTCCGGATGGTTTTAATGTTGTTTTCTTCAAAAGTAAATGGAGTATGGTTACTGAAGTTTTTTATGCCGTTGTCCATAATTTTTTCTCAAAATTCAAACTGTTAGGTGAAGTTAATGCCACTAACCTTGTCTTAATCCCCAAGGTCAGACCTCCAATCAATGCTTCCTCCTTTAGACCAATTTCTTGCTGTAACATTGTATACAAATGTATTTCTAGAATCCTAGCTTCGAGATTGGTGTTGGTTCTTCCTTCGATTATTTCCAAGAATCAGTCTGCTTTCATTCAAAATACGAACATACTGGATAATGTCATGATGGATCATGAACTAATCAAAGGGTATGGTACAAGCCAGTTTTATCCAAGAGCCATGTCGAAGCTTGATTTAAACAAGGCTTATGATAGTATTTATTGGACTTGAATTGTTCGTATCATGTCATTGATGGGCTTTCCTAATATTTTTGTTGCGGTTGTACTCTTTATGTCAACTCCTTCTTTCTCCCTCAACTACAATGCCATATCCTCTGGTTACTTCAAAGGGAAATAGGGCTTGTGGCAGGGTAACCCGATATCTTCTTACATTTTCATAATTGTTAGCATGTTTAGGAGTAAATTTGCTAATAGGAGGATACAATATCATCCCAAATGCAAGGACCTTAACATCTCATTCCTTTTCTTTGCGGATGATATCATGATATTCATAAAGCCTCATGAGCAGTCCATATCATGTATTATTGAAACTTTGAATGAATTTTACATAGCAATTGGTCTCAAATTGAACACTTCTAAATCTCACAACCTCAGCTGGTCTAGCTCCCACTGTAAGGAGTATAATTGAAACTATGTCAGGCATGCAACTTATGTCTTCTGATATGAAATATTTAGGGTTGCCTCGATGTACTGCTAGGGTATCAAAGGCTGGTTGCCTACCATTGTATGATAAGATCACTAGAAAATTGTCTGCTTGGCCAACCAGAATGCTATCACAGGCTGGAAGGCTAGTGCTAATTAAGTTTGTGTGCTTTTCAATGATGGTCTATTGAGAAAGGAAATTTATCCTTCCCTCTAAACTGTTGTGTTTGATCAGGGGATGCATTGATTAGATTCTTTTGGTCAGGAACAATATATGCTAGGAAGCTTATTCCTATATCATTCTCCAAGCTGGAGAGACCTCTTAATAAAGGTGGCCTTGGTATCATCAATATGCATGCTTAGAACAAAGCTGCTGTCAGTACTCATGTCAATGCAATCTTGTCGAGGAAGGATGGCTTATGGGTAGAATGGACATGGAGGCATAAGGACTTTTGGTTCATGGAAGTCCCTCCGGGAAGCAGTTGGATTTGGCGAAATATACTTGGTCTTAGGAGGGTTCTGACACATTAAATATTCTTTGTCTACTTTTAGTCAGGTCAACTTCTAGAGTGATCCTTCGGTTGATTATGGCCGTGTTTTGTCTAGGCAGATGTCTCATCGGGAAATACAACAATCCATGATTAGTCCCAGTGCTAGAGCAGTGGATTATGTTCATTATGGCAGGCTCCATGCTCCCATTTCCAGCAACCAGGTAGTTAATGCCCTATGGAACAGTCTAGCTCACCTGCCTGTTCAAATCAATCAGTGTGATGCCCTCAGTTGGAATGGCAGTTCACATAGTATTGGAGTGGTTTATAAGCTCCTCTATAGTATTGAAGCAATGCCGTGGTGTAAAGTAGTTTGAACATCTCACTCGCCAAGCAAGGATAATCTAATGTTATGGTAGACAATTAATGAAGCTCTTATGACCAGAGAAAAGCTTGTGTCTTTTGATATGGCTGTTGACCCTACGTGTGCCTTCTATAACATGGTTCCTGAACATGTTGATCACCTCTTTTTTGAGTGTGTTTATCTTAAGAGTATATGGATCGCTCCGATGCAAAAGATAGGGGTGAATAGCATCTCTGGTCTCACAATTTCTGACTGGCATATTCTACGAAAGGCAAACAAGTGGAGGGAGAAACAATAGGATATTGTTTTTTTTAAGAAATATATGTATGGGGTATGGGAAGAGAGGAACAAACGATGTTTTCATGGTAAGAGCTTATCTGGAGTGTCATTTTGGAATAAGCTTATGTCTGCAATTGCATTTGGTTTGCAGGGTAGCTTGCATAGCTTCTCTACACATCATATTAGTCTCTGGACATAGCTTTGTGCCTTTGTGATGTTGGTTTGCATGTTCTCGGTTGCTCTTTGCATGCTTGCTCTCTGTGCACTTTTGTTTTCCCCGTGTGTTTTTGGTTGTTAGTGTGCTTGTTTTCTATGTGTGCATGTTCCTTCTTTTTTTCCTTTTCTTTCTTTCTCTTGGACATGATGTTTGTTTTATGTCCTTTTTATTATTCATCGCAATATAATTTGGTAGGGGACCAGTCAACCTCGCTAGCTTTGCTAAAAAATTATAATTATTATTAAATCATTAAATTTCAATTAAATAATTCAATTTATTAAATATAAGGGCATTACTAAAAACACTTTTTAATTTAAAAAACAAATCAATTGACTTTATTTCATATTCTTGTTTAATAATAAAAATAAGTGTATACGTCCATCTCTGTGCGCGACGTTTTACGATTACATACATGTTTATAATTAAAATGGTTTTCGACCATTTTATAGATTTAAGTTTCGAGGAAAATATTTTTGTAAATATTTATTCAAAATAAGATAACTATTATATATTATCAAAACAATATTATTTGTATTATCAACCTTGTATTTGAATAACTTTAAAAATAAATATAACTTATTAAAGTGGTAAATTTGCGAGTCATTATAGACTTCCTCCTTAAAAGAATTTCATCCCCGAAATAACCCAAAGCAAAAAACAAATGGTTTTCCCAAAATATTTATTTTTCAACTTTCATTCATACGATATATATAGATCATCCGTACATAATACTTAATTCGATCTACTATTTGAGTTCACAACTTTACTTCCGAACTAGTATTGATTCCCCGATTCTTTAGCGTGGGCTCTAACCAGGATTTCTAATCAGGAAAACTCAAGTCTTTAACCACAAATCCTCATCAACGTTCTTCGTCAAAATCGAGTGATAAATTCTTTCTCGGATAAGTGTTAAACACGTCAAAGTTCCATACTCAAATCTTAGATTAAATCGTGCGATCAAATAATCCACGTACTTCATATGAATTTAATAATCTTTTCAAAAAAATTATGAAATCATTTCATAAAACTTTCATTCTTTACTCAAACTTTTATAAAGACACTTCTTTATACATAACCATTTTACATTTTTATTTCAAAATAATTTTTCTGAAAACACATTTCTTTTCAAAATTAATATCTTTTTATTATAAATATCTTAATGGTTTCTGAAAAACTTATTTTCATAATAATTCATTGAATTACTACAAACTTCCTTTATTAGTGAGGATTTAATTTTTAGTCGTTTCATAATACCATTTCTTCTTTATGAAAGAAAAATCCTTTATTTAAATTCTCTTACTCTTTTGCCCAAGAAATCTTATTAAAATATTCCTATATATGCGAAGTCGGCACAAACATCGTATTATAAATTTTCATACTTTTACATTCATCGTTTCAATTTGAACTTAAGTCAGAAATAAAACCAGCTCCCTAACACTGATACGATACGAAATACTAATCAAAATAACATCCCAACCGAATTATTATATAATAATAGAACTACCCTTAACTTCCCTACCCCACGTCTCTTTTACTCCTCTGAGTCCGAAGTCAATGGTGGACTCCAGTTTCCAAGGTCTGTCATAACTTCTCGTACTCCTTCCTCATCACTTTCTAGCTCATCGTCGACCTCATTATCATCTTCTTCTGGTTACATTTCTCCCTCAACCTGGTATCCATGGTTGGTTACATGGGACATGTCCCATGCCAATCAGTATTCCTGGAACTATCCCGCCCTCCTCTAGTTCTTCAAGGCCTTGCACACCCTCTTCCCATAGATTTTCGAACTCTTTGATTTTTTTCTTCTTCTGATGTTTCTTCATCATTTCTCTCCACTTGTTCTAGTTTATGTAGGAACTGGATGATCCTTTCTATCATACAATACGCTCTCTATTCAAATCCCATATCACATTACTACATTCACTAGATATAATAGCATCCGGGTCTTCCATTGGCTCTGATTCTTCTTCCATAGGCTCCACCTCTTCTTCCATGGGTTCTGACTATTCTTTCATAAGTTCCACTTCTTCTATAGGTTCCAATGCAGAGCTAGTAGGATTTTTTATCCAATTTCTTTCTGAGGCCTACCCAGTTCATCATCACTAGAAATTGTAATTATCTCTGGAGTTGTGGGTGGTATAAGCATTCCGGCCATTGGATATCCGTCTTTACCCCTTCGAATGTATTGGGCATGCTTCTCCTCAATTGGGAACCTACCCTTGCTAGGTGGATGTTTGGTTGCTCCTCTTCGTCACTAGAGAGAATAGTGAGGTTGTTCTTCTCGCCCCAATTTGCTCTGGAAGACTCCTTGTCACGATCTAAATTTCAGCGTTCGAAAATCGACATCCGTACTTCACTTGTACTTGAATGCCGCAGATTCAATCGTTGGAATTCGAGTCATGCCGGAGCTTATAACACAGTAAGTATAACAACACAGCGGAAAAAAAGAAATAGATGATATCATATACAACTCCAATAAATACAATATCCAGAATGATATACAACAATGATATCAATATGATACAACAATATCAGAGGTATGATACAATGCTACAACGGAAATAACAATAATGGAAGAGATCACTCCAAATGATCTACAGAAGAGAATGACTCCAACAACTCCAACATCAAGCTCAAACCACAAAGAGAAGCAAGGTCGGTCATCTTTGAACTCCAAGAAATGAACTAGCTCCAGATAATCTACTAAACCTGACTGTCTGAAAAACCCAACTCTAGACTGCCCGTGTGGAAAATTATGGGCACCCAGAGTTTAGGAAGGGAACAATAAACTCCAGGTCAGTCATGGGACTGGTGTGAGCAACAAAAACAGTTTATCTTTAAAACAAACAAAAGAATTTTAAACATTGAAATCCACAATGCTTTTGGAAAATGAAACTACCATAAGACCTCCCGCCACACACACAATGCAAACGCAGAATTGGAGGAGATTTCTTCTTATGATAGTCAAACATGCTTACTACGCAAAATCATTCGATTTAATATTATTATTAGTGCATAGTGCAGAAAATATTTTGAAATTATAATATTAATCTTAGCCAGCATAGGCATTTCACACTATGCCTACTATAGCTACCATCTAAACAGTGGGGTGCCACCATAAGTAAATGGCATGTTCTACAACTAAAACCGTACAAGGTTCGTATTGGGAATTGGATTTCCAACAAATGGTCAGGCTAAGGAACTTCCTATGCCACATGGGAACGCCTCTGGCGGGACGCCCCGAGAACCACCCTGGCTCTCTGCCAACACAAGGCCGGTTACCCCCTTCTGGGTAGTAAACCTGAGATATTCCACCCCCGGTCCTTTGGGACCTTTATCCGAGGCGGCTCGATCAAACAACAATCACACAGTAAATGAGATTGGAGTATCCACATAGGTTAAATACCAGGGCTCCATACCTGATACCACCCTTTTCCAGAAGGAATGGACATACCCTAGGGGAGCTACACCTGAAACCTTGCCGCATCTTTCCTGTTTCGACCATTACCGGTCTGTGAGGCTCGATGAGGTCTCGTCCACAAAGCTACGCTTTTTCACATAGCCATGCTTTGATCAACAAATGATCAGCAACACACAGCAGCACTCAGCATGCCACACTACCAAATTGGGAGTATATCACTAATAACCTTCAACTACATAACCTCTGAGCTCGTACGTCTCAGAGAAGGGTGTTAAGCTAAGAGAATAAATTCTCCGCCACCAACAGAAATGTATTTGAAAGAAATCAGTTTTATATCTCAAAGTGTATTGTCAGACATACAACCATACAAGTTTATTTCGGTTTTGAAAAAGAACCGAAGGCACTTCCGAAGAAGCCCTTGCAAATCCGGATAATTTCTAATCACATCCGGACTTCCCATCACAAAGGGTGTTAAAATCTCTATATCGGAGATCAGCCGATGCAGAGACATTCGACGAGTTGTCCTTTCATTTTCGAAAATATCTGGTCTTCACCACCGGCTTCAAATGCTATCCATATATGTCGTATCATTATTCGGAATGGGTTATATGACACAAAGGTCCTTTCCCGGCTAAACCGAATAATGAGCGCAGTATTTAAAAACATATGGATATTGGGATTTCAGTTAAGTCGCAACTTATTACCCAAAACTTTTCTTTCAAATGGTTTAAACACATACCATTTTAATCTTTTTAACAAAAAGATTCATTTCACAAAGTTCACCCAGTTTCACAAAAATTTATTCATAGATTTTTCCAAATCAATTTTCCATTTTAATTTGGATTAACTCATTAAATCTTTTAAACAAAGATTTAATTGATAGCTTTCAAAACAGTTCCATTTTGACCTTTTATACAAAAGATACACCTTCCCAATTTCCAAAACAAAGTTTAACAACCTTTCACAAAGATTCATTCATAATTCGGAAAACCATTTCCAATTCAAACTTGAAATTCCTTCAATTAAATTGGAATTTCATTTCTTATATGAAAGCTTTTATCATTTGAAAACAAATAGTCTTCATTTCGGAAAATTTGATTCATTTATATGAGTTAAGATATTTGGGTTAAATTCAATTTCTCAAAACCATACTTTTAAAATGGTTTAAATTCATATAAACACATTATAACATCTTTAACCATAAATTCCAACCATGGAATTCAATTCCAAATTTTGAATTCAAATTCAAAATTAAATTATTTAAATTGAAAAACTTTACCAAGTTATCCAAAATAACTTTTATCTTAAAAAATCCTTTTCAAAAGTTTTAATATTTAACCCAAATCCATTTCCAAAATCAATTGAAATTAAAATTTCAATTTCAAAAATATTAAATTTAAATCATCTGTGACTTAACCGATTTCCTCGTGAAATCCATATTTGTGTGTGTATGGTGTAATCCATGGGTTTTACATAGTAGTGCAACATCAATAAATCATCACAGATCAAAATACAGAAATATAGTTGATAAGCCGTATAACTATAACGCTTATCTTTTATTCACAGATCACATATATATAAATTACAGATAAATAAACTACAATACAGATCACACACAAATCAGGATATATCACACAGCATCATAGATCAAGGAATATCAACAATTCAATCATTCAGTCATGTCGAAACATTCATAGGTAAGTTCAATTTATTTATCTGATTAAATTAAATCAGATTAGTCACTAATCCTGGTTAATTAACATTAATTGATTACAACCATTTTGATTAATTATCTTTAATCATTAAATAATTAACCTTTAATTATTTAATTATCTTATAATTAATTTTCCTTAATTAATTTATTAACCCTTAATTAATTACCATTTAATTAATTACAATAAGTGATTATCCCTAATCACTTTCACCAATTAATCTTTAATTGATTATCCTCAAATAACATTAATTAATTTATTACAAAAATAATTATCCTTAATTAATTATAATAAGTGATTATCCCTAATCACTTATCTTAATAAATCACATTTGGTAATTAACCTTTAATTAATTACATTGATTAATTATCATTACAAATTAATTACCCTTCAATTACAATTTAATTCATCTGTAATCATTACTTAATTCACTACACCATAACAGCCATTTCGCAACACTTATTTTTTTCAATTACCAACACTTACTTGCGTTGTAAATTAATCACAGCAATAAGCGTTGCTAAGCAAGAAAAGTGTGACCGAATATACAGATTTATAATTTTTTAATTGCCAACGCTTATTAGAGTTGGAAATTTTGGTTAAATTGGAATTAGCTAATATTGGTCTGGGCAAAAAAGTAATTGAGTATCGTTTTCTGTGCTCGCCCTATTTCCCGATGCTCTATGCTTTTTTTCTTTACTGCTATGGAGAAATATTCATCGTTCGCCTTTCGCTCTAGAAATTCAGGCGATTCGCTCTGGCAATTTCCATCTTCTTCCTCTGCTGTTCTTCGGTGCCGTAAAATTTTGATAAATAAAGGTTGCCGCTGATTTCTCTTGCTCTCTACTCCCGTCCGTTGATTTTATTAGTACAGGTAATTGTTTCTGGTCGCTTTAATTTGTTTTTTAATCAATTCAGCCCTAGATTTATTTCTCTTAGTTTTTATGCATAGATCTAAGGTCAAACGGCGATCGTTACCACGATTTGCATAATTTTTTTTGGACGTTTTTCTACTTACGGATTAACAGTTGAACGTTGTTTACAGAAAACTGAAATTCATTATTTCATATTGAATGCGAATTTTAGGTTTTTCTATTGCTATAGTCTGTGTTTGTTGCCAATGATTTTTTGTTGGGTCTTGTCGAAGGATTTGTAGCAGTAGTCTAAAATCTATAATTTTGGTGAATATCAAAATCATACATGTGCGTTGGTATCAGAATAATGTCAACAGCCTCCATGTATTTCTCCATAAAACATGAAGAAAAGTCAAGTTTGTGAAATCTAATAGTTCTGCAACTTCCACCACCTACTGCTGGGTGCTTCAAGGACGAGATGCTTGACTTCTTGACTAAGAAGTGGAGCAACGATTTTGGGGTGAGCGATGATGCATAGCATCAGATGGTGCAGAATCAGGCAGGGTGAGGGAGGAGGGCATGTTGCCGAGGATAAGGGTGGGTTGTGTTTGGCCATGAAGTGGATGATGGTAGCATATATCCTTATGCACATCGACATCTATTCTTAATTCCTTTATTTTATTTTTCTATTCTCCGATATAGTTTTTTCACAAATAAAAGTGCATTTTGCAAGAAATCATACTATATTTTTTTGCAGATATTCCCTGATGAAATGCGGGTGTTTGCTGAGATGAGGAATATATTGTTTACATATTTTAAAGAAGGACATCAAGGGAGCTACTAAATTCTTCCTTTCAAGGCTTAAAGATCTGCACTTGTAAGTTTTTTTTACTACAACTAATTTTTTACTATTCGAGTGCATCTCTTTACGTTAGTAGTTGATTCTTTCTGTTGATCATTATAGTTATAGGGATCTTGGTTATAGTCATACTAGATTCTTTAAGTATTAGAATTTGGCATGTTGTATTGAATGTGGTCGATAATAGTTATAAATGACTACATGAATCAAATGAATTAAGTTGAGAAGAAAGGAAAAACACTAAAATTTGGCATGTTGTATTGAAGTGTATACGTATCTTTTTACTTCTGGTGGGAACAAAAAGTTTTTTCAATGGTGTTTGGAAATCAATTTTTAAAGTATTTTCCTTAAAGTTACAAGTTACTTTTAAGATTAAGGCCAATGACTAGCTCTCCACCATACTAGAAAGCTAAAACATGTCAAAATCAAAAAGGCTTTAATTAGCCATTCTACTCAAACTGATATTTAATCATTTTTAAAAATTTGTTTATGTGTGATGTCTATATGTGTCCAATGAAAACCTTGTTGGACCATATGCAAGAATTAAGTCGTCAAGCACTCGTCATACACATATACATATATAGTCGGCGGTAAAACAAATAAAATGAAGTGTCTGCCATTCGTTTTCAGCTTTTTCAGCATGTTACCGACTTTGCCTTTTCTTGGACTGAAACCCTAATCTTTGGCTGCCTTTCTTTAGAAATTAAAACATAAAGCAAGTAAATGTTGGAATAAATCAAAAGAAACATAGCAACTGTATTCCTGCATAACTGATCTTATACTGTTTGCCAAAGCTTTGCATGCACAACTTCATTTTCAGCATCGAAAGTAGATTTTACTAACAATAAGAAGAAGTTAAGATGAGCAAAAACAAGTACATTAGCAAGTGTAAAGTAGGGTTAGATGATAGGATTTGGCTTTACTAACAGTAATTGATCACTATTTCTCAGTTTAGAAGTGTATCAATGTAAAAAATAGTAATTGGTTATTTTAAGGAAGAGAAATTGTGTTTTTTATGAACCACTATTGTTGATACATGTTGTAGTAGAAGTAAGAGATGTGCTTATCCCTTCTTATTTATTGTTAATAACAAAATAAATAGTATTGTTTTCTCATAAACAATTATTATGAGTGGCTGGCTTTATTATTTAAAGCAGAGCACAGAAACACTGGTCTTCGGATCAACGATTTGCTGTCTTTGATAAATGATGTTAATAATTTGAGTCTATTAAAATATTCCATATAAGCATTTTTGGACTTTTTACTGTTAGGCTTTCCAAAAAATCAAGTGGTTAAAATTGGCAGTAGTTTGAGTAGTAGGTAAAATGGTGAAATCCATGTTAATGTATGTGCCAAAATTGGAAGGGAAAATAAAAAAGTTGGGTCAAATTATGTATAAAGTAGCCGGGTTATTATCAAATTTTATGTACTTTGCGAAAAAGGAAAAAGGAAACAAAAGAATACATCGGTATACTGTAAGAGTTTAAAGTAGGTCTGAACATAAAATGTAGGTGTGATGGAGAGGCTAATCATTACGGGAGGTAAAGGCATGCTTGACCTTTATTCCTGGTCGTGCAGGTGGTAACTCTCTTAATTATTATACTTAGTTTTATCTATAAGATTAGCATTCATGCAACAAATATCCATGCAAATAGAATATGGATTCTGAAAATTATCAGTATAAATAAGCAATGCTAAAGACTATAGCATTAGTACAAGCCGCTAATTAAAATATTTTTCATGTTGCATATTATATCAAAATCCCAATGTCCAATGAAGAGATCATACCAAATACAAAGATAACAAAATAATTGGTTGGTAAACAAGCATTTATTTTCTATTTTTTGTACACAGTTGATAAATTAATAAAACCCGAAAGCAATCTTCCAATACCCACGTTAATATATTTAAATAGATAGATTCGTTAACTGCTTGTTTTTTTGTATAAGGCTACATTATATGATATTATATACAGCCATTATAATATATCGGTCAAAAGTTAAGAATCATGTTGAATGAAACCATGTTAGGTCTTTGTAATTTGTAGGCAATACTGGATTGTTTTCATATTTCAGATCTGTAGCTTGAATTGTTTCATGTGAATTCAAATTTTTTGTTTCAATTTTTTATATTACTTAATGTAATGAAAAGATTGCTACCTGATGTTGTATTGATGATATTCTATTAGGAAATTTTGATTCAAACCAACATACATATGGATTGAAAGTTAGTTGTTGTCTTATGATGCAGTTATGGAGGCATTAATTAGTCATCATTGAGTAATGCTAGTGGTTATCACGGTTGACATAAAGAGACCTACCGCAACAAATACTCTTGGAGCCAGATAAGTGCAAATGTGTTCTTTGTTTGGAAGCTTAATAGTTCTTAAGTGGTTATGGGGGTTCTTATTCATCCAGGTGACATATAATAGTTCTTTTACATAACTAGTTAAAAGCACATCAGCCTTGACAGGTATGTGAACATAAAAATTAGAATTTTAATGTGCATAATTCTTATAAAATCTTGTATATAGCGTGGGGAAAGAAAATATCATTTAACATTACTATTATAGGCATTTATGACTCGGGTGCCTCAAAATCATCACATGCATCTTTTAAAGTTAGACATAAATTGTACTATGATTTTGTTTGCAAAAATAAGTTCATTGTGCCCACGAGTATCGATCATTATTGGATATGATTCCTGGTGTTTCTACATCAGAAGAGAGAATATATAGATCTTTTGTTCATTTCCTATAATCATTGTTCTAACTTATTAGACTGGAAACACAACTGGTTCAGTATAAATTATATAATGTTTATTAAATTTCTTAATGTAGCTTGGAGATCACTATAAAGTTGTTATTTGTAGTAGCTTATTTGACATGGTGCATTAACATAATTTATGGCCATTGGTCGTGAGATCCAATCAAGTGCCATATGCCATATTCCCTTCGTACTAAATACTTGGATCAATTCATGTACCATTAGTATTTCATTCTTTTATTGATCTAAAAGCTTGAGTTGTATCAAACCAATTGTCGTCCAAAAATGCTATATTATTTGGAAATGTTATTTATGCACAAACTTTATACCAAACTATATTAAAAATTGCAAGTACTCATATGTGTACACTTACTGGTAGTTTTGCACAAACATAGATTTAGTTCATTTTTCATAACCGAGAATTCTACTTTTTATGTTTAGGTATTTATCTATTCTTTGTGTTCAAACCTGCAGTAAGACTTGCGCCATGAACTAGAAAACAAAGCTTACAAAGTAATTTAAAACTAACATGAAAGAAATGGGAAGCGGCAACGAGTGGAGAGATTAAAAGCATTATTAGACTGACTTAATATGGAGGACCTATGGATGATGTCAAGGTAGCAAACGAAAGTAAAATTATGGCTTTTCAAACATTAAGAAAGCCTTATGAACTATGGATACCAAATGATTATAAAAAAATGTCTCGGTCATCCTGAGCTAGCTACAAACCTTTTGATCATTTTCCTGTAATCATTATTATTTGTTCAAATGTGGCTTATTTTATTTCGTTTTAGTTTCTTATTTATTCAAGTAACATTAACAGTAATAAACAAATTCATATATTTGGTTACTGTCATTGCCTATTTAAAGATGTGATTGAGCATAATGTTACACGTTTTATGGATGAAAAGATAGATATGTAGAATTAGTTTGCAACATACACCCGTTGATAACCTGTACATACATAATATTTTTGCATTACAATGATTCTTTCTTTGGATTTGTTCAGTGTGGAAATGACACTGACAGACTTAGTTGGCACCTAATTTATGATCACAGTAATATAATCCTAAGTAGTGTGATATGGATGAGAGCTATTTTGTATTTTCTAACCATTATCAGTTGATTTTAAAAGGTTAAGGCATCTTTTTTTACCTCTTTGGCCAAAAGTTAAAATTAGGGTA
The DNA here is from genome assembly GCA_030737815.1 of Allium fistulosum. NCBI lineage: Eukaryota > Viridiplantae > Streptophyta > Magnoliopsida > Asparagales > Amaryllidaceae > Allium > Allium fistulosum. The sequence goes on along the minus strand of CM060902.1, from coordinate 1,558,910,006 downwards.
CTTTGGAGAAATTAGGGTACTTTGGTTAAAATTAGGGTACTTTGGTTAAAATTGGCAGTAGTTTGAGCAGTAGGTAAAATGGTGAAATCCATGTTAATGTATGTGCCAAAATTGGAAGGGAAAATAAAAAAGTTGGGTCAAATTATGTATAAAGTAGCCGGGTTATTATCAAATTTTATGTACTTTGCGAAAAAAGGAAAAAGGAAACAAAAGAATACATCGGTATACTGTAAGAGTTTAAAGTAGGTTTGAGAATTTAGTAAAGTAATTGAGTACTGGTTTTCTGATAAATCTTTGACCTAACTTTCATTTGTTTGATAAAATCTTTTAATGCTTTTGAAATTCACTGTTAATCCTTGTCTTGTATTATTTTCAGATGGAAATAAAAGAACCGATAACTAAAGTTTCAGGATCATCGGGAATATGAATGGGACAGAAATCTAAAGATTGAAGTGGAGAAAGTAATTTGGGTGGATGATGTTCTTGAACCGGATGCACCAATTTATGATGGTCCTCAAAATGGAATGTACAAGTTATGTGATTTTTCAGATGGAGGTTTCGTTATATGGCCGGAGTTTCGTATTCGGTATTTGTAGAATTTCACTATGAAATTTACGTTGTCTTTTGTATTCCAATTTGACATTGTTATGAAGTAGTTGATTATGTATTGAATTAACCAACTTAATTATGTATTATACTTGTTATGAAGTAGTTGACATTGTTATGAAGTAGTTGACTATGAAATTTATGTTGTTATTTGATTATGAATATTGTAAATTTTGGGTTTCTATTGAATGTAGTATAATAATGCATATCATGTCAGTTATTAATTGTTTATTAATGTTAAAATAATTGACTATATTGAGAATGAAAATATTTCAGCGTTATAAGCGTTGGCAATTAAAATTTACCAACGCTTATAAGTGTCAGCATAGAAAATTAAACAATGTCGGATGGTTAATTTGCCAACGTTTATAAGCGTTGCTAAATAATATACACCAACGTTTATAAGCGTTGGCGAATACAACCTTCCAACGCTTATAAGCGTTGGGAAACTAAACTCGCCAATGCTTATAAGCGTTGGCAATAAATTGCGACGCCCCTACAGTGACGCTAATAAGCGTTGCTGAAACTGTTTGCGACAGTTATACTCGTTGGGAATCACCTGTTTTGGTGTAGTGATTCAAACATCAACTTATTACATTTTTAAAACACTTAGGAAATTAATTACATAGCTAACCTAACATATATAATTACTTTAAAACAAAACAATTTTAAACAATATTTTAACTTTAAAAATTAAATCTTTAGAACTTGTTTTAAAACTTGTTTAAACAGTTTACTTAGAAACTTGATATCATTTCTATCAAAAACTTGTTCACTTTTATTTAAACTTTAAAACTTGATTTAAAGTTGTTTTGCTTTTAAACTTGAACCCTTTTCCTTTGCTTTTGAAACATATTAATTTTTGACATATCTTAAAACTTGTTCCTGCTTTATTAAAAAAACTGTTAGCAAATTTACCTCTTATACAAAACCTGGTTAACATCGTTGTTTAAAATAAGCTTGTTTGCTTTACAAATTTTTAACCTTTGATAACTTTTCAAAAGACCCGAGCTACTACCATTCTAGCTTCGAGTCCAGCACCCTAAATCTTCGAGTAATACTCGAGTAAACCCACGAACAAAACAAAACCCAACTTACAAGTTTCAGATCACCAGAAACTTGTGCTCGTACACGTGCACAACGGCGGCGATCGACTCCAAGCGAAGCTACCTCGTTGAGCACGTCGACGATTCCCCTTGCTCCTCTTCCCGATCGCCAGAACCACGATGCCACCTCGAAATCGAAAATTGACCCATCATCCAAACCTGGAAAAACATTACCAGCTCCACCATCAAACCTGAAACCGCCTCGTCCTACCAACACCGACCACTGGAGACGATGCCACTTCGTCCACGTCATGGCCATACCCTCCTCGACCATCCCCTAGAATCGCGAACCACTCGATCAAGCGACTGCGACGAAATCAAAAATTTACAGAACATAGAAAATGTTGAACCCAAAACCCTATATTTGCTTCATCCCAAAAATCCTTGCATTGGAAATTTTTTTTAGCATTTTTCCTGTGATCAACGAGTATCGAGCAAGCTCCAACATGAATTACAACATCTAATATTTGTTGGATTATCAGATATTCACAGAAAAAAACATTTTTGGTTCCTTTTAAACTGCACCTTGATTTCTTACTTAAAAATCATCATTTTTATGTTAAAAATCTTAACTTTGTGTGTTAAGTCAAGATATGGGATCAATTTAACAAATTAAAACATTTAAATTTTTTAACAGTTGTTTCCTTTCTTACTTTAAACCTGTATAAACAGTATTTATAATTTACTGTCATGCTTTAAAACCATTTCCAGGTTATGATTTTAAGTTTTAAACAACTTACTTAGTTAAAAATCCTAAGCTTAAGATATTTATATGAAGATGTATTGGTTTTCTTTATATTTCTTTGCTCAGAACTTGAAATATTAAAGAACATCACATATTAAACTTCCAGAGAACATCTCAGAACCACATACTTACATCATACAGCAACACAAGATTTATGAACTAATTACCAAACTTAAACTAAAAAAACTGTATGTTTACTCACCGAAATATAATTGAACAGAGAATGAAGCTATGATCTTGTTTTCCAGTCTTTTATTGATGATGTTGCTGTGTTCCAGGTTGAAGCTTGTTTGATTACTTGATTTACTTCTGGTTTGATAATTTGTTTACAGGCTTGATAAAATGGTTACAGGTTTGAAAATATTTTGAGGAGATGTTTAAGTTTGTAAAATGGTGATATATTTTCTTCTGGTTTGCTAAATTTTCTTTTGTGAACGAACTGATGGAAAGCTTGATACATAAAAGAAAGCAAGTTACAGGTGATAATCTTATTTGTACAATATAGGTGATATTTGTATTTGTTTGTACAACAATACAGGGATATTTTTCTTTCTATGGTGGCTGCATTAATTAACATGTACCAGCTTACACTTATCTTTTTACTTTCGTTTGTACATTGCATAAGAAAAGAATCTGGTGGCTTCCTTTGCTTGTTCATACTTATCTCTTTTTTCTTTCTTACTTGTTTGCATACTTATATTTGTATTTGTTTGTATATAAGTTCTTATAAATTTTTGTTTATATTTCTTCTTTTGCCTTATGGATTTGTGATGTATCTTTATAGTTTACATAACCAAAATTTTAAGATATTTATTTTATTTCTTTTGCCCTTGTACTTTGTAATATAAATAAATTCCTATTTTAATATGTTGTTAAATTTCTAGCAATTGTTTACTTTGGATTTTATAGTTTACCCTTTTATATATTTATTTCTAGCTTAAATTATTATTATAAATTTTACTTTAATATTTATTATCTTGTATTTCTCTATATATATTTATTTATTATTTTGTAAATATATTTTTATAAACTCAAATATTTGTTAAATCATCAATTCTAAATTCTAAATTATTTATTATATTATATTTGTGTCAAATGTCTATATTCTTATATTTATTTTCCTCAAACCATTTATTTGAGATTTTAAACTCAAATTCAATATATATATATAATTTCAAATCTACTTATATATGACATTTACGTATATATTCACATATATATAAAATATTTAAAATTTAAATGATTTACACAGAATTTATTTGAATTCGGGAAACTCGCTTCAATTCACAATTAATTTTACAATTTTTATTCAAAAATTAAATTAATTATCAATTTAAATTTATATAAAATTCGGGGTCGTTACAACCTTCCATTCTAAAAAAAAATTTCGTCCTCAAAATTGCAGGTAGGGAAACAATAAAGATAGATACTCAAAGATAAAGAAATAGTTTTCCGGGTCAAACTGGATATCTATTCTGTATTTGGCCCACCAAATCAGAATATCACCAATATGAGAACAAACTCATTCAATACTACACAGGATACTCGGGTTATCCAGATCTATGAAATATGCAGGGGCATCGGTCAGTTCGAAGGGATAACTATCCATTCGTAGAATATATTGGGACCCAAAGAATAGACAGATGTATGGATATAATTTCCAAAGCTTTTTAATTTAGAAACCAAATTATACCTATTAACCATAGCAACCAAAGCAACCAATTCATCCAAACAAACAATTTTGGTCCATCCGGAGTTTATGTCCCATATTAATATATCGAATCTCCTTTCTGGATCTACCAGAAACTATCGAAGAATTGAAAAGAGATATTGAACAAAAGAGATTGATAGAGAAAAGATTGTTTCTTTGTTGTTATAGGGTATTGACCATTTCGTGGTGGTACTACCCTGTCCCCTATCTCATCCTCTTCTTGCACTCATACTCACTATCAGTGGATAGTAAGAGAATTTACTAAGGCATTCGAACGGATATCTGAGGAATACTCATTCTAGGGTATACATCACCCTATCTCTAATGAGCTACTTAATGTGTTATACTCCTGAGCTAAAGTTCAACCTTAGCTCTGATACCAATCTATCACGATCCAAATTTCAGCGTTCGAAAATTGACATCCGTACTTCACTTGTACTTGAATGCCGCAGATTCATTCGTTGGAATTCGAGTCATGCCGGAGCTTATAACACAGTAAGTATAACAACACAGCGGAAAAAAAGAAATAGATGATATCATATACAACTCCAGTAAATACAATATCCGGAATGATATACAACAATGATATCAATATGATACAACAATATCAGAGGTATGATACAATGCTACAGCGGAAATAACAATAATGGAAGAGATCACTCCAAATGATCTACAGAAGAGAATGACTCCAACAACTCCAACATCAAGCTCGAACCACAAAGAGAAGCAAGGTCGGTCATCCGTGAACTCCAAGAAATGAACTAGCTCCAGATAATCTACTAAACCTGACTATCTGAAAAACCCAACTATAGACTGCTCGTGTGGAAAATTATGGGCACCCAGAGTTTAGGAAGGGAACAATAAACTCCAGGTCAGTCGTGGGACTGGTGTGAGCAACAAAAATAGTTTATCTTTAAAACAAACAAAAGAATTTAAACATTGAAATCCGCAATGCTTTTGGAAAATGAAACTACCATAAGACCTCCCGCCACACACACAATGCAAACGCAGAATTGGAGAAGATTTCTTCTTATGATAGTCAAACATGCTTACTACGCAAAATCATTCGATTTAATATTATTATTAGTGCATAGTGTAGAAAATATTTCGAAAGTACAATATTAATCTTAGCCAGCATAGGCATTTCACACTATGCCTACTATAGCTACCATCTAAACAGTGGGTCGCCACCATAAGTAAATGGCAGGTTCTACAACTAAAACCCTATAGGGTTCGTATTGGGAATTGGATTTCCATGGTCAGGCTAAGGAACTTCCTATGCCACATGGGAACGCCTCTGGCGGGACGCCCCGAGAACCACCCTGGCTCTCTGCCAACACAAGGCCGGTTACCCCCTTCCTAGGTAGTAAACCTGAGATATTCCACCATCGGTCCTTTGGGACCTTTATCCGAGGCGCCTCGATCAAACAACAATCACACAGTAAATGAGATTGGAGTATCCACATAGGTTAAATACCAGGGCTCCATACCTGATACCACCCTTTTCCAGAAGGAATGGACATACCCTAAGGGAGCTACCCCTGAAACCTTGCCGTATCTTTCCTGTTTCGACCATTACCGGTCTGTGAGGCTCAATGAGGTCTCGTCCACAAAGCTACGCTTTTTCACAAAGCCATGCTTTGATCAACAAATGATCAGCAACACACAGCAGCACTCAGCATGCCACACTACCAAATTGGGAGTATATCACTAATAACCTTCAACTACATAACCTTTGAGCTCGTACGTCTCAGAGAAGGGTGTTAAGCTAAGATAATAAATTCTCCGCCACCAACAGAAATGTATTTGAAAGAAATCAGCTTTATATCTCAAAGTGTAGTGTCAGACATACAACCATACAAGTCTGTTTCGGTTTTGAAACAGAACCGAAGGCACTTCCGAAGAAGCCCTTGCAAATCCGGATAATTTCTAATCACGTCCGGACTTCCCATCACAAAGGGTGCTAAAATCTCTATATCGGAGATCAGCCGATGCAGAGACATTCGACGAGTTGTCCTTTCGTTTTCGAAAATATCCGGTCTTCACCACCGGTCTTCAAATGCTATCCATATACGTCGTATCATTATTCGGAATGGGTTATATGACACAAAGGTCCTTTCCCGGCTAAACCGAATAATGAGCGCAGTATTTAAAAACATATGGATATTGGGATTTCAGTTAAGTCGCAACTTATTACCCAAAACTTTTCTTTCAAATGTTTAAACACATACCATTTTAATCTTTTTAACAAAAAGATTCATTTCACAAAGTTCACCCAGTTTCACAAAAATTTATTCATAGATTTTTCCAAATAAATTTTCCATTTTAATTTGGATTAACTCGTTAAATCTTTAAAACAAAGATTTAACTGATAGCTTTCAAAACAGTTCCATTTTGACCTTTTATACAAAAGATACACCTTCCCAATTTCCAAAACAAAGTTTAACAACCTTTCACAAAGATTCATTCATAATTCGGAAAACCATTTCCAATTCAAACTTGAAATTCCTTCAATTAAATTGGAATTTCATTTCTTATATGAAAGCTTTTATCATTTGAAAACAAATAGTCTTCATTTCGGAAAATCTAATTCATTTATACGAGTTAAGATATTTGGGTTAAATTCACTTTTTCAAAACCATACTTTTAAAATGGTTTAAATTCATATAAACACATTATAACATCTTTAACCATAAATTCCAACCATGGAATTCAATTCCAAATTTTGAATTCAAATTCAAAATTAAATTATTTAAATTGAAAAACTTTACCAAGTTATCCAAAATAACTTTTATCTTAAAAAATCCTTTTCAAAAGTTTTAATATTTAACCCAAATCCATTTCCAAAATCAATTGAAATTAAAATTTCAATTTCAAAAATATTAAATTTAAATCATCTGTGACTTAACCGATTTCCTCGTGAAATCCATATTTGTGTGTGTATGGTGTAGTCCAGGGGTTTTACACAGTAGTGCAACATCAATAAATCATCACAGATCAAAATACAGAAATATAGTTGATAAGCCGTATAACTATAACGCTTATCTTTTATTCAAAGATCACATATATATAAATTATAGATAAATAAACTACAATACAGATCACACACAAATCAAGATATATCACACAACATCATAGATCAAGGAATATCAACAATTCAATCATTCAGTCATGTCCAAACATTCATAGGTAAGTTCAATTTATTTATCTGATTAAATTAAATCAGATTAGCCACTAATCCTGGTTAATTAACATTAATTGATTACAACCATTTTGATTAATTATCTTTAATCATTAAATAATTAACCTTTAATTATTTAATTATCTTATAATTAATTTTCCTTAATTAATTTATTAACCCTTAATTAATTACCATTTAATTAATTACAATAAGTGATTATCCCTAATCACATTCACCAATTAATCTTTAATTGATTATCCTCAAATAACATTAATTAATTTATTACAATAATAATTATCCTTAATTAATTATAATAAGTGATTATCGCTAATCACTTATCTTAATAAATCACATTTGGTAATTAACCTTTAATTAATTACATTGATTAATTATCATTACAAATTATTTACCCTTCAATTACAATTTAATTAATCTGTAATCATTACTTAATTCAAACATCAACTTATTACATTTTTAAAACACTTAGGAAATTAATTACATAGCTAACCTAACATATATAATTACTTTAAAACAAAACAATTTTAAACAATATTTTAACTTTAAAAATTAAATCTTTAGAACTTGTTTTAAAACTTGTTTAAACAGTTTACTTAGAAACTTGATATCATTTCTATCGAAAACTTATTCACTTTTATTTAAACTTTAAAACGTGATTTAAAATTGTTTTGCTTTTATACTTGAACCCTTTTCCTTTGCTTTTGAAACATATTAATTTTTGACATATCTTAAAACTTGTTCCTGCTTTATTAAAAAAAACTGTTAGCAAATTTACCTCTTATACAAAACCTGGTTAACATAGTTGTTTAAAATAAGCTTGTTTGCTTTACAAATTTTTAACCTTTAATAACTTTTCAAAAGAAACCCGAGCTACTACCATTCTAGCTTCGAGTCCAGCACCCCCAAATCTTCGAGTAATACTCGAGTAAACCCACGAACAAAACCCAACTTACAAGTTTCAGATCACCAGAAACTTGTGCTCGTACACGTGCACAACGGCGACGATCGACTCCAGGCGATGCTGCCTCGTTGAGCACGTCGACGATTCCCCTTGCTCCTCTTCCCGATCGCCAGAACCACGATGCCACCTCGAAATCGAAAATTGACCCATCATCCAAACCTAGAAAAACATTACCAGCTCCACCATCAAACCTGAAACCGCCTCGTCCTACCAACACCGACCACTGGAGACGACGCCACTTCGTCCACGTCATGGCCATACCCTCCTCGACCATCCCCTAGAATCGCGAACCACTCGATCAAGCGACTGCGACGAAATCAAAAATTTACAGAACATAGAAAATGTTGAACCGAAAACCCTATATTTGCTTCATCCCAAAAATCCTTGCATTGGAATTTTTTTTAGCATTTTTCCTGTGATCAACGAGTATCGAGCAAGCTCCAACATGAATTACAACATCTAATATTTGTTGGATTATCAGATATTCACAAAAAAAAACATTTTTAGTTCCTTTTAAACTGCACCTTGATTTCTTACTAAAAATCATCATTTTTATGTTAAAAATCTTAACTTTGTGTGTTAAGTCAAGATATGGGATCAATTTAACAAATTAAAACATTTAATTTTTTAACAGTTGTTTCCTTTCTTACTTTAAACCTGTATAAACAATATTTATAATTTACTGTCATGCTTTAAAACCATTTCCAGGTTATGATTTTAAGTTTTAAACAACTTACTTAGTTAAAAATCCTAAGCTTAAGATATTTATATGAAGATGTATTGGTTTTCTTTATATTTCTTTGCTCAGAACTTGAAATATTAAAGAACATCACATATTAAACTTCCAGAGAACATCTCAGAACCACATACTTACATCATACAGCAACACAAGATTTATGAACTAATTACCAAACTTAAACTAAAAAAAAATTGTATGTTTACTCACCGAAATATAATTGAATAGAGAATGAAGCTATGATCTTGTTTTCCAGTCTTTTATTGATGATGTTGCTGTGTTCCAGGTTGAAGCTTGTTTGATTACTTGATTTACTTCTGGTTTGATAATTTGTTTACAGGGTTGATAAAATGGTTACAGGTTTGAAAATATTTTGAGGAGATGTTTAAGTTTGTAAAATGGTGATATATTTTCTTCTGGTTTGCTAAATTTTCTTTTGTGAACGAACTGATGGAAAGCTTGATACATAAAAGAAAGCAAGTTATAGGTGATAATGTTATTTGTACAATATAGGTGATATTTGTATTTGTTTGTACAACAATACAGGGATATTTTTCTTTCTATGGTGGCTGCATTAATTAACATGTATCAGCTTACACTTATCTTTTTACTTTCGTTTGTACATTGCATAAGAAAAGAATCTAGTGGCTTCCTTTGCTTGTTCATACTTATCTCTTTTTTTATTTCTTACTTGTTTGCATACTTATATTTGTATTTGTTTGTATATAAGTTCTTATAAATTTTTGTTTATATTTCTTCTTTTGCCTTATGGCTTTGTGATGTGTCTTTATAGTTTACATAACCAAAATTTTAAGATATTTATTTTATTTCTTTTTCCCTTGTACTTTGTAATATAAATAAATTCCTATTTTAATATGTTGTTAAATTTCTAGCAATTGTTTACTTTGGATTTTATAGTTTACCCTTTTATATATTTATTTCTAGCTTAAATTAGTATTATAAATTTTACTTTAATATTTATTGTCTTGTATTTCTCTATATATATTTATTTATTATTTTGTAAATATATTTTTATAAACTCAAATATTTGTTAAATCATCAATTCTAAATTCAAAATTATTTATTATATTATATTTGTGTCAAATGTCTATATTCTTATATTTATTTTCCTCAAACCATTTATTTGAGATTTTAAACTCAAATTCAATATATATATATATATATAATTTCAAATCTACTCATATATCACATATATGTATATATTCACATATATATACAATATTTAAAATTTAAATGATTTACACAGAATTTATTTGAATTCGGGGAAACTCGCTTCAATTCACGATTAATTTTACAATTTTTATTCAAAAATTAAATTAATTATCAATTTAAATTTATATAAAATTCGGGGTCGTTACACTCCTCCTTCTAGTAATTTCCTCTATATGGTTTCTACGAGGTAAAAAACATTTCCTTAGACATAAGCAATAGGTAATTTTCTTAATCTAACATATTCTTAGGTGGAGAGGTTTGCTAGTTGCTTGGTATTAATTTTCTCAAACCAAGGTTTGGTCAATACTCGTAAAATGACTCGAGATCCATTTCTAAAGATAGCTGTTAAAATTCTTTTGTATGAAAAAAATTTTTATCCCTCCAAAAATATTTGAAACCTCAACAAATCTATTTTTAATCATTTCTCAAAAATATAGTTTTAGGTAAAATGATTTTAGATACAAATTTTCAAAACAAAAATCATTTGTATATTTCAATAACAAATAAGCGCTTATATATAATACTCTCAAACTCATTCTAGGGTATTACTACCCCTACCAAAGCTAAGTTGTTTGCTGAACCTAAGCTCTGATGCCAAAATGTGAGGAACCGTTTCTTCGACTCTTGGAAATTGACATTAATACATCCTCGGTATTCATGTGCAGCCAATCCAAGTGTCGGAGAGGTGGATTCTCGAGGGTAATAAAGAAAATAAAGGTAGAACAACATTTCACATATATTATTTCAACAAATAATCATTACAGTGAAAATTTAAATACATTTATCAGAGTTAAAAATGTTGTCCCTATAAACGTGGAATACAACAATAAATGGGTGTGATGGAAATGGATAACAATCTTTAGAAGAATCTTCTAACTCCATCCTTTGAGCTCCATCTAGATTTCTTCTAACTAAACCTGACTACTAGGCTTCACAAGAAAATTAGAGTACCTAGAGTTTAAGGAAAAGGAAAATAAATTCCAGGTCAGTCATAGGATTGTTGTGTGAAACTCAAAATACGTGTTTTGAAAACAAAGGGTATCACATAAGACCACGTCGCACATAAACATGGAACGACTTTTTACCTTATGATAACCAAAACATTCGCTACGCAAAAATCATTTGATATTATTTTTAATGACATTCCTTTGAAAACATTTGCAAGTAAACTTATTAATTTTAGCCAAAATTGTTGCCATTATTAAATTCTAGACATGTTACGCTCTACAAACAAAACTCTTACAAGGCTCGTTTGGAGAATTGATTTCCATACAATGGCAGGTAAGGGACTACCTTCCATACAGTAGATCTTTAGAGGAATGTACCGAGGATACACAAACAATCCTCCGCATCAGGCAAGACCGGTCTATACCTATTTGGCACTCATACGTGGCCTGGATAGAAACCGAATATGACATCACCTCGGTCGTTTCTGACCTATCCGGGGCCCCATAGCGTACACTATATACTCGACATATAGAGAGTAATCTAGAAAGGTGATGACCATACCCTAATGGTTGCGAACCACATATCCTTGCGACGTACCCTGTTTAAGCCATTACTATGTGATGAGGCTTGAAGTAGCTATTATCTTTCATATAGCACATTCCACTTTGAATGTCATATTGCCATTCCATAGTTACACAACTGATTTCTACAAATCTATAACTCGTGAGCTCATACGTCTCAGGAAAGGGTGTTAAGCTAAGAGAAGTTGCCTTCTCCGCCACCAAACAAATGATAAGTTCGTAGAGATCAATTTATATAACTAGAAATGCAATGTCAGACATTCGTCCATACTAGTTATCCAGGAATAGGACAAATCGAAGGTACTCTTCGACCACATCCTGTCGGGAATTACCCTTAGGATAGTAGCGAGAAGTCCTTACATTGAAGATCTTAAATGAAGAACTACTACCACATGATATGATAAGGGAAATTCCCCCGACAGTCAGTGACAAGCAGCCCTCCATTCCATCTTCCAAATTATATCCATGTCTTCACTTCGAATACGTAAATTGGTTCGAAGTGGTCTTCGGATAGAAATCAACCAAATCCGACCCCGATTCCTGCGAACCAATCATCGATAAAAGAGGTCAAGTAAACAGGTGAATAATATTTGACTAATTCATTCCTTTTATCAAAAATACCTTTTAGATATATATTACTTTAAAGCATTTCTTTCCCGTATATACGGTATCAGTAAACCACATTTATCAAATCCTTTGATTACTTAAAAATTTTTGAATCTTGGAATAAGTCTAGATCATTTCATTTTTCACTTAGGAAAATATTTACAAACATTTGATTTAAATCTTAACAAAGATTTGTCAATTCAAAACTCAAAATTTTGATTGAGTTAAAACCATGTTATCTAGGATGTTAATCCAAAACAATTAAATATTAAGTGAGCAGAATCTATAGAAATCATTTAATTCTACTTAATATCAATTCCCATATTCACCAAGTACTATGGGCGGAATATCGGTGAAATCCCCTTTTAAATTACACAAATAGTATGAGTTCCCTCTTCGATCTTTAACAATGAGTACAAGAAGATTATTTCCATAAAATCCAAGTTGTTTTATTCGGAAAATCATATACTTTATACTTTGAAAAATTTTGATCCGAGTAAATTAAATTTACTATCCCATCTGTTAGACCAGTCCTGACAGCTAGGGAGAGTAGGAAACTGGTTTTCCAAACTCAAGCCTAGACACTATCTCTCTACCACCCATAAGGCGGTCAAGTTATTTGATTGACTCAGAATCATTTAACAATTCCATAAATCATTCAAATCATCTTTAAAATACTTTAGTAATCATTTAAAAACATATAAAATATATTAGAAAAATAATGGTTGCATTTAAAACTATATTTCAAAAGTTATAGAAAAGTGCCGCGAAAAAGTGCTATAGAAGGTGCTTTTTAAGAAATATTGATCAAAACGACTTTTTATCATTTGGAAATTCATTTTTATAATTCAAATCGCTTTTAAAAACATTTTACAAGAATTTTAGAATTTACTTCATATTTTTAAACAATCTTAATATATCATATTCAAAGAAATCCTTTTATGGATTCCGAAATGCAAAACCACGATTTTTGTAAAAAATTGTTTTACTCGTATTTCAAAATCTACTTATCGAAATATCAATTTTCTTTCTTTGTTTGAAAACTATGGATATAATAGTTCAGAAAATTCTTATCTCAAAGAATTCCGAGCTAAATTCCATTTTATATACTCGTTTGACTTTTATGGCGCGAAATCGCGAACAACCGTTAGGCGACGCGCCTAATTTTGACTAAATTTTCAATTGCCTTTCAAACTTCACCAAAACACTTTCATATGTTTCTAAAACATATCAAACTTTTTTTAAAACCATTTTAAAGAGGTTTAACATTCCATATATACCAATTCATTAAATAAAGGAATGTGACATCCTTTGTTTTTATCGACGTGTATTTCCATGACTTGCATATATATTCAACATTCATATTAAACAACCATCATCTACAATCATAATCAAATATATATAACATCCAATAGCATATAATACTATAGTTTAGGAGTTTCTCACATTCATTTTTCCCATGGCCTAGTCTAAAATCGATTGTAGCGCCGCTATGATCGAATCAAAGTTAATGAAATCGAGTTTGAGACCTATGGGAGGGCTCGACTTAGCTTTGTAGAGGGTGGAGCTCATGGCCTTGGTGAATAGAGGAGGTGGCCATGGTCTATTAAGGTGGAGAGGAGGAGATTCGTCTTTTTTTAAAGTGAATTTGACAATATATATGTATTATATGAGTTTAATTTTATTTTGCTAAATATTTTCCATTATTTTGTTAAGCACAGAAGCCATGAAAAGAAGCTTGAAGTGGAGAAGAAGATGATAAGAATATGGTGAAAAAAATGAAGTGGATGAGTATTTATAGGAGAAAATTTGGAAAAAATATCTAATGGTAAATATCATTTTGCCCTTGACCCAGACTCCTCTTTGCCCCCCTACACACACGGTCCCCTATCCCCTATGTGGTGGGTATGGTGGTGATAATGGTGTTGTAAGATGAGTTGATGTTTGCTTTTTGCTTGTCTAAGTATTAAGTCTTAGGAAATTATTTGTAATATGTATATATTAAAGTGTATACGTACACATATATATGTTATGGTGTGCATGTGACATGTATATACATGTACATGTATGTGCACAAGAGGATAACAACATTCTAATGACTTCAAACAACTTTTGTTTGATAAACCGTGGAAAATCGGGAAACCGATTATCGGTCACATTTTCACTTATTAATTTAAATACATATATTAGTAAACAAAATTTGAAAATAAATTTCTAATCATTTTTAATTAATTAAAATGATCACATTATTTACAGTAATTGTTATTATACCGATAAAGCAATATCGATTTTTTCTTATGTTTTCAAATCAATTATGTCTTTATAAAACTATTATAAATGATTTATTAACACTTTATAACCATTAAAAATTAATTACTATCATTTAAAAATAATAATTACAATAATTATTAGATCATTAGATCTAACCTAAATTAAATAAATCAATTTATTGGAAATAAAGGCATTACTAAAGACACATTTTAATTTCAAAAGCAAGTCAATTGATTTTATTTCATATTCTTGTTTAATTATAAAAATAAGTGTATGTATCCTGCTCTATGCGCGGCGTTTTACGATTATAGAGTTGTTTATCAATAAAACAGTTTTCGGTCATTTTATCGATTTAGGTTTCAAGGAAAATATTTTTTATATATTTATTCAAAATAAGATTACTATTATTTATTATCAAAATAATGTTAATTTTATTATCAACCTTTTAATTGAATAATTTTAAAAATAAATATAATTTATCAAAGTGATAGATTTTCGGGTCGTTACAAATCTCATCCTTATGGAATTATTTTCCTTGAGAAGATGAATTAGGAGGAGCAAATGACAAAGAGAATATTTTATTAAAGGTGGAAATAAATGTTGCATTCAATATATGTTGATTCCTCTCCTTTTACTTAAAATTTTCTTTTCCTTTCAAAAACAAAAGACCCCTCTTATTTCTCAAAGTATGGTCGGCTATTACATGGGCTATTTGGGCTCTATAACATTCCAAAAACCAATTACTATTATTGCAATTTAAATTCGATTCAAATTTTCTATCGATATCGTATTTACGCACGTTTATTATTGCAACATATGCACTTTATTAAATGCTTATAGTAATTAAACAACTCAAATAAGGAATTTAAATAATTAATATTTCATTAGTATCAATTAATTTAAATACTTTATTAGTATTTAGTTTTTTAAATCAAATTTAATATTCTACCAGTATCTATATCGATATGCATGTTTACTACCTTTATATACACACTCTACTAAATACTAACAACATTTTCAAATAAATTAAATGAAATTTAATAATTAACATTTAACAAATAGTAGTTAATTTAATTAATTCTCAACTATTAAAATTTAATTAAATCAAGTGGTTCATTCAAAATATTCATCCTTTCGATTTTGTGGCTCAATGGTGTAAATTCAGTCAGCAAATAATATTGAAGAATTCAAATATTAATATTCATACATCACCTCTGCTAGTTGTGTGAATTTTGGCTTAATTTATCGCTTACACATTTTCTGGTAAAATGAAATTCTACTTATTTTAAGCGGACCTTGGTAGTAAAGATTATCTACAATAACTCTCTTCATCAAAACTATATCACATTAGGACTAATGAAATTTGGTTTTGATCAAAATTCCAACATTGTTCATAATCAGCTTTGGAAGTCCAAAAATAAAGTCCTTAGTTTGATAATAACTTCTATTATTAACTATCTTGACCACAGATTTTGACTTTGAGTTGACTACAGTTAACATGATACTAACTCCATATAACTAGGTAGAGGAATCCTCTATTGAATGGACTTTCAATGCTTCAACTCGGATCCTAATAGAGTGAAGGGTATACCCTAGGGGAAATCACTACAACAAAAAACATCTTTTACAACTCTCAAAAAAGTTGTAATAGGTATTTTACAATGTTTTACTAAACGTACTCCTAGCTATAGTTGTAATAGGGTCTACTTATTTTACAATGTTTTTTAAATGTTGCAAAAAAGTTATAATAAACCTTAGTACAACTGCTTTTAGATGTCGCGGTACATTTTTTTCACAACTTTTTGCAAACGTTGCGATATACTTTTTGACAACATTTTACAAACCTTGCGATATACTTTTTGACAACATTTCACAAAGGTTGTGGTATAATTTTCTACAATTTTTTTGAAATGTTTTTTATATTTCTTACTTTTAAAAAATACATGGACATTTTGGATTAATATCACCACAAACACAGTAAATTACAAATGTCAATACATGAATTTCAACGACACATCTAAATTTGTTTCATTGAAAATAAGTCTACAATTTATTAACATAAATAATATTTACATTAATTTCAAATAAACATTTATAGAAAAATTCAAAATACAGATGAATTTCACAAAATCCACAAAAAAAAAACTTCAATGTAAAAAACATAAAAATATTACAATCCAAATATTAAAAAAGTTTAAAAATTACTCAAACAATAATCGAGCTAAATCTACGACCTTACTAGCTTTTGATATTTTTTCCAGCTTTTTCCAACAGCCTACATAAGTAACGGTGCATAAATTACAACAATGCATAAATTACAACACATTGTGTATTGATGAGTTAACTAATAATAGTGGTTAAACATTATGATTTGGGTTTAGATGGACAAGCATCATTAATCAAGGATGCATTCCAATACATTTGATATTTGCAAGAACAAGAAAAGAAACTTGTTGTTGAGATCAATGGGTTGGAATTAAGCAAGGCACAAAAAACAATGTTTCTTAACAACTACAACAACATTCTAAGCGAACTATACTTCTGTGCATTGCTAAAATGCAACCAAGTTAAAGGTAAAAATGATAAGAATATTTTACCTCAATGAATTTCAGTTTAAAATCAAGGCTCTCAAAGCTCCGAGTGAGTTCAAACTCTTCTCGGAGATACTCCAGTATTTGGGAATAGTTTGCATTCTTCCATGCAATCTCTGATATAGTTATTATAAAAAAGGAAAATCATAGTTAGCCAGTTCATTTTAGTTGAATGACCTATAAACATATTAAGTGAGAGTAAAGTTGGTCAAGATTATATCAAGCAAGAGTAAATGTGTTAACTCCTCTTTTTGAGCGACCTAAAACTTCGCGATCTAAAAGCTTAGCGACCTTAAAATCCGCGACCTAAAAGCTTAGCGGCCTAACTATAGAGACGACCCACCGACCTAAAGAAGCTAACGACCTATGGAATATCACGACCTAACGACCTATGGAATATCACGACCTAACGACCTATGGAATATCACGACCTAACGACCTATGGAATGTCGCGACCTAACGACTTAAGGAGTTAGCGACCTAACAACTCAAGGAGTTAGCAACCTAACAACTTAAGGAGTTAGCGACCTAATAACTTAAGAATTTCACGACCTAGCAAGGTAGCGACTTAGCAGGCTAAAGCACAGAAAAGTTTCACAACCTATGATAGGTCGCTTACGATCTATCTTAGGTCGCCCACGACCTACTGACTCGTTCAGACAAGACTCAATACAGTTCAAACAAGACCCACGACCTATCTTAGGTCGCTCGCGACCTACGACCTAACTTAGGTCGTTCACGACCTAAGACTTGGAGATGGAATCTTGTCCAAAATCACCCCTATAAATACGAGAGCTACTCCAACTTCAGGGGGACTTTTCAATCATTCTCTGAAGCGCTGCTACTCTGCCGCTTTCTCAACTGAATCAACACTTGAAGAACTTCAACACCAAAGACACTACAACAAGCTTCGAAAGAGATCTTGCACATCCGACATAGATTCAACAAATCTCATCATCGAAGTTTGAGCTACTAGTCTGAAGTGTTTTTGTGATCAAAGTGAATTGTATTTGAAGTGCATTGTATTGAATTGTAACCAAATCAGCAATAAAAGAGTATAAAGTGGACGTAGGCTTAATTACGAGCCGAACCACTATAAATCTATTGTCTCTTTACTTTTCTTCTATTGTCAGCTTATATTATGTTCCCGTATCACGGGTGGTGCTTTCACATTATTACTCTACTTACCAGGGTGTTAGCGTTCAACTTTTAGCATTAACATTTTGGTGCTTTCACTGAGAACCTAACTCACGAAGATTGTCATCATTGCTTCACGAGAGTTTGTGGAAAAAGTTTCTTTCAAGACCAGAAGTCTGTTGGATATAATGGCTCCTGGAAGAAAACGCAAGTCGATCAGATCTGATGATGCTCACGATAATACTGCCACTTCTCTTTCTCCAAGTCAGGCAGCACCAAGCATTGGAGTGACGCGAGAAGAGTTAGATGCTTCTGTGTCCGGGCTGTATCAGCAAATTGAAACTCAGAATACTCTAATGATGGAGAAGTTAAATGCTTTGCTTGGGGCTAGTCAAAGGCCAGTAAATAATGAAGAAAACTTTGCTGATGCTATTCACAACTCCGAAGGAAGAAATATTCCTCAAGAAGGATCAGGTGCCGCTGAAGGGGCACCTCTCCAAGCTGAAGGATCCAGGCCATCGCCAGTTCTCTGCGAACATTTGCCCGGACAAACCTCCGAGAAAATGGCCGAAGTCTACTCCGCAAAGTCATTAAACAATGAGGAATATCTCTCCGGCATGATTCGACAAATAATGAAAGAAAGCATGCAGAGAAGTGAGGATGAGAGCGAATGGGGATTTGCTCCGAGTAAAACTCCGTTTACTGAGAGGATACTAAAAGCTGAGTTTCCCAGAAAATTTGTTCCCTCTACCATTCCTGCTTATCGGGGAGCAAGTGACCCGAATCAATTCTTGTACAAATATGACTGGCACATGACCGGCGCTAGAGCAACTGATGAAATTAAGTGCCGGTATTTCTCGGTATACTTGGAAGGAGTGGCACTTCTTTGGTTTACCAAGCTTCCCGCTCGATCTGTAGACCAGTTTTCCGATTTAATCCGGAAGTTTAAAGAGCAATTCAGACTGTACGCTTCAAAGGTGAAAGACATAATGTCATTGTCTAGTCTTGAGCAGAATCCGGGAGAGTCAATTAAGTCCTTCCTGAATCGCTTCAATATAGCTCTGGCTGAAGTTGACAACGCAGAGCCACTAATGGTTTTGACTTATTTGATGCGTGCTATCGATAAGTCAAGTGAATTTGGGAAATGGCTGAAGATGAAGGAGCCAAATTCACTCGAGAAATTTTATAAGAAAGCTGATGAGTTCATATGCTTGGAAAATCTTCCAGCACCAATGAGAGTGGTGGCGACAAGAGTGGAGAATAACATTGTTGCTTCAGCTAAGAAAGATTCTGGAGGTCAGAAGAGGGAAAATAATGATGGGAAGAAACAAAAGGATATAAAGAAACCTCGCTTCTTTAAACCCTCAGATTTCACTCCTTTAACCGACACTCCGGAGAATATCTTCTTTGCCACCAAAGATGCCGTGGAGTATCCTAAACCAGCTGAGATAAAGCCTGGAAAGAGTGCTATGCGAAATGGAAAATTCTATCGATTTCATAACCAACCCGGCCATGATACCAACGAATGTCGTCATTTGAAGAGCTTGATTGAAGAATTGCTAAGACAAAAAAAGCTGCAACAGTATGTTAAGAAGAACAGGAATGACCCAACTTCGTCTACCCAGGGGCAGCAACTCCCTACTCATCCATCTGGCTCGGGAAAGGGCACTACCGCACATGAATCTGAAAGGCCTATTATCAATGTGATTACAGGAGGCCCACACCCAGCGGGCAGAAGCTGGGGTGAGATGGAACGATATGCTCGTGCTTTGAAATATACCCCAGCGGAAGAAGATGTTTTTGTTTTAGAAGACGCTGCACCCCTGAAACAGCAGAGAACATCTAATAGTGATATTGTGTTCAAAGCCAGGGATTCCATGGGTATTGAAGCTCCAACCATGGATCCCTTGGTCATTTCTGCAGGAATTGGGCCAGTTATTGTAAGGCGAGTGCTTATTGATTGCGGCGCCTCTTTCAATATACTTTTCAAGAAGACATTTGATCAGATGAAGATTCCAATGACTAACGTTCAGGCTTCATCGCAGAAGATTGTTGGCTTCACTGGAGAACCGCAACAGCCAATTGGAACTGTCGAATTGTTTGTGGAACTTGGAGATGGACAGAAAAAGGTAGTTCGGAAACAGACTTTCGTAATTGTTGACGGATTCTCTACCTACAATGCCTTCCTGGGCCGGCCAACTCTAGCTGCATTCAAAGCCATTCTCGCCCCGTGGTGCCTAACTATGAAATTTCCCACAGATAATGGTGTTGGTGTCATTAAAGGGGATCAAAATGCTGGACGAGAGTGTTATCTTATAGAGCTTCGAGAGGCTAAGAAGAGAGAGATGGGAAAAGATGTGGTAGCCCCACTCCGCATCAAAAACCCAACCTTGTAGCAAGTACAGGGTGGCCCCTGCACTGGCGAGCATAGTGGTGCAAGGAGAGAAATGGACCCCAGAAAGGCCAGTGCAGGGGAAAATAGAGTGGTGCCAATGGAAGTAACGGTACCAGTACCTATTGATCTTAAAGACCCAAACAAAGTGCTAAATGTGGGTTCACAACTCAGTGTGGCAGTCGAAAATATGTTGATATCATTTTTGAAAGCAAATCTGGACGTATTCGCTTGGAGTCACGCTGATATGTGTGGAATATCTCCAGAGATTGATGTACATACTCTGAATATTGATCCAAAGTTCACACCTGTGAAACAAAAAAGGAGAACCCAGGGTCCAGAAAGGTCAGCAGCGCTAAAGGAAGAAGTAGATCGACTCATGGAGAATGGTTTCATCAAAGAGTCCACCTATCCAAATTGGGTTTCAAATCCAGTACTGGTTAAGAAAGCAAATGGAAAATGGAGAGTATGCATCGATTTCTCTGATTTAAACAAAGCTTGTCCCAAAGACTGCTTCCCGTTGCCAAGGATTGATCAGCTGGTAGATGGAACAGCCGGGCACGAATTGTTGTCTTTTATGGATGCATACTCCGGGTATAACCAGATTATGATGCATGAGTCGGATCAGGAGGATACGAGTTTCGTCACAGATGTTGGTCTTTACTGCTACAAAGTCATGCCCTTCGGACTAAAGAATGTAGGGGCAACATATCAAAGGCTTGTTAGTGCAATGTTCAAATCACAGCTTGGAAAAACTATGGAAGTCTATGTCGATGATATGCTGGTGAAATCAAAGAAAGCAATTGACCATATGGATCACTTAGCAGAAATGTTCGCAATCCTCCGAAAATATGGAATGAAGCTCAACCCTTTGAAATGTTCATTCGGAGTAGAGTCCGGGAAATTCTTGGGATTTATCGTAAGCGCTAGGGGCATTGAAGCTAATCCTGCTCAAATTACTGCTCTGAGAGAAGTCAAAGCCCCTAGAACAAAGAAGGAACTGCAGAGCCTAAATGGGAAAGTTGCTGCCTTAAGTCGATTCATTTCCAAAGCTACTGATAAATGCATCCCCTTCTTTGACGCTTTAAAGAAAGGAAAGAAAAACTTCGA
Source organism: Allium fistulosum (assembly GCA_030737815.1). Classification (NCBI taxonomy): domain Eukaryota; kingdom Viridiplantae; phylum Streptophyta; class Magnoliopsida; order Asparagales; family Amaryllidaceae; genus Allium; species Allium fistulosum. The sequence continues at coordinate 1,558,888,073 of CM060902.1, read as the reverse complement.
ATGGACTCCTGAATGCCAGAAAGCTTTCGATGAACTAATCCGCCACATGGAAGCGCCTCCAATACTTTCCAAGCCCAGCAATGGCAAAGACCTTTTCATATACTTGGCAGTTTCGTCTCATGCCCTGAGTGCAGCACTAGTGCGGGAGGATGCAAAAGTTCAGCGCCCGGTCTACTATATCAGCAAAAGACTCACTAGGGCAGAAATGAATTATTCAAAGCTAGAAAAGCTCGCCTACTGTTTACTGATTGCTTCCAGAAAGTTGAGACCGTATTTTCAAGCTCACCCTATCAAAGTTCTCACTGACCAGCCCCTAAAGCAAGTCCTATTTCGCCCTGAAACTTTGGGCCGTCTTCTGAAGTGGAATATTGAACTTAGCCAATATGATATCGCTTATCATCCCCGAAGAGCGATCAATGAACAAGCTTTAGCAGATTTCATCGTAGAGTACACAGATAAGGGTGATAGAGAGGAAGAGATTACAGTGGACATCCCGACCAAATGGAAGTTATATGTTGATGGCTCAAGAAATGATTATTGTTCCGGAGCTGGGGTTGTGATTGAAACCCCCGAAGGGCGATCATTATGTTACGCATTAAGATTGGAATTTCCTTCTACAAATAATGAAGCAGAATATGAAGCTCTAATTGCTGGATTAAAGATTGCAAAAGAAATAAACATCAAAGCATTACAGATCTTCAGTGATTCTCAGCTTATTGTATGTCAAGTCAAGAAGGAGTTTCAAGCTAAAGGAGGAAATCTGCCTACTTACTTGTCAAAGCTTCTTGACGATTTTGATCACTATTCGATAAGCCACATACCTCTAGAAGAAAATATGAAGGCGGATTCTCTCGCAAAGTATTCAAGTTCCGGAGAAGCTCAGTTATTGGGATTGGTTCCTGTGGAGGTCTTGTCAGCTCCAAGCACTGATGAAATGGATATCGACTAGATCATGGCAGTATCTCAAGAGCAAGAGTCATGGATGACCCCGATCAAAGAATATCTACTCAACGGTTCCCTGCCGGAAAATTCTAAAGAACGCCGAAAGATGTTAAGAAAAGCGTCGAGATATGTAATTCAAGACGGGCGGTTATTGATGCAGCTCAGGCCAGGGTCGAAATAGTGAGAGCTACAAAATTACAAGGCTTAAGTCGCCCACGACTTAACGAAGTAAGTCGCCCACGACTTAACGTAGAAGCTTTAGGTCGTTCACGACCCAACGAAGATTGGCGAGTTAACAAGACTTTTAAGTCGTTTGTAAGACTTAGTGAAGATCGGCGAGTTAGCAAGCTAAAAGGAAATACACTCATACGACTTAACGAAGCTGAAGTAGAAGTTTTAGGTCGTCTACGACCTAACGAAGGAGATTTAAGTCGTCCACGACTTAAGGAAAAAGGGGTACGACTTAAGGAGAAAAGGCTACGACTTAAAGGAAATGTTTTAAGTCGCTCTACGACCTACGACTTAGTTAAGTCGTCTGAAATCCTTAAGTCGTGATGCTGTTGAGTCGTGAGTCGCGGCACCTGATAACTCGTGTGTGTTGTAACTCGTTGAGTCGAAGGTTTGTAATTCTGTGTTGTATAAATAAGTTGAGTCGTTATGTTGATATGTCATGATACTATGTGTTGTAATCTGATAAGTCGTGAACGACTTATGATGAGTCGTAAGTCGTAGTGTTATAAGTCGTACACGACTTAAGAGTTGTATAGATTTGTGTTGAGATTTGTAACTTCTATAAATAGGCCGGTGGTGCCATTTATAATAGTTTAGTTGATTTGAAATAAAACTCTTGTTTTGTTAGCTTTGTGCTTTCACCAAATTGGTAGTTGAGTGTAATCTCCTATCTCCTCTTTCGGTTAATCGAGTGCGCTCGATTCAACGATTGCAGAAGCCAATTCACGGAATCTAGTGCGCTAGATCAACGTGTGAAGAATAGCAGATCTTTGAACCCGGTATCGTGCGCGATCAACGAGTTCGGGATAGCTAGAATTCGGTATCTTCGGATCAACGAATTCGGGCATTTCAGTATCTTCCAATCCACCGATTACTACATTCATCGATCTACATTGTTTTTTATTAATCCGCTGCGTAAGTTTTGGTATCAGAGCCTGTTTTAGCCAATCATAGCTAAATCGAGTCTTGGAGCCGATTTGTTTGAAGTGTTGAAGTTGTTTTTCATCGTGTTCATCACAAATTGCAACAAAGGGGGAGTTTTCGATCCACATCACTTTGGATCTAAGTTCGAATTGTGTTTGAAGTTGAAGTGGGCAAGTTAGAGCTTCGGCCGAACTAAGGGAAGCAAGGAAGGTCGTGTACATCATTTGACCAAGAATTGAAGTGTTTGTGAAGATTTCAAGTATGCCGCCAAGAAGAGCTAATCGTCACCAAAACGTTGAAGCTTTGTATCGAAGAGAAGAAGCTGATAGATGGAGCAAAGAATCAATGAAAACTTTAGTGAAAAGCTTAACGAAGGAATTGGTCGGTTAGAGAAGATGATGTTAGAGATGAATCAAAATCGGAGAAGAATTTCACCTGAATCTAACCATGGGGGAAGTAGAGTCTCACCACAATCCAATCGAGAAAGAAGTGTTGACAATGATCAAAGGCGTGGGAGGAACGTGGATGATCGTAAATAGAGGAATGTAGATGGAAGGGATGATGGTGGTAGACGTGAAAGTAGTAGAGATGTGGGTGGACGAGATAGACAACGATATACATCTGATTTTGAAGAAGAGTATGATGGTGGTAGTGTTCGAGGACAAGGACAAGGACAAGGAAGAAATCACTCTGAGTATGATCACAAGTGGGAGTCGGGAATGAAGACTGAAATTCCTGAATTCAAAGGTGGTATACAAGCGGAGGAGTTTTTAGATTGGGTGGCTAATGTTGAAGAGATTTTTGATTTCAAAGAAGTTCCAGAACATCGTAGAGTGAAGTTGGTTGCTACGAGGTTGAGGGGTAGAGCTTTGGCATGGTGGCAGCAAACCAAACTTACACGTGAACGAATGGGGAAGTCAAAAGTTGAATCTTAGGAGAAGATGAAGAAATTGATGAAAGCAACGTTCTTACCTTACAATTATCAATCTTTGATGTATCAACGTTTGCAGAATTTGAGGCAGGGCACAATGAATGTTAATGATTACGCGGATGAGTTTTATCAGCTTATTGCGAGGAATGATATTATGGAAACGGAAGAGCAGCTGACATCTAGATTCATTGGGGGATTGCGAATGTAGATTCAGGATATAGTTAACATGTTTGATCCCAGATCTATAGCGGAAGCACATCAGAAAGCGTTGGCTTGGGAGAAACAGGGACGACGAGGAGGTGGTGTGTTTACAAATTCCAATAATCAAGTGAAGGGTGTTAGTGGAAGTTCTAATGTTTCAAAAGTTGTTGCAAAACCAGTTGTGAATGAGGTTGGGAAGGCGAAAGTCAATAATGGTTTCAAGTGTTATAATTGCCAAGAAATGGGCCACAAAAGTAGCGAATGTCCGAAGCCGAAGAAGAGAGCTATGATAGCGGAGGTTGAGGATGAAGAAGCTGAATGTTCCAATTCACCACCTGACGAGGAGGAAGAAAAAGTGACGGGAGACGAAGGTTACAATCTAATGATGAAGAGGTCATGTTTAACACCAAAGCAAGAGGAGGATTGTAGTTGGTTAAGGAGCAATATTTTTCAGTCAACATGTACCATTCTGGGGAAGGTTTGAAAATTTGTTATTGATGCTGGAAGCTGTGATAATATAATTTCTTCAGAAGCTGTGAGGAAGTTGGCATTGAAGACTGAGAAACATCCGAAACCGTACAAGCTAGCTTGGTTGAGGAAAGGCAGGGAGGTGAAAGTTGGACGAAGGGCTTGTGTGAAGTTTTCAATTGGAAAGAAATACAAGGATGAAATCTGGTGCGATGTGGTAGATATGGATGTCTGTCATTTGTTGCTGGGGAGACCGTGGCAGTATGATAGAGCGGTGCAACATGATGGGCGTACCAACAGTTACAGTTTCATGTTTGAAGGCACAAAGATTACTCTAGTTCCAAAGAAGCGACAACAGGAGGAAAACAAGTTGTAGGAGATTGAAGAGCTTAAACTTTGTTATCTTTGAAGGAGTTTGTGAAGGAAGTAGAGGAGGAGCCTGAAGTGTTTTTGTTGATTGGGCGAGAGAGCAGTGAAGAGGTTGAAATTCCAGAAGAAGCGAAGCCAGTTTTGAAAGAATTTGACGATGTATTTCCAGAGGAGTTACCAATGGAGTTGCCACCGTTGAGGGATATACAACATCAGATAGATCTTGTTCCAGGTGCTGTGTTGCCACACAGACCACATTATCGAATGAGTCCAAAGGAACATGAAGAATTGAGGAGGCAAGTGGAAGAATTGCTTGAACAGGGGCGTGTGCAGGAGAGTTTAAGTCCTTGTGCTGTACCAGCTTTATTGGTACCCAAAAAGGATGGAACGTGGAGGATGTGCACAGATAGTAGAGCATTGAATAAGATCACAGTCAGATACATATTTCCGATGCCGAGGCTTGATGATTTATTGGATCAAATCAGTGGGTCCGTAATATTTTCAAAGATTGACTTGAAGAGCGGTTATCATCAGATTCGCATTAGACCAGGGGACGAATGGAAGACAGCGTTCAAGACGAGGGATGGATTGTATGAATGGCTGGTAATGCCGTTTGGTCTATCAAATGCACCAAGTACATTCATGAGGGTGATGAACCAAATTTTCAGGCCATACATTGGGAAATTTGTGGTGGTTTACTTTGATGATATTCTGATCTATAGTGCTAGTACAGAAGAGCATGTTCAGCATTTGAAGAAAGTGTTAATTATTTTTCGTGAAGAACAATTCTATGCTGCTACAAAGAAGTGTGTTTTTATGGCGAGGAGTGTTTTATTTTTGGGGTATGTTGTGTCGGAAGAAGGAATACAGGTTGACCAAAGTAAAGTCGAAGCTATCAGAGATTGGCCGCAACCCAAGACGCTAACGGAAGTTCGTAGTTTTCACGGGTTAGCTTCATTTTATCGAAGGTTTATTCCACACTTTAGTAGTGTGATGGTGCCTGTGACTGATTGTATGAAGGGTAAACAGTTTGCATGGATGGAGGAAGCCGGGGTTGCTTTTGATCGAATCAAAGTACTCTTGACGTCTTCACCAATTCTAATATTACCAGATTTTCAGCTAGTGTTTGAACTACATACTGATGCATCCAAGGTTGGGATTGGAGGAGTGTTGAGTCAGAGGGGACGTCCGATTGCATACTTTAGCGAGAAGTTATCAGGAGCAAAGATGAGATACAGTACATATGATGTTGAATTTTATGCTGTTGTGCAATCTATTAAACACTAGAGACACTATCTATTTCAGAAAGAGTTTGTTCTATATACTGATCATGAGGCGTTGAAGCATTTACAAGGGCAAGACAAGATTTCAGCGAGACATGCATCATGGATTGCATATCTGCAACAGTTTACATTTGTTGTGAAACACAAATCGGGAGTGACGAATCGTGTTGCGGATGCATTGAGTAGAAGAAATCATGTGTTGACTACAATGAAGGTCGAAGTGACAGGATTTGATGTGCTAACAGAATTATTTGTCAATGATCCTTACTTTGCAAAGTTTGTTGACAAAGTCAAGAAGGGAGAGACGGATGAGTTTTTGATGGTAGATGGTTTTCTGTTCAAAGGAAATCGATTGTGCATACCTGATTGTAGTTTGAGAATGAAGATTGTAAAAGAGCTACATGAAGAAGGACATGTTGGGAGAGACCGTACATTACAGTTGATTTCACAGTCTTACTTTTGGCCATCAATGAGGAAAGAAGTGGAAAGGTTTGTGGAACGATGTCATATCTGTCAGGTTTCGAAAGGAACTGCGACTAATGCTGGTTTATATATGCCGTTATCTGTACCAACTAAACCATGGGTTGATGTGAGTATGGACTTTGTGTTGGGGTTACCGAGAACACAGCGTGGTAACGATTCCATTTATGTGGTGGTTGACCGATTTTCGAAAATGGCACATTTTATTGGTGGTAAGAAGACGGCGGATGCTGTTCATGTTGCTCAGTTGTTTTTCAAAGAGATATATCGACTCCATGGATTGCCAGAATCTATTGTGTCGGATAGAGATACTCGTTCTCTGAGTCATTTTTGGCTAAGTTTGTGGAAGATGGTGGGAACAAAGTTGAACTTTAGCAGCGCTTATCATCCGCAAACGGATGGACAGACCGAGGTTGTGAACAGATCATTGGGAAATTTATTACGATGTCTGGTGCAAGACAATCTGAAGAGTTGGGATGTGAAGTTATGTCAAGCAGAGTTTGCTCATAATCATGCTGTGAACCGTAGTACGGGTTTCAGTCCATTTCAGATAGTATACTCAAGCTTACCGAGGGGACCGTTGGATTTGACGGTAATACCACACTCGAAGGGGACAGTTAAGAAAGCTGTTGATTTTGTTGAAGGATTGACAGAGTGTCATAGAATCGTTCAAGAACGATTGGAAAAGGCAAATGAGAAATACAAACGATCTGCAGATTTGAAGCGAAGAAGCGTTGAATTTAATGAAGGAGATTTAGTATATGCTGTACTAACAAAAGATCGTTTTCCAATAGGAGCATACAATAAACTGAAAGTACGAAAGATTGGTCCTGTAACGATCGTGAAACGGATCAATAAAAATGCTTATAAATTGAAACTGCCGGAGGATGTGTACACATCTGACGTATTCAATGTTAAGCATCTTGTACCTTATCATGGGGATAAACAATCCGATGTGGAAGAATGTACAAATTCGAGGGCGAATTCTCCTCAACCTGGGGAGGATGATGCAGCTCAGGCCAGGGTCGAAACAGTGAGAGCTACAAAATTACAAGGCTTAAGTCGCCCACGACTTAACGAAGTAAGTCGCCCACTACTTAACGAAGTAAGTCGCCCACGACTTAACGTAGAAGCTTTAGGTCGTTCACGACCCAACGAAGATTGGCGAGTTAACAAGACTTTTAAGTCGTTTGTACGACTTAGTGAAGATCGGCGAGTTAGCAAGCTAAAAGGAAATACACTCATACGACTTAACGAAGCTGAAGTAGAAGTTTTAAGTCGTCTACGACCTAACGAAGGAGATTTAAGTCGTCGACGACTTAAGGAAAAAGGGGTACGACTTAAGGAGAAAAGGCTACGACTTAAAGGAAATGTTTTAAGTCGCTCTACGACCTACGACTTAGTTAAGTCGTCTGAAATCCTTAAGTCGTGATGCTGTTGAGTCGTGAGTCGCGGCACCTGATAACTCGTGTATGTTGTAACTCGTTGAGTCGAAGGTTTGTAATTCTGTGTTGTATAAATAAGTTGAGTCGTTATGTTGATATGTCGTGATACTATGTGTTGTAATCTGATAAGTCGTGAACGACTTATGATGAGTCGTAAGTCGTAGTGTTATAAGTCGTACATGACTTAAGAGTTGTACAGATTTGTGTTGAGATTTGTAACTTCTATAAATAGGCCGGTGGTGCCATTTGTAATAATTTAGTTGATTTGAAATAAAACTCTTGTTTTGTTAGCTTTGTGCTTTCACCAAATTGGTAGTTGAGTGTAATCTCCTATCTCCTCTTTCGGTTAAACGAGTGCGCTCGATTCAACGATTGCAGAAGCCGATTCACGGAATCTAGTGCGCTAGATCAACGTGTGAAGAATCGCAGATCTTTGAACCCGGTATCGTGCGCGATCAACGAGTTCGGGATAGCTAGAATTCGGTATCTTTGGATCAACGAATTCGGGCATTTCAGTATCTTCCAATCCACTGATTACTACATTCATCGATCTACATTGTTTTTTATTAATCCGCTGCGTCAGTTATACAGGCGGGGATTCTCAATGCCATTACTCCGATGTGTAACCAAGGAAGAAGCTAAGATAATTTTAGTAGAGGTACATGGAGGAGAATGTGGGGACCATTCAGGTGGCCAAACTCTTCCCAAGAAAGTTCTCCGGTATGGGTATTTTGGCCAGATATTAATCGAGATGCTGCTATCTACTCCGGAAAATGCGACAAGTGCCAGAGATTTGCAAAAATCCCAAGAGCACCTTCCACCGAACTAACATAGATGGTCAGTCCATGGCCGTTCGCCATTTGGGGGATAGATCTAATTGGACCTTTACCAATTGCTAAGTCGGGAATCAAATATGCTATTGTTGTTGTTGATTATTTCACTAAATGGGCTGAAGCGGAACCTTTGGCAACTATTACCTCTAAAAAGATGATAAATTTTGTGACTAAAAATATCATTTGAAGGTATGGTGTGCCGCAAAAGATAATCACAGACAACGGTACTCAATTTGAAAGTGAAGAGTTCCAGGACTTCTGCAAGCGATTCAAAATCCGAAAAAGTTTCTCAGCAGTGGCTCATCCGCAGGCAAACGGGCAAGTGGAGGCAGTAAACAAAATTATCAAGTCAACCATCAAAAAGCAGCTTGAAAAAGGAAAAGGTGGATGGGTTGATAAGCTACCACTAGCACTATAGGCATACAGAACAACCCATAAAACTATGACTGGGCACACTCCATTCTCATTGGCATACAGATCAGAAGCAATGGTTCCAGTAGAACTAGAAGTCCCTTCACACAGGAGAATTCATTTCAACCAAATAGAAAATGAAAAATTGCAACTCGAACCACTTGATTTCCTCGATGAAAGAAGGGAAGAAGCTAGGCTCAGAGTTGCGGCCCATCAGCAAAGGATAGCAAGGCACTTCAATTCTAAAGTTCGTCAACGAAGCTTTGAAATCGGGGACTTAGTCTTGAAGAGGATCATGACAGCAACTGGAGTGTTTGGACCAAATTGGGAAGGACCATATGTCATAGGCAATAAACTCCTTGGTGGCACCTTCAAACTCACAACTGTCGAAGGAGATCCAATCCCAAGAGCCTGGAACAGCAATCATTTGCGTCCATATTTTACTTAAAATGCTTTGCTTGAAATTGTAAAGTGATTATGGATGTATCAATTGTATTGTAAACCATTGTAAAATCACCGATAATCAATAAAAGTGATATAAAGTTGATGTAGGCCCGATTCTTGGCCGAACCACTATAAATTCTGTGTTCTTTATTATTGCCTGTTTCATTTCGATGAGTAAATACTCTAAATGTATTACTAAAATGTCGATTTAATACTGCAGGACATTAAAACAAAGCTTACCCATCACAAGGCTAAGTGGGCCCCGTAAATCACTCGATAAACGAATTTCAAGCCACAAAAGGTTCCAAACTTAAACCCAACATAAGATGAACTTCACGCAAAAAAGTTGATGGTTCTGTCAAAGGGGTACTTTTCCAAAGAAAAGGAACCAGACACTTGTTAACTAATTACGATCGTCTGTACAAACAGACATATAATTAGATAGCTCGCGCCTGCCCCGTGGAATCACTTAACAGTGAAGTACATATCTTCGGATGGAGCAAACTACTCGCAAAAGAAAGGAACATGGGCTCGGAAACGATAATAGGGGATCGCTAATGAGCAAACGACGGAGAGACGTGGGCGAGCTAGCCAGGAAAAGCCCTCTTCGGAGGCACAAGACCTCTTCTGAGGCGCAACTCTTCAGAGGATAAAGACCTCTACGGAGGCACAAGCCCTCTTCGGAGGCATGCCAAAAAATGGAAGTTCTCTTCTCAACAAAGAGGTTGGTAGAACCAGAAGGCGCAGGACCTTTGTTAACTAGTTGCGATCGTTTGTGCAAACGAACATCCAATTAAGTAACATGCGTCCGCCCCATGGATCCATTTAACTGTGAGAAAGTAACTTCCATGCAATAAAAACAAGACTTCTCTGGAAGCACAAAAACAAGACTTCTCCGGAAGCACAAGACCTCTCCGGAGGCACAAGACTTCTCTGGAAGCACAAAAACAAGACTTCTTAGGAAGCACAAGACCTCTCCAGAGGCACAAGACTTCTCCGGAAGCACAAAAACAAGACTTCTTCGGAAGCACAAGACCTCTCCGGAGGCACAAGACTTCTCCGGAAGCACAAAAACAAGACTTCTTCGGAAGCACAAGACCTCTCCGGAGGCACAAGACTTCTCCGGAAGCACAAAAACAAGACTTCTTCGGAAGCACAAGACCTCTCCGGAGGCACAAGACTTCTCCGGAAGCACAAAAACAAGACTTCTTCGGAAGCACAAGACCTCTCCAGAGGCACAAGACTTCTCCGGAAGCACAAAAACAAGACTTCTCCGGAAGCACAAGACCTCTCCGGAGGCACAATGCTACTCCACAAAGTTCAAATGCTACCCTCAGAAATGCCAAAAAGACCTCTTTGGAGGCACATTTCACCAAGGTTGAAGTGTAAAAATCTCCCTTTGGAGACCCACTTCGCCAGAGTTAAAATATCAAAACGTTCTTCAGAAGCTCGCTTCACTACGTAGGAGAATCCACTTTTCAAACAAATAAAAGTGATCATCCTCAAAAGATGAAGTGTTCTAAAAGAAAGAAAGAAAAAGATGAGAAGAGAAAAATTCTCCGATACAAGGCGTACTCTATTGAAAGCAGAATAATATTTCCTCAAAAATGGAAAAATTATTCTCCAAAATAAGAGTACGAGTCTGTTCAGAATATTGCAATGAGCCGTGGTATGGGGGCACATAGCTATATTAATAAAAATAACGCTCAAACATCATACCACGAGCCCACTGCAGTATCGTATAAAGTAAATAAAGAAACTTGTGCAAAAACAAGGAATAAATGCATTCACACATATACTGACAAGAAATTGTACAAGTAAAAAGAACCATTTTATTCCATACTATAAAGTTTTTGTACACATGTAGGTTTCAAGCGGAGGCCGGTATCCGCACAATCTCCGGTCGGTACATGCAAAAAGAAAAAAGCAAAATAAGAAAAGTAGAGTCCAGCTTATCACTCCTTCTTCCTGCCACCTTTAGTACCCTTGCCCGGTTTGATGACTAGTTTCGGAATCCGGCGTAGACGGGTCGGAGAAGAAGGAGAAGAAGGTGTAGCTGGATCTTCTTCTACTTCATCTTCTCCAGCTGAAATGCTTTTCTTCTTCTTCTTCATGACGTGCTTCCCTTTCCTCTTCGAAGAAGAATCACTTCCCGAAGTAGTAAGCAGCGCAGAAAGTTTCGTGTTATCATCAAGAGACTGCTCCGGAGTCTTCTCACTGTCCTAAAGATCTTCCGCCTTCTGTTCTTGTGAAGCGGGTGGATCCTCCAAGCCTTGAAGGGCTTCTATTTGCTCTTCCTGCGAACCCGGCTGAGAAGCATGAGTGACTTGAAGGGTTGGAGGAGGAATAGCTGGAAGAGGAGAAGTGTGTACAGTGCTTGGTGCCTCCGCTACAGAAGAAAAGAAGTTAAAATCAGTATTCTCCGAAAAAAGAGAAGATATTGGCTCATCAAGACTTAAGTAACAATCGAGAAATTCATCAAACTCGGTTGAAGCAAATAAGTAGTCTACTCAACTTGGATCAACATCGATGTTACCTGGAGAAGTTAGTTTAATCACATCGATTTCATATTTTTCAGCTTCAGCGTCATCCTAGGACTTCTCCTCGACTTGAACAGCGGGAGGCTCAGTAGTTGCGATTTTGACTTTGGTTTCTGCAGGAGGTGAAGAATAGGAACTAGAGCCAATGTTATCAGGGTCGACCGAAGCTGGAGGACGAGCGGGGTCAGGTACAGTCGCTTTCTCTAAACACTCTCCTCCTGCTGCTTCGGCTCGCTCCTTAGCAAGCTGCTCTTTTCCTCTGGAAAGGGCGGTACGTGTTTCATCGTCCAGATAGGTCGCCTTGAGATCCGCTTCCGCATAGCCAGCGCCTCCGAACATGTCAATTATCGCTTCCCACACTTCAGCCAAAGTAACTTCATATGTCGGTCCCAGAAATGAGAGGCTCCCGCGCCCCAAAACGCTATGGATATAAAAGTCAAATAAAGTAGAGCTGACTTTAGCCTTCGTCGGCTCGTGCGATTGCTCAGCCGCTTCTTTTTCGGCGATGGCTGCAACTTGGCCGGCAACTGCTTCATCCCACTCTTTTTCAACTTTGAGAAGTCGAGCATTTAATGCTGCAATCTCCAGATCTTGCGAGCTAACTCTTTCCCGCAGTTGAGCGGTATCTGTGCGATATTTTGTAGTAACATGCTGCTCTGCCTCAAGTTTCATCTCAGCATCTCTTTGAGCAGCATGAGCATCTCTAACTTGTTTTTGGAAGACTTCTTCTTTTTGAGAATGCAAAGCGGAAGAAGCGGCGAGATCTTCCTTGAGTTTCTTGACTTCGGACTCAAGTCTCGCATTGTCGTCAGCAATGCTCGCCATCTCTGCATCATGTTGCTTACAAATTTTATCCCATTCTATCTTGTCATTCTCCATAGTCAACATGGCTTCAAGATTCATATGATTAACTCTTTGAAGCTCGTCAACAAGTTTCTGCCATCCGGATATCCTCTCGACATCAAGCTTAACAGCATCGAGATTCCTAAGCATAGCTTGCTTATCGATTGGTACCAAGTCCAAGTCGAAACGCACCCCTTTTAAGCACCAATTTGGGAATCGGCTTGGAAGTGTAGGAGGACAGTCCCCGACTTGATACTGAGGCCTGTTGATAATTATTTGAATGTCAGACTTTTGAGAGCTGGAGAACCAGATGGAATTTCTGCAGAGGTAGGAGCATCAGACTTTTCAGAAATAGCAGGCACGTCACCAAGCTTGACCCGCTTACTTGGATCTCCATTAATGTGACTCTTCCCTTTGTCATCATGGGATTTTCTTTTGTGAGAATCGTCACCTCTGTGAGAAGAATCATATCGTTCATCATCCTTTCTTCTTTGCCACTCCTCATAAGTTCGCCTTTCATGAGCTTTTCTAGCAGCTCTTTCTTCATCTGTTTCCCTCGGGGCAGTGAGATAGCGCCTAAAATCATAAGTTTCGCGGCTTCCATAACGCTGGAATTTATCGTAATACGATCCACTTCGCCCCATCGGAGAATTTGAAAATGAAAAAGAAATGAAATTTAGAAATCTCCAGAAAGAGGAAGCTAAGTGCGTATAAGTGCCGAAAAATTCTAAGTGTGTGTGGCATGTAAACTATGTGCATCGAGCTACAAACCACTCTTCGGCTTGGGGGTAACGTCAACTTTTGCAGCTGGCGTTAACTCTTGGGTTGATGGAGTTTGCTGCAAGACGGATGTTGCCTCAATTGCTGAAGAAATAACTTTGGTAGTAATAAGGTCATCCTTAAAGAGTTCTTGTGAAGTTATCATTAAGTCGCTTAGATCATCAAAAGTATCTCCACCGTCGTGCTCAGCGGAGTCTTCTTTTTCAACTCCTTCTTCGATCACCGGGGAAAGCGAGAATTTACCAGATGAACCCGCAACATCGGCATGGGTGGAGCACTTCACCAGTGCAGCCTCTACAGTAGGTTTGTTCGGAGCAATCCCTTCTGCAGAAACTGGGGCATCCGATATCTCTGCTTGAGAATCAGAAACTTCATGAATCTGAGTAGATCGGGAAGAGTGAAGAAGTCCGAACTGATGCAAAAACTCATCTTTCAACAAAAATTTGGTGCTTCTTTCTCCAGCAGCCACAGCGTTTAAAGATTCAAAGATTGACTTGAGGCTGGGATTTCTAAGTGGGGGAGGAAGTGCTGCAATAGGTAGAAAATGAAGTTAAGCATTTGACAATTTGAATTTCGAAAGGCTCATGAGATGAACAGAGAAAGGCAATCTTACTTCCGACTCTCCAGACGGCATAGAATCCTGGAGGACAGCGAACGAGGAAGAATTGACTTAGGAACCCATGTGCACTATCGGGCAAGTCTAGAATCAATTTGCGGTTTCTCGCACCCCTTACAAGTATAATTGAAGGGTGGTCTTTGTTCTTCGCAAAGGTGCATAAATAGCAAGTCTCATCAAAGCTTGGAAGACGGTTGAGCGTCCTCCTAAACAGAACACACAACCCCATCAAGACGGCATAACCATTGGGGTGTAGCTGGAAGGGAGAGATAGTTAATCGAAGAAAAAGTTCTCGGAAAAAATCATTAAAGGGAGGAATAGCTCCGCTTAAGCACATCTGACGATTAACTGCGACAAAACCAAGAGGTGGCCTGTCAGCAATATCGTTTGCTCCAGGAAATAAAGCATCTATTTCGGCAATGCCGAACTGGATACACAATTGTCTGAAAACTTTATGACTCAAAGTGGTAGAAGTCCTTTCCGGAGGATCAATCAATGGGTTAGCAATCAGAAAAGATTCTCTAGCTGGTCCTGTATCTTCTTGTTGAGATGCCATTCTACACAAGGAACTGGATATTCAAATATGAAGGTACACGTTTCCTAAAAGTGTGAAGTGTTGTGCAAAACTAATACAATAACAAGCAAATATAACTAAAATAAAGTTAGTTGACATTTGTCGATTATAAAGTTTCAAGGCTTGTTATCTTAAGTCCAAGTACAGTGCTGTGTTGATGCAACCAAATCAGCTTTAGTTGATTATTTCAGCTTTGCTTTAATACTTCACTTGAATTTGTTGTTTCACAGCATTTCATCCATAGAGTTCATTTAAGTTGATTATTCTTTATCGACTAATCTGTCATTCGATGTGGGCAGTCAATGATAGTATATTCGCCCTAGTATTCTGCAAATATTATACTTAAACAGGTTGTTAGATTAAAGATTAGTGTAATCTGTATCAAAGTTCAACACAGTTCAAAGTTCAAGCAAGTTAACTCAGAATTTGTTCAAGTCCTAGGTCGTTCAGTGACCTAGCATAGGTCGGAGCCTCCTTAGGTCGCACTGTGCAAGTCAAAAGATTCAAGGCAATGCAATTTTGTCTAAGTGATAGCTCGACCGCGACCTAAAAGCCTATGCCGCAAGGGAGTTAAGTCGTAAATTTCTTAGGTCGTTCTGCTGTCATTCAAGCAAAGTTAAGTCGCAAGTCTTAGGTCGTTTGATTCCAAGCACGACCTAAAAGTTGAGTCGCAAGAAGTTGTTCGGCTTTACTTAGGTCGCAAGAATTCTTAGGTCGGTCAAGTTCCTTAGGACGTAAGTCTTAGGTTGCAGCACGACCTAATTTTTTAGGTCGCTCAGATCTGTTAAGTCGCTGACTTCCTCTCCACGCAATACATCTCGACCCAATAACCCGTTATCAATTACACATAGAAATCCATCGTCCTCTTCATGAAGTTCTCCATCCCTTCATACCACCGAATCACCCCAAAAACAATTCAAAACATCCCCAATCCATCACAGATTCAATGCATTACCATGCCCTCATAAATCAGTCAAGCAACAATCAAAAGTTGATCGCGACAATCACTCGGAATGAAGCATGACAGATGGAATTGAACCGAGGTTGGAAAATAGGGATTCATAATTCAACGATGATTATGGCGGGATGAAGATTGAATTCACTTACGAGTATAGTGGTGAAGATGAATCGGTGACTAAAATGGGTTGAATTCGCCTTTGGAAAGCTTGAAGATTCGTCAATGGCAGAGCGGGAAATCGAGATAATTAATTGAAGAAGAAGCAGCGACCTAGAAAATTTATATGGGGCTGGGAAGAAGGCGAATAGGCACGCGAGTTAGCGCAGCTTTTAGGTCGCCCACGACCTAGCAGAGTTAGGTCGAAGCACACGACCTATGGCATAGGCCTGTACTTCGAGGGGCAAATGTTAACTCCTCTTTTTGAGCGACCTAAAACTCCACGATCTAAAAGCTTAGCGACCTAAAAATCCGCGACCTAAAAGCTTAGCGACCTAACTACAGAGACGACCCACCGACCTAAAGAAGCTAACGACCTATGGAATATCACGACCTAACGACCTATGGAATATCACGACCTAACGACCTATGGAATATCACGACCTAACGACCTATGGAATATCACAACCTAACGACCTATGGAATATCACGACCTAACAACCTATGGAATGTCACGACCTAACGACTTAAGGAGTTAGCGACCTAACAACTCAAGGAGTTAGCAACCTAACGACTTAAGGAGTTAGCGACCTAATAACTTAAGAATTTCACGACCTAGCAAGGTAGCGACATAGCAGGCTAAAGCAGAGAAAAGTTTCACAACCTATGATAGGTCGCTTATGACCTACCTTAGGTCGCTCACGGCCTACTGACTCGTTCAGACAAGACTCAATGCAGTTCAAACAAGACCCACGACCTATCTTAGGTCGCTCGCAACCTACGACCTAACTTAGGTCGTTCACGACCTAAGACTTGGAGATGGAATCTTGTCCAGAATCACCCCTATAAATACGAGAGCTACTCCAACTTCAGGGGGACTTTTCAATCATTCTCTGAAGCGCCGCTACTCTGCCGCTTTCTCAACTGAATCAACACTTGAAGAACTTCAACACCAAAGATACTACAACAAGCTTCAAAAGAGAACTTGCACATCCGACATGGATTCAACAAATCTCATCATCGAAGTTTGAGCTACTAGTCTGAAGTGTTTTTGTGATCAAAGTGAATTGTATTTGAAGTGCATTGTATTGAATTGTAACCAAATCAGCAATAAAAGAGTATAAAGTGGACGTAGGCTTAATTACGAGCCGAACCACTATAAATCTGTTGTCTCTTTACTTTTCTGCTATTGTCAGCTTATATTCTGTTCCCGTATCACGGGTGGTGCTTTCACATTACTACTCTACTTACCAGGGTGTTAGCGTTCAACTTTTAGCGTTAACAAAATGCCTACCGAGTTCATGAACGTGAATGACAAATAAAGTTTAACATCTTTGTACAATGAATGATGGTTCACATTCATAAGGGATCCAAATATGAGTTAAAATACAAGACACAACATACTGTTGTGAAAAACAAAATGAACATACTGCTCCTATGTTCACTAAGAGTTAGTGAAATGCTTCAAGACGCATGCATACAATTACAATATTTGTATGAAACATTCAAATTAATCCTTAAAACAAAATTGCAGACTAAAAAGGGTGGATCTATACTTAAGCAATAATAAAACAGTGAAAAAAAAGTGTTCTTTATATGATATTCTTATAATCAATGTGTAATCAGTCTAGAAAATATCTAAAACTTTTGATTTCTTATTGCCAACCAACTTAAATGCCCAAAGCACACTCTATATGGGACATACAAACTATTTCACATGCACATGTAAATATTATGACAGATATATAAATGATAATGTTCTCCCATGCAAACTTTTTTAGAACAATGTCATACAAAAAATAAAAATACATAATTAATGATAATATTTTAATAGTTTAAATCATATGTTCCATACATATTCCTATTATTTCACTTAATATGGTAACCATTTGATATCACACAACCAAACTGTAAATGCACTGATACGACAATAGTATAGAGGACCCATGTATGCACAAGGCATAATAATTCAACCACACATGTGCCTAAAAGATCCCTGGAATGATGCCTGCATTCGATGAGAACAAGTTGTTAGTGCACATGCAAATAGCAGGCATTTCTTTATTTCTTTAGTGCAATTCTGTTAGTACTTTTGCATTTGCAAATTATCCACATAGGCTGGTTGTTAGAATGCATAGCCTTTTATTTCTTTTGTAATTCGGTTATTACTTTATTTGCAAGTTGCAAGCCATGTAGGCAGTTTGTTAGGAATAGTGGCTATAAAAAGATACTTGTACCTGAGAATGGGGAATAGAAAAGAATTTTGAAAATATTTCTCTGATCTTATTTTCCCTTTCTCTCATCCATGTCTTCTTCTCCCTGAGCTTTTCTTCCTCCTCCCCTTCGAATACCTATCAATTGGTGCTTTCACCGATGTTCTCACCTCCTTTATTTTAATTCTCTTCTTCGTTCAGATCTGTTCTTTTCTTAGTTCTCAATTATCCACCTCTTTTTTTATTTCTTAAAAAAAGGCATTTAGTTTAGATCAGATTTTGAATTCAATATGTCTACTACCAATGAAATTACTCAAGATCTATTGGTTTCAGTCCATAATACTATCTATCCGATCAATGAGCAGGTACTTCATCGAGTGTTTGATCCGTATGGATATGTCGAGAAGATTGATATATTACAATCAAGTGAACTGCTGCAAGCAATTGTTCAATTTGATTCATGTCAAAATGTTGTTTGGGCAAAGAAACAATTACAAGGAAGATACATATATGATAGATGCTGTCAACTTGATATTCATTTTTAAAAAAAAATTGATTATGAGGATAAAACTGAAAATTTATTGTTGGATAATGCATTTGCTTTAGATCTGGATTTCATATGAAATAAACTTCATGAGATGATGGTTATTATAGAGAGAATGCAAGATAGAATGAAAGCATGGAATTCTTCAAATCTGTTCACTACCGCTGCTGCTAACTCTACAATCACTACTTCCCCTTCAGATCACACCAGATAAGAAACCATCTCACAGCCATCAAATCTGAATTCAATAGAGATGTTTGATTTTAAAGCTGCTACAGTATTTGTAGATTCAGAACTACTCAAGTGTATGATGAAGTATGTGAAATAGGGCATCTGCAAACCATTGGGCCAGTTGACAAAGATCAACAGGAAGTATTATTTTTTATTTGTCCGAAGATCGTTGATAAAATGGATTTTAAAACTCCATAAAGTCCTTTGGAAATTTCTATTAATCAGCTGGGAAAGGTTAACAATGATTCACTCCATAGTTCGAATGTATATGATGGAATCAAACTGCAATTCGACTGTCAAACCTCTTTTGCAAGGATTGAACAGTATGACCATATACTGTTTGACATTATGCTTGAAAGGGCTGCCAAGAGGACTTTCGGAAGAAAAGTATATATTTTTGATCCCGGAGGTAAATTTAACATAGAGGGAATCTTCGACCTTGAGGACAAGGTCATTTTCGAGGGGATGGTAATGATACTACAATAGTATAGAGGACCCATGTATGCACAAGGCGTAATAATTCAACCACACATGTGCCTAAAAGATCCCTGGAATGGTGCCTGCATTCGATGAGAACAAGTTGTTAGTGCACATGCAAATAGCAGGCATTTCTTTATTTCTTTAGTGCAATTCTGTTAGTACTTTTGCATTTGCAAATTATCCACATAGGCTGGTTGTTAGAATGCATAGCCTTTTATTTCTTTTGTAATACGGCTATTACTTTATTTGCAAGTTGCAAGCCACGTAGGCAGTTTGTTAGGAATAGTGGCTATAAAAAGATACTTGTACCTGAGAATGGGGAATAGAAAAGTATTTTGCAAATATTTCTCTGATCTTGTTTTTCCCTTTCTCTCATCCATGTCTTCTTCTCCCTGAGCTTTTCTTCCTCCTCCCCTTCGAATACCTATCATGCACCCAGCACTAACTTATCAAAAAGACTAAGTTTAATAATCACATTAGCAAGATTTGAATTGGCCTTCCCTACAAGTTAGAACAACTTCTTTCTTTTCATGTTGAAATTTCCTGTCTTTTCCATACCATGATTTATAGCTGCAAATTCTTCTACCATATCATCGACTTATTACAATAGAAAATCAGCTGCAATATCATTATGAGGTGTGCATCCCATATGTTGCTTGGCATCACATAAATTGTATGTCCACGTTGAAAAATAAGAACAAATAGAATAGACTTGTATTTTATTTGATTATACCTGACGAATATAGTAATCAAGGGTAACGCTTTGGCCTAATACACTTCCAATAATGCATATACCATCCACATCCAATTTTTTAAAAACTATATGGTCTGCTCCCCCTTGCATTCCTGTCATCAACAATGGTTCTCAACTACAACATAATCTACACATAAAAGTACAATGAAATTCTGAGTCTAGTAAGAACAAAAATATTCAAAGTAACTGAACAAGTAAACAAAAGAAACTATAAGCAGGCATTTTGAACTCATAACTTCGAGAAGTCATTTTGTCAAACACTTGCCTTGCCATGCTTATTTCATCGCATTTGGAGTACAAACCGAGAAACAAATTATTCACCAACACGTCACGGGAAACACAAACGTTGCATCTATTCAAAATGAAGGCGTGGGTCCATATATTGAGGGAGATGAACCCAAAGCCCGTGCACGCGCACATGGCGCTCTACAGCGTGTACACATCGGGATTTAGTCCTGACATCATCATCATGTCTCTGACGAGTTCGACGGCAGTTTCGTAATCTCCGCTCGAGGAATTGAATCCACGATCGCGTTCAATGACACTTGGTTCTTGCTTTTGATCTCGTCATAGATGAATCTAGCTTCAGTCAAGCGATTACAGGAGGAATAGAAGTGGATGAGGCTATTGGAGATGAAGAGGTCGGTGGAGAGGCCGAGTTTGAAGTTATGGGAGTGGAGTTGGGACCCTTCAGAGAAGGCGAAGGTAGAGGGGCACGACTTGAGGATGAAAGGGAAGGTGTGTTTATCGGGTGGGATGCCTGATAAGAGCATTTGGAGGTAGAGGAGGATGAAGCAGGTGTATTGTTTGGAGTGGGCATGGGCGCGGATGAGGGAGTTGAAGTGGAAGGAAGTGGGGGACTTGGATTTGAGAATGGGTGATTTTGTTTAAGGGATTTGTACGTCAAAATGAAATTTTTGGGTTTGGAGCCAAAACTATAAGTTTTGGACCCAAAAGTTTCATTTTAGAACCAAATGAAATTTTGTAAATGTTTATAGATTATTTTAATCATCGAGCAAAATTAGACATGAGTATTGAGATTTGCAACGTAATATTTATATTTTTCAAATTTTGAAGATCTTTAACATTTTGAACTTTTTAAAATTTTGAATGTTTTATAAAGTTTTAAATTTATATAAAGTTTTAGTTTTCTAAAATTTAAAATTTGTGAAAATTTCAAAATTTTGTTTTAAATTTTAGGAGTATTGTATTTATTTTGGAAACTCTTAAAATTTTAACTTTTTGAAATATTAAATATAATTATCAATTCTAATGGTTAAATAGTAAGTGCTGAATTTTAAATATTACTTCGTAATTACTAAAGATTACTTTACCATTGATTGACAGAAATCGAATATTCACATTCATTATTAATTATTAATTATTTAATAGAAATTATTTAATAGTAATTATTAAATATTCCTTCTTATTTATTAATTATTAATTATCAAATTGTTACTTATTGCTTATTAATTATAATTGAATATTAATTATTAGGTACATATTTTTAGTTGTTAATTCTTATTATTTGTTGGAATTAGGACATGTGCGAACTAAGATGAAATGCACTTATTAATCATTAAATTTTATATACTAGATAATAAATATTAATTATTAATCATCGAAGATTACTTATTAGCTATTATTTATTTAATAGTAGTTATTAATTATTAATTATTACTTCTTATTATTAGTAATTAATTATTACCTTTTACTTCTTAAATATAATGAATATTATTTATTGATTATTAACTATATTTGTTAATTATTAATTGTAATTAAGAAATGTTAACTATAATTTACTAACTATTAACTATTAATTATAATAAATTATTATTAAAAATAATTATTTATTATAGATAATAAATAGCAATTAAAATTATTTATTAATAATCAATGGTTATAAATTATAAATAGTTACCCATCTAACTTTACATTTATAAATTATTAACTACAAACTATCATTTATAAATTATTAAATTAAGTTTTAAATATTTGTTATTAACTATAAATTACTAAAATATTTTAAGAAAATACCAAACATATTCATAAAAAAAGTTACGTGAACCTATAAGTAAAACTAATTTTAAAAAAGTTGTAGGTAATTAATATCTAATTGTAAGAAATAATGTTTTTACAACTTTTTAAACTGTTGTTAAAAGGTAACTGTGACAATGAGTATAACAAATGTTGTAAAAAAAGTAGTTTTTTACAACGTTTTTGGTAGAAAAGTTGTAAAATGTCATCTTTTACAACATTTTCTAAAATTTTACAACTTTTCTAAAAAGACGTAGAAAATATGGTTTTAAAATGTTTTTTTGGAAAACGTTGTAAAGGGCGTTTTTACAATGTTTGAAGTAGAAATGTTGTAAAATAAGCGTTGTAATAAGCTAAATTTGTTGTAGTGAATTATGTAATCTGTTACACATATCTAATTTGATAACCAATCTTGTTCGGAATAAAGGTGTTTTCTTTATATATACTTGATATACTATGTAATATATTGAAATTTTAATTTACTTAAAGTATATTTAATAGAAAATCCATAAATGGTTTGTTTTGTAATAATAGGTACAAAGTATTGTAATCATGAGTAATTTATCACAATGAAAATAAATATACCATTTTAAATATTCATAGTCAAGATTTATCGAGATTGGATATCAGTATATCCATTGAGACTAAAGTACGTGACACTCTCCAAAAGTCGGGCAGTGTATTACTCATGGCTGCTAGGGGCATTAAGGGGTTACGTACTGATAATTATTGGATAACTAAGGAATGACTCACTCAATAGTTTTCTGTTGGTTAATGTAACATAGAACTAAAACAATAAATACCGATGTAACTAATTTAAATAGTTCTCTTATCATGATAATATTTTTGAACCTTAATGTAGAAGCTCGATTTTGATTATAATCAAATCATCGCACGACACCCATCGAACTACTATAGTTGGGTCGAGTGGAAGCATTGGAAGATGATGTCAAATGATGTCAACTGATATAATCTTGATGTAGAAGCTCGATAATATACATAGTTCTCTTGTCATGATAATATTATTGAACCTTAATGTAGAAGCTCCATTTTAATTGTAATCAAATCATCGCATGACACCCATCGAACAACTATAGTTGAGTCGAGTGGAAGCATTGGAAGATGATGTCAAATGATGTCAACTGATTATAATCAAATCATCGCTTGACACCCATCGAACTACTATATTAGGTTAGTATCACGGTCAAATGATGTCAACTCAAAGTCAAAGTCTCCGCTGGAGCAATTTGGTTAATAGTAATTGTTATTGCTAAAACAAAAACTTTTTTGGATTATATATTTTAAAACGGATGATATTTGAATTTTGACCATCTCCAAATTCTATAAGTCCAAAGTGATATAATTTTGAGGAAGAGAATTGGTGTGAACAATTGTCACTGTCATGTAATGCTTAAATTTGTAGAATTGGATTTTTATTAGAAAGATATTTAAACGATAAATTTAACCAAAATATCACTCCACTAGCTAAGGTGATGAGTCAACATATTCGAATAGTTCAATATTAACCGCTGACTAAATTTACACCTGCGAGTCGTACAACCGCATTAATAGATTCTCCGAAATACCATATGATCTATATGATTTATAAGTAGTTGTAAATTAATTAATATTTTTGGAAAATATTAATTGTTTATTTGTTGTATTGGATGCTATTATTATTTTTTAATGTCAATAGCATTAATTTGAGTGCATATATAAAATTTGTATATGTAAAAATCAATATAAGATACCGATGGCCATTTAAATTTAATTTAAATATAGTTATTTGCTAAGTGCTATTAAACAGATTAAAGGGCCATAAAACTTATTTCATTACCATATAAAGAAAAAGGAGGCTAAAATCCAATGGTTGGATCTACAAAATAAAGGGAGGAGGTTAAGGAAGGTTACCTCTGTAAATACCTTCCTTTCATTCACGTGCCTCTCTTAATCATGCTCTTTCAAAACCTTAGGCTCCATATTCAATCTTTATCATTCATGGGTGAAAATTCAAGGCAAAATAAAAGAAAAAAATTATTTTAATGGCATCCAATCAAATCAATAAAATAAAAGGAGGCTCTTCTTCTCTTCCGAAGCTAGAAAACTGATTTAGATTTGGATCTAGGAGCTTCTATCAATTAATGTGCATTCAAGGGCTACATCTATTATGTATGACCTATTTTATTCTTCTGTATTTTCATCATGATGTTATAGATCTATTTATTTGATTATTTTGATAAATACGTATACGCATCTGCTGTCCATCTTTAATTTTTTTTATAAAGTTACTTTATATACAACAAATCACTGGGATAACATATCACATGTCAATAAATATTCGAATCACGCTATGCAAGTTTCGAACTTGTGAAATAGTACTTTAATTTTATATTTATAGATCTAAATTTTATGAATTTGTTGATTTAAATTGAATCTGAAAATAATAACAATGGTTTTGATTGTTGATTTTTGTTATTTTCTTTATGTTAATATTGGTGTTATTTTAGATCTAAATATAAAAAAGAATTATATATATATAGTTTAATGTCAATGGTGATTGCATTACTTCACAATTAGTTTTTTGCTTCAAAACATACATACACACTCACACATGTATTTGTATTAATATTAATTTGAAAACAATTTTATAGCGAATGTTTTTTTTGAAACTTATATATACAAATATATACACATACAAATCTTGACTTTAATGGAGATCTGCTTCTAATGTAGAAATCTACATATATCAACATTCTATTTTTTTTAACAAATTTTACATTCACTACTACAAAATAGGTCATTTGCGTTGGTTGTTTACTCGTTGTTGCTTCGGTTCTACAACGGACACAGATGTCGACGATGCAATAGGCCTAACCTTTGCAGCGGTTATTCAACCAAAGTAAAAAAGTGAGGTTTTTTGCATCGGTTGTTAACAACAACCGACGCAAAATAACAACCAACACAAAAAAGAGGAGTCGCTGGCTTAAAGAAGGGGTTGTTTTGCATCAGTTGTTGCTAACAACTCACGCAAAAAACCCACTTTTTTGCATCGGTTGTTAGCAACAACCGACATAAAAAGACCCCCAGTTTAAAAAAAAAACCATGCCCTGATAAACCCAATGGGTCATACAATATTCTCATATCAGTTTTCATATATAAGCAAAAACTATAAAATATAGCAAAGTGTATAGCAGGTATAGTGAATAATCAACCGTTTACATATCAGTTATTAAAGAACTACAATATTTGAAGCACTTGATCAACATGCAACATTTGCAGAATATTATACAACAAAATCAAATGTTATACATTCTTAAACGTCAACTATAATATTGCATCTTCTCTTCATATTGAATGATTGTAAGAACAAAATTCAGCTCGATCATGTGATGTTTCCATGGTCAGAGATGATCCAGGACCTTCATGCCCATATGCAAACGCTATAACAAACTGCGCAGTAAATAATGCAAATTAGTAGACAGTTTTTAGTACAAACAATAGACACTGAAAAAATTAGTAGCCAGTTTAAATAACTAGCAAATAAATGTAAACCAACAACCAGTTTTTAGTAACTAGTAGTATATAGTGTAAAAGCGATTAGTGGATAACATTGTTATATTTAAACATATTTCAATAGTGGATAAATTGCATTATTTCAAGGCCAGTTGATGGCATGTAAGTGATAGCTTACGGTTGAAAACAACCTAGAACAAATCATTGACCAATTTTTTTTCATAAAAATGTAACATGCTTCAGGTTCAATTCACAAAATAATTGATTAACATAAAAACGAATTGAACTTTAAATAAGCTCTGGTATAACTGTTAAAAAATTATGGACTTCAAATATTGCAACAAAGCATGAAGCATATATCATCAAGTACAAACTGAGTTGGTAATAAGATTATATATGATTGATCTGATATTTTATTGTTTGAAATGAGAATTCATCTAGAATAAAGGGTGGAACCCAGTGCACGAGGCTCTTGCACAATAGCGGGCTCTTGGAAGGTCGATAATGTATGCAGCCTTTCCCTTGCATCGCGAAGAGGCTGTTTCCGGGACTCGAACCTGGGCACGCAGATCACAATGCGGATAACCTAACTGTTGCGCCAAGGCTCCACCTCAGAATCCATTTAGAATAGATCGATGAAATTAGGCAAACTCATATGAATCTATAACAAATTTGTTGGAATTATATATAGTTAGAATTTGAGATAATTGAGAGATTTCCTGTCTGAAATGTTGTATTGATTATTGAAGATGATTTGCTAAATGCATTACATATCATAGCAGTTGATACATACGAGTAAATATATAGTTTTCAGATAAAATATAGTTTGGGCTTTGTTTGGCCCATATGTGACCCGAACCCGTACAATGTAAAATGCTTATACAAGAGAACAGAAGTTGTTATTCTCTCGTATCCTTTATTCGCCCCTCTCAGACCCAACTGCTAGGGTTAAGGTTTGGAGGCGATAAGCCAAATCCATGTCGATCTTCCATCCAAATGAAAAAATACTTTAGAAAAACTTGAGCGCAACTATGATCTTGACGTCAATCCACTTCTAATATCTCGATCAAGTTGCTGAAAGTGTAATCGGTGAGATTTAATTTTTGTTTCCAAATGTCAGTTCGTGTTTTGATGAAAGTAACAGTCTCGCCCAGAATCTCACTGATCTTTCATTGATCTGCTCAAATCTGACTGACTGTAGTGAAGTTTGTCTTCGATTTGCTTAACTTGAAGGTCAGATCTGAATCTGATGTAGTTTTTCGCTGACAATGCTTTAGTAAATGTGTCCGTCCTTTGGTATGTGGCAGGTATGTGGTTAATCTGTAGACTTCCTTTTAAAACTTGCTCACAAACGAAAAATATGTCTATTTCGATGTGTTTGGTTCTATATAGAAGTATAGGGTTTGCTGTCATGAAAACTGCACTCTGGTTATCACACCAAAGAATTGGTTTAGCTTTTGTCTTTAGCTTTAATTCCTTTAGTATTGACTGTAACCACATTATCTCTGTCGTAGCATTAGCTATACTTTTGTATTCAGCCTCGGTACTAGATCTGGATATTGTTGTTTGCTTCTTTGAGCACCATGATATTAAGTTGTTTCCAACATATATGTAGTAGCCACTGATTGATTTTCTATTATCTAGGTCCGTGGCCCAATCTGCATTTGAAAACCCTGTTATGTTTAAGTTGTTGCATGCTTTAAATGATAAGCCATAGTCCATTGTTCCTTTGAGATATCTGAGTATTCATTTTACACCTCTCTAGTGTTCATCCAGAGGATTCTGCATTAAGACACTTTGTTAACACTATATGCAATATATGGTCGTGTTATAGTCACATATTGTAATGCTCCTATAACACTTCTATATTGTTTAATGTTAGTTATGGCTTCTCCCCTATTTTTAGATAAATGATGATTACTGATCATTGGAGTTGGTTGTGGATTTGTACCATCCATCTTTGTTTTTGTCAGCGGCTCTAAAATATATTTCTTTTGACATAACATTATTTCTAAGTTTGCTTTTCTCACAACTTCTATTCCCAAGAAATAGTTAAGATTTCCAAGATCTTTTATTGAAAATTCCTTGTTCAAATAGCTGATGACACTATTGATTTCATCCTTGTAGTTTCCTGTAATAATTAAGTCATCAACATATATTAGTATGTAAATAGTTAATGAATCACTGATTTTAGTAAATAATGAGCTGTCTGATTTGGTTGATTGATATTTCATATTTTTCAATGTTATTTTCAGTCTATCAAACCAGACCCTTGGTGCTTGTTTAAGGCCATATATTGCCTTATTTAACTTGCACACATAATTTTCATGTTTTTTGTATCCTGATGGTTGCTCCATGTAGAGCTCCTCCTATAAAATGCCATTTAAAAAGGCATTATTGACATCTAATTGTCTTATACACCACCCTTTGTGTAGAGCAATAGGGAGGATGAGTCTTATAGTAGTTGGTTTGATCACTGGGGAGAATGTTTCATTGAAGTCGAATCCATATTGTTGAGTATACCCTTTGACAACAAGTCTTGCTTTATATCTGTTTATTGAACCATCAGGGTTCCTCTTTATCTTGTATGTCCATTTACACCCAACTATATTTTCTTTATCTGGAGGATATACAAGATTCCATGTATTATTTTTCATAAGCGCATTGTATTCATCATCCATAGCTGTTGTCCAGTTTTTGTCTTTTGCAGTTTGCTCATATGTTCCTGGCTCACATGAGATTATGTTTGCACTGTATATCTTTGGCTTAAAGATACCACTTTTAGCTTTAGTAATCATGGGATGACTGGGCTTTGCTTGAGCTTTAGTGTGAGGTGAGTTTTTGTATTCGCTTGAATCGACATGCTTCTAGAGTTGCTTTGTTGAATTATTTCTTCTTCTTGATTTCTTTTATCCTCTAATTGTACAGGGGAATGACTGGCATGATTAGGATCACATGTCCACTCATAGTCTTATTGAGCATATACTATTGGTTGAGTATAGTGATCCCTATTAGACCTCATTGCTTCACTCTGAACCTCATTTTTAGAATATACAGGTAATTCAGGTATTGAAAGTCTTCGAATATAGACTTTATTTATGGTCTTTATCTTTGAGTTACTATAGGAAAAAATATTCTCATTAAATACAACATGCCTGCTAATAAAAATTCTTCCATTATCATGATACACTTGTACCCCTTGTGATTGATTATATATCCTAGAAAAGTACATGGTTTAGATTTAAAATTTAATTTATTATCATTGTAGGGTCTTAAGTAAGGAAAACATAAACATCCAAAAGTTTTTCAGTTATGATAATCGGGTTTTAACCCTTATAGTTCTTCAATTGGACTGATTACCTTTGTTGGTAACCTATTAATAATATATACTGTAGTATTAAAGGCTTCAGGCCAAAATTTTAAGGGTAATGATGCATGAGCTAGCAAAGTAAGTCATGTTTCTACTATGTCTATTGTAACGACCTGCCTTTTTGGACGTTTTAAGCAAACACACACGTCAGACTCAAACCACTCAAAATGGCAGATTGTTATGGGGTAAATAAGAAAAAGAGAGAGAAATAAAACAAATACAGAATATTGCAGCGGAATGACAAAATATAATAATTAAATAACAGTTCATGAAGCTGTTTTATAAATACATTTGATTATTCTTTACAACACAAATATCAGAGTTACATAAACAGGATTAAATAAATAAATAAATGCAGCGGAACAACATGATGCAGTGGAATAATTATAATAAATAATAACAGTATAAATCTTCGTCTTCGTCCTCCAGAATTAAGGTGTTCAACCCTGAAATGCTCAGGATAACCCGAGCGAATTGAAAAGACAAAACACTCGAGTCAAAACTAAAAGATCTTATGTAAGTTAAATCAATGTTAAATATGAGTGTGACGGCGTCCGAGATGTTTACGGGGTGTGACATCTCCTATCCAGTGTCTAACGTGAGTGCAATAACTTAAGAGATGTTCGGGATTTACATCTCCTAAGGATCCGTTAAACTATCTACTATGTAGTACAATACGCTATTATAATATGTCTACAGTAAAGTAAAAGCATTAAAATAGCATTAAGGCGTTACCCATATCCCCCTTAATGCATTTTATATATTCCCATAGTCTATACAGTACTGTACGCTCCTCCGTAAACTGGAGGTTTACACAGAGGGCAACTCCATAGGTATGGTACAAAACAAACTCATAGAAGGCGCGCTAGGGCATGTGAACACGGCACTCGAGGCAATGCCAGGGTAGATATAATAATTGTGTATCTGGACTGGTGGTAACGCATAGCAGCTACTACTGCCCACCTCAGAACACACTTCTATAATCAAAATCAAGGGTGGCCACCAAATCAATCACAAAGTAATAGAATGGTATCGAAGAAATGTGCTCGATAGGAGGAATGACCTCACTTGGCCCGACCTGGCTCCTGTTTTATTCACATCTAAGCTGACTCACGGGAGGCAGGGTCACGTCATACCTAATACGGAAATCGTTCGCCAAACCATCCTACTTCATTTCTGGAATATCCACCACATACACAGTTGTTAAAGTGGTTTTCGGCATTGGCAGAGAGTGTGACAATATTCGATCCCGGTCTCTTTAACAACCAAAGGCTTATTTCACACTGGATGGTTCTTTTAAATTTAAGAAGTCAATTCACAATTTATATCAAAATATCATATTCAATTTCAAATCATATCTCTTTCGAAATCATATTCACTTCCAAACTATATTCACTTTAAAATCATATTCACTTTCAAAAATCATATTCACTTATGAAACTATCGATAAGATATGTTAATTATATCCTCATTCCAAAATTATCACATTTACTCAAGTATGTCATTTCACAAAAAGGTATCAATTTCAAAACCCAACTTAGGTTGTATTATCATCAAGGATTTAAATGTAAATACTTTCTCTTTACAACACAGTCTGAAATTTTAGAAAATAGTTTAGGTAGTCATAAATATTTTTGATAGTTTTAAAAATAGTTTAAAATAGATTGAAATAGTTAATAGTAAAAATAGTTTAAATAGATTTAGATTTGATTTAATTAGATTTAAAATGATTTAAATAGATTAATAATAATTAAATAGATTTAAATTATATTAAATATATTTTAAATAGATTAAATAAATTTAAAATAGATTAAATAGATTTAAAATAAATTAAATAAATTTAAAATAGGTTAAATATATTTAATTAGTTTAAAATATGTAAAATAGTTTAAATTGGATTAAATAGGTTATAGTAGATTAAAATAAATTAAAATAGTTTAAATTGATTAAAATAGTTAAATAAATTAAAATAGTCTAAATTAGTTTTAATTAGATTTCAAAGTTATACCCCAAACATTTCAATAACCCAATTACGATAATTCATTTATATTCGACACCTCAACTTTGAAATTCCAATTTAAATCCTTTGAACAATTCATTAAATCAATTCCAATTTCAACATTTATGCTTGGACTTTCGAAAATAATTCAGTTTATATAAATCAATTTCCATTTCAAAATACCAGTTAACTGAATTCAAAATTTAAAGATTCAAAAATCATTTAATTTAACCAATCCGGTGTCCGTATATAATTTTCTACCCTAGGGTCAAGTGATACGGATATTTATCATTTCAATCCGTAATTTAAAATTTTACGGTTATCTATCATTTTAAACCGCAATCCCGAATTTAATTAAATAAAAATCCATAAAATCGTTCAAGTCTATCATTTCAACCCATAACGATTTTTCCCTAATCTATAGATCGTTCGAGTATGTATCGTTTCAACCCATAGGGAACTTGCAGTGTTATAACCATATAAAATACAACATCCAATCATCCAATATCAACAAATCAAACATCTATCACAATCATCATCCAAATCAATCAATAAACATCAATATATAACTGATAATCAATAACAGGTATTAAATTGACAATTTAAAATTTAATATTAAATTAAACGATGATTAAATGCAATAAAAGTCAAATTTAACCAGAATGACAATTTAGACATACCAAACATCAATCAATTAATTTCAAATCACATCATAGATTTAATTTAACTAACATAACATAGTTTAGTAATTGTGAGTGGTTTAAAACACTCACCTTTGATTTTAGCCCATAAAAATCCAAATAGAAGCGCAAAACTCAACATTCTCCAAATTCAACTAAATCAATTTCATGTTGTGCGGAATTTAAATATGAATCCAACAGAAGAAATCGCATGTAAATCAAAGTTTATATGCAAAAGATATTCATGTTACAAGAAATATTATTAAAATAATAATTAGTACGCAAAATTTTTTTTTACTACATACGTTTTTCTCAAGATGAGGCTTCAAGAAAAAATTGAAGAACAACTAATATGAGAACAAGACGTGTACGGAAAAATGAAAAAAAAATCATGTTTCATAAAAGAAAGTTGTTGGATTTGCAAGAATAAGAGCTTTTGAATATGAGGTGTCAGGAGAAACAAAACGCAAATGAAGAAATAAGCTGCAGGTTATTTATAATTAGGAAATGAAGGTGGAGGGACAAAAATAAATGTCACAAATTATTTTGAAAGCTTCAGACATTAATAATGCATAGGGAAATGTACGTAGGAATGGAAAAGTTTGCAAACCAAAGGAAAGTAAAATTTTGTATACGTGAAAATGAGGTGGCGAGAATTAAATACAATCTAAAAGTCTAGGCTCAAGTATTAAACAGAAGGAGAAATGAATATATTAAGTAATAATAATAAGGTAACTATTTTAAAACGTTCATGCAACAACTAATAACAAAAGAAATGAAGGGACCATGTACATCGCACAACTTTTTGAAATTCATTTTTTCTGAAACGTAACCAAATTAACTTCATTAACTCAAATTATATTCGAATTTGTACACATTTAGGTTTTTATCTACGCAAAATAAAAAAAATTAAAGTTACCTTAAAATTGAAAACGTTCAATTTGGTTTTCCCAAAATGATCTTTTATTTCCATTAAAACACCCATTTTGTTTAACACAAAGCATGAGTTTCTTTTATTAAATCTATTAATTGCAATTAACGTTTTTTTCCTTTTAATTGAAATATTTGAGTTACATTAATTGCAATTACTTACAAAGTTAAATTTCAAAACAGACAACTAAAATGGATGAAAAATAGAACAATTGTTTATTTAAACACGTTTATAAATTTGTTGTTTATACACAAAAGTAATAAATAACTTTGAAATAGATTATTTTCATGTTCTTGTAATCAATCTATAAGCTAAAACACAGTTAAATAAACATATATTTCTTCCTTTAAAATCAATCATTCTATTCTTTATTTTAATGAAATTATACCTACATTCACAAATGAAACATTCATTTTATTTGATGTAAATATTCTTTTCATTAAATCAAACTTTCCTTATATTTTCACAAAACATAAGCTACTTTTAATTACACCTATTAATTTACAATTAGCATTCTCTCTCCTATTAATTGAAAATTTTCAATTACATTAATTTCAGTTGATTAAGTTTCAAAATGGACTAAATGAATGTAATGAGAAGTAGAACAATTATTTCCTATCTAATAGTTATTTAAACGTATTTATACACTATTGGATACAAACAGTAATTACACATTTCTTACTAAATAATAGTTTCTCATCTCTTATTTGTATTAACTAATATATTTCCATTATATTAAATTTTTGTCAATTTTATTATAATTTAAAAATCTCAATAAATTAATTTGTTTTTGTTTCACTCTTTTTATTACATCAATTATTGCTTGTAAATATAATTAACATTTCTATACCTTTATTACATTCACAATTTGTAGTTATTGTCTTAACTCACATTAATGCAACGCTTATTTACATTTATTTGTAATCGATTTGGTAAATTGGTAACAAATAACAATTGTCGCCATTTTTACATTTAGTAACATTTGTAGGTTTATCATTTACAACAAATGTCATAATTACTTACATAACATTAATTTTATTCAATTACCATAAATTATATACTATTTAATTAATTGATTCAATATTTACATTTGTTTTCTTATATTCAATTTATAACCAAGTATAACATTTAAATCATTTCAATTAATTGAATTTTCATTAAAATTGTTAACAATTCACTTAAATTGACATTATTACCTTCCATTTTAGTTATCATTTCATTAATAATTCATAATTTTTTTTATTTCTCCCATTATTAACTCACAAAATCTTATTAAATTATTTATTTTTAATTATCAAAAATTACGGGTCGTTATATCTATGCTTCCTTTCAACTAACCCATTTTATTCTGATATATGTGGACAGGTAATTCTATGCACTATTCCTTTTCCTTTAAAATAAGTACAAAGTGCCTTATATTCAGTTCCCCCATCTGATTGTATTATCTTAACTTGAGCACTAGTTTGTCTTTCAGCCATGATTATAAAATTTATGACTGCTTTATAGGCCTCGGACTTTGTTTTTAGGAAATATATCCATGTGTATCTTGTGTGTGCATCAACAAATGAAATGTAATATTTATATCCAAAGTCAGAACATATAGGTGCTAGCCCCCGTAAATCAATGGCAATTAATTCTAATGGCTTTGAGTAAACTGTTAAAGAGTCATTAAATGCTAACTTATGACTTTTACCCATCTGACAATAGGTACATACATAAGGCAATGAAAGCTAATCAAATGATATTCTATTTTCATAAAGAACCTGTTTTACAACTTTCACACTTGGTTGACCAATTTTGTAATGCCACACATCAAATAAATTTTTGGAGTCTTGCTCCTCACATAAGTTACAGGATTTTTGATTATCTGTACACATATTGTTGTTGACTGTCTTAAATTTATACAGCCCTTTCTCTGCATCACCCTGTAAAAGAACATCCTTAGTTAGTATATTTCTGACCAGACAATGTTTAGGGTAAAATTTAAAATAGACATTATTATCATTAGCAAACTGAGACACACTTATAAAGTTTTTCTTTATTTTTGGTACCTTAATAAATTGTGTAGGAACAATTGTTTCTTGCCTTTAATATAAGCATTACCAATATGAGAAATCTTGATACACTTACCATTTCCCATGCAAATTGGTTGTTTACCTATATACTCCATGTTGCCAAGATTCAAGTTATCAAGATTATTTGTAATATGATTTGTTGCTTCAGAGTCTGGGTACCAGCAGTCATCCTGAATGTGTTCGGCCTTGCTGATTCATTTGAGCTGTGACTTTTATTACGGTTAACTTATGTGTCTAAATTAACTTGAACCATATTAGCACTAAGATTGTTGGTTCTTTGACCACTGTTGTTCTGATTTGAGTATCTAAAGTAGCATTTTACTGCTGTATGACCAATTTTTTTGCAAATCTGACATTATGGTCTATTACCATTGTTCCATCTGCCTCTTCCCCTGGATCTGTTGGAGTAACCTCTTCTTTGTGTTGGTTGATCTGCTTTGTTGTTGTTTGACTTTTATTCTTGGAATGAGTAGTATAATTGATCGTAAATTCTAATTCTTATGGTTTCTTGTTGTCAATTCTTGCCTCATATGCAAGCAAGATTGAATGAACCCCATCAATAGATGGTAGGGTCTTTTGAGATGATATAACTGCAACAACTGCTTCATAATCATCACTTAATCTATTAAAAATAGTTAGAATTTTCTTTGAATCTAACACTTTGTGACTTGCAACTTCCAATAAGTCATAGGTTGTTTTAATCTTGAATACATATTCTCTCATTGTGTTGTTGTCTTTCCTCATATTATACAGTTGCTTCAAATGATACATAACCTTGGTTGTATATTGTGTATTAAACACTTTTTCCAATGTTGTCCATATATCATTTGCCGTTTTTCACCCAATAACATGAGATAACAAATGTGTGTTTATTGAAGAGAGCAGCCATGAACAGATGAGTATGTCTTGTCTATGATATTTTATGTAGTCCTCATTGATGAATATTTTGTTTTCTTGATCAGTGATGCATTTTGGAGGGATTGGAATGGTTCTAAGTATATGGCCTTCAAGCCCATATCCTTGAACTACAGTCTCTACTAGAAGTTTCCAAAGAAAATAGTTATCTTCATTCAAGTGCACAGTAACAAGATTGCTTTGAGGACTGATGATTGTGTTCACCAACTTTTCTGCTGTGACACTGGATTGATGATTGTTGCTCATATTGGCAGAAGTTGCAGTGTTGTTTCATCAGTCATGGTGATTTCAGATCAAAACAGAATATGCAGATTGGTTTTAATGAAGTCAATCAATAACAAAATTCAAATATGAAGACAAGAATTGCTCACAGCCAGGTTTGTTGCAACCGCAAGATTTAGATGATGATTATCTTCATCTGATCTGATAAGTCTTGCTGGATGGCACCTTCTTTAGTTTTTCATGATGATTCTTGACTTCTTGATTTTGTTTTTTGGGATTTATTGATCTATTTCCTTCAAGATTTAATGAAGAAATCTTGATGCAGCCGAGTTCTTTGAACTAAGGCACGACACTGGATTACTTTGTTGAATCTTTCCTCTTATATGATGAAACTCAGGTTTCTGATGAGAGAAGATCACTCACATGATGATAATGCTATGATGAGATTGATCTTTACTGAAGTATGGTTGTTAAGCCTTATGTGGCTCCGATACCAAGTTAGAATTTGAGATAATTGAGAGATTTCTTGACTGAAATGTTGTATTGATTATTGAAGATGATTTGCTAATTGCATTACATATCATAGCAGTTAATACATACGAGTATATATACAGTTTTCAGATAAAATACAATTTGGACTTTGTTTGGCCCATATGTGACCCGAACCCCTATAATGTAAAATGCTTATACAAGAGAACATAATTTGTTATTCTCTCGTATCCTTTATTTTGTATATATATATATATATATATATATATATATATATCAAAAATTTTAAATATTCAGACCCAAACAAAAACATGAAGCTTCCATATCACATTAACCAAATTGCACCAACTAGCACATATCCATCAGTACAAGTCATGTCAAATTATTGCTTTGATATGTAGTTTATGTTATCTCAAAATAATTGTAATGTTCATGTTGCAGTTCATTCTTTTATCTATTGCATCATCATTTTCCAATCACCACACTAGAGAAATAATATTTAATTATCATGTACATATAACATATACTTTACTTAATATAATGTTCAAACTGCTCTCTAGGTGGTTGGAAACTTACAGAAAATATTGTGATGAAGATTTTATATTTAACAAAATCATTAGAATTTTACAAAAGCATCGATACTCAAATGAAGAAAATGTGTGATAATCATCTTTGGTACAACTGTAAATGACAGCTTTAAATATAGTACTTAAAGATCATTAATATCTCATTGGATTATTTTGCAAACTGTTCAGATTCGGTATATTCTTTCTTTAAAGTTGTATAATTGTTAATAAGACTTAGACACCCAAATATGATTGATTTGATATAATTGACATGGATATTTTTTTCCTATGTAATAAAAATCAAGCTGCAACTTTATAAGCATTTGTCCAAGCTAAAGTGACATTGACATGTTTGTAAATAAATATAATGGTCGAATCGATATGAGGTGAGTAGTAGAGTGCATTGTCTTTTTAGATCCATATACCTTCTAATGGGTTTACCAATTTATAAATAATGCTATAATCTACAGGTCATTTGGTTGGAAATCTGGAACCTAGATAAGCGGACATTATTTTTATTTTGTTTGAAAACACAATTTGAGATCAATCTAATGCACTAAGTTCAACTTCCTCGAGCATCAACACTGAAATCAAGTTCACCCTCCTCGAGCTTCAAGATAAAAAATTGAAGAATAAAGTGATATTGTAGCATGAGACAAAATAAAAGAACAAGGATATTTTGGTACAACAACAACAACAAAGCCATTATTCCCAAACAAGTTAGGGTCGGCTAGAGATGGAACCCAAAACTAAATGAAAAAGTCAATTTAAAAGCTATTACAATAACAATAACAATAACAATAATAAAATAAAGTTAAATAAGTAAATTAATAATAATAATAACTAAGTAAAATAAAATAAAGATAAAAATATATATATGTATATATATAAAGGAGAAATGATAATAGTAATACTAATAGCGATAATGGTACTAATAGTAATATTGGTCAAATACCAAATCTACGTCTTAGGCTCCTGTTCCTTAGTCATATAATCTTAAACTTATAAACCTCTAAGTTTATGGTTCTGGTACATGAATCGCTAACTTCCACGCGCTCTGATCTGTCACCAGCTCTTTGGATATACTCCAATCCTTCAAATCCATTTTTACTACTTCCTCCCATGTCAACCTTGGTCGACCTCTACCTCTCTTTGAGCATTCAACGCGGCCTATAATTCAAACACGCCTGGGTGCCTCGGGCGGCCTCCGTTGAAGATGTCCAAACCATCTTAAGCGATGTTGGATAGCTTCTCCTCAATTGGTGCTACTCCAAGTTTATCGTGTATATCATTATTTCTAATTCGGTCTCTTCTTGTATGACCGCAACTCCATCGCAGCATATGCATCTCTGCTACGCTTATCTTTTGGACGTGTTGGCTTTTAGTAGACCAACATTCTACATCATACAACATCGCAGGTCTGATTGCCGTTCTGTAGAACTTTCCTTTAAGCTTTTGTGGGAACTTCCTGTCATAGAGAATGTTAGACGCTTGTCGCCATTTCACCCATCCCGCTCGAATTCTAAAACTAACATCTTCATCAATCTCACCATTATACTATAACATTGATCCTAGATATTGAAATGATTCCTTCTTAGGAACTATTTGTCCAGCCAGAGTGACATCTCCATCCTCCAACCTAACACCGCTGAACTCGCACTTCATATACTCTGTTTTAGTTCTGCTAAGCCTAAATCCCTTTGATTCTAAAGTCAGTCTCCACAGCTCCAGTTGTCTATCAACTCCAATCCTACTTTCATCAATTAGCACAACATCATCAGCAAATACCATACACCAAGGAATCTCACCTTGTATACCCTTCGTAACCTCATCCATCACTAGAGAAAAAATGTAGGGACTCAAAACTGACTCTTGATGTAATCCTATGTTAATGGGAAAGTCACTGGTTTCACCATTGCATGCTCTGACACTAGTCACAACATCGTCGTACATATCCTTGATAAGGGTAATGTACTTTGTTAGTTCTCTCTTCTTTTCCAAGGCCCACCACATCACCTTTCGTGGTACCTTGTCATAAGTATATAGATAAATTTATGCTCAAATATATATTGGTATTTAAAAAAATCATATTTTATGTCAATGAATATTAGGTAATGAAGGACTTGATCAAAAATATCAATCATGTTTGTGGCTGTTAAAACCTATAGAAGATGACCAAGCACTGATAATACAAAGATAACGAATAAGAATTCATGATAAATCATCAATTAATGAAAAAGAAGATAAGTACCTTAGTTTTGCAAGACACTTCAAATCTATGAGCTGATTCAAAATATTGAACATGGTTCTTTGATCTTTATAGTAACCTATAAAAGATGATCAAGCATTGAAACTACAAAGAGAATGGATAAAGATTTCCATGATAAATCATTGACTAATGAAAAAGGAAAAGCACATTAATATTGTTGGATACTTCAGACCAACAAGATGATTCGAAAGCTCGAGCTTAATTTTTTTGCTCTTCATGGTCATCATTACCTAATCTAAACTTACTTCTAGCGGTTCCGTTGTTGCATATCCATGATAAATCATTAACCAATAAAAAGGAAATTTCCAAAAACTATGGGTATCAAGGAAGCTTGTATACGCCTATTACCAAATCCCATTTCCTACACAAAACAAAACAATTTCTTGATGTCAAGATATCACTAAAACATGAAGCATAGTATATAGTGTTATTCACCCCACCACAAGCACCCAATAGCCTTCACTCTTCCAGGAATCGGTAAGCAGCACATAATAGATTTTTGCTGCTCATCGGATCACCCGAGATCTGGATGCGGGTATGGGTTCTAAAGCAGGCGAGGCAAGGCGGGACAGAATCTCGTACGGATCTGAGAAGAGAAGCGCGATGTTAGGGAGATGCAGTCGGATCTATGGAGCCGTGTAGAGCGGGGAGATTAATTTCAATTTTTAAATATAGGAGATGTTGGCGAGCCCATTAGTTTCTAGTTTTGGCAAAGCATATAATTTTGGGGAGTAAGGTAATGGTGAAGATGCAATTTGAGAGTGTTCACGTACGAAGGGTAGGAATTGAAATTACTGGGTTTGAAGCTGAAGACGGGTGCTTCGTCGGTGGATAAGAAGTTGGAAGGAAAAATGAAAATTTAAGCGGGAAACAAAAAGCTGGAGGGATAAAAGAAATTTAAGGGAGGGAAAATGAAAATATTAAATAAATTTTACTTCTAGTTTACTAACTATTATCTATTAATTATTACTTATTACATCTTAATTGTAGTTAAATATTAATTGTTAATAGTTATTATTATATATATATATATATTATTAGTTATTAATATTAATTATTAATATTAATTATTAATTATTAACTAAGAATGGTGACCCTTCCCTCACCCATACTTCCTCCCATGCTTCTTCTGATCATGTCCTCTCTCCCGTCCTTCCTCCTGTCATCTTCGTCCTTACCGCTATCTGCCAACCTTTCCTTTCTCCTCCTCCGTCGCTTCCTCCACACCCACCATCCTTTGTCCTTGTCCCATCTCCTCCTCCTTCTTGGTCCTCTCTTTTCAAGAACAAACCGAAGAATGCTGGTACTTATATTCCTCATCACTTTGACTTTTCATACTTTGGTACTCCGTTGGTTCCTCCTCTGGAGGTGGTCAGTGCAGGCATCGACACTTGGTCAGAATACCTGGTAGATTTTTTCCTAGATGCTCCTCTGAACTATATGGCTATTAAAATACATTTAGATAGAATTTGGAAACTTAAGGTAAAATTAGTTATGCTTTATGACAAGCAAAATTTCTACTTCAAATTTTCAACCGAAGAAGATAAGCTAAAAGTTTTAAAAATGGATCCAACTTTTATTAGGGGAAAAATGTTTATTATAACTTCTTGGAACCCAACCTTTGGTTAATTTCAATCAGAAATAAAATCTGTTGCCATATGGATTCATCTTTACAGAATTCCATTAATGACATGGACCCCCATTGGAATTAACTGGTTGTGTTGTCATCTTAGCAAAATGGTGTGCTTTGATGAAAACACTGAGAAGATGAAAAGGTTTGACTATGCGAAATGTTTGATTGAAATCTCCCCCGGTAAAGAACTTCCCGAATTTCTCAATGTTGGTGATGATAACCTAGACACTGTCTTGATTGAATACTCATGGAGACCCCTCATTTGCACACATTGCTGCATTTTTTGTCATTCGACTAAAAACTATGAATAATTTGTCAGTCTTGGTTAGGATAAGGTTAACATGGAAAATGCTGTTGAATTAATGGTATTAAACTGAAGAAAGACAAAGAGGGAGTTTCTAATGCCAATGAACATGATGATGGATTTAAAGAACAAGATGATAAAGATAATGATAAGGATTTTCATATAGTTAGCTACAGGAAATAGTAGGGAATAAAAAGAATAATGGAAAACAGAAAAAGTGGAGGAAGGTTGACCCTTCCTCATCTACAGTGCTAGAGCGGTCAGGTGAAAGTGCTTTGGCCACCACTGCGGTTGATGTTGAATCTTTGAATGGTGATATTGCAATGCATAAGAATGGATTTAAAATGTTGAATGAATTAGAAGATGGAGATATTTTCAGTGTGAATGTTGGAGAAGGTGAGGACCAGATGCAAGAAGAAATGATATTGAATGGTTTTGATAATATCAGTGCACATGCACATTCAATTCATGTTATACCAACAAGTGCAGTTGTATATGCACCCAGTCCAGATTTAAAAGTGATCGAAAAGGAAAACACATATGCTATGAACTATAAAGAAATTACCACTGGTAGTTAAACTGCATAAAATGATACTACTACCGATCACTCCAATGCTCTATCTCAAATTCATACACTTCCCCTTAATGCCACTTCTATTTCTCTCCTTATCCATAATAATTTGCCATGACTCCATAATGCATCTATTCCTATCCATGAAACAAATCAATCTATAGCCACTGAAATCATTCCTCCTTCTGTTTTTGTCCACCTTGAACATGCACAGCCTCCTGTGCATGTACATGCTCAATCTACTATTTCATCTATTGCTGGTCCAAACTCTTCATCTGCTTATCATTCCATCTCATCTTCTGACCCTCCTCTGACCAACATTCTCTATACAAATTTATCCCCTTCCTCCTCAAATCATACTGTCTAATTCTATCCCCTCATCTGCCACCTCATCTAAGGGTAAAAGAGGCAGACCAAAGAAATTACCCTCTTTCTCTGTTAATCTGGATAAAGGTATTACTTTCACCTTTGAACAAACATGCCCCTTGCAATCCTCTAGTACTCTACATTCTCCTTCCGGTGTGAATACCACATCCAAAACTTCTTTTCTTTAATGCTACACAACATTGGGTATCGGAATATCAAGGGAGAACATTCAATTGAAAAACAGTATGAACTCAAGCA
Organism: Allium fistulosum; assembly: GCA_030737815.1. Taxonomy (NCBI): domain Eukaryota; kingdom Viridiplantae; phylum Streptophyta; class Magnoliopsida; order Asparagales; family Amaryllidaceae; genus Allium; species Allium fistulosum. The sequence goes on along the minus strand of CM060902.1, from coordinate 1,558,846,224 downwards.
TCTGATAAAATCCTTCTCCTTACAAATGTTGGTAATTGCTGAAACAAAATTAAATCATGAACTCACTAACAAAATTAGTTCCTCCATTAATCCATCATGGTCCAATCTCCACAACCTTGCTCAAGACCTTTATGGTAGATTGCTCATGCTATGAAACCCTTCCTTTTTTCTCTATAAATCCTATCCTCCTCCATAAACAATTCATTCATTCTATTATCCGCATATTGAATCCTCCACCACATTCAACTTCACTGCTATTTATGCAGAAAACTCAAAGGCTCACAGGCAAGTGTTAGTTGATTTCATCCCTACTTTTATCACCTCTTCAATCCCTTGGATATGCTTTGGTGACTAGAGTTGCATGCAATATGCAAATGAGAAGCTTGGAGGTATTTCTCTACCAATCAACTCCGCAAAACCTTTAAACTATATAATACAAGAGGCTGAACTTCTTCCTATTAATGGCACTGGTTGGTTCTTCACTTGGAGAAACTACAATCAAAATCATTCCCCTACTTTCTGCATGCTTGGCAGAGCCTACCATAATATCCAATCTATCCTCAAATGGCCTTCCCTCTCTGCCTTTTTCCCACCCCCTCCATGTCCGATCACTCCCCTATTATCCTTACCTTTGGTAGGGTTTCCATTAAAAGTCCTTCCTCATTTTCTTTTTTTAACAATTGGACTGTTCACTATGATTTTTTAAATTTATTTAATGATAGGTGGAAAATTAATGTTTTGGAAACCCTATGTATGTTTTACAAGTCAAGTTAAAAGCTCTAAAGAAAGAATTGAAGATATGGGCTAAATACATTTTTGGAGATGGCAACAAAATGTCTTCTGGCATAAGAAAACAACTGCTAGCAATTCAAATATCTATGCAACATTCCTCTTTTGACCCTTTATTGGTTGAGTAGGAAAAAACCCTTAAAGTCTCATTACAAGCTGCTCTATTAAAAGAAGCAACGATGGTTAGACAAAAAAACAAAGACTGCTGGCAATCATTTGGTGACAAAAATACTTCCTATTTCCACAACTCCTTTAAAATAAAGCAATAAAACTCAAATATATCCTCTATACTCAGTTTTGATAACACTCATTGCAATACCCAGCATCCATTAACAAAGGTTTCCTTTCATACTACCATGACCAGCTTGCAAATAAATCAACTCCCTGTCCTTCAATTGATACTATCAATCAGTTTTGCCTCCCTAAAATCTCTTCTCCTGCTAAGCTTTCTCTTACTGCTGAAGTCACTCCTTTAGAAATTAAACAAGCCAATTTCTCCATGAATTCTACCTCCTCTCCTGGCCGTGATGGGTTCACTGCTCACTTCTACAAACACATTTTTGCATATTATAGATGCTGATGTTGTCAAGGCTGTTAGATATTTTTTCAAGAGTAACAAGATGCTCGGTGGTATAAATGCAACAAGACTAGCCATGATCCCCAAGTGTGCTTCCCCCTCCTCTGTTACCCAATATCGACCTATTACATGTTGTAATGTCATTACAAATGCATTTCTAAAATCATGGCTGGTAGAATGAAAACTGTTCATGCTATTGTCATCTCCCCTAATCAGTTAGCTTTTATCCCCAATAGAAATATTATTGACAACATTATCCTGTCCCAAGAACTCATGAAGGTTGTAACGACCAAGAATTTTAGATATTGAAATTTGAATATTTAATTGATTTTAAATATTTAAAAGTAAATTTTTCACTTGAATTTCAAATATAACTATTTATTTGATAATTTAATTATTGAATTCAATAATTGGTAATTGGGTAAAATATTGAATCCTGAGTTTTAAGCTTGTTAAAAATAATTTAAAGGCTTATAAAACTTATATTAACAATAATGGATAGTTAAACCTTCTAAATTGAATTTAAAAGTGATTTTTTTAGTTATAAAAATATATCGTTTAAATTGACTTTTAAAAATAGCCTTTCGGGGCACAGTCTCGGAATTCGACAAAACTAGTTCCATTGGATCCGTAATTGTGTATTATTATCGAATTTAAAATTTCAGAACGTTTGGAGTCATCATTTGGCCGTACGGGATATAAACGCGCTGAAATTCATATCGAAAATTCAATATAATAATTGGGTCCAAAAAACTATCGTCTCCATACGATCGAATTAGGACTCGAAACCTTTTCCATTACGTTCGGAATAGAGCTATAACATTATAAACGCCTAACGGCATGACTCGATAGGAGGTCAAGATTTTAAGTTGCGAAATTGAGAAGATTTAAATTTAAATATATATATATTTATATTGATTGACCTATATATTCACATCAACTTTTTCCCCCTTCACTTCAGTCACTGTAGATGACCTATTCGAACACTTAAAGCATCTTCTTCCCTCCTCTTTTATAAATTCACGGCCGAACACAGTCATGAAGAAAAAAAGGATTGAAACTTTGAAAATAAATTCTTCAAATTCTACTCGTCTATAAATCACGAAACCCATTTCTAAAATCATATTTTGCCTTAAGCTTCAATCCAGTAGGCGAATTAAAGGGTGTGGCACTTTTTTAGAGATTGACTGTATTTGGTTCGAAACTAGGGTTTCGATCATCGGCTAATTGGTGGAGTTTTGGATCATGGCGACGTAGTATTTGAGTTTGTAGCGAAGTTTAGTAGCTATTTGGGGTTTTTTGTGTGGTGCGATCCACCATGGTGAATCGCGATTGCAGCAGGTCGAGGGAAGCTCGAGTTCGTCGTGTTTCGATCTGGGGGTGGAGAGCTATGGTGGAGGGGTGCGTCCGAATGTAGGGAAGAGGAGCGACGTGTGGGTGATCTCATATCGATCGATGGTGGCCGAAAGGAAGCGTGCACGTGCACGATGGCGTCGTGCATTTTGGGTAACTAGAGATACGATCAAAAGGGGGAAGAAGACTTAGGCGGGTTGGGCTTTAGAATGTGGGTATAAAGTTTTAAATTAAATTAATGTTTAAGTTTAATTAAATTATCTTCAACTTATAAAAAATTTATCATGCGTACGAGGTCCGTTTCGAACGATTCAAGTTGCGTTGGGATCATATCATCGTCATCTATGCATAGGAATTAGTTTGGGTGGATTCGGAGCTTGCAAAATTTTCGGATAAATTCAAACACGTTCGAAATAAATCGGAAACGGAACGCAAAAGTGACAGAAAATCAAAGTGGGTTAATCTCACTCAATTTTGGATTATCGTAACTAATTTTAAGTAGTTAAAATTAATTATTGATTGATTGCTAGAATTGATAATTTATTATCAGTTGAATGTGGTATTATATATAGTAGTATATATATATATATATATATATATATTGGAGTGATTGATATTCCTGCATATATATAGCGGATGAGACCCTATGCGCCCGGCATAATAGCGGATGACCCTATATACCACGATATCCCCCTCGAAGTAGGATTGGTAATTTTATTGTGATAACGTCTGTGGATGCAGGGAAACAGGTTGGAGGGATCCAACTGGATTCCTCAAAAATGTTGAATTTATTTTCATATTCAGTGGTATGATATATTGAATGATCTGTGATAGATTATAGCGTGATTTGAATTTATTTGGTACTATGGAATTACTGGTTAGATTTTGGTATTTTTAAATACCAATGAAAAATGTTTAAAATTTGGAAAAGAAATTAAAAAGGAAAAATTTGAAGTAAAAATATTTATAGTGAAATTTGGATTAATTTAAAGAATGAATTTGGGAATAATAAATAGTTTGATTTTATAATTCTATTTAATAATTTTGGAATATGGAAAAATAGAGATTTTTGAATAAAAGTGAATAAAAGGGTTTTAAAATAATAGAACTTAAGCAATATTGTTTAATTATAAAAGGATTTATTTTTAAATCGAGATTTAAATGGCTGGAAGAATGAAAAGGGAATTTTGAAAATAAAATATAGGATTGTCGTACTAGATTTTAAATTACAAAAAGGAAGTGGAATATGAATGTAGTGGTTTTGGAATACAGCTGGATTATTTTGGAGAAATTGATTTAAAAATGAAATTTAAATTAGAAATTGATTTAAAATCGATTGAGTGTTCTGAAACTGTTTTAAACAGGAAATGAGACTATGGAATTTATAAATGAAGTTTATAAATAAAGCGAAATAATTATCAATGGATAAATTGAAATTATAAATTCATGGTGAGGATTTATAAGGAGATGGCTAAATCGGTTTAAAAATAAATGGTTGATTTATTTTTTTAGAAATGTGAAAAGGGATTTACGAAATTGGGATGTAAATCAAATTGGGAATAAATCGAAAGAGATTTATAGATGTTAGACTGGTTATATGGGAATTGGAAAATATATTTTTATCGAGAAAATCAGTTATTTAAAAAAAAGGAGGATTTTCAAGTATTAACTATAAAATTTAAAAGTGTTAAAGAATATTTCAGAAAATTAATTATTTAGTTGTTTTAAAGCTGTTTAAAATATATTGAAATATTAACGAAGTTAGTTTATAGTAAGTTAATTAATATTTAAAGATTAATCGGTATTATTATTTTAAAAGGATAAATTATTCAATATTCAATATTATATAATAACTTTTATTTTAAAGAGTATTCACCAAAAGTTTTACTTAGAGATTATTATAGAAATTTCATAAGTATTATTTTGGAAATTATTAAATAAAGTTTTTGGGAAGTAATGGTATGCTCGCATGGCGTAATCGGAGGCAGTGAGTAACTGCAGTTAAGTCTTGGATTTCTCTGGGATAGAGACGTAACCATTGAGCTGTAAATCCATGGTGTGATATCGCAGTGGTACTTTCCATATTATTTTTAAAAGTGGTTTTCTAATAGTTTTGAAAAAAAGGATAGTTTGCGAATATACTAAATTCAATAAGATAAGTACATATTTTTGGATAGAGAATTTTAAATTTATATAAAATTAAATGAAAACGAGACTTGGTGTTTTTTAGTGGAAAATGAAGTATTTGGTTGAATGATCGTTTTATTTGATAGTTAAATAACTGACTATCAAAATCTGGACCCAAAATATAACTTTGGGGATATCTAGGAGAAATACGAGGATTATATGGTGCAGTTACCGTTCGAGGTGCTATACCGTACGTATAAACTCTTTTCATTCTTCTAGGACGATGATAAGGAAATCCGTCCACTAACAGTTAGGAGGTGATCTCCGATCTTATTTCATCTATTTATTTCCTAAAGAATCGGGGTTGAGTTTACCGGAAATATCGAACGTTGTTTCGAAGAGACCGGGATCGGTAGGTTATTCGAAAACCACTTCGATCCAACGAATACGTTTTCGAAGGAAAACAAGAGCATGGAGTCTAAGATGGAGCAGTGAAGTGCAAGGGCTAATCGCTACTAATCCCGAGGATTATTCCAAAATGGATGTAGTATGAATAGTGCCTTCGGTTCCGTTCGGACCCGTAACGGACTTTTATGGATGAATTCTATCCGTACATTGTCATTGGAAGACAATGAGCATTCTAAGTGAAAATTCCTTAAAAGGTAATTGTAGCCTCTAGCCTCATCAACTAGGAATGACTGAAAAGTAGGGGAGATACAGTGAGGCTAAGTGCGTAGCACCCAATTAGGGTATGTGTCACGATCCAAATTTCAGCGTTCGAAAATCGACACTCGTACTTCACTTGTACTCGAATGCCGCAGATTCAATCGTTGAAATTCGACTCGTGCCGGAGCTTATAACACCATTAAGTATAACAACACAGCGGAAGAAAGGAATGATATCATATACAACTCCAATGAATACAATATCCAGAATGATATACAACAATGATATCAATAATATATAACAATATCAGAGATAAATAATGGTACAACGGAAAACAGAAGTGATAACTCCAAATGATCAGTCAGAGAGGCTGAGTCCAACCACTCCAATGTCAAGCTTGAACCACCATCACGTTTCACCAAGATAAGCAAGTTCAGTCATAAGTGAACCCCAAACACTGAACTAGCTCTAGATACTCTACTGAACCTGACTATCTGAAAAACCCAACTCTAGACTGCCCGTGTGGAAATTGTGGGCACCCAGAGTTTTGGAAGGGAACAATAAACTCCGAGTCAGTCATGGGACTGGTGTGAGTAAACAAAAACAGTTTATCTTTAAAACAAACAACAAAAGAATTTTCAACATTGAAACCCGTAATGCTTTTGGAAAATGAAACTACCATAAGTCCTCCCGCCACACACACAATGCAATCGCAGACTTGGAGGAGATTTCTCCTTATGATAGTCAAACATGCTTGATACGCAAAATCTTTTAAATATTATTATTAGTGCATAGTGAGGAAAACATTTCGAAAGTATAATATTAATCTTACCCAGCATAGGCATTTCGCACTTATGCCTACTATAGCTACTATGTTCAATAGCAGGTTACCGCCACATTCCATAGCAGGTTATACAACTAAAACCGTACAAGGTTCGTATTGTTTCTTTGGATTTTCCAAAAATGGTCAGGCTAAGGAACTTCCTATGCCACAAGGGAACGCCTCTGGAGGGACGCCCCGAGAACCTACCCGGATCTCTGCCAACACAAGGCCGGTTACCCCCTTCCCGGGTAGTAAACCTGAGATATGCCACCCACGGTCGTTTGCGACGTTTATCCGAGGCGCCTCGATCACACAGCAACAATCACACAGTAAATGAGATTGGAGCAACCACACATGTAAATATCTAGGCTACATACCATGATACCACCTTTTTCCAGAAGGAATGGACATACCCTAGGGGAGCTACCCCTAAAACCTTGCCGCATCTTTCCTGTTTCGACCATTACCGATTTGTGAGGCTCGATGAGGTTTCGTCCACAAAGCTACGCTTTACACGAAAGCCATGCTTTGATCAACAAATGATCAACAACACACAACAGCACTCAGCATGCCACACTACCAAATTGGGAGTATATCATTGATAAACTTCAACTACATAACCTCTGAGCTTGTACGTCTCAGAGAAGGGTGTTAAGCTAAGAGAATAAATTCTCCGCCACCAAACAGAAATGTATTTGAAAGAAATCAGCTTTATATCTCAAAGTGTAGTGTCAGACATACAACCATACAAGTCTGTTTCGTGTTCGAACAGAACCTAAGGCACTTCCAAAGAAGCCCTTGCAAATCCGAATAATTTCTAATCACGTCCGGACTTCCCATCACAAAGGGTGATCAAATCTCTATATCGGGGACCAGTCGATGCAGAGACATTCGACGAGTTGTCCTTTCGTTTTCGAAAATATCCGGTCTTCACCACCGGTCTTTAAATGCTATCCATTTACGACGTATCATTATTCGGAATGGGTTATATGACACAAAGTCCTCTCCTGGCTAAACCGAATAGTGAGCGCAATATTTTAAAACATATGGATATTGGGATTTCGATTAAGTCACAACTTATTACCCAAAACTTCAAATGGTTTAAACACATTACCATTTTAATCTTTTACAAAAAGATTCATCTCACAAAGTTCACCCAGTTTCACAAAGATCTATTCATAGATTTCCAAATCGATTTCCATTTCAACTGGATTAACTCATTAAATCTTTAAATCAAGATTTAACTTATAGCTTTCAAAAAGAATTCACTCATAACTTGGAAAACCATTTTTTCAATTCAAACTTGAAATTCCTTTGACACAAATTGGAAATTCATTCCTTATATGAAAGCTTCTATTATTTGAAAACACATAGTTTTATTTCGGAAAAATCCGATTCATTTATACAAGTTAAAGTCCTTGGGTTAAATTCAAATTCTCAAAACTATGATTTTAAAATGGTTTAAATCCATATAAACACATTTATAACATCTTTAACCATAATTTCCAAACATGGAATTCAATTCCAAATTTTTAATTCAAATTCAAATTGAATTATTTAAATTGGAAACTTTACCAAGTTATTCAAAATAACTTTATCTTAAAAACTCCTTTTCAAAATCTTTAACATTCAACCCAAATCCATTTCCAAAATCAATTGAAATTAAATTTTCAATTTCAAAAATATTAAATTTAAATCATCTGTGACTTAACCGATTTCCTCGTGAAATCCATATTTGTGTGTGTAAAGGTGTAGTCCAGGGGTTTTAACACAATAGTGCAACATCACAAATAATCACAGATCAAAATACAGAAATATAGTTGATAAGCGGTATAAACTATAACGCTTATCGTTCATTCACAGATCACAGATATATATATATATATATATATATATATATCACAAATGATAAATTATATCACAGATAATTAACTACATTAATCAAAATATACAAATTTAATTACAAGAAGTAATTAATCCTTAAATACTTTCATTAAATAATTTCATTTAAACCATTTATAATTGATTATTTAAATTACTTAATTTTTAGTTAATTATCTTCATTAACTAATAACATTTCTCTAATTATAAATAAATCTAAATCATTAATTTATAAATTAAATAAATTATTCCTTAATTGTCTTATTAATTAAATCACTTATTTACTTTAATTATCTCTAAGGTAATCCATTTCTTTATTAATGACTTCATTAATATTAAACATTACACTTCAGAATTTAAATTCAAATAAAATCTGAAAACTGTCAGGTTTTTACAAAAGCCTGGAACAACAACTGACTTGAATCGAACAAAATTTGCTTCGAGTCATTTCCTTCTTTGCTTCGAGTCAAGTACTCGAATAACTCGAGTCTACTCCGAGCTCGAACTTCTGCACACCACTAAAATTCATCAGAACTTCAAACTGCACGGTGCACGTGCACGTCACCAACAACCAACTCAAGTCGCCAACACTAAATCGAGCACGTTGTCGATCACCTACGAGTCAATCTACGACCACCAACACAACGTCATCTATTCGAAATCGAAATCGAATTCGAAACTCACAAACCTGGGAACAACGCCAGAAACAACCCATCCAAACCTGTCAACGCCTTGTTCCAGCAATCCCGACCACCATATTTCCTACAACTCCGGCCAACTCCTCGTCTACGACCAAGCTTCCATCACCCAACACCCCGTAGCACTCGATCACTTCTAGACGACGAACGAGAGAAATCACTTAGCTTCGACAAAATTAGATGTACAGACTTTACGAGCTCGCCGCCGCCACCACAACCCTCTAACCACCTCCACTACATTTTTCCCAGACCCTCTGGTCACCCCTCCACCTCCAGGAGGAAACTCGACCACCACGACACCATAGATCATTAGAAATTTCCAAAATCTCAAATTCAGTTCAACCTAGAAATGCTTCTTCGAACCCAAACTAAAAATCTTGATTTTCATTTTAAAAATCTAGTTTTTGATTAAGTAATCATTTTGTAATCCTGAATCAATGATTTAAAAAGTTCGAATTTTGACTTAGATTAAATTTGCTCTGTTGTTCTTGATTTCTAGAGACAATTCCAATTTATTTTAACTTAAATAAGTTTTTAAACTTTACTTTATCATATAACAAACAAACTTTATATAAATCCTAAGTCTTAACAACCATTAGATCAAGAGACAATGTATTTTGATCAAAAACTTGGGTTTGAACTGGAAACAAATGTCTCAGGTAAAACAGACATGCAACTCATCCATACATTCATATATTTACACATAAACCTATTTCTATATTCACAACATACACATTTTCCAGATATAAACATACAACTAATCCAGATACTTAAGTTTTAAAGGTGATGTTACTTACAATGTTGTTTCCAGAGGAAGAACAGAGCTTCTTTTTGAACCAGGCTTTGAAAATTTGCAAGTTGAAACCTTTCACTTGATCTCTGGTTTATTTTGATATGTGTTGTTGTTTTTATTGAATCATGTTTAAGTTTTTTTCTTCTTTCAGATGTAAATGGACGAACTGAAAATGAGAAAGGTTGATGTATGTATAGAAAATGAGTTTCCAGGTGATAATATTTGTACAGGGTGATATACGGGTTTGTACAATGTTTAGCAGGGATATTTCTTTGCTTTGGGGGCTGATGGGTGTTTGCATGGTGGCTGCATTTATTAGCTTTGTACAAATATATATTTTATTTTGTTTCTTCCTTTACAAGCCATTTCACTTGTTTACATATGTTTCCTTTTAAAAGTTGATTCACATTTATCCTATATGTATGTTACTTGTTTATATTTTTATCTTTTGTATTTGACTGTCTCCTTTTATTTGCTTGTATATAGACCTTTATATTATTTGTTTGTTCATATTTGAGGATGTGGTTTTGTTTCCTTTTGGCTTGTCTCATTACTTTAAAAATAAATTTCTATTTTAATTTGTTATTAAAATTTTATTTAAGGTGTTACTTTTTATTTTGTTTCTTCTTTCATAAGCTTATAGATATATATATTGTTTACTTGTTTCATTCCATACTTATATTTGTATTTGTTTGTATATGGGTACTTATAAAAATTTTTGTTTGTATTTCTTCTTTTGCCTTATGGGTTTGTGATGTAAATAAAGTTCTATATATCATTTTGTATATTTTGTTATAATTTTAACTAATTTGTTTAATGTGTTTATTTTATATCTTTATAGCTTACATAACCAAAATTTTAAGATATTTATTTTCAACTTAAATACTTATCGTAATGTATTTACATTGTATTTATATTTTACTTTATTTATTTTATTTTGTAAATATATTTTGTTTGTATTCACACATATTATTTAAAAGACAATGTTTTGAAATCAAATACATATTTAATGAATTACATAGATATATTTTATAAACTCTATCAATTTTACCAGTTATTACACAATTTTTATTCAAAAATTAAATTAATTATCAATTTAAATTAAATTAAAATCCGGGGTCGTTACCTGGATCTGGATATTATTACTACGATACTTGGAAGGAGCTCGAAAGAGGGTGGGAACACCCGGGGTGATAGCATATTCGGTCTATCCAGGTTAGGGATAGTCTGGCCTTGTGTTGAAGGGGATTACGGCATGGTCCTCGGTACGCTATTCTAGACGTGTACTGTGATAGGTGATACCCCAGTACCTAGTCATTCGTATGGAATCCATTCTCTAATACGTGCCTTTACGGTTTTAATTGTAGAGCCTACCATGCTGGAATTTAATTAATGTAACAATTTCAGCTATTTGAGTAAGTATTTATACTTAGACATTATTATAATACCATAGGATTTGATATGAATGTTTTGGTTATCGTAAGGTAAAAACCAATCGTGTTTATTTGTGGCGTGGTAATACGAGATACCTCTGATTTTCAAAGGATTTTGATAAATTTAAAAATTCAATTTGAGTGTGTTTTCTCATGCTGGTTTTCCAGACTGACTCGGGTGTTATTTTATTATAATGCTCGGGTCAGACCGAGTATTACAGATACAAGATAGGATGTTATGGAGCTCAGGAGACGGGCTGGATGGCGAAGACGTATTACATGTATCTGGTTTATATTCCGTTGTGTATTGTAGGCTGTATATTCAGCTTTTGTGAGGACAAGTTATTATAACTATCCAATATTGTGCTATTGATTTGTGTTGTAATATGATGATGTAATGTATAAATAACATATATAGTTCTTTTTGTATAAAGACCAGTTGTTATCTATTATATATTGTTCTGCTGTAATTGTGAGATTCTGTGTGTTGTTCGGTTTTTCTTCTTCTACCTCTTTCTTCTTTTCCCTAACGATATGGTATTTCCTGGATTCGATTGTTCGGCATGTAATACAGTGAACGTATTAATGTCAATTTTTTGGGGGTCGAAAACCTCGGTCGTGACACTTGGTATCAGAGCTGAAGGTTAAGCGAGAACCTTGGCTCTGGTGGGGATTACTCATTGGAGATGGTGTCAATAGCACCCTATAATGAATTTGAGTGTATTAATAGATATGAGCGCGTATTTGTTAGTGAATATAAAATTATTTATATTGTGTTGATTGGTTTGTGAGTGGCTTATGGATTCTGGTCAATACGAGTAATTAACGTTATTGATAGGGATCTCTAAGCACTATAACAGAACAATTCGATACGGTATGGTTTAAATGGGGTAAATGAAATAATTTTACCTAAATTATTTTTATATATAAAAGAAATAATTTTCAGAAATTATTATATTTATATATTCTTTGCTTGGTTGCTTGGAAATGATAATATTAAACTGTTATCATTTGTTGCTATGGTAATTGAATAAAAGTTGATATTATAACCAAAAGTTAAGAAATTAATTCATATAACAAAATGGAGTTTGTAAATATGAGTTTATAAATGTGATTTATAAATTGAAATGGAATAAAATTCCAAAGGAATATTTAAATATAGACTTAAAGGATTTGAAATTTGGAAATCTGGGAATTTTATTCCTGTTGGTTTTGAAATTTTTTTTAAGTCTTGAAAAAAATAAAAATTATATTATTTGCAAATATTTTTGAATTGGAAATGAAATCTATTGGGATTTGGAATAAAAATATTTAAAAATGGTTTTAAAGGGAAATAAAAGCACTGAACTCGCTTCGGTTGTTGGAAAATAATTTCGATGATGATTGCGACATCATCGGTGTTTATTTTCGAGTTTCCAAACGAGAATTTGCTACCTTGCTGGTTTGCATTGGAGTTTTGGTTTGGTAAAACTGATTTAATTTGGAATTTAAAGGAATAATTTGATATACCAAATGATTTTGGGTATATATGATTTCAAAAATGATTTTGAAATATTAAGTAATTGTTTAAAACTCTGGAATCTTATTTAAAATATTTCATGGAATATTAGTAAGTTTGATAACTTAAGAAATTTTGGAATTTGAGTATTGGAATGAAATTTAACTTGAATTAAGTTAAGTAAATTGAATTTTGAGAAAATAAGCCTAAGAAGCTGAATGGAATAGATATTGAAAATAGAATTTATTAAGTTTGAAATAAAATGCATGGGTGAACAAATTAATTTAATTAGCAAGTATATGAAATTGCAATTGAATATTGGAGTGGGATTAAACTTAACTTGAGTTAAGTATCAGGTGAATTTTGAAAATTCATCCTAAGTTGGACTAAATGAAATATAAGTTTGGAAATAAAATTTTGATTGAGATATGAAATAAATTAGTGAATCAAATATGGGCTGAGATACGGTTGATAAAAGTCAATATTTAAAATTGGAAGGTAAATTGAGTTCAAATGGAATTGAAAATTTAATTTGAATGGAAACGGATATAAACCAAAGTGATGAAGTGGAATTAAACATAAGAGCTTTGTATAAAATGTTTATAATAGACTTATGAAAGTTAACGGTGAATTCTAAAGTGAAATTGGTATTGGGAAATATACTGAGTAAGTATTTGAATGAAGATTAAATAAAAGTTATGTAAAAGGATAAATGTGAATAAGTGAATGGGAATTAAAATAAATATGAATAGAAAGAATTGGATATAGCTAATAATCAATTAGAAATTAATACGTAAGTTGTACGTATATTATTTTATTCGCATAACGATTTAGTCCAGATTTGGGCATAGAATTTCGAGATAGTTATATCGATCCGAGTTGGGATTTTTCACTCGATTTTCGACGACGAACCTTGGATATGGATTTTTGATTGATCCTGGAATTCTCTATCATAGTATACGGCTATGCAAGGAGAATAACAGTTTCTGATCAATGAACCAGATCTGAGTCCGCACTAGAGAGTCGTGTGAACGATACTAGTTCGGAAGTGAAATTGTGTGATCGAGTGAGCGATCAGATTTGATATTGCATACGAATGGTATATGTACATCATACGGGTTTTGGTGAAATAAATGTTGAAAATTAGAAATTGCTGAATAAAATGATTTTGGAATTGAATGATCAGATATTATTGGTAAGTAAGGTGCAGGTGATTAAAAGCAAAAGCTAAACTTATGTCGACGATTTCAAAAGTAAAATTTGATTGCCCGAAAAAAGGTACATGTTTAAATTGTGTTTGAAATTGATGATTTTCTGATTTAGCCACTTGGCTTTTGTTTTCTTTTAGTGATTTGAGCCTGTAGAGGCGTTTTGTAGTTTTTCGATCTAGCCGTGCAAAGGAGATGCTGGCGAAATTTTTCGAAAATTTAAGGAGTTAGAAAAATTTTGAAGAAAAATTTTGATAACTGAAATTTGATTTGTAATTATAGTTTGAAATGGTTGAGTAAATAATATTATTTGGAATCTATGGACGAATTTGGAAATTAGTAAAAGTGATGTGTGGTTTCAATAAATTGATTTCTGGGGAGGGGGGTTGTTTCAATTAATTGGTTTTGAAATAGTAAATGTGTTTTGGACCATTCTTCTTACTTAGCAATTTCGAGGACGAAATTCTTATAAGGGGAGAGGAATGTAATGACTAAGAATTTTGGATATTGAAATTTGAATATTTAATTGATTTTAAATATTTAACAGTAAATTTTTAACTTGAATTTCAAATATAACTATTTATTTGATAATTTAATTATTGAATTTAATAATTGGTAATTGGGTAAAATATTGAATCCTGAGTTTTAAGCTTGTTAAAAATAATTTAAAGGATTATAAAACTTATATTAACAATAATGAAGATAATAAAACCTTTTAAATTGAATTTAAAAGTGATTTGTTCAGTTTTAAAAATATATCATTCAAATTGACATTTAAAAATAGCCTTCCAAGGCACGGTCTTGAAATTCGACGAAACTAGTTCCATTGGATCTGTAATAGTGTATTGTTATCGGATTTAAAATTTCCGAACGTTTGGAGTCATTGTTTGGCCGTACGGGATATAAACGCGCTAAAATTCATATTGAAAATTCAATATAATAATTGGGTCCAAAAAGCTATCTTCTCCATACGATCGAATTAGGACTCGAAAACTTTTCTATTGCGTTCGGAATAGAGGTATAACATTATAAATGCCTAGCGGCATGACTCGATAGGAGGTCGAGATTTTAAGTTGCGAAATCGAGACGATTTAAATTTAAATAAATATATATTTATATTGATTGACCTATATATTCACATCAACTTTTTCCCCCTTCACTTCAATCACTGTAGATGACCTATTTGAACATGTAAAGCGTCTTCTTCCCACCTCTTTTATAAATTCATGGTCGAACACAGTTATGAAGAAAAAAAAGGATTGAAACTTCGAAAATAAATTCTTCAAATTCTACTCGTCTATAAATCAAGAAACCCATTTCTAAAATCATATTTTGCCTTAAGCTTCAATCCAGTAGGCGAATTAAATGGTGCGGCACTTATTTGGAGATCGACTGTATTCGGTTCAAAACTAGGGTTTCGATTATCGGCTGATTGGTGGAGTTTTGGATCATGGCGACGTAGTATTTGAGTTTGTAGCGGAGTTTAGCAGCTATTTCGGGTTTTTTGTGTGGTGAGATCCATGGTGGTGAATCGCGATTGCAGCAGGTCGAGGGGAGCTCGAGTTCGTCACATTTTGATCTGGGGGTGGAAAGCTATTGCGGAGGGGTGCAACCGAACATGGGGAAGAGGAGCGACGTGTGGGTGATCTCATATTGGTCGATGGTGGCCGGAAGGGAGCATGCATGTGCACGATGGCGCCGTGCATTTTGGGTTACTGGAGATGCGACCGAAAGGGGGAAGAAGGCTTAGTCGGGCTGGGCTTTAGAATGTGGGTATGGGTTTTAAAGTTTTAAATTAAATTAATGTTTAAGTTTAAATTAAATTATCTTCAACTTATAAAAAAATTATCTCATGCGTCCGAGGTCCGTTTTGGAAGATTCAAGTTGCGTTGGGATCATATCTTCGTCATCTATGCATAGGAATCAGTTTGGGTGGATTCAGAGCTTGTAAAATTTTTCGATAAATTCAAAAGCGTTCGAAATAAATCGGAAACAAAACGCGAAAGCGAAAGAAAATCAAAGTGAGTTAATCTCACTCAATTTTGGATTACCGTAATTAATTTTAAATAGCTAAAATTAATTGTTGATTGATTGATAGAATTGATAAATTATCATCCGTTAAATATGGTATTATATATAGTAGTATATATATATATTGTAGTGATTGAAATTCCCGCATATATATAGCGGATGAGACCCTATGCGCCCCACATAATAGCGGATGACCCTATATACCGCGATATCCCCCTCGAAGTGGGATTGGTATTTTATATTGTGATAACATCCGTGGATGCAGGGAAACAAATTGGAGGGATCCAACTGGATTCCTCAAAAATGTTGAATTTATTTTCATATTCAGTGATATGATATATTGAATGATCTATGATAGATTATAGCGTGATGTGAATTTATTTGGTACTATGGAATTAATGGTTCAATTTTGGTATTTTTAATACCAATGAAAAATGTTTAAAATTTGGGAAAGAAATTAAAATGGAAAATTTTGAAGTAAAAATATATATAGTGAAATTTGGATTAATTTAAAGAAATGAATTTAGGAAAAATAAATAGTTTGATTTTAAAATTCTATTTAATAATTTCGGAATATGGAAAAATAGAGATTTTTGAATAATGTGAATAAAAGGGTTTTTAAATTATAGAATTTAAGCGATATTGTTTAAGTATAAAAGGATTTATTTTTAAATCGAGATTTAAATGGTTGGAAGAATGAAAAGGGAATTTTGAAAATAAAATATGGGATTGTCGTACTAGATTTTAAATAAGATTTTAAATTATAAAAAGAAGTGGAATCTGAATGTATTGGTTTTGGAATACAGCTGGGTTATTTTGGAGAAATTGATTTAAAAATGAAATTTAAATTAGAAATTGATTTAAAATCGATTAAGTGTTGTGAAACCGTTTTAAACGGGAAATGAGACTATGGAATTTATAAACAAAGTTTATAAATAAAGTGAAGTAATTATCAGTAGATAAATTGAAATTATAAATTCACGGTGAGGATTTATAAGGAGATGGGTAAATCGGTTTAAAAATAAATGGTAGATTTATTTTTTTTAGAAATGTGAAAATGGATTTACGGAATTGGGATGTAAATCGAATTGGGAATAAATCAAAAGAGATTTCTAGATGTTAGACTGGTTATATGGGAATTGGAAAATATATTTTTATCGAGAAAATCAGTTATTTTAAAAAAAGGAGGATTTTCAAGTATTAACTATAAAATTTAAAAGTGTTAAAGAATATTTCAGAAAATTAGTTATTTAGTTGTTTTAAAGGTGTTTAAAATATATTTAAATATTAATAAAGTTAGTTTATAGTAAGTTAATTATTATTTAAAGATTAATCGGTATTATTATTTTAAAGGGATAAATTATTCAATATTATATAATAACTTTTATTTTAAAGAGTATTCGCCAAAAGTTTTACGTAGAGATTATTATAGAAATTTGATAAGTATTATTTTGGAAATTATTAAATAATTTTTTCAGGAAGTAATGGTATGCTCGCATGGCGTAATCGGTGGCAGTGAGTGCATGCAGTTAAGTCTTGGATTTCTCTGGGATAGAGACGAAACCATTGAGCTGTGAATCCATGGTTTGATACCGCAGTGGTACTTTCTATATTATTTTTAAAACGGATTTTCAAATAGTTTAGAAAAAATGGATAGTTTGCGAATATACTTAATTCGATAAGATATGTACATATTTTTGGATAAAGAGTTTTAAATTTATATAAAATTAAATGAAAATGAGACCTGGTGTTTTTAAGTGGAAAATGAAGTATTTGGTTGAATGATCATTTTATTTGATAGTTAAATAACCGACTAACAAAATCTGGACCCAAAATATAACTTTGGGGATATCTAGGAGAAATATGAGGATTATATGGTGCAGTTACCATTCGAGGTGCTATACTGTATTTATAAACTCTTTTCGTTCTTCTAGGACGATGATAAGGAAATCCGTCCACTAATGGTTAGGAGGTGATATCCGATCTTATTTCGTATGTTTATTTCCTAAAGAACCGGGGTTGAGTTTACCGGAAATATCGAACGTTGTTTCGGAGAGATCGAGATCAGATTGGTTATCCGAAAACCACTTTGACCCAACGAATACATTTTCGAAAGGAAAACAAGAGCATGGAGTCAAAGATGGAGCAGTGAAGTGCAAGGGCTAATTGCTACTAATCCCGAGGATTATTCCAAAATGGATGTAGTAGGAATAGCGCCTTCGGTTCCATTCGGACCCGAAACGGACTTGTATGGATGAATGCTATCAGTACATTGTCATTGGAGGACAATGAACATTCTAAGTGAAAATTCCTTAAAAGGTAATCGTAGCCTCTAGCCTCATCAACCAGGAATGACTGAAAAGCAGTGGAGATGCAGCAAGTCTAAGTGGGTAGCACCAAGTTAGGGTATGTTTATCACCTTTCTAGATACCTTCGAATATTATTGCTACGATACTTGGAAGGAGCTCGAAAGAGGGTGGGAACACCCGGGGTGATAGCATATTTGGTCTATCCAGGTTAGGGATAGTCCGGTCTTGTGTTGTAGGGGATCTCGGCGTGGTCCTCGGTACGCTGTTCTAGATGTGTACTGTGACATGTGATACCCCAGTACCTAGTCATTCTGATGCAGCTCAGGTCAGAGGTGAAGGTTTAAATCGCACACGACTTAAAGATTTAAGTCGCACACGACTTAACAAAGAAGATATAGGTCGCTCACGACCTAACGAAGCGGAACTAAGTCGTCTACGACTTAACTGAAGCGGGTCACGACTTAAGGAAATTGACATAAGTCGTCTACGACTTAAGGGAGCGCCACGAGATAACAAAGTAGTAGCGCGTGTTGAAGGCCTAGGTCATCTACGACTTAAAGGAAAGGTTCTGAGTCGTCCACGACTTAGCTGGAAACCAGAGGGAGAAGTTATGTTGAATTCACGACCTAACAAAGCGGCCATAAGTCGGAAACGACTTAACGAAGCTGAAGGTATAAGTCGTCCACGACTTAACAAAAAGCAAGAAGAAGAAGAAGGTTACGACTTAATTGAGTCGTTGAATGCTAAGTCGTAAGTCGGGAAGTTGCATTCGCTTTAGGTCGTTTGTTGATGAGTCGTAAGTCGTGGCAAAGTTAACTCGTGAAGTTGTTAAGTCGTTTGTCTTTAGGTCGCTACCGACTTATGTGTACCTATATATGTTGAGACGTTGTTCTTGAGTCGTGTACTTTGGTGTGTTGATTTTCTTAAGTCGCTGAAGGGATAAGCCGTGACTCGCGTAGTGTTGAGTCGCCATGTTTGTAAGTCGTTGTATGGTAACTGTTGAGTCGGAGCTGTTGAGTCGTAAGTCGTAGGCTATGAGTCGGTGCCGACTTAAGTGTTGTACATTTTTGTTTTGCGTGAGTTGTAACTTCTATAAATAGGCCGGTGGTGCCATTTGTAATAGTTTAGTTGATTTGAAATAAAACTCTTGTTTTGTTAGCTTTGTGCTTTCACCAAATTGGTAGTTGAGTGTAATCTCCTATCTCCTCTTTCGGTTAGTCGAGTGCGCTCGATTCAACGACTACAGAAGCCGATTCATGGAATCTAGTGCGCTAGATCAACGTGCGAAGAATCGCGGATCTCTCCTCACGGTATCGTGCGCGATCAACGTGTCAGAGATAGCTAGAATTCGGTATCTTCGGATCAACGAATTTGGGCACTTCAGTATTCATCAATCCACCGATTACTACATTCATCGATCTACATTGTTCTTGATTAATCCGCTGCGTCAGTTTGGTATAAGAGCTTGTTTTAGCCAATCATAGCTAAATCGAGTCTTGGAGCCAATTCTTTTGAAGAATTTTGAAGTTGAAGTGATAGCCGAGCTTGAAGTGAGAAGCCGAGCTTAGTAGAAGTGTTGGAGATCAAACTTGCCTCATTTGGAGAAGTTGTGTTCATCATGTTCATCGCGAAATTGCAACAAAGTGGGAGATTTCGATCCATTTCATTTTGGATCAAAGTCCGAAAGGTGTTTGAATTTTGAAGTGTTGAAGAGTTTTGTGAAGTTTTCAAGTATGCCGCCGAGAAGAGCTAATCGTCACCAAAATGTAGAAGCTTTGTATCGAAGAGAAGAAGCTGATGAGATGGAGCAAAGAATCAATGAAAACTTTAGTGAAAAGCTTAATGAAGGAATTGGACGATTAGAGAAGATGATGTTAGAGATGAATCAGAATCGGAGAAGAGTATCACCTGAATCTAACCATGGAGGAAGTAGAGTCTCACCACAATCCAATCGAGAAAGAAGTGTTGATGATGATCAAAGATGTGGGAGGAATGTGAATGATCGAGAACGGAGGAATGTAGATAGAAGGGATGATGGTGGAAGACGCGAAGGGTGTAGAGATGTTGGTGGTCAGGATCGACCTCGATATACATCTGATTTTGAAGAGGAGTATGATGGTGGTAGTGTTCGAGGACAAGGACGAGGACAAGGAAGAAATCACTCTGAGTATGATCACAAGTGGGAGTTGGGAATGAAGACTGAAATTCCTGAATTCAAAGGTGGTATGCAAGCAGAGGAGTTTTTAGATTGGGTGGCTAATGTTGAAGAGATTTTTCACTTCAAAGAAGTTCCAGAACATCGTAGAGTGAAGTTGGTTGCTACGAGGTTGAGGGGTAGAGCTTTGGCATGGTGGCAGCAAACCAAACTTACACGTGAACGGATGGGGAAGTCAAAAGTTGAGTCTTGGGAGAAGATGAAGAAATTGATGAAAGCAACGTTCTTACCTTACAATTATCAATCTTTGATGCATCAACGTTTGCAGAATTTGAGGCAGGGCACAAAGAATGTTAATGATTACGCGGATGAGTTTTATCAGCTTATTGCGAGGAATGATATTATGGAAACGGAAGAACAACTGACGTCTAGATTTGTTGGAGGGTTGCGAACGCAGATTCAGGATATGGTTAACATGTTTGATCCTAGATCTGTAGCGGAAGCACACCAGAAAGCGTTAGCCTGGGAGAAACAGGGAAGACGAGGAGGTGGTATGTTTACAAATTTCAACAATCCAGTGAAGGGTGTTAGTGGGAGTTCTAATGTTTCAAAAGCTGATGCAAAACCAGTTGTGAATGAGGGTGGAAAGATGAAAGTCAGTAATGGTTTCAAATGTTATAATTGCCAAGAAATGGGCCACAAAAGTAGCGAATGTCCAAAGCCGAAGAAGAGGGCTATGATAGCGGAGGTTGAGGATGAGGATGAAGAAGCTGAATGTTCCAATTCACCACCTGATGAGGAGGAAGAAGAAGTGTCGGGAGACGAAGGTTATAATCTAATGATGAAGAGGTCCTGTTTAACACCAAAGCAAGAGGAGGATTGTAGTTGGTTAAGGAGCAATATTTTTCAGTCAACATGTACCATTCTGGGGAAGGTTTGCAAATTTGTTATTGATGCTGGAAGCTGTGATAATATAATTTCTTCAGAAGCTGTGAGGAAGTTGGCGTTGAAGACTGAGAAACATCCGAAACCGTACAAGCTAGCTTGGTTGAGGAAAGGCGGGGAGGTGAAGGTTGGACGAAGGGCTTGTGTGAAGTTTTCAATTGGAAAGAAATACAAGGATGAAATCTGGTGCGATGTGGTAGATATGGATGTCTGTCATTTGTTGCTGGGGAGACCGTGGCAGTATGATAGGGCGGTGCAACATGATGGGCGTACCAACAGTTATAGTTTCATGTTTAAAGGCACAAAGATTACTCTAGTTCCAAAGAAGCGACAACAGGAGGAAAACAAGTTGGAGGAGATTGAAGAGCTTAAAACTTTGTTATCTTTGAAGGAGTTTGTGAAGGAAGTAGAGGAGGAGCCTGAAGTATTTTTGTTGATTGGGCAAGAAAGCAGTGAAGAGGTTGAAATTCCGGAAGAAGCGAAGCCAGTTTTGAAAGAATTTGACGATGTATTTCCAGAGGATTTACCAACGGAGTTGCCACCGTTGAGGGATATACAACATCCGATAGATCTTGTTCCAGGTGCTGTGTTGCCACACAGACCACATTATCGAATGAGTCCAAAGGAACATGAAGAATTGAGGAGGCAAGTGGAAGAATTCCTTGAACAAGGGCGTGTGCAGGAGAGTTTAAGTCCTTGTGTTGTACCAGCTTTATTGGTACCCAAAAAGGATGGAACGTGGAGGATGTGCACAGATAGTAGAGCATTGAATAAGATCACAGTCAGATACAGATTTCCGATGCCGAGGCTTGATGATTTATTGGATCAAATCAGTGGGTCCGTAATATTTTCAAAGATTGACTTGAAGAGCGGTTATCATCAGATTCGCATTAGACCAGGGGACGAATGGAAGACAACGTTCAAGACGAGGGAAGGATTGTATGAATGGCTGGTAATGCCGTTTGGTCTATCAAATGCACCAAGTACATTCATGAGGGTGATGAACCAAATTTTCAGGCCATACATTGGGAAATTTGTGGTGGTTTACTTTGATGATATTCTGATCTACAGTGCTAGTACAGAAGAGCATGTTCAGCATTTGAAGAAAGTGTTAATTATTCTTCGTGAAGAACAATTCTATGCTGCTACAAAGAAGTGTGTTTTTATGGCGAGGAGTGTTTTATTTCTGGGGTATGTTGTGTCGGAAGAAGGAATACAGGTTGACCAAAGTAAAGTCGAAGCTATCAGAGATTGGCCGCAACCCAAGACGATAACGGAAGTTCGTAGTTTTCACGGGTTGGCTTCATTTTATCGAAGGTTTATTCCACACTTTAGTAGTGTGATGGCGTCTGTGACTGATTGTATGAAGGGTAAACAGTTTGCATGGACGGAGGAAGCCGGGGTTGCTTTTGATCGAATCAAAGAACTCTTGACGTCTGCACCAATTCTAATATTACCAGATTTTCAGCTAGTGTTTGAACTACATACTGATGCATCCAAGGTTGGGATTGGAGGAGTGTTGAGTCAGAGGGGACGTCCGATTGCATACTTTAGCGAGAAGTTATCAGGAGCAAAGATGAGATACAGTACATATGCTGTGGAATTTTATGCTGTTGTGCAATCTATTAAACACTGGAGACACTATCTATTTCAGAAAGAGTTTGTTATTTACACTGATCATGAGGCATTAAAGCATTTACAAGGGCAAGACAAGATTTCAGCGAGACATGCATCACGGATTGCATATCTGCAACAGTTTACATTTGTTGTGAAACACAAATCGGGAGTGACGAATCGTGTTGCGGATGCTTTGAGTAGAAGGAATCATTTGTTAACAACAGTGAAGATTGAAGTAACGGGATTCGATGTGTTACCAGAGTTATTTGATGAAGATCCTTACTTTGCAAAGTTTGTTGATAAAGTCAAGAATGGGGAGACGGATGAGTTTTTGATGGTAGATGGTTTTCTGTTCAAAGGAAATCGATTGTGCATACCTGATTGTAGTTTGAGAATGAAGATTGTAAAAGAGCTACATGAAGAAGGACATGTTGGGAGAGACCGTACATTACAGTTGATTTCACAGTCTTACTTTTGGCCATCAATGAGGAAAGAAGTGGAAAGGTTTGTGGAACGATGTCATATCTGTCAGGTTTCGAAAGGAACTGCGACTAATGCTGGTTCATATATGCCGTTACCTGTACCAACTAAACCATGGGTTTATGTGAGTATGGACTTTGTGTTGGGGTTACCGAGAACACAATGTGGTAACGATTCCATTTATGTGGTGGTTGACCGATTTTCGAAAATGGCACATTTTATTGCTTGTAAGAAGACGGCGGATGCTGTTCATGTTGCTCAGTTGTTTTTCAAAGAGATATATCGACTTCATGGATTGCAAGAATCGATTGTGTCGGATAGGGATACTCGTTTTCTAAGTCATTTTTGGCTAAGTTTGTGGAAGATGGTGGGAACGAAGTTGAACTTTAGCAGCGCTTATCATCCACAAACGGATGGACAGACCGAGGTTGTGAACAGATCATTGGGAAATTTGCTGAGATGTCTTGTGCAAGACAATCTGAAGAGTTGGGATGTAAAGTTATGTCAAGCGGAGTTTGCTCATAATCATGCTGTGAATCGTAGTACGGGATTCAGTCCATTCCAGATTGTATATTCCAGTATGCCAAGGGGACCGTTGGATTTAACGGTAGTACCACAACCAGAGGGAACCGTTAAACGGGCTGTTGATTTTGTTGAAGGATTGACAGAGTGTCATAGAATCGTTCAAGAACGATTGGAAAAGGCAAATGAGAAATACAAACGATCTGCAGATCTGAAGCGAAGGAGTGTTGAATTTAATGAAGGAGATATGGTATATGCTGTGTTGACAAGAGATCGTTTTCCAGTGGGCGCTTATAACAAGTTGAAAGCCAGGAAAATTGGGCCTGTAGAAGTCGTGAAACGAATTAATGAAAATGCTTATAAGTTGAAACTGCCGGAGGATGTGTATACATCTGATGTGTTTAATGTTAAACATCTCGTACCATATCATGGGGATGAACGAGCTGATGGGGAAGAATTTACAAATTCGAGGACGAATTTTTCTCAACCTGGGAAGGATGATGCAGCTCAGGCCAGAGGTGAAGGTTTAAATCGCACACAACTTAACAAAGAAGATATAGGTCGCTCACGACCTAACGAAGCGGAACTAAGTCGTCTACGACTTAACTCAAGCGGGTCACGACTTAAGGAAATTGACATAAGTCGTCTACGACTTAAGGGAGCGCCACGAGATAACAAAGTATTAGCGCGTGTTGAAGGCCTAGGTCGGCTACGACTTAAAGGAAAGGTTCTGAGTCGTCCACGACTTAGCTGGAAACCAGAGGGAGAAGTTATGTTGAATTCACGACCTAACAAAGCGGCCATAAGTCGGAAACGACTTAACGAAGCTGAAGGTATAAGTCGTCCACGACTTAACAAAAAGCAAGAAGAAGAAGAAGGTTACGACTTAATTGAGTCGTTGAATGCTAAGTCGTAAGTCGGGAAGTTGCATTCGATTTAGGTCGTTTGTTGATGAGTCGTAAGTCGTGGCAAAGTTAACTCGTGAAGTTGTTAAGTCGTTTGTCTTTAGGTCGCTACCGACTTATGTGTACCTATATATGTTGAGACGTTGTTCTTGAGTCGTGTACTTTGGTGTGTTGATTTTCTTAAGTCGCTGAAGGGATAAGCCGTGACTCGCGTAGTGTTGAGTCGCCATGTTTGTAAGTCGTTGTATGGTAACTGTTGAGTCGGAGCTGTTGAGTTGTAAGTCGTAGGCTATGAGTCGGTGCCGACTTAAGTGTTGTACATTTTTGTTTTGCGTGAGTTGTAACTTCTATAAATAGGCCGGTGGTGCCATTGGTAATAGTTTAGTTGATTTGAAATAAAACTCTTGTTTTGTTAGCTTTGTGCTTTCACCAAATTGGTAGTTGAGTGTAATCTCCTATCTCCTCTTTCGGTTAATCGAGTGCGCTCGATTCAACGACTGCAGAAGCCGATTCACAGAATCTAGTGCGCTAGATCAACGTGCAAAGAATCGCAGATCTCTCCTCACGGTATCGTGCGCGATCAACGTGTCAGAGATAGCTAGAATTCGGTATCTTCGGATCCACGAATTTGGGCACTTCAGTATTCATCAATCCACCGATTACTACATTCATCGATCTACATTGTTTTTGATTAATCCGCTGCGTCACATTCGTATGGAATTCATTCTCCAATACGTGCCTTTACGGTTTTGATTGTAGAGCCTAGTATTGCTGGAATTTAATTAATGTAACAATTTCAGCTATTTGAGTAAGTATTTGTACTTAGACACTATATAATATCAGAGGATTTGATATGAAATGTTTTGGTTATCGTAAGGTAAAAACCCATCGTGTTTATTTGTGGCGTGGTCTTATGAGATACCTTTGATTGTCAATGGATTTTGATAACTTTAATAATTCAATTTGAGTATGTTTTCTCACGCTGGTTTTCCAGACTGACTCGGGTGTTATTTTATTATAATGCTCGGGTCAGACCAAGTATTACAGATACAAGATAGGATGCTATGGAGCTCAAGAGATGGGTTGGATGGTAAGGACGTATTACACGTATCTGGTTTATATTCTGCTATGTATTGTAGGTTTTATATTCAGCTTTTGTGAGGATAAGTTATTATAACTGTCCAGTATTGTGCTATTGATTTGTGTTGTAATCTGATGATGTAATATATAAATCACAGATATAGTACTTTTTGTATAAAGACCAGTTGTTATCTATTATATATTGTTCCGCTGCAATTGTGAGATTCTGTGTGTTGTTCTATTTTTCTTTTCTACCTTTTTCTTCTTTTCCCTAACGATCTGGAATTTTCGGCATTCGATTGTTCGGCATGTAATGCAGTGAATGTATTGATGTCGATTTTTCGGGGATCGAAAATCTCGGTCGTGACAAAGGTTATTCTAGACTTAATTTGTCGCCTAGATGTTTACTCAAGATTGATATCCAGAAGGTTTTTGACACTGTGCAATGGAAATCTATCTTAAACATTGTATATGCCATGGAATTCCCTCTACCCTTCTTGGCATGGATTTTCACAGTAATCTCCACTGTTACTTACTCTCTATCCATTAGTGGTCGCAGTATTGGGTATTTTAAGGGTATCCAAGGCATCAGACAGGGTGACCTCATCTCCCCCTTTCTGTTTATCTCTATAATGGAATTGCTAAACTGTATGGTGTGCAAGGCGGTGGATAACAAACTTATTGATATACACCCTATGTGCAAAAATCCTAAAGTCACAATTCTCATGTTTGCCGATGATTTAATTTGGTTCACAAAACCAAATATGAATCCATTACCAATGCCATGACTACTCTTGAAAATTTCCATTCAATCATTGGTCTAGCTATCAATAGAGCTAAATCAAAAATTCTCACTACTGGCGTCACACAATCTCTCCTTAAAGACATTCATCTTATCTCTTCCCTACAACATCTTCCCCTTAATGACTCATATTTCGGTGCTCCACTTCTTTCCTCCAGAATTTCGTCTTCCCATTGTTTACCTCGGTTTGATAAAATCATTGCAAAATTATCCTGTTGGCCTGCTGTTGAGTTTTCCACTGCTGATAGACTTATTATTATTAAATCTGTTATAACTCCTATGTGCCTATATTTTGCTCGTATTTATATCCTCTTTGGTAAACTTATTGGAATAATTAACTTTGCCATTAAACATTTCCTTTGGCATGGTAATCCCCACTCTACCAAACTGGTGCCTACTGCCTTTAAAAAAGTCATGTTGCCTTGTCATGCTGGTGGTTTGGGTATCCTGAACATGAAATTATGGAATAGAGCTGCCTACTCCTCTCTGAACAACAAACTTCTCTCTTCGATTAACGAACTTCTCTCTCCTACTTACAACTTATGGGCCATCTGGACTAAAGTTAATCTTTTGAAAAACTTAAACTTCTGGACCATTCCTATGCCTCTTGATTCTAGTTGAACATGGAGATGTCTATTGAAACTGAGAAATGATTTCCTCCCTATGTTCAAATACACCACCCTCAATTTCACATTGATCTCTTTCTATCACGATCCTTAGTATTCGAAGGGGTTGATCTTCTCTAACATCATGGATTCCAATCTAAGATCCCTCTCTAGTATCCCTAAAGTTGCAATGGTGGATACTTTCATGCATGATGGTAAGGTCTCTCTCCCATATTCTAGCTCATCTTTAATCGGGTATGTTTGGAATTCAGTTGAATCTAGCTCCTTTGACAATCCCAGAGTTCATTGCACTTGGGATAATGCTTATCATTCCATCAATCATGTTTACCATCTCCTTAATCACCATAGTTATGTTTATGTATTTCCATGGCATACTAGAATCTGGTCATCCACTGGAAAGCCTAAAGACAATATGATGCTCTAGAAGGTTATTTCTAATGCACTACATACGCATGATAATTTGGTTTATAAAGGTCTTCTGCAAAACTTTGTATGCCTCCTCTGTAACAATGCCCTTGAAAAGAACCTTCATCTTTTCTTTTCCTATGAGTTTTCTCAATTTATTTGGAAGAACACCATGGTTAGGTTCGAGTTTCACTCTCCTCTGCTTGATTCTAAGGCAGAATGGCATAGCATATTTAAGGTCACTCGTTGGTGAACTATCAAGGGAAACTGCTTCTCAAAATTTTGAAGAAATTCGTATCCTTAATATGGGAAGAACGAAACATGAGATTGTTTGGTGGGTGTAAGAGAAAGATGGTAGAAGTTTTTGTTGCCCTAATTAGAAATATTCGGTAATTGTTTTAAAGCCTATTTTATACTTTGTTATTAAAAAGGGTTTTTTTTCTATCACCTTTTTTTAATTGTAATTTGTAATGTTGTTCCACTTTTCCCTTGTAATTTGATTATGCACTAAATGGTATGGGACCATTAAACCCCGTTGGCTTTGCCAAATTTTTATATTAATTATTAACTAGCAATTACTATATTTAAATTAGTATGTATATTTTTCAATTATTAACTATTTAACAGTAACAATTTAATATCAATTATTAATTATATATATTCACTATTAAATATAATTAATAAATATTAACCATAATTTAATAATTATTGATAATTATCAATAGTAAATTATTACATATAAATAACAATTATTGATTATAGATAATAATGAGTAATTATAAATTATTATTAATAATCATTAATTATAAAAAATAAAAAATAATGACCTGTACAAACCGTTGTTGATAATTATAAATTATAAATTACCATTTATAAATTTTTAAGTAAATATTAATTATCAATTATTAAGTATATTTATTGACTATTACATATAATTAATATATATTAAGAATAATTTACTAATTATTCATAATTAATAGTGCTGAATTATTATATATAAACTATTATTTATTTCCAGTTTATTTAGTATTATTTACTAATTTCTAGTTTATTAACTATAATCTACTAATTTACTTCTATTTTATTAATTTCTGTTTACTAACTATTACTTATTTACTTCTTGTTTATTAATTATTAATTATAATTATTGATTATGTTATTACCTATTAAATATAATTAATAAATATTAAATGATTTACTAATTATTAATAATTAATAATTATAAAGTATTATATATAAACTATTATTTATTTCTAGTTTGTTGACTATTATTTACTAATTTATAGTTTATTAGCTATAATTTACTAATATACTTCTGGTTTATAAACTATTATTTATTTCTAGTTTATCAACTAAAATTTACTAATTTACTTCTAGTTTATTAACTATTATATATTAATTATTTATTACTTCTTTATTATTTTTTTATTTATTTTTTAATAGTCATTATTGAATAATAATTATTTAAAATTAATTATTAAAACTAAATATCATTTCATAAGTATTAAATTTTATTATTAGTTATTAATTATTAAATATTAATCTTAATTATTATGTAATTATTAATAATTAATTATTTAGTGGTAATTATTAATTAATAATTATCAAAAATTAATTATTAATACTTCTTAATTATTAAATATGACTTCAAAAATTCTTTTATTAAATTTAAAATAACTTTAATTTAATAGCATTTCAATAACTTAAAATGAAGTAATGGCGTTCTTCCGTCCAGGAGATTAGCGATTTGGCTCCTCTCCTATTTTTATTCGCCATTCCTTCGCTCCATCCTCATGGCCAAAAATCGAAACTTTATTTGTGCCTTACTGCCGCTTTGGATCTTAGTCCGACCTTGTCGAGCACCAGATCTAGCCGACCCTATTCGTCTCCGCTAGTCTCGATTACGCTTGATTTTGTAGAACCTTCTCACCTTACTTGTGTTTTAGCCTTTGCTCCAGAGGTTGTTGATATCGCCTTTGTTCATGTGTCAGCACTCCTTGTCAACTCCCTAGCTTCTCTGCTAAACGAAATGGAATTCCCCCTCCTATCTTCTCCTCGTTCTCGCTGTCAGCCTGTGTACGGTAAGTCCCCTATTTCTCATATGTTAAAATCTGATGTTGTTCGTTCGACTGATGAATCTATCGAGTTGTTGGATAAAATTTTGGATGGTGTGAGAGCAATAAGTGATATTGGCATAACTGTGGTTGATGATGTTGAGTTTGATGGTAGTTCTGATCGAATTGGCTTTGAAATAACGTTCGATTTTGATTGCCCAAAACCTGTTTGTGCAAATGCTCCAAAGCATGATCTCTCCCATCGTCCTGTAGCTCCTATTTCTGATTCCCCTAGTTCTCATTTGCCATCTCCTCGGCCTCAGAAAGTGACTTTTCCTGCAACTAATAGCAAATGGTTATCTTTGTTCTCCTCTATGCCGAGAAATGCTAGTAGCTATACTTCCAGATCCTTTGAAACTATTGAATTAGATGGTGCAATGATTCCTCCATCTGTAGTTCTTCAGGCAGGAGCTAACTTTTGGAAAGATCTTTTGGTTGGATTCTTTCTCGATTAGAAATCTTCTTATGTGGATGTACGTAATCACTGTCGTAATGTTTGGAAACTTAGAGGTGGTCTTCGTGTTAACTATATAGATGGGATGTTCTATTTCAAATTCTCTATTGCGGAAGAGCGACTTCGGGTTCTTGAGGCGAATCCGTCCATTATTAACGGCAAAACTTTCATCATTACAGTGTGGAGTCCCATAGTTGATAGAGCAAGAGATCAGGTTTTGTCTATCCCTATTTGGACTCATTTCACACATATACCTTATGTTCTTCAGCCCTTGATTGGCTTGCTAGCCTCATTGGTAAACTCAAATGCTTTGATGCAAACACTGTGGCAAGAAAGAGTCTAGTATTCACTAAGGCATGGATAGAGATTACTCCAGAAAAACTTTTCCCTTATCAACTTAACATACGATTAGCGGATGGTCATGATGCTCTTGTTGATGTTAATTATAGATGGAAACCAGATATTTGCACGGCCTACCACTCCTTCGGTCATATTTCTACTAATTGAAAGCTTCTATCCGATGATCCAATTCCTATTAAGGTCCCACTACCGCGTCCTCCTATGAGGAAATAGGTCCCCAAGTCTACGATAGTTCTTTCAACCTCGGCATATGATGCGACTATGTTACCTCCTTTGTCTCCATCTTTTGCCCCTCCATCCTTAATGAAGTTATTCAGGTTATTTCTTCTATCTGCACGAGGAAATCTATTGTTCCTCCGGTGATTTGGTGGAACTCCGGGGAGAAGTCTTGGGTACATATGAAATTAGAAATGAGATATTTGTAGGATTGTTTTCACCCTAGAAGGGGGGGTGAATAGGGTGTTACTAAAAATTAACGCAGAAATAAAAATAATAACTGAAAGCAATGCAGTAAAGATCACACACAGTTTTATCCAACTTCGGAAAAAACCTGCCTACGTGCTGCCCCCAAGATTACTACTAGAAATTAAGTAATCAAGACGCTTACACACGTAAACTTGCAATACCCGCTAACTTGATAAACCTAACTCTAAGCTCTAAACCCTGCCACAACTCAGCCACTGAGTTGCGAATTCTCAAACTACGCCCCGTAGTTTGTACCTAGTTACACAATTAGAAATTTACACAATTTTAAAATTGAAAGTTACAAATAAAAATAAAGCTAAAACATAACCCTATATTTAAAAACTAAGCCCAATAACAAATAAAAACACCGGCCCCAGTAATGTTTAATTAGAGACAACTGTCCTCCTTTTCTTTTGTTCGTGTAATATCTTCGGTTGATCCTTTGCTACTCTTCAAAATTAGGGTTTTTTTCGAACTTGGAGCCGCCGCTGGAAATAGTAATTTGAATCGATTACTTTGATGCTTTCGTTCCTCAATTTGATTACTGCTTTGTTCTTCGATTTGCTTCGGCTGCTACAAGGTCGAGTTCGAATGGTATATAAAATTGGTATGTGATTTTGTACTTTATTTGCTCTGTTGTTTTTCTTGAATTCGAACTCGATACTTTGCCGATGATGATATGGGTTCAATTTATAGAGATCGAAACCCTATTTTATCATTCGTATATTTTGATTTGAATGTTTCAGTTGCTTTTCTTGGCCATTCGATAATTGATTGAATTCTTATGATGAATTCTGACTTGTTCATTGTATATACGTTACTCCATGAATTTGAATTTGCTCTGTTCTTTTCTGCTATGACTTTGGCATTTGAATTTGTGATAAACTTGACTTGATGAATTCTGACTTGTTACCCTCTGCGACTTTAAACAATTTCTGAATTTTTTGGTTGAACACTTCAACACAGTTTTGTTTGACCATTTCTTTTCGAACCATGACTTGACTTTATTTGAACTGCTATTGATAGTTTCCCACGGCTTCTTCACTGTTTTTGATGTGTATATGTGACTGTTGCATACTCATGTTGCCTTTGATTGTGTGTTGTCATGCTTAACTATTTGCTTTCTGATTTTGTATTCTCTGTTGCATATGTATATACATGTATATACGAGCATATTTCCTTATTTGGTTGCCACTATATATATATATATGTATGTATGTATGTATACATGTGTGCAGACATGTATATATGTATGCTGGGTTGATTTACTGCATGCACCACTTTGTTATTGTATCTGTTTCAATTTGAAGTCTTGTTGCACTTTGATTTTTTGACCATAATTTCTGTGCAAGTTGCTGGTCTGGTTGGTTGCAGCCCTTGTGTTGAGTCTTCATGTTGGATTATGCATGTACATACTGGTCTGGTTGAGCTTTTTGGTTCACCACTGTTTGTGCCTTTGAAGTCTTGTTCCACTTGAAGTTTGGTTCCATTGTGTGGCTCCCGTGTTACATGTGCACCACTTTGTACATGTGCACTGCCCTAGTCTGGTTCGGTTTCATGTTGAAATTGAGCTTTATACATGTTGAAATTGAAGTCTTGTTCCACTTGCTTGTTAATTCATTTGAAGTCTAATTTGGTGCACTTTGAACATTTTGTATAGTTGGTGGTCTGGTTCTGAAGTGACCCACTTTTCTTCACCTATAATTTTTAGTGAATTTTAGTTAGGAATTTTTTTTACTAAGGGATCACCTCTCTTCTTGCTCCTTTTATTTCTTTTAATTAATTACCCAAGATCCTGAATTTTACTAATATAAATATATCAGTATTTAAATCAATTCCTATCATTTATATATATGAGGATATATAAATGTTTCTTTGCAAATCAGAGTGTTTAAAGTAACAAAGAATTTTAATTCACACAATATTTTTCATAGTTGAAATGTCTTGTGTCACATAGCTTGTTTCTACACTTATATCTCTTTACTGACTCAAGATTGACTAATACTAAATACAAATATTATCACCTTAATGAGACTCTAGATTGACCAATGCATAATTCAGATTTTATCTTCTTTTATAATGACTCAAGATTGACTAATACAAACATAAAGTATTAGTTCCTCATGCACAAAACATGCACAAGCAATTCAGTTCAATCAAAATGCATATATTCAGGTTTATAAAACATGTAATGATCATGTAAGTGATATGGTTGTGTGCTGATTTAGAAATCATACAAGCTTTGCTAATAGAACTGGAAAACATATTGAACTTGGTTTTGAAAGATCTTTGCATATTCTGAATGATAAGTGAACAAAAGTAATGTTCTGGATTTCTAAATACTTAACCAAATTACTCTATTTTCTTACTTGATGCATTGAATCTTTTGATCTGCTTCTTTTACTAAACTTGCTACTTCAATCATATGTTTGATGTCATTTCTAGATTCTATCAAAATTCAAATCCTAAAACCTTAGCTACCTATGATTTCCAGGTTCTATAACATCATATTCTTAGTCTTATTCTGGATTCAACTTATGACTTGATTTCTTTTCAAATTAGCATTATACTATGGATTTACTTGCTTCAGAAAGTTGAAGCATATGGCTTCAGACATATGCATGCACTTGTATCAATTACCAGCCACGTATAGGCCCATCTGGTTAGCCATGGTCAAGCTCAAACTCATCTACTGTAACTCTTGTACATTCTCTTTTAACACAACTTAACTACTAATACAAGGTTTAGTTGCAATTCAAATTAACTTGTACTATGGTCTTGTTTGCTTCAGTTATTTCAAGATTACACATGAACTTGTATTAGTTACAAGACATGTAAAAATCTTGCTGGCTAGCCAAGACCAAATTTAAACCCATCAACTCATTACTTTGACTAACATTCATTCAAAAACAACCCATAATCCTATCTGAAACTTAATCAATAATAGCAAGGAGAATATGTCCATATATTAGATTATATGGCATACTTCTCATTCATCATAGCTTACTGGATTTAATTCCAGAGCATATTACTTTGATCAACCACTCACAAGCAAATATAAATGCATAAGTCTTACATATTCATTACAAGGAAACAAAGCACTAAGAATTCTGGACACACATAATCCTTAAGAAAGTATTTCCCAGATTATTTATTACAAATAAAAACTTCTACTTCTCTAAAGTATTTTAAAACAGCAAGCTCTTCAAACACCCATGCAAGCAGAGCTACTATGCCTCTTTCCCTGCAGCAATACCTGGAACTGCCTCAATGATAATGAGACACCCCATAGTTTGGAAAGGCAACAAATTGGGTCAGAAAAAAATTCTGGTATGAGTGAAATCAAAATATAATAACTTGTCAGTTTCTAATTATTGTGCAGAGAATTAATATACTTGATGCTTATTTGGATTTATAATGTAAACTGGGTATATATATATATATATATATATATATATATATATATAAACCCCTACTAACACTCATGCACACAAGCATCCATTCATCCATTCAATTCAGTACACATGTATACATGCTCCTATGGATTAACTCATTTTAATACCATAGCTCAACTCTCAATCTCAATTTATCAATTTAATTTGGTCTTAACTCTTTGCCATTGAACACCATGTGTGCATTGCAAGGGACTCAATTCTGTTAACCCCTGCACAGAGGCCTACAGGACTTAAACAAGTCATGCACATACCCATCATCCCCCTTATGATGAATAGATCAGGGCTCTACTCTTAGATTAGCTTTATAATCTAGTGACCATTCTCATTTTCTTTCAGAAAAATTTATTAACTCTTGAAATGCTTTTATATTCTTTTCTTCTTTTTCATAAATCAAAGAGAGTTAAACTCACTCAGGGATTTCAGCCAACCATACTAAACATTCATGAAAAGAATACCATATCTCATTTTCCAGTTATTTTATTCAAAATATGTTTTAACACTTGCATGTCTCCTATATTCAGGAATATCATGATCACTTAAACAAATCTAGTGAAATCATATAAAATCCTTATACTCAATTCTACTGTGAACATAGGATAAGGTTTTTGAGAAAAACCCATAAAACATTTTAGCTTAAGATCTGAACAAATCAGCATATAAATAATTTATTGCATTGTTCATCTCATTTTTAAAACAATCTAGACATAAGCATGAATCTCCTTTATTCACACTGCCTAGTTTATTTCCCAGTAATACCCTACTTCTCAATAAAATGTATTTATCTTACTAAACATATTTATAAACTGATGTTTTAAGGTACTAGATCCATATCAGTGATCAGGGTATTTTTCTTATCAAACAATCAATCAAAACAAATCAAAGCATCAACCAAAGATTTATCAAAACACCAACCATTCTCAGCATTCACTTATTCAG
Source organism: Allium fistulosum (assembly GCA_030737815.1). NCBI lineage: Eukaryota > Viridiplantae > Streptophyta > Magnoliopsida > Asparagales > Amaryllidaceae > Allium > Allium fistulosum. The sequence continues at coordinate 1,558,810,717 of CM060902.1, read as the reverse complement.
AAAAATAGATCAAGCACAAACATGATATGGTTTTTATAAAATAATATGGCTGCCCTTAACTTGGGTCTTAATGCCTTAAACCTCATAAGATTGATTAATCACTCACCTTCCTTCCTCTTTTCCCCGAGAATACTTTAACTTGAAAATGGCTTTGGTTTGCTCTTCTTTCTTTTCTTAATATTTTCTGTTTTCTTAAATGAGAGTGCTGCTACCCCCTTTAATTTTTAAAACATTGTTTAGGGTTTTAGTAGAGTGAAAAACCCATCTTATCCCCACACAAATGAGAATTTTGCATATGATGTTATGGCTAGAAATGTCATTTTTTTTTATTTCCATTTCGGGTATTTTCAGTTGCTTTAGTTTTTTTTTGGTTTGCATGCTATTTGCATGTTTCATACACACACCTTATTTTCATGTGACTTTCTTACATTATTTATTTTCTTAAGACTAATCTGTAATGTATACATGTATATCCTTTTATCAATTAATTCCTTGTTAATGTTTCAAGCTATTTGTTTTCTCTTGATATATAAAATGTATTCATATATTTAATTACCATAGTGTTTTCCTTATTACTTTATATTTTTCCTGGTTGTAAAAATATAACATATGGTAATGTATAATCCATATATACACTTAGTCACATTTCCTCATTCCTTCTCTTTGAAATACCATTTCCTTCTTATTATTTATTTTTAATTACTATAAAAGTCTACTTTTATCATTTTATTCCTTTCTGACTATTTATATTCAATATATATATACATATGAATATAAGACTTACTCATACTTAGTTATTTTCTTCTCATTATTATTTTACTGAAAACAACTATCCCCTTCATTATATATTTAACTCACTCTTAATATTTATTTTCAAACTATATTTTTCCTTAAAAATTCTCCTTTAACTGATTTTATTAAAATTATTCTTATCTCAATAATTTGGGTCTTCACATACTCTCCTCCTAAAAGGAATTGTGTCCCAAATTATTCTCTCATGCATTTCCATCCAAATGTATACAAAGCATAATTTCAATTGAATGAAATTTCAGAAACTCATTTATTCAAAATCAATCAAACACACATAAATAATATTAATGTTTCATCATAATTTTAAACATACCTTTAAGCAGAAAATAGATTAGGATATTTATCCTTTATCCTATCTTCAACCTCCCATGTACAATCATTCTCATCCAAACTCCACTGAATTTTTACCAATTTAATTATTTTATCCCTCAATTTCTTTTCTTCTCTAGCCACAATACCCACTGGTTCCTTCCTATAAACCAGATTTTCTTGAATTTCAACTTGTGTAGGTGATTCCAGAATTGCTTCCTTATCATGTACCCATTTTCTCAATTGAGATACATGAAATACATCATGGATATTACTCAATTCCTTTGGCAACTTCAGCTTATAAGCCAAATTTCCTACTCTTTGAATTATCTCATATGGCCCTATATGTAACGACCCGTAAATTTCAACTGTTTTAATAACGTAATTAGTTGAAATTTTGTAAAAGTTTAAACGATAAAATTTTGAAATAAAAATTTAATATTTGGAATACGTCTAGTTAAACATAGCAACTGGTAATTTTTCGTCCGAAAATATGAAAGTTTATTTCGCGCGTAAATTTACTTCAATTTAATCAGTTAAAAAGCGTTGAAAATAAAATGATTCCGAAACCCAAATATTTTTACATAGAAAAATTCTAAACCATCTTCTGAGCAAGATGTCAGTTTGTCGTTTTTCCAAATTCGGACATCTTTGGCTCCGTCGATCTTATTTTTCAGCGTTTTTCTTGCATTCTCCACTATTAGAAATTCGAATTTTTAAAAATTAAATCATACTACCGATATCTGTATACCGTTTTGATCGTCTCGTCGTGCTGATCTTTGCGGTAAATTCAATTCTCTGATTTGAAGTCCGGTTCGCAGCGATAACCGCAAAACGGATGGCCGTATCGGTTACTAAATTTCAACTTTTTGATATCTGTGTACATTCAAATCTTTCCAACCGTTGAAAAGCCAACAGCCATCAATCATTTATACTTTCACTTTTGGCCTTTAAATTTCCGAGGGATTTATTACTGACTTTTGCCATCCCTCTACATTCAATATTAGTGGTTCATTTTCTTTCCGTTCCAACTCATTTCTATTGTCTCTGCCATACCAAAAAAAAAGAATATTTCGTTCTCTCCATATTGCCTATAGGTCCAGCATGCCCATTCATTTTGTTTCCTCCCATTCATTCATCTTAGTGCCCATCTTCCCTGCCTCTACCGAAGCCACTGCAACCTCACCTACTTCCCACGTGACCAACCACGCCCTACCTTCCTTCCACCTCCGTGCCTATTCTCTTGTCCACATGCAGCCAACCCATCAACCAATCCTTCCCCTCGACTTTCCATTCCCAGCCGAGACCACCCCGAAGCGACCCGCCTACCCACCATCTCCTCCCCTCTCCAAATTCCCACATTCACAGCCACTACGTCCAGCAGCTGTTCCATTTCCCACACCCTCCTTCGAACGAAGCTGCCCCGTCTACCCAGTCACCATCCGAAGCCCGACCGACTTTGTATTTCGGTCACAGCGCGTGACCACCCTGGCCACGTCCGCCCTGCTTTCACCTCTTCTCCTGATCCCCACCCAGACCGACGCAAAGCCAAGTCGAGCCACCATCCGGAACTTCCTCCAGTTTTTCCACTTCTCCTCTTCTTGCTAGGTAATATATATATTATATTTTTATGTTAGTAATGTTTACTAGTTATTATACTGACCAGTTATATGTTAATTTCGATTTTTATAAGTTTAAGTATATATATGTTCAAAGTTAGTAGTGTTCTATGTTATAAAAGTTACAATAAATTATATAAAGGTTTATATCCATGCAAGCTAGTTGTCTATAATATGTAAATTATATATAAAGTTATAATGTTATAAAATATGTATATTGGTGGTATAACCGGTTGGTATATATTAGTATATATACATAGATTTATCTAGTTTTATACATATAATATTGTTTTGCAATTGTACAGAATGTTAGATCTGAGAATACAAACCAACGAATATAAGTTACCTTATATTAAATATAGTAAAATAATGTTATACATACGTTATATATTATTGTACTCGCAACATGGATATAATTTATTTTTATATATACGTTACTTTATACTTTGTGGGTTGATTGGTAACTTACTTTAGTCAATTCTATCTTGCTTTGGTTTTGAGAATATAAAGTATCTATTTATATGTATAAAGTACCGGCTGAACAGTTTGATATATATTAGTATACAGTGGTTGCATTTCAAAGTTGTAGATCCAGATTTTTCCATTCATATCTATATTTGATGGTCTGCATATATATATAGTATGGGATATGTACATGATGTTATAACAGTTTTGAAATACAATTTCTAGTATGGTTTGCTAGCGCCTATATATACATACGTCTCAAACTTAAAAAAAAATATTTTATATATTATATATAATGCTAGTTGTGTGTATAAACATATGTTTATAGAATGCCGAGTGTTGTATATATAGATTTTGTTTTAAATATATAAATGATACGTGTTTAACTTTAAGTATATATATATGTTTAGGGTAGAATACCATATATTAGGCCGTGTACTATATGTTGGATATAACCACGTTGTATATAGATGTATACGCAGACCCTTACATGCGTACGTTAGTATGTATATTATATTTCGAAATAATTTACATATGTTTTGACAAGCTTATATAAGTATGTTTATGGTTACACTGGCTTTACTCATTACTGGGCACATGAATTTTATTATATATATGTTATTTGTATCATGTGTACCGTATTCCCTGATTTACTAGCTGTACCAATCTAAGTATACATGTATAATAATATTTGTTTAAAGTTTCCTATCTTGCTTTAGTTCTAAGATATATATATATATATATATATTGTAACGACCCGTATAAATTCGATGTTTAAAATGAATTAAATTAATAATATTTTTAATTTAAAATTAGAAAGAAGTAAAAATCTTATTTATTTATATAAAAGAGAATGTTGAAATTAGATGTATTAAGGGTAATTAAAACTTTACAAATTGAATTATATATTGCAATTAATTGTAATAGTGGAAATTGTGCATTTGGATAAAAGGTTAGAAATAAGTAAATAAAGGCAAGTATTGAATTCATCAATGAAGATAAAAAATTTATTTAGCTCAATCTTTTTTTTACTATTATAAGGTGTTGATTAATTGAACGGTGAAAATTTGAAATATATATTCAAATTGTATGTTAGATAATAAGTTGCGATAATTAAGGTTAGTAATCAATGGAAAACGGAATAATTAAGAAGGGTAAGTAATTATGATATGAATTGATATAAACGTTACTTTACCGTTTATTAATAAAGTAACGGCAGTGAAAAGAAAGTAAGTGAAGATTATGCATTAATGAATGAATATAGAAATATATTGCAATAAAATAGGAATAAGCGAGAATCAATTGATGCATAATAGGGAAATCTAATAAATGGGATTAATTGAATAACGATCTTCAATTAATGAATGAATAGAAGTTTTAAAGGGCATAATTGTTTTGTTAAATTAATCTGGTAACAAATTTTAATGAATATAGATTTAATGTTTTGTGATGTAATTTAGTAATAATTGGAGATCAATGTAAATTTTATCCATGAATGGTCAATTTAATTTAACAACAAGTTTTTAAAATATAAACATTTTATTTAGGTTTCAATTTGATAATTTTTGAAGTTTAATTGGAAACCATTGCAATAGATTTAAATTTAATGTTACCTTAAATAAATTAAGGTCATAGATGGGAATAACGGAAATGAATTTTTCATTAAATGATGGTTAGTGTATATAAAGAATGGAAATAAAGTTTCATTAATACATTGGAATTAAATTCACTATAAAAGGTTAATTGAAATCAAATGAGTTAAAAATGGGAATCAAGCTTTATTTTATAATTGGATTTAAGATATGATAATTTGGATTTATTGCAATTAATTAAAAATAAATGTAAATTTTACGTTAAATTTAAAATTTGAGTTGAAATGGGAAATATTTATACAATTAATTTATATCCAATGATAAACCTTTATATTGGAAATTTATGAATGGGATAAATATAGGTTAATTTAATAAAAAGGGGATTTTGGAAATTTACCTATAATTTGAATTTTATGAAATATAATATTTATATTGATTTAATCTTTAATGAAATTGATAAAGAGGATTGTTAGATCATTTTAAATGTTGGTGAGATTGTAAGTAACAAAAATTGCAAATGTTGAAACTGAAATATTTTTTTTTTGATTTATTCACTAATTTTAAATTTACTTAATTAATATAAAAATAGCCTTTTTGGCCACAGACTCGGATTTCGACAAAATCAGTTTCATCCGATCCGTGTCAGTGAATTATTGTAGAGTTTCAAGTTTCATAGCGATCGGAGTTGCCGTTTGATCGAACGAACAGGAAACGCTCTTGAAATCGATTTAATTGAAATCAAATTTTAAAATCAATTTGAAAATTTTGTTTTCAGCATAACTTCTTCATACGATGGAATTTGGACGTGAAACTTTTTCCATCGCGTTCAGAATGTTTTAAATTACCTGTTTTGATACATGGGTTTACCCAATTTCGTTCCGGGGTCAAAACGGGCTTTTTGGGCCATAGTTTGTTCCGCACGTTCATCTATCCCGTCTGTCTACTCTACCTCTAACCCCTCTATATAAACACGGTTATAAACCCTAGCCTCCATCTTTTATCGTTTGTCTGTACGTTCATTTTTCTTCAACTCTTTCTTTTCCTCAATGGATGCAAATGTCAGATCCAACTCAATTCAAAAATCAAATAAAAATTCAAACATCTCAGAAAAATTGCAAAAAAATATATGTTGTAGTTTTCATCGATACGAATCTACTGGTGGCCTCTGTTTTTGCAATTGATGTTTGAGTCAACCGGAAATCACGGTCAAAGCCAGAAATTTCGAAACCCATATGTGGATTTAGGCGTTTTTGATTCGGGCAGAAATCGTGCAATCCATTTCTGGGTTTTGGAGAGGTCGGCACTTGGAGTTGATTGGTGGTGGTCGGAGGTTGCAAAGTGGACGGAGGTGGCGGAAATTCTCATTTTAGGGTTCCGGTTGGAGGCGGCGGCGGCGTTGACTGGGGGTGCCGCACCCACCTCGACGTGGAGAGGAGGACGAGGCGAACCACCTGGGGGTGGCGGCGTGGCAAACGGCGGCGGCTAGGGGTCGGATTTCGTGGTCAAAGTTGAACGTGGGTATGTGTTGGTCTGCTCGTTCGAGAGAGGTGCGTGCGTTCACTGTTCACGCGTGGGTTAATTTGCTGCTGACGTGGCAAAATGGGGGGTGAGTTTGTTCTTATTTTTGTTTAAACTTATGTTGTTTTCAATTCGTTTTATTTCGATAACTCCCACATACGTGATCCGATTTACGCGATTTTTTTTTATTAGGATCGTAATTTAATTCCGGACCTGATGACGCTAGTTTGGACGAATTCTGAGACGGTCAAATTTTTGGGTTTAAATTGAATTTAAATTCAATTTAAATTCAAAAGGTGAGTGTTTTTACCCACTCACAACTTCTAAGATTTCTTATGTTTGTTAAATTAAAGTTTGATGTGATTTAAAATTTATCTATGATTGTTTGGGCATATATTTAATCATCATCTCAGTTAGATAGCATTTAGTTAAATTTAATTGTTATTTAATTTTATTATTGCATATAATTTGCCAGTTAAATTTATTTATTATTGCATATAAACTGTCGGTTGAATAGTTATTAATTTTTATTGAATATAAACTATTCATTGATGCCTGTTATATTTTATATGCTTCATATTGATGTTTTGTTTAAATTGGATGATGATTGTAATAAATGGTTGTTTATTGATATTTGGATGAATCGATGCTATATTTTATATAGTATAAACTGCAAGTTATTATGCATTTTATTTTATTCGGGATTGCGGTTTGAAATGATATATAACCGTAAACTTTTATTTTTAAAATTACGGATTGAAATGATAAATATCCGTATCACTTGACTTTAGGATAGAAAATTATATACAGGCACCGTGGTCTATATATAAAATATTTTAAAGTGATTTTTCTATGGTTTGGAAAAGAAATATATGGTTTAATAAACATTAAATTTTTATATTTTATAAATATTATTTTATATATAGTTAAATTCTAAAATTTAAGCTATGTGTAACTTAATGATGTTTTAAGTTGATTTACGAATATTTCAAGTTGAGTTTTATTTAAGTGATATTGAACTTATTAAATAAATATTTCTAAACTAAATAATAGTACAATTGAATTAAGGTATATATAAGATTTTCAGATTTGGTTGAGAATTTTAGAATATTTTAAGACTTGAAATATATCAAAAATTGAAATGTTTTATTTAAATTAAGGTATTATTGTTTTCAAAGTATTGATTTTCGAAATTGTTATAACTTTGAAAGTAATATGGTTTGAAAATGAATTCATTTGAAATAGAAATTATTTAAGAATTATCTTTGAATATATTGATTTGAAACCGATTGAAAATTTTAGATTTAGGATATGACTGCCTTATGTGATTTGGGTTTAATATGGTTTTAAAGAATATTTCGAGTTTTATAAATAAAAGTAAGATTAGCGATTGGAAATTTGGTTTTATTTAAATGAGATAATTGAATTGTTTTGGAAATGGAAATGATATATTATTGAATTGGGTTTTGAAATGGAAATAATACATTGATAATTTGGGGTTTGAAATAGTAATAATATTTTGGTTTAAAGTATATACTATTTTGAAGTAAAGGATATGTTTTGAAATGACAAAAATATTTTGGTTTAAAGTATATACTATTTTGAAGTAAAGGATATGTTTTGAAAAGGGCAATGATTGTGTTTTAAAAGTATATATATTTTAAATGACCACGGTGTTATAATAACGATTGGTTGTTAAAGAGACCGGGATCGGATATGGACATACTCTCTGTCGATACCGAAAACCACTTTGACAACCGTGTACGCGGTGGAGATTCCAGAATGAAGTAGGATGGTGGCGACGTTCTTAAGGTATGTTACGTGGACCCAACTCCCGTGAGTTGGCATAAGGTGGCTAAAACAGGAGCGATCTCGGACCAGTGAGGTAGCACCTCTTCTCGGACGCATTTCTTCGATATTATACTCTTACTTGTGATTTGACTAGATGGCCATCCTCCGATTTGGGAATGTTGTTCGAGGTGGAACGGTAGTGGCTGCTATGCGTATCCATCAGTCCGTGTGCGTAATTGGTATATCTACCCTGGCATTGCCTAGTTGTGCCGTGTCACCTACCATATCGAGCTTTACTACGATTATGATTTTAAGATCCGACCGCGTTAAGGTTCTCCATCCCCTTAACGCTATTTTCCGATATGATTATACTTTACTGATTAGACACTACTGTATATAGCGAATATTACTACATAGTAGATAGTTTAACGGATCCTTAAGAGATGTGAATCCCGAACATTTCTTAAGTTATTGCACCCACGTTAGACACTAGATAGGAGATGTCAAACCCCGTAAACATCTCTGACGCCGTTTACACTCATATTTATTTCATTGATTTAACTTACATAAGATCTTTTAGTTCTGACTCGAGTGTTTTGTCTTTTCAATTCGCTCGGGTCAGCCTGAGCATTTCAGGATTTGAAGGCCTATTTTTGAAGGACGAAGACGAAGATTTTATTATTACTATTTGTTATATATTCTACTACACCATTGTATTCTGCTGCATAATTATCATTCTCTGGTATGTGTAACTCTGATATGTATTGTATAAGTATAATCAAATGTTTGGTAAAACAGCTTCATGAACTGTTATTTGATTATTATATTTTATCGTTCCGCTGCAAGATTCTATTTTGTTTTATTTCTTTCTTGTCTTTTCTTATTTACCCCATAACAATCCGTCCTTTCGTATGGTTTAAATCGGCATGTGTGTCGGTCTAAAGCGTGCGAAAAGGCGGGATGTTACAGTTGGTATCAGAGCTTTGGTTTAGCGATAAACCTTGGCTTTGTGGGGTTTGACTCTTTACTAATAGGGTAGTAATACCCTATGGGAGTCGCTGAGTGTATATATATGAGAGAGCGTATTTGTTAGTGTTATAAAAAGGTTTTAATATTGTGTTAATCGGTTCCATTTTGTATTTATAAATTCCGGTTGGTGCATGGGACGCTATGACATCAATAGGGATTTCTAAACACTTAATAGGACAGACCGACATAATATTTGTTCTAATATAGGTGAATGAAATAACTTTGCCTATTATATTTTCTATATATAAAAATATTTTATAAAGATATATATTTGGTTGCTATAGATTGGGTGTTAGGTAATGAAAATATAAATAATAGTTGAAACTAAGTTGAAAATAAAATAAATGAAAATTGGAAATTTAGAACTTAAGTTCCGGGTTTTTGGAAATTTCTTTCGAATAATTTTGGAATATAATAATAATATTATTTAGAGGTATTTTCTGATATAAATATTTCAATAGAATTTGAAAGAAATGTTTTAAATGAAATTCCGCAAAGAAATAAGTTGTACTCCCCTCTTTGTCGCTGGAAAATAATTTCGGTGATGGCGGCCGCATCATCGACATTCATTTTCGAGTTTCAAAGTGGGAAGGCCACTGTAGTAGTTTTACTACAAGATTATTTTATTTTAAATTGTTTTAAATATAATTGGATATATAAATTATAAGTATATATATTATCTATTATTTTAAAATGATTTTTGAATAAAACCCAGTATTTAATTCTTAAGTTTCCATTAATAAATAGTCCTAATTACTGAAGTGAATTGGAACGTAGGTAATGAATAAAATTGAAACCTCTAAAGGAAATAAGAGATTTAAATGCTAGGCTATAAATGGTATTAAATGAAAGTTGAAATTGTAACCTATGAAATAAAGGAAATAATTATTGAACATTAAAATAATTAAAGGAAATGAGAAAACTTGTAAAACTTTCAATTTCATTCTTTAAAAGCATAAATATAACTTACCAAAAAATTTATAAAAGTTGAAAATGTTTAATAAGAAAATGTATAGTAAATTGTACAAGTAAACTTATGTAATGAAATATTTATTAAATTTCTTTTATTAATAAGAATTAAAGTATAACTGTTATGCCAAGTAACTAAAATTGAACATGAATATTTTTAAGAAATGAATAAATGAAATTAATAAGTATTGATGTTCTAGTTGTTATGGATTTTAGTATTATAAAAAAAAAAATAAACTTAAGTAATAAGTGAAGTTACCTCAGAATAAAATAAGAATAAAAGATGAATACTGGAAAATGACTGTAAACTTAAGTTAATAAATTTACCTACTAAGGAATTTGATTTAATGTATAAAAATAATGAATAAAGAGAAAATCAAACAACAATATATGGAATGAAATTAATAATAATGAACTTGATCTATTGTTGAATTTGTTGTTTGTTTGGCTTATGGTTGTTTGGGCAAGGATACTTTAATATTGTTTGGATGTAGGAATAATCTAATTAGTCTCACCTAAGACTGTTGAGTAAAAAGGTACACTTAGTAGTTTATTTTCATTCCGTACAATTTGAAGTTTTGAACCCGAACAACTATTTATTGTGTTTGATATGAATGAATGATTGATGTGTGTTGACTTATGTGATGGTTGTTTGCTTGTTACAAGTGATGGTTGCTATGTTGATTGTTGTTATTGATTTAAACAACTCCAAGTATTCCACTTTATATAAATTGTTAACCCTTTAGATTTTATAAGTGAAGTGCAGGTTATGGAAGCAATTGCTACTGCTTTTGGTTTCATAATTAAGCGTTGTTTGCCCGACAAATAGGTACGTTCTCGGATTACGGTTTTATAGCGCCATATATATATATATTTTTCCCGTGTTGGGATATACTATTTTGGATATTATATGTGATATTTTGTTATATTTAATATTATATTTTCTCCGGAGCCTCTCCATACAAAGGAGACTCTGCCAAAATTTTCCGTAAATTCTGGACTTAGAAAATTTGAAATGTTTTACAAACTTTAATAATTTAAGTATCAAAGGATATAAATATTTTTTTAATGGGTATATTTTAAAGTAATAAAATTTTGTAAATTATTGTTTATAAGTTAATATTTTGAATAAGATGTATTGTTATTAAATTCTTTCTTCTCCTTTCTTTTCCTTTTCGAGGACAAAAAGTTTTGAGTGGGGGAGAGTGTAACGACCCGTATAAATTCGATGTTTAAAATGAATTAAATTAATAATATTTTTAATTTAAAATTAGAAAGAAGTAAAAATCTTATTTATTTATATAAAAGAGAATGTTGAAATTAGATGTATTAAGGGTAATTAAAACTTTACAAATTAAATTATATATTGCAATTAATTGTAATAGTGGAAATTGTGCATTTGGATAAAAGGTTAGAAATAAGTAAATAAAGGCAAGTATTGAATTCATCAATGAAGATAAAAAATTTATTTAGCTCAATCTTTTTTTTTTACTATTATAAGGTGTTGATTAATTGAACGGTGAAAATTTGAAATATATATTCAAATTGTATGTTAGATAATAAGTTGCAATAATTAAGGTTAGTAATCAATGGAAAACGGAATAATTAAGAAGGGTAAGTAATTATGATATGAATTGATATAAACGTTACTTTACCGTTTATTAATAAAGTAACGGCAGTGAAAAGAAAGTAAGTGAAGATTATGCATTAATGAATGAATATAGAAATATATTGCAATAAAATAGGAATAAGCGAGAATCAATTGATGCATAATAGGGAAATCTAATAAATGGGATTAATTGAATAACGATCTTCAATTAATGAATGAATAGAAGTTTTAAAGGGCATAATTGTTTTGTTAAATTAATCTGGTAACAAATTTTAATGAATATAGATTTAATGTTTTGTGATGTAATTTAGTAATAATTGGAGATCAATGTAAATTTTATCCGTGAATGGTCAATTTAATTTAACAACAAGTTTTTAAAATATAAACATTTTATTTAGGTTTCAATTTGATAATTTTTGAAGTTTAATTGGAAACCATTGCAATAGATTTAAATTTAATGTTACCTTAAATAAATTAAGGTCATAGATGGGAATAACGGAAATGAATTTTTCATTAAATGATGGTTAGTGTATATAAAGAATGGAAATAAAGTTTCATTAATACATTGGAATTAAATTCACTATAAAAGGTTAATTGAAATCAAATGAGTTAAAATGGGAATCAAGCTTTATTTTATAATTGGATTTAAGATATGATAATTTGGATTTATTGCAATTAATTAAAAATAAATGTAAATTTTACGTTAAATTTAAAATTTGAGTTGAAATGGGAAATATTTATACAATTAATTTATATCCAATGATAAACCTTTATATTGGAAATTTATGAATGGGATAAATATAGGTTAATTTAATAAAAAGGGGATTTTGGAAATTTACCTATAATTTGAATTTTATGAAATATAATATTTATATTGATTTAATCTTTAATGAAATTGATAAAGAGGATTGTTAGATCATTTTAAATGTTGGTGAGATTGTAAGTAACAAAAATTGCAAATGTTGAAACTGAAATATTTTTTTATTTATTTATTCACTAATTTTAAATTTATTTAATTAATATAAAAATAGCCTTTTTGGCCACAGACTCGGATTTCGACGAAATCAGTTTCATCCGATCCGTGTCAGTGAATTATTGTAGAGTTTCAAGTTTCATAGCGATCGGAGTTGCCGTTTGATCGAACGAACAGGAAACGCTCTTGAAATCGATTTAATTGAAATCAAATTTTAAAATCAATTTGAAAATTTTGTTTTCAGCATAACTTCTTCATACGATGGAATTTGGACGTGAAACTTTTTCCATCGCGTTCAGAATGTTTTAAATTACCTGTTTTGATACATGGGTTTACCCAATTTCGTTCCGGGGTCAAAACGGGCTTTTTGGGCCATAGTTTGTTCCGCACGTTCATCTATCCCGTCTGTCTACTCTACCTCTAACCCCTCTATATAAACACGGTTATAAACCCTAGCCTCCATCTTTTATCGTTTGTCTGTACGTTCATTTTTCTTCAACTCTTTCTTTTCCTCAATGGATGCAAATGTCAGATCCAACTCAATTCAAAAATCAAATAAAATTCAAACATCTCAGAAAAATTGCAAAAAAATATATGTTGTAGTTTTCATCGATACGAATCTACTGGTGGCCTCTGTTTTTGCAATTGATGTTCGAGTCAACCGGAAATCACGGTCAAAGCCAGAAATTTCGAAACCCATATGTGGATTTAGGCGTTTTTGATTCGGGCAGAAATCGTGCAATCCATTTCTGGGTTTTGGAGAGGTCGGCACTTGGAGTTGATTGGTGGTGGTCGGAGGTTGCAAAGTGGACGGAGGTGGCGGAAATTCTCATTTTAGGGTTCCGGTTGGAGGCGGCGGCGGCGTTGACTGGGGGTGCCGCACCCACCTCGACGTGGAGAGGAGGGCGAGGCGAACCACCTAGGGGTGGCAGCGTGGCAAACGGCGGCGGCTAGGGGTCGGATTTCGTGGTCAAAGTTGAACGTGGGTATGTGTTGGTCTGCTCGTTCGAGAGAGGTGCGTGCGTTCACTGTTCACGCGTGGGTTAATTTGCTGCTGACGTGGCAAAATGGGGGGTGAGTTTGTTCTTATTTTTGTTTAAACTTATGTTGTTTTCAATTCGTTTTATTTCGATAACTCCCACATACGTGATCCGATTTACGCGATTTTTTTTTATTAGGATCGTAATTTAATTCCGGACCTGATGACGCTAGTTTGGACGAATTCTGAGACGGTCAAATTTTTGGTTTAAATTGAATTTAAATTCAATTTAAATTCAAAAGGTGAGTGTTTTTACCCACTCACAACTTCTAAGATTTCTTATGTTTGTTAAATTAAAGTTTGATGTGATTTAAAATTTATCTATGATTGTTTGGGCATATATTTAATCATCATCTCAGTTAGATAGCATTTAGTTAAATTTAATTGTTATTTAATTTTATTATTGCATATAATTTGCCAATTAAATTTATTTATTATTGCATATAAACTGTCAGTTGAATAGTTGATAATTTTTATTGAATATAAACTATTCATTGATGCCTGTTATATTTTATATGCTTCATATTGATGTTTTGTTTAAATTGGATGATGATTGTAATAAATGGTTGTTTATTGATATTTGGATGAATCGATGCTATATTTTATATAGTATAAACTGCAAGTTATTATGCATTTTATTTTATTCGGGATTGCGGTTTGAAATGATATATAACCGTAAACTTTTATTTTTAAAATTACGGATTGAAATGATAAATATCCGTATCACTTGACTTTAGGATAGAAAATTATATACAGGCACCGTGGTCTATATATAAAATATTTTAAAGTGATTTTTCTATGGTTTGGAAAAGAAATATATGGTTTAATAAACATTAAATTTTTATATTTTATAAATATTATTTTATATATAGTTAAATTCTAAAATTTAAGCTATGTGTAACTTAATGATGTTTTAAGTTGATTTACGAATATTTCAAGTTGAGTTTTATTTAAGTGATATTGAACTTATTAAATAAATATTTCTAAACTAAATAATAGTACAATTGAATTAAGGTATATATAAGATTTTCAGATTTGGTTGAGAATTTTAGAATATTTTAAGACTTGAAATATATCAAAAATTGAAATGTTTTATTTAAATTAAGGTATTATTGTTTTCAAAGTATTGATTTTCGAAATTGTTATAATTTTGAAAGTAATATGGTTTGAAAATGAATTCATTTGAAATAGAAATTATATAAGAATTATCTTTGAATATATTGATTTGAAACCGATTGAAAATTTTAGATTTAGGATATGACTGCCTTATGTGATTTGGGTTAAATATGGTTTTAAAGAATATTTCGAGTTTTATAAATAAAAGTAAGATTAGCGATTGGAAATTTGGTTTTATTTAAATGAGATAATTGAATTGTTTTGGAAATGGAAATGATATACTATTGAATTGGGTTTTGAAATGGAAATAATACATTGATAATTTGGGGTTTGAAATAGTAATAATATTTTGGTTTAAAGTATATACTATTTTGAAGTAAAGGATATGTTTTGAAATGACAAAAATATTTTGGTTTAAAGTATATACTATTTTGAAGTAAAGGATATGTTTTGAAAAGGGCAATGATTGTGTTTTAAAAGTATATATATTTTAAATGACCACGGTGTTATAATAACGATTGGTTGTTAAAGAGACCGGGATCGGATATGGACATACTCTCTGTCGATACCGAAAACCACTTTGACAACCGTGTACGCGGTGGAGATTCCAGAATGAAGTAGGATGGTGGCGACGTTCTTAAGGTATGTTACGTGGACCCAACTCCCGTGAGTTGGCATAAGGTGGCTAAAACAGGAGCGATCTCGGACCAGTGAGGTAGCACCTCTTCTCGGACGCATTTCTTCGATATTATACTCTTACTTGTGATTTGACTAGATGGCCATCCTCCGATTTGGGAATGTTGTTCGAGGTGGAACGGTAGTGGCTGCTATGCGTATCCATCAGTCCGTGTGCGTAATTGGTATATCTACCCTGGCATTGCCTAGTTGTGCCGTGTCACCTACCATATCGAGCTTTACTACGATTATGATTTTAAGATCCGACCGCGTTAAGGTTCTCCATCCCCTTAACGCTATTTTCCGATATGATTATACTTTACTGATTAGACACTACTGTATATAGCGAATATTACTACATAGTAGATAGTTTAACGGATCCTTAAGAGATGTGAATCCCGAACATTTCTTAAGTTATTGCACCCACGTTAGACACTGGATAGGAGGTGTCAAACCCCGTAAACATCTCTGACGCCGTTTACACTCATATTTATTTCATTGATTTAACTTACATAAGATCTTTTAGTTCTGACTCGAGTGTTTTGTCTTTTCAATTCGCTCGGGTCAGCCTGAGCATTTCAGGATTTGAAGGCCTATTTTTGAAGGACGAAGACGAAGATTTTATTATTACTATTTGTTATATATTCTACTACACCATTGTATTCTGCTGCATAATTATCATTCTCTGGTATGTGTAACTCTGATATGTATTGTATAAGTATAATCAAATGTTTGGTAAAACAGCTTCATGAACTGTTATTTGATTATTATATTTTATCGTTCCGTTGCAAGATTCTATTTTGTTTTATTTCTTTCTTGTCTTTTCTTATTTACCCCATAACAATCCGTCCTTTCGTATGGTTTAAATCGGCATGTGTGTCGGTCTAAAGCGTGCGAAAAGGCGGGATGTTACATATATATATAAGGTATAATATTGATTTCAAGAAAATAATGATAGTAATATATATTTTCTGTTTCTATCTAGAATATTCTGATTTGTTTTCATCAATTCTTGATTATCAGCTATATTCATTGAATTCGTGCATATCTTGCTCTGCTTTGGAAATCGTCATTTGGATTGGTCAATTTCGAAATTCAAATCGTAGACTGTTGTGATGTCTATCTTCTCTCTAGCTTCGAAAGGTGAGCACTCACTCACGATTAACGTTCTTTTATTTATTAAATTTGATTTCAATTGAAACGACAATTGAAGTATGCTGGTGTTAGTTAATTACACTGTTATATATGCTATTACCTGTATCAGTTCACCTGTGACATCTGACACCATTATCTGTTAATTATTTATGTGATGATAATACAGTTTGATTGATAATTGATTGATTGTTGATGTTTATATTGGACGTTAAATTGTTAATGTTAAAATGATAAATAGTATGAAATTGAACTTGATATAGGATAATTAAATGTTAAATTTGATTAACTGACATTTGTATAATATGACCCCTTTAACTGTTGAATTTATTGACATGTAGGATTTGTTTAATTACATTTTGAACCACTGAATGTATGTTGTTAAATTGATGATGTATGAAATTGTAAATAGATGACAAGTGAAAAACCGTAATGTAATAATCTTTAATCTACATGAAATGATAGTGTAGATTCTAGAAATAATTATATTAATTTACACAAATAACAATGTGAATTAATACGGTTATTTCGGGATTATTTGAATTGATTATTGGATTGTTATTGTTTGTTGTTATTGTTGTTTATTTACTTTGACACCATCCCAGTTATCACACTGCAAGTTCCCTTTGTTATGCTTTGATTTTGAATTGAATTGGAATCGGGTTGAAATGATAAATACCCAAAATTGAACTTTGACCTAGGATAGGAAATTAAATAAAACCCGATTGGTCAATAATTTGATTATAAAATAAAACGAAGATTTTATTTGAATAAATAATATGGTTTTGAAATGAAGTTGAAATTTGAATTTTTAATGAAAGGAAATGTTAATATTTAAAAATCTGAAACAAAATATTAACAATGTAATTGATGAAAGAATGTTGTTTAATTTGAGAAATGATTGAATTAACTTTGAAATGATTCGATAATTAGGTTTGAAATTATAATTAAGTTTGAAATAATTAAATTTTGAAATTATTTGATAATTAAGTTTTGAATTATTTAATAATTAAATGAGATTGAATTATTAAATGATTAAATAGAATTGAATTCTTTGTTAAGTAAAATTGAATTTTTGAATAAGTGAATTTTACTTCGTAAATAATTGAAATTGAGCTTCTTTATAAATTAAGTTTTGGGAAAATTATTTAAGAAAGTAAATAAGTGAAATTGAATTTCTTTAACAAGAAATGAAAATGTGATATTTTTGGAATTAATGTAAGACTTGTAATTGAAAGAATTGATTTGACGAATTTAATTTAATTCAAAATTTGAAGTTTGATTTAATGAAGTTGAATTTAAATAATGGATTTAATGAATTGGAAATTTAATAGAAATTGTTTTGAATGACAAATTTACTTAACGAATATTAAATGAAATCGATAAATGAATTGAAATTGATTTGAATGTTAAAGTATATAAATTCAAATGATTTGGAAGGAAACTTATATACGAACTTGAATCAATATTTGAATTGTTTTAAATAGAATTGAAATTGAATTGAATTTGGAAGTTGAAACGTAAATCTTGGAAATTGGGTTTGAAAGAGAAATGAAATGTTGGTTTACAAATTCTAATTGAAATTGTAATTGATTTGGTTTTTGAAATATATAACCGACCAATCGGTGTAATAATTACGAAAGTTATTAGAGAGACCGGGATCGGTAATGGATATACTCTCTATCTGAACCGAAACCACTTTAATAACTATGCGCGGAGTGATGATCCAGAATGAAGTGGTTGGAATGATGTACGTGATGATTGAAGAAAGAGAACGATGATGGATAGCCTTGACACTTGTGTCAAATTGGAAATGACTAAAACAGGAGCTGTGCCGGGCCAATGGAGGATTAGCTACCTCAAGTGGACACACTTCTTCGAACTACTTATACTTGTTGTCGATTGGTGCACCCTTGATTTTGGGAGTGTTGTTTCACGGTGTTGCGGGCGCTGCGGCGTTGCGTTCTCACCAGTCCGGATCAGGCGAACGGTAGTATCACTACCTTGGGTATTGCCTCATGTGCCTTGTCATACTTGTATTCCATTTATGCGCGACCACTACGATTTTGATTTGTACCTTTAGTATATGGATTGCCCTCTGGTGACTTCCGGTTTTGGGGAAACTACGGTCTTGTATATGCTTTTGGGAATAAAAATGTGTTAAGGGTGGAATGGGCCATGACTTAACGCTATTTTGATATCTTATTATTACTGATAGACATTATCTACTTATCGTACACTACTACATAGTAGATAGTTTAACGGATCCTTAAAGGATGGTTATTCCAAACATCCTTTGAGTTACATGTATTTCAATTGCTATTTCACTTGAGTTGGATTTATTAATATAAGAATGTTAATCCTGACTCGAGTGTCTTGTGTTTTTGCTTTACGCTCGGGTCAGACTGAGTGTACCAGTATTCGAGACTCATCTTTGGAGTTGGAGCTTTGCTTGAAGATCCAGCCATCTATTCTGCTTTCAGTATTCGATGATTCCAGTGATGTATTCTGATTTGTATCTGATGTATCGTATGACTCTTCTGTTGTAAACTCTGATGTATCTTATATATTCATATAGTAGCTTCATGAACTACTATCTCTTTTATTTCCGTTGCACTTATTACTCTATGTCTGTGATCTGTGATTATTTATTTACTGTATATGTTCAGTTTTTCCAAATTTAAATTAACAACGCGGTATTTTGAGCATTTCAACTCCGGCATGAGTGTCTACCTATACACTTATAATGGATGCGAATGGTCCAAAATTCTGGGTCGTTACAGTTGGTATCAGAGCTTTGGTAGCTCTAGGCAAAACTTAACATATAGAGTAAATGTATTTACAGAACCACTCTCATTCGAGTTTCAATCTCTTCCTTTGACTCAATTCCTTGAATTTTGGGACGTTCCCTACGGTTCCAAATTTCATTCGAGTCCCTCGCTATTCATCTTCTTTCAACGCTGGAGCAATCCCATAACTCCACTTCAAAATGATATCTATAATAGATCGGCGGTCTCGCCAATCTTCGAATGATTCGTAAAGGATTAAACTCCTTTATAATAGGCATTGATTTACCGAAGATTTCTGTAACCTCGGTTTACGATGCTATCTATCTCCTGCTATACCTGAATTCTATTTCTTGAGATCGAATGTCGATTTACCTCGAAATTCCACATCGATCTTACTCTTGAAGTTACGGACGACCCGGTTAAGGTTGCCCGTGTATTTAATAAGCTTATCCATCTTCTGATTCTGATAATTGAATTATCTTATCTTCTGTTTCAAACTTATTTTCGAATCAAAATTCTCTTTGATTTGAGTCAACAAAAAAATTTGAATCCCTACCCTTATTTTGAAAATTCATTCCTGTATCGTCGAGCAAAGAAATGTATTTGTAAACTAATATTTAAAATTTTATTTTTAAATTTTTGTAAATGAAATAAATTTGTTTGATTATATTGTGAAAATATAAAAAAAAAATTCTGGAATTTAATAGGTAAATTAAATTGTTGTTTGAAATGATAATATTTGATTATCATTTATTGTTCTAAATAAATTTATAAATACGGTTTATAAATTGATTTGGAATTTGAAATGAATTTAATTCAAAAATTTGAGAATTTAGTTTCCAGTGATTTCGAACTTTGGTTTTTTAAAATTTTAAAAGTATATAGTATTGAAAGTATTTTCGAATAGAAATCATTTCCAAAGAAATTTTAAAATGTTGAAATCAGTGCTCTTCTCTTTGTCGCTGGAAAATAATTTCGATGATGGCGGCCGCATCATCGACATTCATTTTCGAGTTTCGAAGTGGAGAGACTATTCTGTAGCTTTGCTACAGTTTTGTTTTGAGAAAAATATATTTTGATTTGAATTTCGTCAGTATATTTTGATTCACATATATATAGGTATCTTATTTTAAAATTTAATTTGATTTGATATAAATATATTATATATATCTCTAAATTGTTTAAAGTTAATCGGAAATCTAATTCTCAAATTTTGTTAAAGGATGATTTTAATTATAAATAAAACCAAAATTTGGAATAAATATTGGAACTTGAATAATTGAATTTGGAAAATTTTATTTGTATATTGTTCAACTGCATTCTAATACAACTTACCTAAATCATTCAGAAGTTGAATATGTAATTGGATAATATATAAGATAAATTGAATTTATAAATAAAATTTGAGTGTTATAATAAATGTTATACACTAAATTTTGATTATAAAGATGTTAATAGAGTTAGATAGGATAATAAGTAAACTCAGTTAATAATGAAATAAATTTGTTTTGAAAGAATTAATAAATTGAAATTTGATCAACATATGAAAATACCTTGAATTTAAAAGAAATTAGTAAATGTAAATTAATTTAAATTGAAACTTTTATGTTTTAAATTAATTTATATGGGTTAAATATATGTGAGTAGATATATTAAGTAGAATAAATTTAATAATAATTTGGAATAAAGAAGAATTTAAATGGCTGAAAAATATGATTATAATAAAAGACTATTCAAATTTATGGTTTTAGAAATTGTAAATTTAAGATAATCGGATAATAAGATAATGAATTTAGAAATAGTTGAGATTGATTTTAGTAAAATCAAACGGATTAAATCAATTGTTGAATATCAATTAATTTAAATTTGAATTTATATGGTTTAAATTAATTGTTATTTTGTATTTCAAATCTGTTTTTCTTTCTAGTTGTTTATATTCTCCTACCTCGTTCCTTTTCGGGGACGAAAAGTTTTGAGTGGGGGAGAATGTAACGACCCGTAAATTTCAAATGTTTTAATAACGTAATTAGTTGAAATTTTGTAAAAGTTTAAACGATAAAATTTTGAAATAAAAATTTAATATTTGGAATACGTCTAGTTAAACATAGCAACTGGTAAATTTTCGTCCGAAAATATGAAAGTTTATTTCGCGCGTAAATTTACTTCAATTTAATCAGTTAAAAAGCATTGAAAATAAAATGATTTCGAAACCCAAATATTTTTACATAGAAAAATTCTAAACCATCTTCTGAGCAAGATGTCAGTTTGTCGTTTTTCCAAATTTGGACATCTTTGGCTCCGTCGATCTTATTTTTCAGCGTTTTTCTTGCATTCTCCGCTATTAGAAATTCGAATTTTTAAAAATTAAATCATACTACCGATATCTGTATACCGTTTTGATCGTCTCGTCGTGCTGATCTTTGCGGTAAATTCAATTCTGTGATTTGAAGTCCGGTTCGCAGCGATAACCGCAAAACGGATGGCCGTATCAGTTACTAAATTTCAACTTTTTGATATCTGTGTACATTTAAATCTTTCCAACCGTTGAAAAACCAACAGCCATCAATCATTTATACTTTCACTTTTGGCCTTTAAATTTCCGAGGGATTTATTACTGACTTTTGCCATCCCTCTACATTCAATATTAGTGGTTCATTTTCTTTCCGTTCCAACTCATTTCTATTGTCTCTGCCATACAAAAAAAATAAAAAATAAAAAGAATATTTCGTTCTCTCCATATTGCCTGTAGGTCCAGCATGCCCATTCATTTTGTTTCCTCCCATTCATTCATCTTAGTGCCCATCTTCCCTGCCTCTACCGAAGCCACTGCAACCTCACCTACTTCCCACGTGACCAACCACGCCCTACCTTCCTTCCACCTCCGTGCCTATTCTCTTGTCCACATGCAGCCAACCCATCAACCAATCCTTCCCCTCGACTTTCCATTCCCAGCCGAGACCACCCCGAAGCGACCCGCCTACCCACCATCTCCTCCCCTCTCCAAATTCCCACGTTCACAGCCACTACGTCCAGCAGCTGTTCCATTTCCCACACCCTCCTTCGAACGAAGCTGCCCCGTCTACCGAGTCACCATCCGAAGCCCAACCGACTTTGTATTTCGGTCACAGCGCGTGACCACCCTGGCCACCTCCGCCCTGCTTTCACCTCTTCTCCTGATCCCCACCCAGACCGACGCAAAGCCAAGTCGAGCCACCATCCGGAACTTCCTCCAGTTTTTCCACTTCTCCTCTTCTTGCTAGGTAATATATATATTATATTTTTATGTTAGTAATGTTTACTAGTTATTATACTGACCAGTTATATGTTAATTTCGATTTTTATAAGTTTAAGTATATATATGTTCAAAGTTATTAGTGTTCTATGTTATAAAAGTTACAATAAATTATATAAAGGTTTATATCCATGCAGGCTAGTTGTCTATAATATGTAAATTATATATAAAGTTATAATGTTATAAAATATGTATATTGGTGGTATAACCGGTTGGTATATATTAGTATATATACATAGATTTATCTAGTTTTATACATATAATATTGTTTTGCAATTGTACAGAATGTTAGATCTGAGAATACAAACCAGCGAATATAAGTTACCTTATATTAAATATAGTAAAATAATGTTATACATACGTTATATATTATTGTACTCACAACATGGATATAATTTATTTTTATATATACGTTACTTTATACTTTGTGGGTTGATTGGTAACTTACTTTAGTCAATTCTATCTTGCTTTGGTTCTGAGAATATAAAGTATCTATTTATATGTATAAAGTACCGGCTGAACAGTTTGATATATATTAGTATACAGTGGTTTCATTTCAAAGTTGTAGATCCAGATTTTTCTGTTCATATCTATATTTGATGGTCTGCATATATATATATATATATAGTACGGGATATGTACATGATGTTATAACAGTTTTGAAATACAATTTCTGGTATGGTTTGCTAGCGCCTATATATACATACGTCTCAAACTTAAAAAAATATATTATATATATTATATATAGTGCTAGTTGTGTGTATAAACATATGTTTATAGAATGCCGAGTGTTGTATATATAGATTTTGTTTTAAATATATAAATGATACGTGTTTAACTTTAAGTATATATATATATGTTTAGGGTAGAATACCATATATTAGACCGTGTACTATATGTTGGATATAACCACGTTGTATATAGATGTATACACAGACCCTTACATGCGTACGTTAGTATGTATATTATATTTCGAAATAATTTACATATGTTTTGACAAGCTTATATAAGTATGTTTATGGTTACACTGGCTTTACTCATTACTGGGCACATGAACTTTATTATATATATGTTATTTGTATCATGTGTACCGTGTTCCCTGATTTACTAGCTGTACCAATCTAAGTATACATGTATAATAATATTTGTTTAAAGTTTCCTATCTTGCTTTAGTTCTAAGATATATATATATATATATATATATATATATATGGTATAATATTGATTTCAAGAAAATAATGATAGTAATATATATTTTCTGTTTCTATCTAGACGATTCTGATTTGTTTTCATCAATTCTTGATTATCAGCTATATTCATTGAATTCGTGCCTATCTTGCTCTGCTTTGGAAATCGTCATTTGGATTGGTCAATTTCGAAATTCAAATCGTAGACTGTTGTGATGTCTATCTTCTCTCTAGCTTCGAAAGGTGAGCACTCACTCACGATTAACGTTCTTTTATTTATTAAATTTGATTTCAATTGAAACGACAATTGAAGTATGCTGCTGTTAGTTAATTACACTGTTATATATGCTATTACCTGTATCAGTTCACCTGTGACATCTGACACCATTATCTGTTAATTATTTATGTGATGATAATACAGTTTGATTGATAATTGATTGATTGTTGATGTTTATATTGGACGTGTGACGACCCGGAATTTCGAGCAATATCAATTTAATAATTTATATTAAATATTAAATTGATTTAATATATTTTTGAATTATAAACTTGAATTGATATTTTCTGCTGATAAATATCGTATTGGTGAGTTTTATCTTTTAAAGCTAATAAATGATTTTTCTGTTTATAACGAATATATACTGGTATATATCGTAGACAGGTAAGTTCTGTTTTAATTTTAATTGATAAATTTTATTTTCAAACTTCTTATATATATTCTAGAGATTTGGAAATTATTATTTATTTTGGGATGACTTTTCAAAGCTATTTAATAAATATATATAGTTTTATATATTTAGATAAATGATTAATTTGTTTTTAAAACTATTTCTAATTTGGTTCAGATTTATATTTATTTATAAAAGAATTTCGTTTTTCTTTCCATTACAAAAGTATAACTTGTTAAATTTTAGTTTAAAAATGTATATATGAGTTTTTAATTAAATTTGTCAAATGTTACTTTGGATATATTGTGAAATAAATAATTTATTTTGTTTAGTCTTTTTAAAAAAAAATTGATAAACGAACCTTTATAATATTAATAAAGATAAGATTTCTTGAATCATTTCAAATTTATAAGTTGTAATTTATCTGGATGATATTATAAGTGAAAATAGTATAAAATATTTAGCTAGAATACAATACTATAAGATAAGTAACAAATATACGTATATAAATAACAATGCAACAATACAGTACAAATACGTAAGCAAAATTTTATAGTTTATAAATTATACAACGAACACATTTGAACGAATCAAACATAATATTAAAAATAGCATAACATTTATTAATATTTCAACTACAATTTAAAATGTAAAGTAGAGGAATAAAGAAAAGTATGTAGAATGCAAAGTAAAATACAAAATAGCCTAAGAATGATTTCCCACTTCTCAGCTTTATAAAAATCTGCATGGTAGAAAGAAGAAAATAAAGAGAGAGAAAAAATAATATACTGAGCTTGCATAGCATTTGAGAACAAATGTTCGAATTGAACATGATGAATGCCTGCAAGCTTTAAGGCAAGACTCAAATGAA
The DNA here is from genome assembly GCA_030737815.1 of Allium fistulosum. Taxonomy (NCBI): domain Eukaryota; kingdom Viridiplantae; phylum Streptophyta; class Magnoliopsida; order Asparagales; family Amaryllidaceae; genus Allium; species Allium fistulosum. Next base: position 1,558,785,244 of record CM060902.1, on the reverse strand, counting down.
AGTTTAATATTTGTAGCTTGAGAAAGAAGTCTCAGGCAAATAGAAAAATATGAGATAAGTATACAAAAGGAGACACAAGTACACTATCATTTAATGCCTCAAAATATTTGCAGCCAACAATCTATACGAATTTGCCCAAAACTACATATCAGCCTACATTTTATAAAAATATCTCTGGCTTTCTTTTGAAAGAAGAAAAGTAAAAATACAAACCCTGTTTAAAACTTCAGCCTATATACTTTCTTCCTGTCATTTTTCTTTCTTTCGAACTAAATCAAAATGGTAATGAAAGTTCATTTAAAAGCTTGAACAAGCCTTCATCAAAACATCATTAGCAACTACAAATAAAACAAGAGCAAGATGTCTGAAGATCAAGGCAGGGGACAGTTTCCAGTTTTCTCAGAATTTCCAAAACTGTTACAAACAAGAAGTTCTATTCTTCTTTTTTAACTGGTGAGTAACATTTATTCTAAAACTATATCTTAGGTTAATATGGAATACTCTTATTTGTGATGTATCTAGTATTTGTATGTGTGTGCCAGTATCTGTTGATATCATGCTTTGTTTCCTGTTTTAGGACCTGATTTCACTTCAAAATTTCAAAACCTCCAATAACATCCTCATTGGATCTTGATGATTGAATAAAAGTTGTATGTTAATGTTTGATAAAGATATTAAAAATGGTTTCTGTAAAGTTTAAATTAATTTATAATGTTTAAATAGGATAATACAGTGAAGTTTAAATTTTGGATAAAAATCAACAGTTTTAAATTCGAATTTGGATTACCCACATGTAATCGTGATGAGAAATCATGATTTTAGATGATACCATCAGGATTTTTAATTAGGTATTAAATGAGAATTTTGTGATATTGCGAAATGTGGAATTTTGTGAATTGCCGATTATCTACACATTAATCTGAGTCGAATTTGTGATCGAAGCTTGGTTATAGTTGGTTGATTATGGGAAAATTGTAAAAGAATTTTTCTAGTGAGTAATTAATTCGAATGGGATTGAACTAGGGTTTAAGTTAGTGTTTCGTTCGACTGGGTTGTCGAGGAATGGCGATGGACAAGGAGAATTGGAGACGATCGCGATGGGGGGAAAAGATTGCTGGAGATCGAGGCGATGTTCGGTGAGGTCGGAGAGGCTTCTCGTGGTGGAGTTCGTCGACGATGGAAGGATTTCCGGTGATGACCGTTCCAGATTTTGGGTGTTGGGTTCGATTTTGATATCGAGGTGATATTGTCGAACTGGGTTGGCGATAGGGGTGTCGAGGCTAGGGATGACTGGTCGATGATCAGAGGCGAGGTCGGAGTGGCGTCGAACTGACGTGCACGTGCACGTGTGCACGTTTGGGTGGATGTGTTGTTTCGAGTTAGGGAAGACGAGTTCGATCTCGGGATTACATTCGAGTAAATGGAGCTACGACTCGAAGCAGGGGTGTACGCGAGTTTCTCGCGAGAAAACTCGGGACAGGCTTCGTGTTTTGTGGGGATGTACTCGGGTTGTTGTTTAAGTAACCTGGGTTTTGAAAATTTTAAAGCAAATCACATTTTAGGTTTGAAACTTAAAGCTGGAACAAGTTTCTAAGTATTCAAACAAGTTGTAAGTAAATAGTTGTTTAATTTGACTCAATATGTTTGAAATGTTTTTTTTTTCAAAAGATTTTAAAAATAGTATAAATTAAATGTTCAAGTTATTTTGTTAAAATAAATTATATTTCAAAATTTTATTTCTAAATTTGGTTTTAATGAAGTAAACAATTTAAGTAGGTATGGAATATAAATATAAGTTTATTTTAAATTAGATATGTTGAGATTAATTTACGATAATAAATCAATAAATTAAAAAAAATTAAGGTTAACTACTATTTGTAATTAAGGATAAATTACTAAATGAAATGATTAGTGGTAATTAATTAATTAAAGATTAAGTGATGGTTAATAGAGTAATTAATTTATGAAATTAAAGATGATCACTTATAATTAATTAAGTATAATCGCTTAGTGAAGTAGTTAATATATTATTAAGTCATAGACGAGATTTAATTTATTTATAACGGTATATTAAACTTATTGATAAATTAACATAAGTTAATTACTTAGAATAGTGATTAAATAAATGTTAATGAAAGTCATTATCTGAATTATTTTATAATTAATTAATGTAATTGATTTTAATAAATTGATTGGATAAATTGATGTATTAATCAACATTTTAATTGTTTAAGTGTAAACAAAAATGGGAAGTAATTAAAGGAGTTAATTACACATTTTAATTAATCGAGTAATTTGATTTATTAGGGTTAATTAATTTATTTTAATTAATTTGAATAAATCAAATTGATGATGTGATAATTATAATTACTTAGAAAAGTAATTGATGTTTAATTACAGAGTGTAATTAATAAAAGGATGTTGTTAATAAAGTAATTTGAGTATAATTACTTTGTATAATTAATCAAAGGATTAATTAGAGATAATAAATTATTGAGCAATTAATGAAGTAATTAAAGGAGTTAATTACTAGATTGGGATTAATCAAAGGTGATTAATATTTTGGTTCAAATTAAAAGATTTAATTACTTTGATGTAATTAATTAAACTGGAAGTGTAATTTGAGATTATTAATTTTTATAATTAATATTGGAGTTTAAAATGGATTTATTGGGAATAATAAATGAAGAAATTTATTAATAATAAATTAAGTAATGTAATTAACTTTAGTTAATTAAGAAATGAAGTAATGTAAAGATGCATTTCTATATTTGGATCAAAGTAATTAATCTGTGGGAATAATCTAAAGATAATTACTTAAATGTAATTAAAGAAAATTTATCAGGGATGATTAATTAAAATGAATAATGGGATGGTGATTAATTAATTGATAGTTAATTAATTAATGGTAATAAGCAAGTTTAATAATGATGAAATGATTAATTTAATTAACTTTAAAGTAATTAAGGGTAAGGTAATTAATTTAATTCATTTTAAATTGATTATCAATGATATGATTATTATCCTTGCCTATGTCTGATGATTGTTATGGATTCCCATTGATTGATATGATCTCAGATATGAGATAAGTACTATCTGTTGTGATATGGATGATAATATTGATTATCTATTGGTGTGATATTATAGATTATCCATTATGCTGATATGTGATTATCCATCTGTGATATTGTGTTTTATCTATCTGTGTTGATATAGATAATTGAATTGTTTTAAACCTTTAAAACAACTTGGCCTTAAAAGACACGTTTTGGATTTCGATGAGACCGGGATCGGGTTTCCGTATACCGGGATTCCAGGTTTGGAGACCCGAATACCACATCGATCCAAAATAACGTTAGGTCGTGAAATCCAAGTGGAGCAAGTGAAGACTCGAGGTATAAGAACTATTCGTCAGTATAACTCTGTGGGTGATTCCGTAATGAGTTTGACGAAGATAGTACTTATAGATTCGAGATGGTGATTCAGAATGCAAGGGTTATTGTCGTTAACTCTGAGGGTGATTCCAATACGAGTGTAACGAGATAATGCCTTCGGTTTCGTTCGAACCCGGAACGAACTTGTATGGATTGAATGCTTTCAGAACATCGTCAGGTGGACGATGAGCATTCTAAGAGATGAGTTCTGTAAAGGTAATCGTGACCTCAAGCCTCATCAACCGGGAATGGCTAAAACAGGGGAGGTGCAGCAAGGCTTCGTGGGTAGCCCCCACTTGAGAGTAAGGTTTACCCCTGTCTAGATGTCCCTATTTATTTCGGTTTAGTTGCGGTTGGTCGCGCCAACTGTGGGGTGATCTTATTTGGAACTGTCCAGTAAGGGATGGGTCCGGCCTTGTGTTGCAGGGGAGCGGGCGTACTCCTCGATACGGTGATCTAGGCCACGTACTGTGACGGGCGGTACCCCAGTAGCCCAGCCATTGATGGAAACCCATTTTCCCTACGAGACCCTACGGTTTTGATTGTATTACCCACTTTGTGGCTAGTATGCTGGAATTTAATAGATGTAACAATTTCAGCTATTTTCTATTTACTTGAAAACCCTAGACACTATTATAATATCACTGGATTTCCTATAAAAATGTTTTGGTTAGCGTAAGGTAAAAACTTTTCCATGTTTATGTGTGGGAAGTCTTACGTGATACCTTTGTTTTCAAGTGATTTTCAAAGTTAAACAACTTTAACCTGTTACTCATACCAGACCCATGTCTGACCCGAAGTTTATTTTTGTTTTTCATAAACTCTCGGGTACCCAAATTTTTACGGGTAGCTAAGGGATTCAGGTTAGCTTTGACGAATTTTGGAGGAGCAATGGAGCAGGAGGCTTCAGCGTGTAGATATATAGTGGTTCCGCTGTGTTAGTGATTATTCTGTATTTCCGCTGTGTTGTATCTCTGTGATGTGTGAGTTGCATTAACTAGACAGGTGTTTATAACTGTCTAGTATGTGATGTACTATCTGTGTAACTCTGATGTATATGATACTATGTATTAATTTATATGATATATTATATTTTATTCGTTCCGCTGTTGAGATTCTGTTGTTGTTTTCTTCTTCTCTTTCTTTTCTACTTTCTCACCTCTTTCTTTTCTTCATAACGATATGATTTCCTGGGCATAGGAAGTCGGGTCGTGATAGTTGGTATCAGAGCACTAGGTTGAGCAAATACCTAGGCTCTTAAGTGATTTCTTTCCTGAGAGAGCGTATTTGTTAGTGAATATAAAATTGTTTTATATTGTGTTGACTTATTGGTTAGGTGTTTATAGATTTTGATCGGTGTGTGGGACGCCACAATATCGATAGGAATTTCTAAACTCTTAACAAGATAAACCGACACAATATTGTTTTAAAATAGGGTAAATGAAATAATTTTACCCAAATTATTTTTGTATATAAAAGAAATGATTTTTCGAAAATTTTTATAGTTATGTATGGTTGCTTGATTGTTAGGAAATGATAATATTGAACGATTATCATTGTCATTTGGGAAAATTTAATAAGAATTGGAATTTAGTCAATAGTCAAGAAATAAATTCATATAACCAAATGGAATTTTGTAAATGTGAATTATAAATGTGATTTGCAATTGAAATTGAAATAAAATTCCAGGGTAATGTTTGAATAGAAATTGGATGGATCTGGAATTTTGAGAAAATTTAAATTCTTTTGGATTTGAAAGTGTTTTCAAAGGTTCTGAAAAAAATATGGTATTATTTCTAGGATATTTTTGAGTTGGATTTGAAATCTGGAAAGATTTAAAATTTAAAAATATTTGAGATGTTTAAAAGAAATAAAAGCATTTGAACTCTTTCGGTTGTTAGAAAATAACGTCGGTGATGACTGCAGCATCATCGATGTTCATTTTCGAATTTCCGAGAGAAAAGTTTGCTACCAAATTATTTTAAATTGGAATTGTTTGTGAACTGGGTTTGGTTTTGAAATTCAAAAGAATATTTGAATTGCCAAAGAATTTTGGATATAGTTGATTTCAAAGGTGATTTTGTACTTTGGAAATTGCTTAAACTCTGGAAGTAAATTTAAAATGTTGTGGAATAAATAGGGTTTGGAAAACTTAAAGTTTGAATTAAATTGGAATGTAACTAAATCATGTAAAATGAAAGTGAAGTGTAGAATTAATTGAAGTGGACTGGAAGTAATAAGTGTTTGGAAACAAAATTTATTTATTGAAAACTAAATTTATGAATAAACAAACAAATTTATAATTGAGTGGTAATGGATGGAAGTCAGTGTTTTGTTAACATCTGGAGATTTAGTTTGGTATCGACTGTATTCCAGGAGGGTACCGATGGTTCAGCTTAGTAGTAGGATGGTTTTTGAGGAACTTCTGAGTTTATTTTGGATCTGTTAAACCATATTTCTAGAACGGTTGGAGAGACCAGTTGTGGCTACAGACCGACGGTTGCAAAGCCTAGGTCCGTCACAGTTGGTATCAGTGGGAAGTTTGTGTTGGTGTCGTCATCAGCATTTCATCTGCTACCATATCAGAGTTGTGCAGCGGAAGCAGTTTGGGGTACATCTGTTTTTCTTTTCTGGGAAAGGAGAAGTTGATTTCTACGGATGATGGTAAGGGTTGTGTTCTTGATTTTGGTTGATCGTGAGAAGATCGTTTTATTGGATCGTTTTTAGATTCAGATTTGTTATGGAAGGCGTCGGCAGAGATTTAGCTGATCAGTAGTGATGAAGGCAGATTTGGATCATCCGAAGAGTTTGGTGGATAGGGGATGGAAGAATTTGGATTTCAGAATGGGAGATTTGATTCTGGAGGAGTTTCTATGATTGAAGGAACTGTATAGTTTGGTAAGTCTGAGAAGTCAGTTCCAAGGTGTTCTGGATTTCCTCTGTATTCTGGAGAAGTTAGTGTTTGTTCTTCTGGAGCGAATTGCCAGCTTGGATAACCGGGATTCGTTGTGTTCCACGTATCTCTGAGGGAATACGTGTGAGATTTTATTTCTGGTTTTCGGAACCAGCTGTTCAATAAGTTCTGGTTGTGAGTCTGACTCGTCTGTAGTCTGACATCTCGCCTTGCTTTGTAGATCTAGATGAGTAGGAGCTCCGTAGCTTAGTGATATTGACTGTTTGGATTCTATAGAGCGAGTAACCCGGTATTTATATTCGGGGAAACTCGAGAGAATCTGGTCTAGATTTTTGTTTGGATAGATAGATTTGTTTGATTGGATGCTATGGTTGTTAGCATTGGTTGATATATGCATGTGTTTTAAAATTAAAACTTTAATAAATTATTAAATTACCTTTGTTTTAAATTTCGGGGACGAAATTCTTTTAAGGGGGGAGGAATGTGACGACCCGGAATTTCGAGCAATATCAATTTAATAATTTATATTAAATATTAAATTGATTTGATATATTTTTGAATTATAAACTTGAATTGATATTTTCTGCTGATAAATATCGTATTGGTGAGTTTTATCTTTTAAAGCTAATAAATGATTTTTCTGTTTATAACGAATATATACTGGTATATATCGTAGACAGGTAAGTTCTGTTTTAATTTTAATTGATAAATTTTATTTTCAAACTTCTTATATATATTCTAGAGATTTGGAAATTATTATTTATTTTGGGATGACTTTTCAAAGCTATTTAATAAATATATATAGTTTTATATATTTAGATAAATGATTAATTTGTTTTTAAAACTATTTCTAGTTTGGTTCAGATTTATATTTATTTATAAAAGAATTTCGTTTTTCTTTCCTTTACAAAAGTATAACTTGTTAAATTTTAGTTTAAAAATGTATATATGAGTTTTTAATTAAATTTGTCAAATGTTACTTTGGATATATTGTGAAATAAATAATTTATTTTGTTTAGTCTTTTTTAAAAAAAATTGATAAACGAACCTTTATAATATTAATAAAGATAAGATTTCTTGAATCATTTCAAATTTATAAGTTGTAATTTATCTGGATGATATTATAAGTGAAAATAGTATAAAATTATAGCTAGAATACAATACTATAAGATAAGTAACAAATATACGTATATAAATAACAATGCAACAATACAGTACAAATACGTAAGCAAAATTTTATAGTTTATAAATTATACAACGAACACATTTAAACGAATCAAACAACATATTAAAAATAGCATAACATTTATTAATATTTCAACTACAATTTAAAATGTAAAGTAGAGGAATAAAGCAAAGTATGTAGAATGCAAAGTAAAATACAAAATAGCCTAAGAATGATTTCCCACTTCTCAGCTTTATAAAAATCTGCATGGTAGAAAGAAGAAAATAAAGAGAGAGAAAAAATAATATACTGAGCTTGCATAGTATTTGAGAACAAATGTTCGAATTGAACATGATGAATGCCTGCAAGCTTTAAGGCAAGACTCAAATGTATTGTTATTAAATTCTTTCTTCTCCTTTCTTTTCCTTTTCGAGGACAAAAAGTTTTGAGTGGGGGAGAGTGTAACGACCCGTATAAATTCGATGTTTAAAATGAATTAAATTAATAATATTTTTAATTTAAAATTAGAAAGAAGTAAAAATCTTATTTATTTATATAAAAGAGAATGTTGAAATTAGATGTATTAAGGGTAATTAAAACTTTACAAATTAAATTATATATTGCAATTAATTGTAATAGTGGAAATTGTGCATTTGGATAAAAGGTTAGAAATAAGTAAATAAAGGCAAGTATTGAATTCATCAATGAAGATAAAAAATTTATTTAGCTCAATCTTTTTTTTTTACTATTATAAGGTGTTGATTAATTGAACGGTGAAAATTTGAAATATATATTCAAATTGTATGTTAGATAATAAGTTGCAATAATTAAGGTTAGTAATCAATGGAAAACGGAATAATTAAGAAGGGTAAGTAATTATGATATGAATTGATATAAACGTTACTTTACCGTTTATTAATAAAGTAACGGCAGTGAAAAGAAAGTAAGTGAAGATTATGCATTAATGAATGAATATAGAAATATATTGCAATAAAATAGGAATAAGCGAGAATCAATTGATGCATAATAGGGAAATCTAATAAATGGGATTAATTGAATAACGATCTTCAATTAATGAATGAATAGAAGTTTTAAAGGGCATAATTGTTTTGTTAAATTAATCTGGTAACAAATTTTAATGAATATAGATTTAATGTTTTGTGATGTAATTTAGTAATAATTGGAGATCAATGTAAATTTTATCCGTGAATGGTCAATTTAATTTAACAACAAGTTTTTAAAATATAAACATTTTATTTAGGTTTCAATTTGATAATTTTTGAAGTTTAATTGGAAACCATTGCAATAGATTTAAATTTAATGTTACCTTAAATAAATTAAGGTCATAGATGGGAATAACGGAAATGAATTTTTCATTAAATGATGGTTAGTGTATATAAAGAATGGAAATAAAGTTTCATTAATACATTGGAATTAAATTCACTATAAAAGGTTAATTGAAATCAAATGAGTTAAAATGGGAATCAAGCTTTATTTTATAATTGGATTTAAGATATGATAATTTGGATTTATTGCAATTAATTAAAAATAAATGTAAATTTTACGTTAAATTTAAAATTTGAGTTGAAATGGGAAATATTTATACAATTAATTTATATCCAATGATAAACCTTTATATTGGAAATTTATGAATGGGATAAATATAGGTTAATTTAATAAAAAGGGGATTTTGGAAATTTACCTATAATTTGAATTTTATGAAATATAATATTTATATTGATTTAATCTTTAATGAAATTGATAAAGAGGATTGTTAGATCATTTTAAATGTTGGTGAGATTGTAAGTAACAAAAATTGCAAATGTTGAAACTGAAATATTTTTTTATTTATTTATTCACTAATTTTAAATTTATTTAATTAATATAAAAATAGCCTTTTTGGCCACAGACTCGGATTTCGACGAAATCAGTTTCATCCGATCCGTGTCAGTGAATTATTGTAGAGTTTCAAGTTTCATAGCGATCGGAGTTGCCGTTTGATCGAACGAACAGGAAACGCTCTTGAAATCGATTTAATTGAAATCAAATTTTAAAATCAATTTGAAAATTTTGTTTTCAGCATAACTTCTTCATACGATGGAATTTGGACGTGAAACTTTTTCCATCGCGTTCAGAATGTTTTAAATTACCTGTTTTGATACATGGGTTTACCCAATTTCGTTCCGGGGTCAAAACGGGCTTTTTGGGCCATAGTTTGTTCCGCACGTTCATCTATCCCGTCTGTCTACTCTACCTCTAACCCCTCTATATAAACACGGTTATAAACCCTAGCCTCCATCTTTTATCGTTTGTCTGTACGTTCATTTTTCTTCAACTCTTTCTTTTCCTCAATGGATGCAAATGTCAGATCCAACTCAATTCAAAAATCAAATAAAATTCAAACATCTCAGAAAAATTGCAAAAAAATATATGTTGTAGTTTTCATCGATACGAATCTACTGGTGGCCTCTGTTTTTGCAATTGATGTTCGAGTCAACCGGAAATCACGGTCAAAGCCAGAAATTTCGAAACCCATATGTGGATTTAGGCGTTTTTGATTCGGGCAGAAATCGTGCAATCCATTTCTGGGTTTTGGAGAGGTCGGCACTTGGAGTTGATTGGTGGTGGTCGGAGGTTGCAAAGTGGACGGAGGTGGCGGAAATTCTCATTTTAGGGTTCCGGTTGGAGGCGGCGGCGGCGTTGACTGGGGGTGCCGCACCCACCTCGACGTGGAGAGGAGGGCGAGGCGAACCACCTAGGGGTGGCAGCGTGGCAAACGGCGGCGGCTAGGGGTCGGATTTCGTGGTCAAAGTTGAACGTGGGTATGTGTTGGTCTGCTCGTTCGAGAGAGGTGCGTGCGTTCACTGTTCACGCGTGGGTTAATTTGCTGCTGACGTGGCAAAATGGGGGGTGAGTTTGTTCTTATTTTTGTTTAAACTTATGTTGTTTTCAATTCGTTTTATTTCGATAACTCCCACATACGTGATCCGATTTACGCGATTTTTTTTTGTTAGGATCGTAATTTAATTCCGGACCTGATGACGCTAGTTTGGACGAATTCTGAGACGGTCAAATTTTTGGTTTAAATTGAATTTAAATTCAATTTAAATTCAAAAGGTGAGTGTTTTTACCCACTCACAACTTCTAAGATTTCTTATGTTTGTTAAATTAAAGTTTGATGTGATTTAAAATTTATCTATGATTGTTTGGGCATATATTTAATCATCATCTCAGTTAGATAGCATTTAGTTAAATTTAATTGTTATTTAATTTTATTATTGCATATAATTTGCCAATTAAATTTATTTATTATTGCATATAAACTGTCAGTTGAATAGTTGATAATTTTTATTGAATATAAACTATTCATTGATGCCTGTTATATTTTATATGCTTCATATTGATGTTTTGTTTAAATTGGATGATGATTGTAATAAATGGTTGTTTATTGATATTTGGATGAATCGATGCTATATTTTATATAGTATAAACTGCAAGTTATTATGCATTTTATTTTATTCGGGATTGCGGTTTGAAATGATATATAACCGTAAACTTTTATTTTTAAAATTACGGATTGAAATGATAAATATCCGTATCACTTGACTTTAGGATAGAAAATTATATACAGGCACCGTGGTCTATATATAAAATATTTTAAAGTGATTTTTCTATGGTTTGGAAAAGAAATATATGGTTTAATAAACATTAAATTTTTATATTTTATAAATATTATTTTATATATAGTTAAATTCTAAAATTTAAGCTATGTGTAACTTAATGATGTTTTAAGTTGATTTACGAATATTTCAAGTTGAGTTTTATTTAAGTGATATTGAACTTATTAAATAAATATTTCTAAACTAAATAATAGTACAATTGAATTAAGGTATATATAAGATTTTCAGATTTGGTTGAGAATTTTAGAATATTTTAAGACTTGAAATATATCAAAAATTGAAATGTTTTATTTAAATTAAGGTATTATTGTTTTCAAAGTATTGATTTTCGAAATTGTTATAATTTTGAAAGTAATATGGTTTGAAAATGAATTCATTTGAAATAGAAATTATATAAGAATTATCTTTGAATATATTGATTTGAAACCGATTGAAAATTTTAGATTTAGGATATGACTGCCTTATGTGATTTGGGTTAAATATGGTTTTAAAGAATATTTCGAGTTTTATAAATAAAAGTAAGATTAGCGATTGGAAATTTGGTTTTATTTAAATGAGATAATTGAATTGTTTTGGAAATGGAAATGATATATTATTGAATTGGGTTTTGAAATGGAAATAATACATTGATAATTTGGGGTTTGAAATAGTAATAATATTTTGGTTTAAAGTATATACTATTTTGAAGTAAAGGATATGTTTTGAAATGACAAAAATATTTTGGTTTAAAGTATATACTATTTTGAAGTAAAGGATATGTTTTGAAAAGGGCAATGATTGTGTTTTAAAAGTATATATATTTTAAATGACCACGGTGTTATAATAACGATTGGTTGTTAAAGAGACCGGGATCGGATATGGACATACTCTCTGTCGATACCGAAAACCACTTTGACAACCGTGTACGCGGTGGAGATTCCAGAATGAAGTAGGATGGTGGCGACGTTCTTAAGGTATGTTACGTGGACCCAACTCCCGTGAGTTGGCATAAGGTGGCTAAAACAGGAGCGATCTCGGACCAGTGAGGTAGCACCTCTTCTCGGACGCATTTCTTCGATATTATACTCTTACTTGTGATTTGACTAGATGGCCATCCTCCGATTTGGGAATGTTGTTCGAGGTGGAACGGTAGTGGCTGCTATGCGTATCCATCAGTCCGTGTGCGTAATTGGTATATCTACCCTGGCATTGCCTAGTTGTGCCGTGTCACCTACCATATCGAGCTTTACTACGATTATGATTTTAAGATCCGACCGCGTTAAGGTTCTCCATCCCCTTAACGCTATTTTCCGATATGATTATACTTTACTGATTAGACACTACTGTATATAGCGAATATTACTACATAGTAGATAGTTTAACGGATCCTTAAGAGATGTGAATCCCGAACATTTCTTAAGTTATTGCACCCACGTTAGACACTGGATAGGAGGTGTCAAACCCCGTAAACATCTCTGACGCCGTTTACACTCATATTTATTTCATTGATTTAACTTACATAAGATCTTTTAGTTCTGACTCGAGTGTTTTGTCTTTTCAATTCGCTCGGGTCAGCCTGAGCATTTCAGGATTTGAAGGCCTATTTTTGAAGGACGAAGACGAAGATTTTATTATTACTATTTGTTATATATTCTACTACACCATTGTATTCTGCTGCATAATTATCATTCTCTGGTATGTGTAACTCTGATATGTATTGTATAAGTATAATCAAATGTTTGGTAAAACAGCTTCATGAACTGTTATTTGATTATTATATTTTATCGTTCCGTTGCAAGATTCTATTTTGTTTTATTTCTTTCTTGTCTTTTCTTATTTACCCCATAACAATCCGTCCTTTCGTATGGTTTAAATCGGCATGTGTGTCGGTCTAAAGCGTGCGAAAAGGCGGGATGTTACATATATATATAAGGTATAATATTGATTTCAAGAAAATAATGATAGTAATATATATTTTCTGTTTCTATCTAGAATATTCTGATTTGTTTTCATCAATTCTTGATTATCAGCTATATTCATTGAATTCGTGCATATCTTGCTCTGCTTTGGAAATCGTCATTTGGATTGGTCAATTTCGAAATTCAAATCGTAGACTGTTGTGATGTCTATCTTCTCTCTAGCTTCGAAAGGTGAGCACTCACTCACGATTAACGTTCTTTTATTTATTAAATTTGATTTCAATTGAAACGACAATTGAAGTATGCTGGTGTTAGTTAATTACACTGTTATATATGCTATTACCTGTATCAGTTCACCTGTGACATCTGACACCATTATCTGTTAATTATTTATGTGATGATAATACAGTTTGATTGATAATTGATTGATTGTTGATGTTTATATTGGACGTTAAATTGTTAATGTTAAAATGATAAATAGTATGAAATTGAACTTGATATAGGATAATTAAATGTTAAATTTGATTAACTGACATTTGTATAATATGACCCCTTTAACTGTTGAATTTATTGACACGTAGGATTTGTTTAATTACATTTTGAACCACTGAATGTATGTTGTTAAATTGATGATGTATGAAATTGTAAATAGATGACAAGTGAAAAACCGTAATGTAATAATCTTTAATCTACATGAAATGATAGTGTAGATTCTAGAAATAATTATATTAATTTACACAAATAACAATGTGAATTAATACGGTTATTTCGGGATTATTTGAATTGATTATTGGATTGTTATTGTTTGTTGTTATTGTTGTTTATTTACTTTGACACCATCCCAGTTATCACACTGCAAGTTCCCTTTGTTATGCTTTGATTTTGAATTGAATTGGAATCGGGTTGAAATGATAAATACCCAAAATTGAACTTTGACCTAGGATAGGAAATTAAATAAAACCCGATTGGTCAATAATTTGATTATAAAATAAAACGAAGATTTTATTTGAATAAATAATATGGTTTTGAAATGAAGTTGAAATTTGAATTTTTAATGAAAGGAAATGTTAATATTTAAAAATCTGAAACAAAATATTAACAATGTAATTGATGAAAGAATGTTGTTTAATTTGAGAAATGATTGAATTAACTTTGAAATGATTCGATAATTAGGTTTGAAATTATAATTAAGTTTGAAATAATTAAATTTTGAAATTATTTGATAATTAAGTTTTGAATTATTTAATAATTAAATGAGATTGAATTATTAAATGATTAAATAGAATTGAATTCTTTGTTAAGTAAAATTGAATTTTTGAATAAGTGAATTTTACTTCGTAAATAATTGAAATTGAGCTTCTTTATAAATTAAGTTTTGGGAAAATTATTTAAGAAAGTAAATAAGTGAAATTGAATTTCTTTAACAAGAAATGAAAATGTGATATTTTTGGAATTAATGTAAGACTTGTAATTGAAAGAATTGATTTGACGAATTTAATTTAATTCAAAATTTGAAGTTTGATTTAATGAAGTTGAATTTAAATAATGGATTTAATGAATTGGAAATTTAATAGAAATTGTTTTGAATGACAAATTTACTTAACGAATATTAAATGAAATCGATAAATGAATTGAAATTGATTTGAATGTTAAAGTATATAAATTCAAATGATTTGGAAGGAAACTTATATACGAACTTGAATCAATATTTGAATTGTTTTAAATAGAATTGAAATTGAATTGAATTTGGAAGTTGAAACGTAAATCTTGGAAATTGGGTTTGAAAGAGAAATGAAATGTTGGTTTACAAATTCTAATTGAAATTGTAATTGATTTGGTTTTTGAAATATATAACCGACCAATCGGTGTAATAATTACGAAAGTTATTAGAGAGACCGGGATCGGTAATGGATATACTCTCTATCTGAACCGAAACCACTTTAATAACTATGCGCGGAGTGATGATCCAGAATGAAGTGGTTGGAATGATGTACGTGATGATTGAAGAAAGAGAACGATGATGGATAGCCTTGACACTTGTGTCAAATTGGAAATGACTAAAACAGGAGCTGTGCCGGGCCAATGGAGGATTAGCTACCTCAAGTGGACACACTTCTTCGAACTACTTATACTTGTTGTCGATTGGTGCACCCTTGATTTTGGGAGTGTTGTTTCACGGTGTTGCGGGCGCTGCGGCGTTGCGTTCTCACCAGTCCGGATCAGGCGAACGGTAGTATCACTACCTTGGGTATTGCCTCATGTGCCTTGTCATACTTGTATTCCATTTATGCGCGACCACTACGATTTTGATTTGTACCTTTAGTATATGGATTGCCCTCTGGTGACTTCCGGTTTTGGGGAAACTACGGTCTTGTATATGCTTTTGGGAATAAAAATGTGTTAAGGGTGGAATGGGCCATGACTTAACGCTATTTTGATATCTTATTATTACTGATAGACATTATCTACTTATCGTACACTACTACATAGTAGATAGTTTAACGGATCCTTAAAGGATGGTTATTCCAAACATCCTTTGAGTTACATGTATTTCAATTGCTATTTCACTTGAGTTGGATTTATTAATATAAGAATGTTAATCCTGACTCGAGTGTCTTGTGTTTTTGCTTTACGCTCGGGTCAGACTGAGTGTACCAGTATTCGAGACTCATCTTTGGAGTTGGAGCTTTGCTTGAAGATCCAGCCATCTATTCTGCTTTCAGTATTCGATGATTCCAGTGATGTATTCTGATTTGTATCTGATGTATCGTATGACTCTTCTGTTGTAAACTCTGATGTATCTTATATATTCATATAGTAGCTTCATGAACTACTATCTCTTTTATTTCCGTTGCACTTATTACTCTATGTCTGTGATCTGTGATTATTTATTTACTGTATATGTTCAGTTTTTCCAAATTTAAATTAACAACGCGGTATTTTGAGCATTTCAACTCCGGCATGAGTGTCTACCTATACACTTATAATGGATGCGAATGGTCCAAAATTCTAGGTCGTTACAGTTGGTATCAGAGCTTTGGTAGCTCTAGGCAAAACTTAACATATAGAGTAAATGTATTTACAGAACCACTCTCATTCGAGTTTCAATCTCTTCCTTTGACTCAATTCCTTGAATTTTGGGACGTTCCCTACGGTTCCAAATTTCATTCGAGTCCCTCGCTATTCATCTTCTTTCAACGCTGGAGCAATCCCATAACTCCACTTCAAAATGATATCTATAATAGATCGGCGGTCTCGCCAATCTTCGAATGATTCGTAAAGGATTAAACTCCTTTATAATAGGCATTGATTTACCGAAGATTTCTGTAACCTCGGTTTACGATGCTATCTATCTCCTGCTATACCTGAATTCTATTTCTTGAGATCGAATGTCGATTTACCTCGAAATTCCACATCGATCTTACTCTTGAAGTTACGGACGACCCGGTTAAGGTTGCCCGTGTATTTAATAAGCTTATCCATCTTCTGATTCTGATAATTGAATTATCTTATCTTCTGTTTCAAACTTATTTTCGAATCAAAATTCTCTTTGATTTGAGTCAACAAAAAAATTTGAATCCCTACCCTTATTTTGAAAATTCATTCCTGTATCGTCGAGCAAAGAAATGTATTTGTAAACTAATATTTAAAATTTTATTTTTAAATTTTTGTAAATGAAATAAATTTGTTTGATTATATTGTGAAAATATAAAAAAAAAATTCTGGAATTTAATAGGTAAATTAAATTGTTGTTTGAAATGATAATATTTGATTATCATTTATTGTTCTAAATAAATTTATAAATACGGTTTATAAATTGATTTGGAATTTGAAATGAATTTAATTCAAAAATTTGAGAATTTAGTTTCCAGTGATTTCGAACTTTGGTTTTTTAAAATTTTAAAAGTATATAGTATTGAAAGTATTTTCGAATAGAAATCATTTCCAAAGAAATTTTAAAATGTTGAAATCAGTGCTCTTCTCTTTGTCGCTGGAAAATAATTTCGATGATGGCGGCCGCATCATCGACATTCATTTTCGAGTTTCGAAGTGGAGAGACTATTCTGTAGCTTTGCTACAGTTTTGTTTTGAGAAAAATATATTTTGATTTGAATTTCGTCAGTATATTTTGATTCACATATATATAGGTATCTTATTTTAAAATTTAATTTGATTTGATATAAATATATTATATATATCTCTAAATTGTTTAAAGTTAATCGGAAATCTAATTCTCAAATTTTGTTAAAGGATGATTTTAATTATAAATAAAACCAAAATTTGGAATAAATATTGGAACTTGAATAATTGAATTTGGAAAATTTTATTTGTATATTGTTCAACTGCATTCTAATACAACTTACCTAAATCATTCAGAAGTTGAATATGTAATTGGATAATATATAAGATAAATTGAATTTATAAATAAAATTTGAGTGTTATAATAAATGTTATACACTAAATTTTGATTATAAAGATGTTAATAGAGTTAGATAGGATAATAAGTAAACTCAGTTAATAATGAAATAAATTTGTTTTGAAAGAATTAATAAATTGAAATTTGATCAACATATGAAAATACCTTGAATTTAAAAGAAATTAGTAAATGTAAATTAATTTAAATTGAAACTTTTATGTTTTAAATTAATTTATATGGGTTAAATATATGTGAGTAGATATATTAAGTAGAATAAATTTAATAATAATTTGGAATAAAGAAGAATTTAAATGGCTGAAAAATATGATTATAATAAAAGACTATTCAAATTTATGGTTTTAGAAATTGTAAATTTAAGATAATCGGATAATAAGATAATGAATTTAGAAATAGTTGAGATTGATTTTAGTAAAATCAAACGGATTAAATCAATTGTTGAATATCAATTAATTTAAATTTGAATTTATATGGTTTAAATTAATTGTTATTTTGTATTTCAAATCTGTTTTTCTTTCTAGTTGTTTATATTCTCCTACCTCGTTCCTTTTCAGGGACGAAAAGTTTTGAGTGGGGGAGAATGTAACGACCCGTAAATTTCAAATGTTTTAATAACGTAATTAGTTGAAATTTTGTAAAAGTTTAAACGATAAAATTTTGAAATAAAAATTTAATATTTGGAATACGTCTAGTTAAACATAGCAACTGGTAAATTTTCGTCCGAAAATATGAAAGTTTATTTCGCGCGTAAATTTACTTCAATTTAATCAGTTAAAAAGCATTGAAAATAAAATGATTTCGAAACCCAAATATTTTTACATAGAAAAATTCTAAACCATCTTCTGAGCAAGATGTCAGTTTGTCGTTTTTCCAAATTTGGACATCTTTGGCTCCGTCGATCTTATTTTTCAGCGTTTTTCTTGCATTCTCCGCTATTAGAAATTCGAATTTTTAAAAATTAAATCATACTACCGATATCTGTATACCGTTTTGATCGTCTCGTCGTGCTGATCTTTGCGGTAAATTCAATTCTGTGATTTGAAGTCCGGTTCGCAGCGATAACCGCAAAACGGATGGCCGTATCAGTTACTAAATTTCAACTTTTTGATATCTGTGTACATTTAAATCTTTCCAACCGTTGAAAAACCAACAGCCATCAATCATTTATACTTTCACTTTTGGCCTTTAAATTTCCGAGGGATTTATTACTGACTTTTGCCATCCCTCTACATTCAATATTAGTGGTTCATTTTCTTTCCGTTCCAACTCATTTCTATTGTCTCTGCCATACAAAAAAAATAAAAAATAAAAAGAATATTTCGTTCTCTCCATATTGCCTGTAGGTCCAGCAGGCCCATTCATTTTGTTTCCTCCCATTCATTCATCTTAGTGCCCATCTTCCCTGCCTCTACCGAAGCCACTGCAACCTCACCTACTTCCCACGTGACCAACCACGCCCTACCTTCCTTCCACCTCCGTGCCTATTCTCTTGTCCACATGCAGCCAACCCATCAACCAATCCTTCCCCTCGACTTTCCATTCCCAGCCGAGACCACCCCGAAGCGACCCGCCTACCCACCATCTCCTCCCCTCTCCAAATTCCCACGTTCACAGCCACTACGTCCAGCAGCTGTTCCATTTCCCACACCCTCCTTCGAACGAAGCTGCCCCGTCTACCGAGTCACCATCCGAAGCCCAACCGACTTTGTATTTCGGTCACAGCGCGTGACCACCCTGGCCACCTCCGCCCTGCTTTCACCTCTTCTCCTGATCCCCACCCAGACCGACGCAAAGCCAAGTCGAGCCACCATCCGGAACTTCCTCCAGTTTTTCCACTTCTCCTCTTCTTGCTAGGTAATATATATATTATATTTTTATGTTAGTAATGTTTACTAGTTATTATACTGACCAGTTATATGTTAATTTCGATTTTTATAAGTTTAAGTATATATATGTTCAAAGTTATTAGTGTTCTATGTTATAAAAGTTACAATAAATTATATAAAGGTTTATATCCATGCAGGCTAGTTGTCTATAATATGTAAATTATATATAAAGTTATAATGTTATAAAATATGTATATTGGTGGTATAACCGGTTGGTATATATTAGTATATATACATAGATTTATCTAGTTTTATACATATAATATTGTTTTGCAATTGTACAGAATGTTAGATCTGAGAATACAAACCAGCGAATATAAGTTACCTTATATTAAATATAGTAAAATAATGTTATACATACGTTATATATTATTGTACTCACAACATGGATATAATTTATTTTTATATATACGTTACTTTATACTTTGTGGGTTGATTGGTAACTTACTTTAGTCAATTCTATCTTGCTTTGGTTCTGAGAATATAAAGTATCTATTTATATGTATAAAGTACCGGCTGAACAGTTTGATATATATTAGTATACAGTGGTTTCATTTCAAAGTTGTAGATCCAGATTTTTCCGTTCATATCTATATTTGATGGTCTGCATATATATATATATATAGTACGGGATATGTACATGATGTTATAACAGTTTTGAAATACAATTTCTGGTATGGTTTGCTAGCGCCTATATATACATACGTCTCAAACTTAAAAAAAAATATTATATATATTATATATAGTGCTAGTTGTGTGTATAAACATATGTTTATAGAATGCCGAGTGTTGTATATATAGATTTTGTTTTAAATATATAAATGATACGTGTTTAACTTTAAGTATATATATATATGTTTAGGGTAGAATACCATATATTAGACCGTGTACTATATGTTGGATATAACCACGTTGTATATAGATGTATACGCAGACCCTTACATGCGTACGTTAGTATGTATATTATATTTCGAAATAATTTACATATGTTTTGACAAGCTTATATAAGTATGTTTATGGTTACACTGGCTTTACTCATTACTGGGCACATGAACTTTATTATATATATGTTATTTGTATCATGTGTACCGTGTTCCCTGATTTACTAGCTGTACCAATCTAAGTATACATGTATAATAATATTTGTTTAAAGTTTCCTATCTTGCTTTAGTTCTAAGATATATATATATATATATATATATATATATATATATATATATATATATATGGTATAATATTGATTTCAAGAAAATAATGATAGTAATATATATTTTCTGTTTCTATCTAGACGATTCTGATTTGTTTTCATCAATTCTTGATTATCAGCTATATTCATTGAATTCGTGCCTATCTTGCTCTGCTTTGGAAATCGTCATTTGGATTGGTCAATTTCGAAATTCAAATCGTAGACTGTTGTGATGTCTATCTTCTCTCTAGCTTCGAAAGGTGAGCACTCACTCACGATTAACGTTCTTTTATTTATTAAATTTGATTTCAATTGAAACGACAATTGAAGTATGCTGCTGTTAGTTAATTACACTGTTATATATGCTATTACCTGTATCAGTTCACCTGTGACATCTGACACCATTATCTGTTAATTATTTATGTGATGATAATACAGTTTGATTGATAATTGATTGATTGTTGATGTTTATATTGGACGTGTGACGACCCGGAATTTCGAGCAATATCAATTTAATAATTTATATTAAATATTAAATTGATTTAATATATTTTTGAATTATAAACTTGAATTGATATTTTCTGCTGATAAATATCGTATTGGTGAGTTTTATCTTTTAAAGCTAATAAATGATTTTTCTGTTTATAACGAATATATACTGGTATATATCGTAGACAGGTAAGTTCTGTTTTAATTTTAATTGATAAATTTTATTTTCAAACTTCTTATATATATTCTAGAGATTTGGAAATTATTATTTATTTTGGGATGACTTTTCAAAGCTATTTAATAAATATATATAGTTTTATATATTTAGATAAATGATTAATTTGTTTTTAAAACTATTTCTAATTTGGTTCAGATTTATATTTATTTATAAAAGAATTTCGTTTTTCTTTCCATTACAAAAGTATAACTTGTTAAATTTTAGTTTAAAAATGTATATATGAGTTTTTAATTAAATTTGTCAAATGTTACTTTGGATATATTGTGAAATAAATAATTTATTTTGTTTAGTCTTTTTAAAAAAAAATTGATAAACGAACCTTTATAATATTAATAAAGATAAGATTTCTTGAATCATTTCAAATTTATAAGTTGTAATTTATCTGGATGATATTATAAGTGAAAATAGTATAAAATATTTAGCTAGAATACAATACTATAAGATAAGTAACAAATATACGTATATAAATAACAATGCAACAATACAGTACAAATACGTAAGCAAAATTTTATAGTTTATAAATTATACAACGAACACATTTGAACGAATCAAACAACATATTAAAAATAGCATAACATTTATTAATATTTCAACTACAATTTAAAATGTAAAGTAGAGGAATAAAGAAAAGTATGTAGAATGCAAAGTAAAATACAAAATAGCCTAAGAATGATTTCCCACTTCTCAGCTTTATAAAAATCTGCATGGTAGAAAGAAGAAAATAAAGAGAGAGAAAAAATAATATACTGAGCTTGCATAGTATTTGAGAACAAATGTTCGAATTGAACATGATGAATGCCTGCAAGCTTTAAGGCAAGACTCAAATGAAAGTTTAATATTTGTAGCTTGAGAAAGAAGTCTCAGGCAAATAGAAAAATATGAGATAAGTATACAAAAGGAGACACAAGTACACTATCATTTAATGCCTCAAAATATTTGCAGCCAACAATCTATACGAATTTGCCCAAAACTACATATCAGCCTACATTTTATAAAAATATCTCTGGCTTTCTTTTGAAAGAAGAAAAGTAAAAATACAAACCCTGTTTAAAACTTCAGCCTATATACTTTCTTCCTGTCATTTTTCTTTCTTTCGAACTAAATCAAAATGGTAATGAAAGTTCATTTAAAAGCTTGAACAAGCCTTCATCAAAACATCATTAGCAACTACAAATAAAACAAGAGCAAGATGTCTGAAGATCAAGGCAGGGGACAGTTTCCAGTTTTCTCAGAATTTCCAAAACTGTTACAAACAAGAAGTTCTATTCTTCTTTTTTAACTGGTGAGTAACATTTATTCTAAAACTATATCTTAGGTTAATATGGAATACTCTTATTTGTGATGTATCTAGTATTTGTATGTGTGTGCCAGTATCTGTTGATATCATGCTTTGTTTCCTGTTTTAGGACCTGATTTCACTTCAAAATTTCAAAACCTCCAATAACATCCTCATTGGATCTTGATGATTGAATAAAAGTTGTATGTTAATGTTTGATAAAGATATTAAAAATGGTTTCTGTAAAGTTTAAATTAATTTATAATGTTTAAATAGGATAATACAGTGAAGTTTAAATTTTGGATAAAAATCAACAGTTTTAAATTCGAATTTGGATTACCCACATGTAATCGTGATGAGAAATCATGATTTTAGATGATACTATCAGGATTTTTAATTAGGTATTAAATGAGAATTTTGTGATATTGCGAAATGTGGAATTTTGTGAATTGCCGATTATCTACACATTAATCTGAGTCGAATTTGTGATCGAAGCTTGGTTATAGTTGGTTGATTATGGGAAAATTGTAAAAGAATTTTTCTAGTGAGTAATTAATTCGAATGGGATTGAACTAGGGTTTAAGTTAGTGTTTCGTTCGACTGGGTTGTCGAGGAATGGCGATGGACAAGGAGAATTGGAGACGATCGCGATGGGGGGAAAAGATTGCTGGAGATCGAGGCGATGTTCGGTGAGGTCGGAGAGGCTTCTCGTGGTGGAGTTCGTCGACGATGGAAGGATTTCCGGTGATGACCGTTCCAGATTTTGGGTGTTGGGTTCGATTTTGATATCGAGGTGATATTGTCGAACTGGGTTGGCGATAGGGGTGTCGAGGCTAGGGATGACTGGTCGATGATCAGAGGCGAGGTCGGAGTGGCGTCGAACTGACGTGCACGTGCACGTGTGCACGTTTGGGTGGCTGTGTTGTTTCGAGTTAGGGAAGACGAGTTCGATCTCGGGATTACATTCGAGTAAATGGAGCTACGACTCGAAGCAGGGGTGTACGCGAGTTTCTCGCGAGAAAACTCGGGACAGGCTTCGTGTTTTGTGGGGATGTACTCGGGTTGTTGTTTAAGTAACCTGGGTTTTGAAAATTTTAAAGCAAATCACATTTTAGGTTTGAAACTTAAAGCTGGAACAAGTTTCTAAGTATTCAAACAAGTTGTAAGTAAATAGTTGTTTAATTTGACTCAATATGTTTGAAATGTTTTTTTTTTTCAAAAGATTTTAAAAATAGTATAAATTAAATGTTCAAGTTATTTTGTTAAAATAAATTATATTTCAAAATTTTATTTCTAAATTTGGTTTTAATGAAGTAAACAATTTAAGTAGGTATGGAATATAAATATAAGTTTATTTTAAATTAGATATGTTGAGATTAATTTACGATAATAAATCAATAAATTAAAAAAAATTAAGGTTAACTACTATTTGTAATTAAGGATAAATTACTAAATGAAATGATTAGTGGTAATTAATTAATTAAAGATTAAGTGATGGTTAATAGAGTAATTAATTTATGAAATTAAAGATGATCACTTATAATTAATTAAGTATAATCGCTTAGTGAAGTAGTTAATATATTATTAAGTCATAGACGAGATTTAATTTATTTATAACGGTATATTAAACTTATTGATAAATTAACATAAGTTAATTACTTAGAATAGTGATTAAATAAATGTTAATGAAAGTCATTATCTGAATTATTTTATAATTAATTAATGTAATTGATTTTAATAAATTGATTGGATAAATTGATGTATTAATCAACATTTTAATTGTTTAAGTGTAAACAAAAATGGGAAGTAATTAAAGGAGTTAATTACACATTTTAATTAATCGAGTAATTTGATTTATTAGGGTTAATTAATTTATTTTAATTAATTTGAATAAATCAAATTGATGATGTGATAATTATAATTACTTAGAAAAGTAATTGATGTTTAATTACAGAGTGTAATTAATAAAAGGATGTTGTTAATAAAGTAATTTGAGTATAATTACTTTGTATAATTAATCAAAGGATTAATTAGAGATAATAAATTATTGAGCAATTAATGAAGTAATTAAAGGAGTTAATTACTAGATTGGGATTAATCAAAGGTGATTAATATTTTGGTTCAAATTAAAAGATTTAATTACTTTGATGTAATTAATTAAACTGGAAGTGTAATTTGAGATTATTAATTTTTATAATTAATATTGGAGTTTAAAATGGATTTATTGGGAATAATAAATGAAGAAATTTATTAATAATAAATTAAGTAATGTAATTAACTTTAGTTAATTAAGAAATGAAGTAATGTAAAGATGCATTTCTATATTTGGATCAAAGTAATTAATCTGTGGGAATAATCTAAAGATAATTACTTAAATGTAATTAAAGAAAATTTATCAGGGATGATTAATTAAAATGAATAATGGGATGGTGATTAATTAATTGATAGTTAATTAATTAATGGTAATAAGCAAGTTTAATAATGATGAAATGATTAATTTAATTAACTTTAAAGTAATTAAGGGTAAGGTAATTAATTTAATTCATTTTAAATTGATTATCAATGATATGATTATTATCCTTGCCTATGTCTGATGATTGTTATGGATTCCCATTGATTGATATGATCTCAGATATGAGATAAGTACTATCTGTTGTGATATGGATGATAATATTGATTATCTATTGGTGTGATATTATAGATTATCCATTATGCTGATATGTGATTATCCATCTGTGATATTGTGTTTTATCTATCTGTGTTGATATAGATAATTGAATTGTTTTAAACCTTTAAAACAACTTGGCCTTAAAAGACACGTTTTGGATTTCGATGAGACCGGGATCGGGTTTCCGTATACCGGGATTCCAGGTTTGGAGACCCGAATACCACATCGATCCAAAATAACGTTAGGTCGTGAAATCCAAGTGGAGCAAGTGAAGACTCGAGGTATAAGAACTATTCGTCAGTATAACTCTGTGGGTGATTCCGTAATGAGTTTGACGAAGATAGTACTTATAGATTCGAGATGGTGATTCAGAATGCAAGGGTTATTGTCGTTAACTCTGAGGGTGATTCCAATACGAGTGTAACGAGATAATGCCTTCGGTTTCGTTCGAACCCGGAACGAACTTGTATGGATTGAATGCTTTCAGAACATCGTCAGGTGGACGATGAGCATTCTAAGAGATGAGTTCTGTAAAGGTAATCGTGACCTCAAGCCTCATCAACCGGGAATGGCTAAAACAGGGGAGGTGCAGCAAGGCTTCGTGGGTAGCCCCCACTTGAGAGTAAGGTTTACCCCTGTCTAGATGTCCCTATTTATTTCGGTTTAGTTGCGGTTGGTCGCGCCAACTGTGGGGTGATCTTATTTGGAACTGTCCAGTAAGGGATGGGTCCGGCCTTGTGTTGCAGGGGAGCGGGCGTACTCCTCGATACGGTGATCTAGGCCACGTACTGTGACGGGCGGTACCCCAGTAGCCCAGCCATTGATGGAAACCCATTTTCCCTACGAGACCCTACGGTTTTGATTGTATTACCCACTTTGTGGCTAGTATGCTGGAATTTAATAGATGTAACAATTTCAGCTATTTTCTATTTACTTGAAAACCCTAGACACTATTATAATATCACTGGATTTCCTATAAAAATGTTTTGGTTAGCGTAAGGTAAAAACTTTTCCATGTTTATGTGTGGGAAGTCTTACGTGATACCTTTGTTTTCAAGTGATTTTCAAAGTTAAACAACTTTAACCTGTTACTCATACCAGACCCATGTCTGACCCGAAGTTTATTTTTGTTTTTCATAAACTCTCGGGTACCCAAATTTTTACGGGTAGCTAAGGGATTCAGGTTAGCTTTGACGAATTCTGGAGGAGCAATGGAGCAGGAGGCTTCAGCGTGTAGATATATAGTGGTTCCGCTGTGTTAGTGATTATTCTGTATTTCCGCTGTGTTGTATCTCTGTGATGTGTGAGTTGCATTAACTAGACAGGTGTTTATAACTGTCTAGTATGTGATGTACTATCTGTGTAACTCTGATGTATATGATACTATGTATTAATTTATATGATATATTATATTTTATTCGTTCCGCTGTTGAGATTCTGTTGTTGTTTTCTTCTTCTCTTTCTTTTCTACTTTCTCACCTCTTTCTTTTCTTCATAACGATATGATTTCCTGGGCATAGGAAGTCGGGTCGTGATAGTTGGTATCAGAGCACTAGGTTGAGCAAATACCTAGGCTCTTAAGTGATTTCTTTCCTGAGAGAGCGTATTTGTTAGTGAATATAAAATTGTTTTATATTGTGTTGACTTATTGGTTAGGTGTTTATAGATTTTGATCGGTGTGTGGGACGCCACAATATCGATAGGAATTTCTAAACTCTTAACAAGATAAACCGACACAATATTGTTTTAAAATAGGGTAAATGAAATAATTTTACCCAAATTATTTTTGTATATAAAAGAAATGATTTTTCGAAAATTTTTATAGTTATGTATGGTTGCTTGATTGTTAGGAAATGATAATATTGAACGATTATCATTGTCATTTGGGAAAATTTAATAAGAATTGGAATTTAGTCAATAGTCAAGAAATAAATTCATATAACCAAATGGAATTTTGTAAATGTGAATTATAAATGTGATTTGCAATTGAAATTGAAATAAAATTCCAGGGTAATGTTTGAATAGAAATTGGATGGATCTGGAATTTTGAGAAAATTTAAATTCTTTTGGATTTGAAAGTGTTTTCAAAGGTTCTGAAAAAAATATGGTATTATTTCTAGGATATTTTTGAGTTGGATTTGAAATCTGGAAAGATTTAAAATTTAAAAATATTTGAGATGTTTAAAAGAAATAAAAGCATTTGAACTCTTTCGGTTGTTAGAAAATAACGTCGGTGATGACTGCAGCATCATCGATGTTCATTTTCGAATTTCCGAGAGAAAAGTTTGCTACCAAATTATTTTAAATTGGAATTGTTTGTGAACTGGGTTTGGTTTTGAAATTCAAAAGAATATTTGAATTGCCAAAGAATTTTGGATATAGTTGATTTCAAAGGTGATTTTGTACTTTGGAAATTGCTTAAACTCTGGAAGTAAATTTAAAATGTTGTGGAATAAATAGGGTTTGGAAAACTTAAAGTTTGAATTAAATTGGAATGTAACTAAATCATGTAAAATGAAAGTGAAGTGTAGAATTAATTGAAGTGGACTGGAAGTAATAAGTGTTTGGAAACAAAATTTATTTATTGAAAACTAAATTTATGAATAAACAAACAAATTTATAATTGAGTGGTAATGGATGGAAGTCAGTGTTTTGTTAACATCTGGAGATTTAGTTTGGTATCGACTGTATTCCAGGAGGGTACCGATGGTTCAGCTTAGTAGTAGGATGGTTTTTGAGGAACTTCTGAGTTTATTTTGGATCTGTTAAACCATATTTCTAGAACGGTTGGAGAGACCAGTTGTGGCTACAGACCGACGGTTGCAAAGCCTAGGTCCGTCACAGTTGGTATCAGTGGGAAGTTTGTGTTGGTGTCGTCATCAGCATTTCATCTGCTACCATATCAGAGTTGTGCAGCGGAAGCAGTTTGGGGTACATCTGTTTTTCTTTTCTGGGAAAGGAGAAGTTGATTTCTACGGATGATGGTAAGGGTTGTGTTCTTGATTTTGGTTGATCGTGAGAAGATCGTTTTATTGGATCGTTTTTAGATTCAGATTTGTTATGGAAGGCGTCGGCAGAGATTTAGCTGATCAGTAGTGATGAAGGCAGATTTGGATCATCCGAAGAGTTTGGTGGATAGGGGATGGAAGAATTTGGATTTCAGAATGGGAGATTTGATTCTGGAGGAGTTTCTATGATTGAAGGAACTGTATAGTTTGGTAAGTCTGAGAAGTCAGTTCCAAGGTGTTCTGGATTTCCTCTGTATTCTGGAGAAGTTAGTGTTTGTTCTTCTGGAGCGAATTGCCAGCTTGGATAACCGGGATTCGTTGTGTTCCACGTATCTCTGAGGGAATACGTGTGAGATTTTATTTCTGGTTTTCGGAACCAGCTGTTCAATAAGTTCTGGTTGTGAGTCTGACTCGTCTGTAGTCTGACATCTTGCCTTGCTTTGTAGATCTAGATGAGTAGGAGCTCCGTAGCTTAGTGATATTGACTGTTTGGATTCTATAGAGCGAGTAACCCGGTATTTATATTCGGGGAAACTCGAGAGAATCTGGTCTAGATTTTTGTTTGGATAGATAGATTTGTTTGATTGGATGCTATGGTTGTTAGCATTGGTTGATATATGCATGTGTTTTAAAATTAAAACTTTAATAAATTATTAAATTACCTTTGTTTTAAATTTCGGGGACGAAATTCTTTTAAGGGGGGAGGAATGTGACGACCCGGAATTTCGAGCAATATCAATTTAATAATTTATATTAAATATTAAATTGATTTGATATATTTTTGAATTATAAACTTGAATTGATATTTTCTGCTGATAAATATCGTATTGGTGAGTTTTATCTTTTAAAGCTAATAAATGATTTTTCTGTTTATAACGAATATATACTGGTATATATCGTAGACAGGTAAGTTCTGTTTTAATTTTAATTGATAAATTTTATTTTCAAACTTCTTATATATATTCTAGAGATTTGGAAATTATTATTTATTTTGGGATGACTTTTCAAAGCTATTTAATAAATATATATAGTTTTATATATTTAGATAAATGATTAATTTGTTTTTAAAACTATTTCTAGTTTGGTTCAGATTTATATTTATTTATAAAAGAATTTCGTTTTTCTTTCCTTTACAAAAGTATAACTTGTTAAATTTTAGTTTAAAAATGTATATATGAGTTTTTAATTAAATTTGTCAAATGTTACTTTGGATATATTGTGAAATAAATAATTTATTTTGTTTAGTCTTTTTTAAAAAAAATTGATAAACGAACCTTTATAATATTAATAAAGATAAGATTTCTTGAATCATTTCAAATTTATAAGTTGTAATTTATCTGGATGATATTATAAGTGAAAATAGTATAAAATTATAGCTAGAATACAATACTATAAGATAAGTAACAAATATACGTATATAAATAACAATGCAACAATACAGTACAAATACGTAAGCAAAATTTTATAGTTTATAAATTATACAACGAACACATTTAAACGAATCAAACAACATATTAAAAATAGCATAACATTTATTAATATTTCAACTACAATTTAAAATGTAAAGTAGAGGAATAAAGCAAAGTATGTAGAATGCAAAGTAAAATACAAAATAGCCTAAGAATGATTTCCCACTTCTCAGCTTTATAAAAATCTGCATGGTAGAAAGAAGAAAATAAAGAGAGAGAAAAAATAATATACTGAGCTTGCATAGTATTTGAGAACAAATGTTCGAATTGAACATGATGAATGCCTGCAAGCTTTAAGGCAAGACTCAAATGAAAGTTTAATATTTGTAGCTTGAGAAAGAAGTCTCAGGCAAATAGAAAAATATGAGATAAGTATACAAAAGGAGACACAAGTACACTATCATTTAATGCCTCAAAATATTTGCAGCCAACAATCTATACGAATTTGCCCAAAACTACATATCAGCCTACATTTTATAAAAATATCTCTGGCTTTCTTTTGAAAGAAGAAAAGTAAAAATACAAACCCTGTTTAAAACTTCAGCCTATATACTTTCTTCCTGTCATTTTTCTTTCTTTCGAACTAAATCAAAATGGTAATGAAAGTTCATTTAAAAGCTTGAACAAGCCTTCATCAAAACATCATTAGCAACTACAAATAAAACAAGAGCAAGATGTCTGAAGATCAAGGCAGGGGACAGTTTCCAGTTTTCTCAGAATTTCCAAAACTGTTACAAACAAGAAGTTCTATTCTTCTTTTTTAACTGGTGAGTAACATTTATTCTAAAACTATATCTTAGGTTAATATGGAATACTCTTATTTGTGATGTATCTAGTATTTGTATGTGTGTGCCAGTATCTGTTGATATCATGCTCTGTTTCTTGTTTTAGGACCTGATTTCACTTCAAAATTTCAAAACCTCCAATAACATCCTCATTGGATCTTGATGATTGAATAAAAGTTGTATGTTAATGTTTGATAAAGATATTAAAAATGGTTTCTGTAAAGTTTAAATTAATTTATAATGTTTAAATAGGATAATACAGTGAAGTTTAAATTTTGGATAAAAATCAACAGTTTTAAATTCGAATTTGGATTACCCACATGTAATCGTGATGAGAAATCATGATTTTAGATGATACTATCAGGATTTTTAATTAGGTATTAAATGAGAATTTTGTGATATTGCGAAATGTGGAATTTTGTGAATTGCCGATTATCTACACATTAATCTGAGTCGAATTTGTGATCGAAGCTTGGTTATAGTTGGTTGATTATGGGAAAATTGTAAAAGAATTTTTCTAGTGAGTAATTAATTCGAATGGGATTGAACTAGGGTTTAAGTTAGTGTTTCGTTCGACTGGGTTGTCGAGGAATGGCGATGGACAAGGAGAATTGGAGACGATCGCGATGGGGGGAAAATATTGCTGGAGATCGAGGCGATGATCGGTGAGGTCGGAGAGGCTCCTCGTGGTGGAGTTCGTCGACGATGGAAGGATTTCCGGTGATGACCGTTCCAGATTTTGGGTGTTGGGTTCGATTTTGATATCGAGGTGATATTGTCGAACTGGGTTGGCGATAGGGGTGTCGAGGCTAGGGATGACTGGTCGATGATCAGAGGCGAGGTCGGAGTGGCGTCGAACTGACGTGCACGTGCACGTGTGCACGTTTGGGTGGCTGTGTTGTTTCGAGTTGGGGAAGACGAGTTCGATCTCGGGATTACATTCGAGTAAATGGAGCTACGACTCGAAGCAGGGGTGTACGCGAGTTTCTCGCGAGAAAACTCGGGACAGGCTTCGTGTTTTGTGGGGATGTACTCGGGTTGTTGTTTAAGTAACCTGGGTTTTGAAAATTTTAAAGCAAATCACATTTTAGGTTTGAAACTTAAAGCTGGAACAAGTTTCTAAGTATTCAAACAAGTTGTAAGTAAATAGTTGTTTAATTTGACTCAATATGTTTGAAATGTTTTTTTTTTCAAAAGATTTTAAAAATAGTATAAATTAAATGTTCAAGTTATTTTGTTAAAATAAATTATATTTCAAAAATTTATTTCTAAATTTGGTTTTAATGAAGTAAACAATTTAAGTAGGTATGGAATATAAATATAAGTTTATTTTAAATTAGATATGTTGAGATTAATTTACGATAATAAATCAATAAATTAAAAAAAATTAAGGTTAACTACTATTTGTAATTAAGGATAAATTACTAAATGAAATGATTAGTGGTAATTAATTAATTAAAGATTAAGTGATGTTTAATAGAGTAATTAATTTATGAAATTAAAGATGATCACTTATAATTAATTAAGTATAATCGCTTAGTGAAGTAGTTAATATATTATTAAGTCATAGACGAGATTTAATTTATTTATAACGGTATATTAAACTTATTGATAAATTAACATAAGTTAATTACTTAGGATAGTGATTAAATAAATGTTAATGAAAGTCATTATCTGAATTATTTTATAATTAATTAATGTAATTGATTTTAATAAATTGATTGGATAAATTGATGTATTAATCAACATTTTAATTGTTTAAGTGTAAACAAAAATGGGAAGTAATTAAAGGAGTTAATTACACATTTTAATTAATCGAGTAATTTGATTTATTAGGGTTAATTAATTTATTTTAATTAATTTGAATAAATCAAATTGATGATGTGATAATTATAATTACTTAGAAAAGTAATTGATGTTTAATTACAGAGTGTAATTAATAAAAGGATGTTGTTAATAAAGTAATTTGAGTATAATTACTTTGTATAATTAATCAAAGGATTAATTAGAGATAATAAATTATTGAGCAATTAATGAAGTAATTAAAGGAGTTAATTACTAGATTGGGATTAATCAAAGGTGATTAATATTTTGGTTCAAATTAAAAGATTTAATTACTTTGATGTAATTAATTAAACTGGAAGTGTAATTTGAGATTATTAATTTTTATAATTAATATTGGAGTTTAAAATGGATTTATTGGGAATAATAAATGAAGAAATTTATTAATAATAAATTAAGTAATGTAATTAACTTTAGTTAATTAAGAAATGAAGTAATGTAAAGATGCATTTCTATATTTGGATCAAAGTAATTAATTTGTAGGAATAATCTAAAGATAATTACTTAAATGTAATTAAAGAAAATTTATCAGGGATGATTACTTAAAATGAATAATGGGATGGTGATTAATTAATTGATAGTTAATTAATTAATGGTAATAAGCAAGTTTAATAATGATGAAATGATTAATTTAATTAACTTTAAATTAATTAAGGGTAAGGTAATTAATTTAATTCATTTTAAATTGATTATCAATGATATGATTATTATCCTTGCCTATGTCTGATGATTGTTATGGATTCCCATTGATTGATATGATCTCAGATATGAGATAAGTACTATCTGTTGTGATATGGATGATAATATTGATTATCTATTGGTGTGATATTATAGATTATCCATTATGCTGATATGTGATTATCCATCTGTGATATTGTGTTTTATCTATCTGTGTTGATATAGATAATTGAATTGAATTGTTTTAAACCTTTAAAACAACTTGGCCTTAAAAGACACGTTTTGGATTTCGATGAGACCGGGATCGGGTTTCCGTATACCGGGATTCCAGGTTTGGAGACCCGAATACCACATCGATCCAAAATAACGTTAGGTCGTGAAATCCAAGTGGAGCAAGTGAAGACTCGAGGTATAAGAACTATTCGTCAGTATAACTCTGTGGGTGATTCCGTAATGAGTTTGACGAAGATAGTACTTATAGATTCGAGATGGTGATTCAGAATGCAAGGGTTATTGTCGTTAACTCTGAGGGTGATTCCAATACGAGTGTAACGAGATAATGCCTTCGGTTTCGTTCGAACCCGGAACGAACTTGTATGGATTGAATGCTTTCAGAACATCGTCAGGTGGACGATGAGCATTCTAAGAGATGAGTTCTGTAAAGGTAATCGTGACCTCAAGCCTCATCAACCGGGAATGGCTAAAACAGGGGAGGTGCAGCAAGGCTTCGTGGGTAGCCCCCACTTGAGAGTAAGGTTTACCCCTGTCTAGATGTCCCTATTTATTTCGGTTTAGTTGCGGTTGGTCGCGCCAACTGTGGGGTGATCTTATTTGGAACTGTCCAGTAAGGGATGGGTCCGGCCTTGTGTTGCAGGGGAGCGGGCGTACTCCTCGGTACGGTGATCTAGGCCACGTACTGTGACGGGCGGTACCCCAGTAGCCCAGCCATTGATGGAAACCCATTTTCCCTACGAGACCCTACGGTTTTGATTGTATTACCCACTTTGTGGCTAGTATGCTGGAATTTAATAGATGTAACAATTTCAGCTATTTTCTATTTACTTGAAAACCCTAGACACTATTATAATATCACTGGATTTCCTATAAAAATGTTTTGGTTAGCGTAAGGTAAAAACTTTTCCATGTTTATGTGTGGGAAGTCTTACGTGATACCTTTGTTTTCAAGTGATTTTCAAAGTTAAACAACTTTAACCTGTTACTCATACCAGACCCATGTCTGACCCGAAGTTTATTTTTGTTTTTCATAAACTCTCGGGTACCCAAATTTTTACGGGTAGCTAAGGGATTCAGGTTAGCTTTGACGAATTCTGGAGGAGCAATGGAGCAGGAGGCTTCAGCGTGTAGATATATAGTGGTTCCGCTGTGTTAGTGATTATTCTGTATTTCCGCTGTGTTGTATCTCTGTGATGTGTGAGTTGTATTAACTAGACAGGTGTTTATAACTGTCTAGTATGTGATGTACTATCTGTGTAACTCTGATGTATATGATACTATGTATTAATTTATATGATATATTATATTTTATTCGTTCCGCTGTTGAGATTCTGTTGTTGTTTTCTTCTTCTTCTCTTTCTTTTCTACTTTCTCACCTCTTTCTTTTCTTCATAACGATACGATTTCCTGGGCATAGGAAGTCGGGTCGTGACAGGACGTTAAATTGTTAATGTTAAAATGATAAATAGTATGAAATTGAACTTGATATAGGATAATTAAATGTTAAATTTGATTAATTGACATTTGTATAATATGACCCCTTTAACTGTTGAATTTATTGACACGTAGGATTTGTTTAATTACATTTTGAACCACTGAATGTATGTTGTTAAATTGATGATGTATGAAATTGTAAATAGATGACAAGTGAAAAACCGTAATGTAATAATCTTTAATCTACATGAAATGATAGTGTAGATTCTAGAAATAATTATATTAATTTACACAAATAACAATGTGAATTAATACAGTTATTTCGGGATTATTTGAATTGATTATTGGATTGTTATTGTTTGTTGTTATTGTTGTTTATTTACTTTGACACCATCCCAGTTATCACACTGCAAGTTCCCTTTGTTATGCTTTGATTTTGAATTGAATTGGAATCGGGTTGAAATGATAAATACTCAAAATTGAACTTTGACCTAGGATAGGAAATTAAATAAAACCCGATTGGTCAATAATTTGATTATAAAATAAAACGAAGATTTTATTTGAATAAATAATATGGTTTTGAAATGAAGTTGAAATTTGAATTTTAATGAAAGGAAATGTTAATATTTAAAAATCTGAAACAAAATATTAACAATGTAATTGATGAAAGAATGTTGTTTAATTTGAGAAATGATTGAATTAACTTTGAAATGATTCAATAATTAGGTTTGAAATTATAATTAAGTTTGAAATAATTAAATTTTGAAATTATTTGATAATTAAGTTTTGAATTATTTAATAATTAAATGAGATTGAATTATTAAATGATTAAATAGAATTGAATTCTTTGTTAAGTAAAATTGAATTTTTGAATATACTTCGTAAATAATTGAAATTGAGCTTCTTTATAAATTAAGTTTTGGGAAAATTATTTAAGAAAGTAAATAAGTGAAATTGAATTTCTTTAACAATAAATGAAAATGTGATATTTTTGGAATTAATGTAAGACTTGTAATTGAAAGAATTGATTTGACGAATTTAATTTAATTCAAAATTTGAAGTTTGATTTAATGAAGTTGAATTTAAATAATGGATTTAATGAATTGGAAATTTAATAGAAATTGTTTTGAATGACAAATTTACTTAACGAATATTAAATGAAATCGATAAATGAATTGAAATTGATTTGAATGTTAAAGTATATAAATTCAAATGATTTGGAAGGAAACTTATATACGAACTTGAATCAATATTTGAATTGTTTTAAATAGAATTGAAATTGAATTGAATTTGGAAGTTGAAACGTAAATCTTGGAAATTGGGTTTGAAAGAGAAATGAAATGTTGGTTTACAAATTCTAATTGAAATTGTAATTGATTTGGTTTTTGAAATATATAACCGACCAATCGGTGTAATAATTACGAAAGTTATTAGAGAGACCGGGATCGGTAATGGATATACTCTCTATCTGAACCGAAACCACTTTAATAACTATGCGCGGAGTGATGATCCAGAATGAAGTGGTTGGAATGATGTACGTGATGATTGAAGAAAGAGAACGATGATGGATAGCCTTGACACTTGTGTCAAATTGGAAATGACTAAAACAGGAGCTGTGCCGGGCCAATGGAGGATTAGCTACCTCAAGTGGACACACTTCTTCGAACTACTTATACTTGTTGTCGATTGGTGCACCCTTGATTTTGGGAGTGTTGTTTCACGGTGTTGCGGGCGCTGTGGCGTTGCGTTCTCACCAGTCCGGATCAGGCGAACGGTAGTATCACTACCTTGGGTATTGCCTCATGTGCCTTGTCATACTTGTATTCCATTTATGCGCGACCACTACGATTTTGATTTGTACCTTTAGTATATGGATTGCCCTCTGGTGACTTCCGGTTTTGGGGAAACTACGGTCTTGTATATGCTTTTGGGAATAAAAATGTGTTAAGGGTGGAATGGGCCATGACTTAACGCTATTTTGATATCTTATTATTACTGATAGACATTATCTACTTATCGTACACTACTACATAGTAGATAGTTTAACGGATCCTTAAAGGATGGTTATTCCAAACATCCTTTGAGTTACATGTATTTCAATTGCTATTTCACTTGAGTTGGATTTATTAATATAAGAATGTTAATCCTGACTCGAGTGTCTTGTGTTTTTGCTTTACGCTCGGGTCAGACTGAGTGTACCAGTATTCGAGACTCATCTTTGGAGTTGGAGCTTTGCTTGAAGATCCAGCCATCTATTCTGCTTTCAGTATTCGATGATTCCAGTGATGTATTCTGATTTGTATCTGATGTATCGTATGACTCTTCTGTTGTAAACTCTGATGTATCTTATATATTCATATAGTAGCTTCATGAACTACTATCTCTTTTATTTCCGCTGCACTTATTACTCTATGTCTGTGATCTGTGATTATTTATTTACTGTATATGTTCAGTTTTTCCAAATTTAAATTAACAACGCGGTATTTTGAGCATTTCAACTCCGGCATGAGTGTCTACCTATACACTTATAATGGATGCGAATGGTCCAAAATTCCGGGTCGTTACACTATAAATCTTGGAGACAATTTTCCTGCCTTGCCAAACCTTAATATTTTTCCCATTGGTGAAACTTTGAGAAATACATAATTTCCCACTTCATACTCCACTGGCCTCCTTCCTCTGTCTACATATGCCTTTTGCCTTTCTTGTGCTGCCTTCATTCTCTGCCTCACCAGTTCAATTCTTGCAGAGGTTTCTTTGATGTGATCTGGTCCTAGCAACACTCTTTTACCTGCCTCCATCCAACATGCAGGATACAAACAAGGCCTTCCATATAAAGCCTCATATGGAGCCATACTTATAGTGGATTGGTAGCTATTGTTGTAAGCAAACTCAGCTAAATGAAGATGATCTTCCCAGTTGCCACCAAATTCAAGAATACATGCTCTAAGCAAATCCTCCGAAATCTTGTTAACAGTCTCTGTTTGACCATCTGTTTGTGGGTGGTATGCTGTGCTTAGACACAATTCTGTCCCCATTGCCTCTTGAAAGCTTCCCCATAACCTTGAGGTAAACAAGGTATCTCTATCACTAATGATAGTCTTGGGGATTCCATGTAATTTTACTATCTCCTTCACAAATAATTGTGCTAATTTGTGAGCATTTCTGTTTGAGTTCACTGGAATAAAGTGGGCTGACTTTGTGAGTCTATCAACTACTACCCAAATTCTATTATTGCCTCTTCTTGTTCTTGGCAAACCATCCACAAAATCCATTGAAATGCTTTCCCATTTCCAGGTAGGCACTTCCAAACCTTGTAGTAGGCCTGAAGGTCTTTGATAATCTGCCTTGACTTGTTGGCATGTTAAACACTTTGCCACATATCTTGCCACTGCCCCTTTCATTCTTGGCCACTAATAGCTTCTTTTGAGATCATGATACAGTTTAGTACCACCTGGATGTATAGTGTATTTTGTCTTATGATGTTCATCCATAACTTCTTGCTTCAGTTCTTCTACACTGGGACACACAGTCTCCCTTTCTTCCTTATGTAGCCTCTATCATCTACTTCATAATTTTCCACTGATATTCCTTATGAAATCATGTCTTTCTTCTCCTTTAAATTTGAGTCTTGATCTTGCATATTTCCTATTTTATCAACCAGTGTTTACCTTAAGGAGATAAGACTCAATCTTCCATATTCAATCATATCATTATGCACATTGTCTGGTGCACTAATTTCTTCCTTCATCTCCACTTCACTAAGGATTGTTAAATCCTTAAACTCAGTCATCATTAAGCTTGCTAATCTTGCTTGATGTCTACTCAATGCATCTGCCACTCTATTAGACTTTCCAGGAGTATACAATATATCTAAATCATAGGCAGCTAAAAATTCCACCCACCTATGTTGTCTCATATTCAAGTCTTTTTGGCTAAACAAATACTTGAGTGATTTATGGTCTATAAACAATTCAAATTTAGTACCCAATAAGTAGTGTCTCCATAGCTTCAATGCATAAACTATGGCAGCTAACTCTAAATCATGTGTGGCATATCTGGTTTCATTTGGCTTGAGTTGCCTTGATGCATAGGCTATAACCCTCCCATGTTGCATGAGTACTACCCCTAAACCAGTCCCACTAGCATCAGTGTACACCACTAAGCCTTCATTTCCTTCTGGCACTTGCAAGACTAGAGCTTCCATCAATGCTTTCTTCAATGATTCAAAAGCTTGCTCACACTTCTCTGTCCACACATAAGGTTGCTCTTTTCTGGTTAACTTGGTTAGTGGAATAGCTATTCTTGCAAAGTCCTTTATGAACCTTCTATAGTAACCTGCCATCCCTAGAAATGATCTTACTTCAGTCACTGATTTTGGCCTACTCCAAGATTGCACTGCCATCACCTTGGTTGGGTCTACACTAACTCCTTGTTGTGATATAATGTGTCCCAAAATTTTTACTTCATTCTGCCAAAATGTGCATTTAGAAAATTTGGCCTTTAAATCATGTGCTCTTAGTCTAGACAAAACCAGATGTAAATGTTTTGTATGTTCTTCCTCTGATTTTGAATACACTAAT
Source organism: Allium fistulosum (assembly GCA_030737815.1). Lineage (NCBI taxonomy): Eukaryota > Viridiplantae > Streptophyta > Magnoliopsida > Asparagales > Amaryllidaceae > Allium > Allium fistulosum. The sequence continues at coordinate 1,558,745,942 of CM060902.1, read as the reverse complement.
ATGTCATCAATGAAAACTACTACAAATTTGTCTAAATAATCCCTGAATGTCCTATTCATTAGATCTACAAAATAAGATGGTGCATTTGTCAACCCAAAAGGCATTACTAAATATTCATATAACCCATACCTTGTGTTGAATGCTGTGTATTTAATACTCTCCTCTTCAACCTTCATTTGGTGAAATCCAGAGGCTAAGTCTAGCCTTGAGAAAATTCTTGCTCCATATAATTGATCAAACAAATCATCAATTCTGGGAAGTGGATATTTATTTTTAATGGTGACTTTATTTAATTCTCTATAATCAATGCACATTCTCAAAGTACCATCATGCTTCTTCACAAATACAACTGGAGAACCCCAGTTTGAACTACTAGGCCATATGAAGCCTTTATGCTCCAATTCTTCCAACTGATGTTTCAATTCCACTAATTCTTTAGGACCCATTCTAGTAGGCTTCTTGATGATTGGGCTTGCTCCTGGGAATAGCCTTATTTGAAATTCTACTTGCCTATTTTCTGGAACACCTATGGCATCACCAAAGACATCTGGATATTCATTTATAATTTTTATGTCTTCCAGTGTTAGTTCTTTCTCAGTCATGCTACATATTTGGTTAAGGTAATTGATTTTAGCAATTTCACTCATGACTATAATATTTTTACCATTTTCTATTTTCAGAGAAATAGTAAAATTTTCTAAGTTTAAAATTTCTTTGTATTTTCTTAGCCAATCTACTCCTAGAATAATTCCTATTCTAGGATATTTTAGCATAAACAAATCAGAATTAAACATATTTCCACCTATGTTTAACTCCACTCCCAAACATTTAATCCCTAACATGCAAGAACTACCTAGTGGGCTTTGAATAAACAAGGGATTATCAACAAAATAGCATGTGAGAATCAATTTATTCACTATGTCTTGAGATATTAGTGAATGTGTTGCTCCAGTGTCATATATAACTGAGATGGGGTGATCTTTAATTAGAAGTATACCTTCCAATTGTCCAGAATTTCCCACTGCATTTGCTTTTGCTTTGCCCTCAAGTGCTCCTACCTTTGCTCCTTTTTTGAATTCTGAGCAATTCTTTTTAATATGACCTTCTTTCCCACAGTTGTAGCAATTGAATGGGGTTTTCTTAGCTGCTTGACACCTATTACTCATGTGTCCTTCCTTGCCACAATTGTAGCAAATGATCTTCTTCTTGACTTCTCCACTGGTTGCTCCTTCAACCTTCTGATTTGAATTCTTCTTGTCATAAGGGTAAGCTCTATTTTCCCCTTCTTATTGTTGTTGTTAGCCCTCATGCTCCTGAATTTTTCTCTGGCATTATCATGTTGTTCAAAAGAGAGAGTGAGTTCTATGATTTGATCAAATGTTTTGTCTTTGTATGGTAGTATTGCTCTACTTAAATTAGCATTAAGTCCTTGAATAAATATGGAATTCTTTGATTCTTCATTCCCTATGAGCATGGTTCCATACTTAGATAAACTCTCAAATTTTTGAGTGTATTCAGTCACACTCATTGATCCTTACCTCAATCTTATGAACTCCTCAAGCAATGATGCCTTAGCTGTTGCTGGGACAAATATGGCCTCAAGCATGTCCTTAAATTGATCCCATGTTATCTCATTTTCTGGCGTTCCTGTGATAATAACCTCCCACCAATCAAGTGCTGCTCCTTTGAGTCTTCTGGAAGCAATTTGCCTTTTCCTTTGATCATTTATTTGCATGTCTGCAAATATCCTATCCAAAGTTCTTAGCCATGTTTGCACACCCATGACTCCTTCAATACCTTCAAAATCCTTGCCCCCTAAGTTTGAGAATGTTTTCAGTAGCTTAGACAACTCCTCATGAGGATTCTCTTCCCTTTGCACTGCTCCTTCCCTAAATGCCCTCACCAAATCTTGCTAATTGACTAATGGTGTTGCATTGGAGGGTCCTGCTACATGATTTGGTGGTCTTCCTACCATGATTTGCTATACAATTTACATAACTAGTTAGTTTAATTTGTAATTTAATTGTTTCAGTGGTTTTATTTACACTGAAAATATTGTTTTGTATTTGGTCTCATAAGATTTTATTCCTATAAGAGAATTTGATCTTTATTTCTGCTATGTTTAATAACATAGCTCTGATACCAACTGAAGTGACCCACTTTTCTTCACCTATAATTTTTAGTGAATTTTAGTTAGGAATTTTTTTTACTAAGGGATCACCTCTCTTCTTGCTCCTTTTATTTCTTTTAATTAATTACCCAAGATCTTGAATTTTACTAATATAAATATATCAGTATTTAAATCAATTCCTATCATTTATATATATGAGGATATATAAATGTTTCTTTGCAAATCAGAGTGTTTAAAGTAGCAAAGAATTTTAATTCACACAATATTTTTCATAGTTGAAATGTCTTGTGTCACATAGCTTGTTTCTACACTTATATCTCTTTACTGACTCAAGATTGACTAATACTAAATACAAATATTATCACCTTAATGAGACTCAAGATTGACCAATGCATAATTCAGATTTTATCTTCTTTTATAATGACTCAAGATTGACTAATACAAACATAAAGTATTAGTTCCTCATGCACAAAACATGCACAAGCAATTCAGTTCAATCAAAATGCATATATTCAGGTTTATAAAACATGTAATGATCATGTAAGTGATAGGGTTGTGTGCTGATTTAGAAATCATACAAGCTTTGCTAATAGAACTGGAAAACATATTGAACTTGGTTTTGAAAGATCTTTGCATATTCTGAATGATAAGTGAACAAAAGTAATGTTCTGGATTTCTAAATACTTAACCAAATTACTCTATTTTCTTACTTGATGCATTGAATCATTTGATCTGCTTCTTTTACTAAACTTGCTACTTCAATCATATGTTTGATGTCATTTCTAGATTTTATCAAAATTCAAATCCTAAAACCTTAGCTACCTATGATTTCCAGGTTCTATAACATCATATTCTTAGTCTTATTCTGGATTCAACTTATGACTTGATTTCTTTTCAAATTAGCATTACACTATGGATTTACTTGCTTCAGAAAGTTGAAGCATATGGCTTCAGACATATGCATGCACTTGTATCAATTACAAGCCATGTATAGGCCCTTCTGGTTAGCCATGGTCAAGCTCAAACTCATCTACTGTAACCCTTGTACATTCTCTTTTAACACAACTTAACTACTAATACAAGGTTTAGTTGCAATTCAAATTAACTTGTACTATGGTCTTGTTTGCTTCAGTGATTTCAAGCTTACACATGAACTTGTATTAGTTACAAGACATGTAAAAATCTTGCTGGCTAGCCAAGACTAATTTTGAACCCATCAACTCATTACTTTGACTAACATTCATTCAAAAACAACCTATAATCCTATCTGAAAATTAATCAATAATAGCAAGGAGAATATGTCCATATATTAGATTATATGGCATACTTCTCATTCATCATAGCTTACTGGATTTAATTCCAGAGCATATTACTTTGATCAACCACTCACAAGCACATATAAATGCATAAGTCTTACATATTCATTACAAGGAAACAAAGCACTAAGAATTCTGGACACACATAATCCTTAAGAAAGTTTTTGCCCAGATTATTTATTACAAATAAAAACTTCTACTTCTCTAAAGTATTTTAAAACAGCAAGCTCTTCAAACACCCATGCAAGTAGAGGTACTATGCCTATTTCCCTGCAGCAATACCTGGAACTGCCTCAATGATAATGAGACACCCCATAGTTTGCAAAGGCAACAAATAGGGTCAGAAATAAATTCTGGTATGAGTGAAATCAAAATATAATAACTTGTCATTTTCTAATTATTGTGCAGAGAATTCATATACTTGATGCTTATTTGGATTTATAATGTAAACTGGGTATATATATATATATATATATATATATATATATAAACCCCTACTAACACTCATGCACACAAGCATCCATTCATCCATTCAATTCAGTACACATGTATACTTGCTCCTATGGATTAACTCATTTTAATACCATAGCTTAACTCTCAATCTCAATTTATCAATTTAATTTGGTCTTAACTCTTTGCCATTGAACACCATGTGTGCATTGCAAGGGACTCAATTATGTTAACCTCTGCACAGAGGCCTACAGGACTTAAACAAGTCATGCACATACCCATCATCTCCCTTATGATGAATAGATCAAGGCTCTACTCCTAGATTAGCTTTATAATCTAGTGACCATTCTCATTTTCTTTCAGAAAAATTTATTAACTCTTGAAATGCTTTTATATTATTTTCTTCTTTTTCATAAATTAAAGAGAGGTAAACTCACTCAGGGATTTCAGCCAACCATACTAAACATTCATGAAAAGAATACCATATCTCATTTTCCAGTTATTTTATTCAAAATATGTTTTAACACTTGCATGTCTCTTGTATTCAGGAATATCATGATCACTTAAACAAATCTAGTGAAATCATATAAAATCCTTATACTCAATTCTACTGTGCAAATAGGGTAAGGTTTTTGAGAAAAACCCATAAAACATTTTAGCTTAAGATCTGAACAAATCAGCACATAAATAATTTATTGCATTGTTCATCTCATTTTCAAAACAATCTAGACATAAGCATGAATCTCCTTTATTCACACTGCCTAGTTTATTTCCCAGTAATACCCTACTTCTTAATAAAATGTATTTATCTTACTAAACATATTTATAAACTGATGTTTTAAGGTACTGGATCCATATCAGTGATAAGGGTATTTTTCTTATCAAACAATCAATCAAAACAAATCAAAGCATCAACCAAAGATTTATCAAAACACCAACCATTCTCAGCATTCATTTATTCAGAAAAATAGATCAAGCACAAACATGATATGGTTTTTATAAAATAATATGGTTGCCCTTAACTTGGGTCTTAATGCCTTAAACCTCATAAGATTGATTAATCACTCACCTTCCTTCCTCTTTTCTCCGAGAATACTTTAACTTGAAAATGGCTTTGGTTTGCTCTTCTTTCTTTTCTTAATATTTTCCGTTTTCTGAAATGAGACTGCTGCTACCTCCTTTAATTTTTAAAACATTGTTTAGGGTTTTAGTAGAGTGAAAAACCCATCTTATCCCCACACAAAAGAGAGAATTTTGTATATGATGTTATGTCTAGAAATGCCATTTTCTTTTTTATTTCCATTTCGGGTATTTTCAGTTGCTTTATTTTTTTTTGGTTTGCAAGCTATTTGCATGTTTCATACACACACCTTATTTTCATGTGACTTTCTTACATTATTTATTTTCTTAAGACTAATCTGTAATGTATACATGTATATCCTTTTATCAATTAATTCCTTGATAATCTTTCAAGCTATTTGTTTTCTCTTGATATATAAAATGTATTCATATATTTAATTACCATAGTGTTTTCCTTATTACTTTATATTTCTCCTGGTTGTAAAAATATAACATATGGTAATGTATAATCCATATATACACTCAGTCACATTTCCTCATTCCTTCTCTCTGAAATACCATTTCCTTCTTATTATTTATTTTTAATTACTATAAAAGTCTACTTTTATCATTTTATTCCTTTCTGACTATTTATATTCAATATATATATATATATACATATGAATATAAGACTTACTCATACTTAGTTATTTTCTTCTCATTATTATTTTACGGAAAACAACTATCCCCTTCATTATATATTTAACTCATTCTCAATATTTATTTTCAAACTATATTTTTCCTTGAAAATTCTCCTTTCACTGATTTTATTAAAATTATTCTTATCTCAATAATTTGGGTCTTCACAGGTTCATGAGTTGATGTCATGTTGAGTTGCACTTGAAATGTGATAATCTGAATTTTCTCATTGATGTGTTATTGCAGTCTGGTTTCATTGTGTTGTATGTTTTCATGCCTTTTTTTGTTTTCATGTTGCATAGTGTTTATGCCTCGAGTTAAACTGACCTTGTTTGCTCTTTGTACATTTTGTTGTCTGGTTCAATTATGAGCCTGGTTGCATTTGAACTGAAACTCGAGATGTTGTCTTGTTGTACTGTGCATTGCACTTGAGTTGAATCCACTCTAGGCTTAGGTTTGACCTTGTTCTCACCTGTCCCTGCTATTTTAACAAGCAAGTGTATATTGGTGTGCACGACCTAGTGGCATGTACAGTGATACACTATGCATGTCACAAGTTCGTGTAAGATGAATTGAAAAAATGACGACGAACAACCCAAATAACCGAGACAAACAATATTTTCAAACACACATTTCATTGTGCACTGCAAAATATTTCCTTTTCAATTTTACCGCGTCAGAGTTTATTTTGCAGATAGTTCAGATGCGGATACGGTTGGAACAAAGTTGAAGATCAAAGTACGAGTGAAGAGTGAATATGTAGTGAGGTGAAATATGTATGAAAAGTTGTATATTGAAAATTGTGTTGTAATTGAAACTTGTATAGTGAGAGCTTAAATTTGTACTATTTGAATTTGTAATAAAATATTTGTTTGAATAAAATATTTGTTTAAATATGAATTCTGAGTTATTTATTTTATTCAACAAATATTTATTTAATTATGTGGAAAAATAAAATAGTACAACAAATACATTTAAACGAATATATATGTTTATTATCATAAAAAAAAAATCATAGGCTATTGTATTCTACAATCACCCCCTTTTGATGATAACAAACATATATTAAGATTTTGACTCTATTAAATGTATTTGGTCTTGATGAATTCCATTAGCTCCCCTATTTGAATGCTCCCCCTACCATAAAGCTCCTCCTTCACATATGCATGAAAATAATAAAAAAATTATAAAAAACAATAAAATATGCAATGAACATAGATGGGAATATGCAAATAAAAAATTTGAACTTATTTGCTAAAATCTTAACTTCTCTCCCCCTTTTGTTATCAGCAAAAGAGTAACAGTGTTAGAAAAAGAGTGATAAAGTGATAGATATTAATACAACATTAATACCTAATCGAGTATAAATATTAAAATTCAATAAAAAAATCAAACAAAATCATAAATACTCTGTTAGGCGCATATTCCATTTTAGAGTGATAGGGGTGATGTCGGTATAAAAAACCATATAGTCATGTTCATTTGTGGTATATTTATGACAGGAAATTTTTTAAATACTTACTAACCATGCATAACCGTTAGGACTTTTAAATGAGATTAGTAGTATTCTTTAATTTTTTAAAAAAAATGAATTTTAAGCATCTTCTAACCACGCATAATCGTGAGGACTTTTAAATGGGGTTAGAATCAACTCACCTATTTTATCTAATTTTGATATATGTTCCATACATGCATAACCGTGAGGACTTTTAAATGAGCATGGAAGCACATAATCAAAGATTCCAAGTTGTTCACCCATGCATAACCGTGAGGACTTTTAAATGAGAGTGAGTAGTTTTGGATGATTTTATTGCTAATTAGAAAAAGAATGAATAATTTCCTGTTTAAATACCACATTTTAACATACTATATTGGATTTTGATAAGTGATAGTTGTAGAAATATGATAGAAATAGAGATGGTCATGGAATTTTTACCAACCAAAGCTATTACAAATTTTGTTTAAATTTTTAAAGAAATTTACTAAATATACTGTCTCAATTCATAACGTATGATCAAGATCAACACTCATCACTTTTATTTAGTCACTATTTATCCTTTCGATAATCAAGGGAGTCAGATTAGTTAATATAGGCATTTAAGATCAAATATAAAATCACATTTCTAAAATGCCTAAATTGAAACGCAGTCGACAAATATTATTTTCTGGAAGATGTTTTGTAAAAATGCCTGCCAATTGAGAATAAGTTGGAGTGAAATTTATGTAGATATTTTCTTTGGAAATATGATCTTTAATGAAATGATGTCTAACATCTATATGCTTGGTGCGAGAATGATGTACAGGATTATTTGTGAGATCAATTGCACTTTTGCTATCACACATAAGTGCAACCGCTTAGAGCAATATACTCTACCTCAGTGATAGATAATGTAATACAATTTTGTTTTCGACATGACCATGCAACTAACGAATGTCCTAACATAAAACACGTTCCACTAGTACTTTTTCTATCAAATAGACTACCAGCATAATCTGCATCTGAATACCCTTTTAACTCAAAGTTATCATAAGTTGGATACCATAGACCAAACCGTGGGATGTGCAACAGATACCTTTCCTCTTTCCTGAAAATAATGTTTCTTTTGATGATTAGTTAACAATTTTGCACAAATCAGACTCAAAAATAACATTCATTCCCTTATTACAAAACTAGCTGATTGAAATCAGATTATGGTGTAGATTTTCAATACATCGTTTAAGGTAAATGTGCCATTACCTACTTTACCTTTACCGATAATTTTACATTTATCGTTGTTGCCCATTGTGACTGCCACCTTTGTACTTCTCTAGGCTATGGAACTTTGATTTGTCACCCATCATGTGCCTGGAACAGCTAGAATACAGGTACCACTGTTGCTGTTTCTTAGCCTGCCAACACACCTACACGAGAGAAGAGTTTTGTGACCTATTTGTTTTCATAGGTCGATGATTGTTAGTGATAAAAACATTTGAAAAACAAGTAGAACCAAGATAGTCTATGTTTGTTCCTTTTGGCACCCAGATTTGTTTGATTTTAAGGGATTTTACATTCGTGCCTTTAGGAACCCAAATTGGTATGGTTTTCGTGTGTTTGGGTCTATACCAACAATTGTTATGATTGTGTCCTATTTTTCCACAAATCGTGCACTTAGGGTTGACATGATTAGTTTCACTTCTACCTCTTCCAGATTGAGTATATCCAAATCCTTGTCTAATAGTATTAACAATTTGTTTCCCTAATAGCATATTTAGTGATCTTTCTCCTTTGGAGAATTTTCCTAAAGTTGTAGACAATTGTTGGACTTGTGACTTGAGAGATTCATTTTCATTCAATAACAAAGTGCACCTTTTTAATAGAATTTTCTCTCCTAGGTTTTTCACTTTCTTTCAAAATCAGAATTCCATTTTCAAGCAATTCAATTTTAGTTTCCGATTTTTTTATTTCCCCTTCTAATGATGGACACTTATCACACTTAGGGCACTTATTTCTATAGTTTTGAACCATTTGATCAAGCTGCTTATTTAGTTCTATCAAACATCTTTTTATGATTTAATTTTAGCGTACTTCTACCTACGTCTTTCAAAATAACCATTTACTTCATGAAAATTTATAAGTAATTGTGAGTGAGTAAGTTTTGATACCTCGCTGGGCTCATCATCACTGTCACTTGTTTCTCTTAAAAGACACCGATTTGCTCTTTCACTCTCACTACCAGGGCTTTTATCACTTTCATCCAAAGTTGCTGCAAAACTTCACCTTTTTGGTTTCTTTCCTTTACTGACTTGATTTTGAGGACAATTTGGCTTGATATGACTAGGTTTATCGCACTTGTGAAAAATTTCCTCCTGCTTTTCTGAGTTGTCTAGAACTTTGATGATTCTTCTCTTTAGTTGTTGATTTAGGGTTGGATTTCCATATTTGCGGTACCACCTTTTGAATCTCTTTATTATCGGTGCCAGTTCAGTTGCTCCTTCATCATCACCATCATCTTCACTTTCCATCGTATCTCATCCTTCACGTTCTTCCTTGAATTTGGTTTCTAGCTCATAAGTGGTGAGATTTCCGATGAGTTCTTCAACTTTAACTTATTTCAGATCCTTTGATTCTTGAATGGCAGTCACCTTTGCTTCAAAATTTCATTGAAGAATTCTGAGAATCTTTCGGACTATCTGCAGTAGAGTAAAAGTATTAAAATAGCATTAAGGCATTACCCATATCCCCCTTAACACATTTTATATATTCCCATAGTCTATACAGTACCGTAACTCCTCCGTAAACTAGAGGCTATCAGAGGGCACTGCATAGTTATGATACAAAACAAACTCGTAGAAGGCGCGATAGGGCATGTGAACCCGACACTCGAGGCAATGCCATGGTAGATATACCAATTGCATTCCCGAACTGGTGGTAACGCATAGCAGCTACTACCGCCCACCTCAGAACACACTCCCAAATCAAAATCAAGGGTAGCCACCAAATAAATCACAAAGTCAGAATATAGTATCGAAGAAATGTGCCCGATCGGAGGAATGACCTCACTTGGCCCGGTATAGCTCCTATTTTAGCCACATCAAGCTGACTCACGGGAGTCAGGGTCACGTAAATACCTCATACAGGATTCTTCGCCAAACCATCCTACTTCATTTCTGGAATCTCCACCATGTACACAGTTGTTAAAGTGGTTTTCGGTATTGGCAGAGAGTATGACAATATCCGATCCCGGTCTCTTTAACAACCAAATGCTTATTTCACACCAGATGGTTCTTTTACATTTTAGAAAGGTCAATTCACATTTTTTATCAAAATATCATATTCAATTTCAAATCATATCTCTTTCGAAATCATATTCACTTTTGAAATCATATTCACTTGGAAATTATTGATAAGTTATGTTAACTAATTCTTCATTTCAAAATCATCTTATTCACTCAAACATGTCATTTCACAAAAAGGTATCAATTCCAATTTCTAACTTAAGTTGTATCATCATCAAGGATTTAAATATGAATACTTCAACTTTACACAGTCTGAAATTTTAGAAAATAGTTTAAGTAATTATAAATAGTTTATATAGTTTAAAAAAATTAAATAGATTTAAATTTGATTTAATTAGATTTACAATGATTTAAATAGATTAAATAGAGTTAAATTATATTAAGTAGATTTTAAAAAAGATCAAATAAATCTAAAATAGATTAAATAGATTTAAATTATATTAAATATATTTAAAATAGATTAAATAAATTTAATTAGTTGAAAATGGGTAAAGTGGATTAAATTGTATTAAATAGGTTATGATAGATTAAAATAATTTAAAATGGTTTAAATTGATTAAAATAGTTAATTTAATTAAAATAGTTTAAATTAGTTTAAAATAAATTCCAAAGTTATATCCAAACATTTTCAGTAACTCAATTTCGATAAATTCATTTGTTTTCAACACTTCAACCTTGAAACTCGAATTTAAATCCTTCGAACAATTCATTAAATCAATCCCAATTTCAACCTTAACACTTGGGTTATCGAAAATAATTCCGTTTATATAAATTAGTTTCTATTTCAAAATGCCAGTTAATTGAATACAAATTTTTAAGGAATTAAAAATCATTTAATTTAACCAATCCGTTGTCCGTATATAATTTTCTACCTAGGGTCAAGTGATACGGATATTTATCATTTCAATCCGTAGTTTAAAATTTTTCGGTTATATATCATTTCAAACTGCAATCCCAAATTAAATAAAATCCATAAAATCGCTCGAGTCTATCATTTCAACCCATAACGAATTTTCATTAATCTATAGATCATTTGGGTATGTATCATTTCAACCCATAGGGAACTTGTAGTGTTATAACAATATAAAATACAACATCCAGTCATCAAATATCAACAATCAAACATCCATCACTATCATCATCCAAATCGATCAATATACATCAATAGATAACTGATAATCAATAACAGGTATTAAATTGACAATTTAAATTCAATATTAAATTAAACTATGATTAAATGCAATAAAAGTCAAATTTAACTAGAATGACAATTCAAACATACCAAACATCAATCAATTAATTTCTAATCACATCATAAATTAAATTTGACTAACATAAGATAGTTTAGTAATTGTGAGTGGTTAAAACACTTACTTTTGATTTCAAATCAATTTAAAATCAAAAATAGGGCCCAAAATCTAATAGTCTCAGAATTCGCCCAAACCTATGTCAAAATGTCTGGAATTTCGAAACGATCCCAACGAAACAAACCGCGCATAAACCAGACCTCGTATGTAAAAGTTATACGTGTTAGAACATTTCAAAATTAATAATTAAACAAAATAAATAAATTAAAAAGAAAAATCCCATACGTTACCGCCACGTCAGATGCTTCTCACCTAACCCAAATCCACATTTGAACCCATACACTAGAAGCAAGCGAGCCACCACCACGTTCGCTGCCACGACGAGCGCCATCACGGCCTCCCAACTCACCGAACGACGCACCGACCACCGTAGGCCTACGGCCCCTCTCCGATCGCCACCGTTCGAGCCAAGAAGCCCCATCCGCCGCCTATTTGCCTAACCCTAAGTGAATTTTAGACGACGATCTGACCACCCAATGACTAAACGAACTGCAGCGATGAGTTGCACTCGCCAATCTCCACGCAATGGTAACCTTGATTCGACGATTCGACGAAGATCATCAAACACCATGAACGGCTGAGATTAAATCATCCAATTCCGACCACACATAAAACCAAATCAAAAAAATAACTACAGATTTGACTTGCGCTCGTCAAGAGCTTCAAATCGATATATAATTCGATATATTTTGAGGAGTTTAAATTTTTGATTTGATTTTGAATTGCAGTTGAATTTGGAATTTGTTTTTGTTTGTCTGCCTTTGGAAAGAGAGAAGCAGATAGAATTGTACGTACAGAAAAATGGAATAAGGAATAGTTAGGGTTTATAACAGGCTATTTATAGGCAGATTAGAAATAGAAATGAATGGAAAAGATTGATTTGAAAGTTGAACGATAACTGACCTGAAAAGCCCGTTCTGTCTCCGGAGTGAAAATGGGTCATCCTATATATCAAAATAGATGTTTTCAATATTTTTAAACTCAATGGAATAGGTTTCAAGTCCTAATTCCATCGTATGAAGAAGTTAGGTTTTAAAATCAGCTTATTTCAATTGAATTCAATTCAATTAATCTCTACGCGTTTCGAGCCCGCACGATCAAACGGCAAGTCTGATCGCTACGAAACTTGAAACCCTACAATAATTCACCGTTACGGATCCGATGAAATTGGTTTCACTGAAATCCGAGACAGTTGCCAAAATGGCTATTTTCACATTAATTAAATAAATTAACATTAAATTAATTAATCGCTTTTTAATTCAATATTTATAACTAACAAATTTTCATCATTTTTGATTACTTAGACATTTATAACAATTTAAAACAAATTTTCATGTTAACTAAATGTTAATTATTTCACTAATTACCGTGTCTAATTTTAATTTCAATAAATTCAGTAATTATAAATTTAAATCCCAATGAATCCATTTATTTGATTTTTAATTTTGTTATTCAATAAATTATCATCTCATGGGTGTAATTAACATTGGTTTATGTCTTAGTACCTAAATATTTTCCCATTTTATCTTAATTTCCATTAACGTAATATTTAATTACATTTAATTGCAATAAATCCAATTATTATAATTTAAATTCCAAAAATTTGATTTAATTTGATTTCAATCTTTATATTCAATCAATTATTACTATAGTAACATAGTTAATATTTGTTTATATCTTACTTCACTAATATGCTACAATTCCATCTTTTATTTGCATTAGCTAATATATTTCAATTACATTGAATTTTGTCGATTCTTCACATTAAATACAAATTTGAAATCCAAATTAATTTCTTTATCTTGGTTTCATTCTTTTATTAATCAATCATCACCCAATGAATATAATTAACATTTCTATTCATTTTATTACATTCACAATTTGCAGTTATTCTCTTAGCTCACATTAATGTAACATTTAATTTCATTTAATTATAATTGATTTCCAGTTTAATTTAACAGACTAAATAAATAAGTAACATATAATAGTTTGTCACCATTAACTTTTGGTCACATTAATAAGTTTATTATTTACAACCAAATGTTATAATTACTTACCTAACACTGATTTTATTCAATTACCATTAATTATATATTATTTCATTAATTAATTTAATATTTACATTTATTTTCCTATATTCACTTAATAACTAAGCATAACCTTTAATCATTTCAATAGATTGGACTTTCATTCAAATTTTTAATAATTAACTTAAATTAACATTATTACATTTCATTTTAGTCATTATTTCATTAGTATATCACAAATTTTAATTTCTTCCAATATTAAATCACAAAAATCTTATTAAATTAACTATTTTAATTATCAAAAATTACGGGTCGTTAACTCTCCCCCACTCAAAACTTTTCGTCCCCGAAAAGGAAAGGAAGGGAAAAGAAGGAATTAAGAAATCAATATATATTATTCAAAATATTAAATTTATAAACAATAAATTTACAGAATCAAATAATTTAAATAAAATGTATCAATTTATAAACAATTAAATACTTTATATTCAAGTTAACAAAAGTTTGGAAAACATTTCACAAAATTTTTCTAAGTTCAAAATTTACAGAAAATTTCGGTAGAGTCTCCTTTGTACGGAGAGGTCTGGGAGAAATAATAATATAAATAATACAATATATCACATATTTTTCAAAATAAAATATCCCAAACCACGAAAAAACAATATAATATTACTAGAAACCGTAATCTGAAAACGTATCTATTTGTTGGGCAAACAACGCTTATTTTATGAAACCAAAAGTAGTAGCAATTGCTTCCATAACCTGTATTTCACTTATATAATCCAAAAGAGTTAATACTGATATACAAGAGAAATATTTAAGTTGTTTCCATCTAATAACTAAACAATCAATACAACATACAACAATCTCTTGCAAAAAACAGTACAAACATCATTTTCAACCAAGAAAAAAATTATCCGTCCATAGGAACCAAAACAAATGGTTTGTTCGGGCTCAGAACTTCCAATCATATAAAATGATAAATAAACTGTTTGTACCAAAATTGGGCACAACACTCTTTGGATGTGTTTGAAGAGATAAAATAAAGAAAATAAATGTAAAATGAAGCAGATCTAACAAACACACCAATAAACAAATAAGAAAATGCATAGAAACACACAGATTTTGAGTGGTTCGGCGAATTGCCTACGTCCACTATGGAATGGCTGATGTTTATTGAACTTTACTCGCTGATTACTGTTCGACGACTGAAATTCTATCGGATTAGAAAACCGTCGAATGAATTTCGAAATTAAATAAGCGCAAGCGCACGGCGTACACTTGTAGTACGTGGCGAATACAGGTCGATCCGTAGGGAATTGCTGATTTTAAAAATCTATTCAATCAAATTAAACCAAAGTCGAGTGAAAGTTAAGCTAGAGAATTAACTAACTAACTAAAAGAAAAGAGAAGCAAATATAAGAGTTAAGTGACAATTTAGAGAATAAATCCACTCTCTAGATCATGTAGTTCAACATGTATGAAATCACGATCTCTCTTTTATGGTCATTAGTGCTTTAATTGATGTGTTTCTCATAAGTATGGCTTATTTGTGCTATTAATTAGCTCAACATAAGCAACCAAACTATAACACACCCCTTAAACCACTTACTAACTCCCATGAAAACAACAAAAAAGTTGAAAATGAAATCTATTTTAAGCATGACCTATTAACTATTGTTTAGAAATATAGGCCATCAAATTTTAATTTCACATTCACTTCATTACCATCATCATATGTAGATGAAGAGGTAATTATTGCTTGTGATTGTTTAAGCATAGCCTATTTGTTCTGAACAACATAAGCTATCAAATTCAACATGAAACAATAAATCACATCAACATTCCTTTAAGCACAAAATAGATCAAAATTATCAAAATGTTGAAGCTACATGATAAGAGGCTTCATTACCCCTAAATTGAAGGGGTTAAGCTATCATATTTGTCATTTGATTAACAAATGTAGCTAGAAACATGAAAACATAAAGAAAGGAAAATGAAAGCTAATGGAAAAGAGAAGCTAATTAACAAGAATTAAAACTAGTCTACTTTCCATGAATGTAAACTACACTACTAACATAAGAAGAGAAGAAGCATGTAAATAAAAGAGAATTAACATTGCATAAAAGAAAGAAAAATTACATGAACCAAAATGGCTAAGTAGCCATGGAAAAAGAAGAGAGAAAAGCTTTGATTTATTTCCTAAGCTAAAAACTAAGTAAGAGAGACTAAGAAGGAGGGTTACATGAAACATAAGGGGTCTTTATACATGTATGAAACCCTAATTCATATTTTTGGGGAATGCCCAAAATACCCTTGAGAAAGTGTGGAGGCCAAGTAATCATTAGCTTCTACTAATCATCATTTAAGTGTACATGAATCCATTAATTCCATAAGCATGTGCATTAGCCTCTAATTTGTACATTAAGGTAGGTGGGTATGTGGGGTCCTCCATTATCATGCCTTTGAATTATTTCCATATTCATTTCTTTATCTTCACTATTGTGCATGCGTACGTCTTCATGAAACCACTTGTATATGAAGCCAAATTCCTATAAAATAATATAGAAATTTCCAATTAAATTTTCTCAAATTAATATATGCAAAAAAATGACCATTTTGCCCTTGGATGAAGATGAATATGTGACGATTTGAAAATAATATGAATTTTGGTTTAAACAAGTTAAAATGCCCGATATGATCATTTATTTAATTTAAATAGATTAAATATGGTGGTAAAAATATGCACATTTACGTGCATATCAAATACCCACACACTTATCTTTTTATTCGTCCTTGAATAAAGAAAACTAAGATAAATCTGTTTTCGTTGGGAGCACGATTGCATTGAGCGTATGCAACAAGCTGTTAAACCTCTGGGTGTCCCCAGTAGGATGAGTGTTGTCTCGTGAGGGTTTTCAGCGGATACTACCCACAAAATCCAAATGCAGGATGAAAATATTTACAAAATGCAAGATTTATTTACAAAGATGTGAATGCAAGTTTTTGAAAATATTTATGAATGAAGGGTTTACTTTTAAATTAACACAAATAAGTTAAATATAGGTTTGGTCATTATCTTGAAATTTAAGTCATTTAATCGTCAAAATTTCCAACAAAAATTAAGTTATCATAACAAATAGACAATAGTTTAACTCGTTGTTTGAGTTGATAACAAAGTGTAACCATGAAATAAGTCCTTAGTTGATTATCAAAGTTTTTTAAAGTGGTATTTCATTTCATTTCAATAACAAATCAAATAAAATAAGTTAAAATAGTGCATGGATTTCATTTGCTTAGTCTCTCCATTTTTTGAAAATTTTATTGATATTTACAATATTTACATATGCCTAACTCAGATAAACTGAGGCCAGATATATTACTTATGCACTGCCTTGCGGACTGATGTGAGGGGAATACAAAGCATGGCGAGTGAACACACGAGTATGAACACCCATTGACTGTAGGCATTATTAAAAAGAATTTTTATATATATACACCTAACTCAGATAAACTAAGGCCAGATATACCGATCGTGCACTGCCTTTCGGGCTTATGTGAGAAGGGTACAGAGCATGGCGAGTGAACACACGAGTGTGATCACCTGACTCTAGGTGTTAAAAATATATACATATATACAAATGTTTTTTTTCTTTTTTTTAGAAAGAGAGAGTTTTGCAAAATCATCTTAGCACCATTTAACTTAGAAGACAAAAAAAGTTATATCCTTTACTTTAAATTCACCACTTTTTAAAATAAAGATTTTCAATTAGGATATATTTCATAATTATCACGTATGAATCTTCCTATATACTAGTTCAACCATTTTTATTTGTAATCAAACTTCATTTTTATTTTTGTTAAGACGAATAAATTTTCAAAAATTTCAATTTAATAAACCAAAACCATATATTTATCCTATAGCATTTCTTTAAAAATAAAGAAAAAATGATTAAAAAATAATTTTTTTTTGTTTTTGAGATTTTTTTTTAAATTTTGGAAAGAAAAATTAAAAATAAACCATGAAAAATCGAAAATGATGATGGGTCTCCCCCCACACTTGATTTTGACTGTGTCCCCACAGTCAACCCAAGTGAAAGGAGAAAAATAAAAATAAAAATGGCCTTTATTTATATGAAAATGAACGGTATTTACACGGGATCAGAAAGTATATCCTCAAAGCGTAAATGAAACGGTCTTCCAAAAATCGATTCATTTGCCTCATCAAGTATATGAGACACAGTTTAGGCTCGAAAAACCAAATCGTAAAAGATTTCAAAGTTGAATGTTGATTTGGAAAAACGAATGTCGTTTTATTGAAAACCATACGAGTTGTTTTATTTTCGATGATTTTCGGGGTTAATATAATAATTGATTGAAATTCAAATTTCTTATCACCAAATTGAAATTCAAATTTATCACTGAAAACTTCTTCAAAATTACTGAATTCAAAATCAAAATGGTGATTTAAATCTTCCCCGTCGGAATTTAACAACTCGTCATCGAAAAGTCCAAAAAATCCGTGTTCGTTAAATTCGCCTTCCTTTATTGGATTATCAACAACTTCATTGTGTATCTCAAGTTCAAAATCTAAAGTTGTTGTATTCAAATTTTCGAAATCGAGAAAAGGAAGATCGCATTTTAAATTTGGTTCCACACCCTCAAAAGAATTGAAATCCAACTCAATTACCGTGTTTTCAACAACTTCATTAAGATTATTATTTTCAATTTCAAAAGTTGTTATTTGAAAATCGTCGATTTGGGTAAAAGATGGATTATTACTTAACTCGTCACACGTTGGAATTTGGTTTTGTTGTTCACGTTGTTTCATATAAGTTTCAAACAACGAATCCATGTAATCATCGTAAATTTCGTTCATTTGTTCAACAAAATCCAATTTATAATTATTAGCTTGAGGATTTTCGATTTGGATTTGTTGAGAACAAAATTTTTCACTTGCATCATAGTCGAGATTATTACCATTGCCAAAATTATTTTAAAAGTGGATCACATTTTTGTTTTGATTTTGAAATTCATTTTGGAGTTCGAAATTGAATTGCCATGGGTTAAATCGAAATCGTTTGAATTTTGAACTGAATTCAAATTTTGAAATCCTTGACTCGAGTTATTACACAAAAAAGAATTACACAAATCATTTATCTCATGATTTTGTTGTGTAGAGAATTCAAGTAAAGATGAAATGCAATTTTCAAGAGTCGAGGGTTGTTCGTCATTTTGAAAAATTTGTGGTTCAAAATTCGAATCATTGAAACAATAGTTGTTGTTGAAATATCCATAAAATTTGAAGTGAAATTATATGGATTATATTGATTTTCACAACTATCGTAAAATTCACGTAAGTGGGGAAACTCAGACTTTTTCAAGAATTTTTTTTATATAAAGGAAAAATATTTATAGATAGAATTTATTTTTCAAAAGAGAAATTGAATTTTTTTTTTGTTTTTGGTTTTTCAATTTTTTTTTATTTTTGAAAAGGTTTTATAATTTTTTTGGATTTTTGAAATTTCAAAGGAAAAGGATTTAAAAATTTCAAGGGAAAAAGAATATTTACAATTTTTTTAGTTTTGGATTTGAATTTTTTTTAATATGCATGAACTAATGCAACTAAATGAATGCAATGGTTAATTACAATGATTTATCCTAAGTTAACCCAAAATTGTATAATCACACATTGTCTTAGATAAACAAGATAGTTCTCGGCCAGGTAACGGACAAGATTTATCGGTGCACCACGAATCACCGTAGCAATGCAGCTGAAGGTTTAAGTACCTTCAAAGGAACAACCACTATAATATTTACGAATCACCGTAATATTTATAAATGGTTATTACTCTGTCGTAGCCTAGACACCAAGAAAGTAAATTATTCAAAGAAGACAACTCGTCAAGATACAATTAAGAGCTATTGTTGGCTACCCGTTATTATTAACAAATTCTAGGATGAAATGCAAAGCAGAAATTAAACGTGTATTAACAATGCAACTACGAATGAAATTTTTTTTTTGGTTTTGATTTTTTTTTCTAAAATGCAAGCAAACAACAATGCAAGGAAAATACAAACTAGAGATGAAAGCAAAAAAAAAAAAAATTAAACAAGCAAGCGGAGTAGTTTTATAGCAGCAGCTACTCTTCTTCTGAAATTCTGCTTTGTCAATTTGAAATAAAAAAATATATATATACAATTTTTTTATATCAAAGAAAGACTAAAACAAATGAAAAAAAATAGAACAAACTAAACCCAAACAAATTCACAACAACCCCGCCTTTTTTTTAACAAATTCCAATTTTTTTTTTGGGGAAGGAAACTTAAAAGTGTAGTTTTAGTTAATTTTTTTTAAGAGATTGAAAGAAACTTAAAAAAACCTTAACACAATTTTTTTTTAGAATTTTAGGGCTCGGCCCAAACTCTTAATGCTAACCCAACAAAATACAAAGATTAAATTTCTCAAAAACAAACCAAAAATCCACACTGATTTCTCGTTCATTCCCAAAACCAATTCAAAATTCCACACAACCCAAAATTGATTTCTGATGCGATTCAAACTTTTGTGAGTTGGTCGAGGGTCATGCGGAAGGTCGCGATTGGGGATTGCGGTGAGCCGGTGGGAATAAGTGGTCGCGTGCTTGCCGATGAGGGTGTAGCGATTGCTGACGGGTTGGTGGTTGGAAATCAGAGGGGATTTGAATCGTGGCGATTCGCGATTGCAGGAGGATGGTCGGAGTTTACTGGTTGCGGCGACTTTGGGGTTTGTTGAAGGACTGGAGATGGATGCGGGTGGTTCTGCTATGTCAGTGGAAGGTAACTGATTTGTTTATTGATTTTTTTGTAGCTGTGGCAGACAACTGGAGGAGGCGATTGTAAGGTAAGGATATGAAGGAAGTTGAGACAGTTTGGTTGAAGGTTTGGGAACGGTGGTTGTTTGGACTTTGGTGAATCGTCGGGGAGTTGCAATGGTTTTGACGTAGAGTTGTAATGGCAGTGGATATTGTTCTGAGTGATGAAGGGGAGTTTGATATGTTGGTGGCAGTTTCATTAATGGATGTAGGTTAGTGAGGAGATGGAGATGACTGTTAGTTGTTGTATGAAGTCGTCGCAGTCTGAGATGGGGATGATGAAGTTTAGAATAGAGGTCTGTTGCTGTTATGGGTATGAACAGAGGTGCAGGCAACGATGTTTGCTTGGTGGCACAGCAGCGTTGTGGTGGAAATGCTTCAGGCAGAAGGAATTTTGGTGGTTAGTTGTTTGGATTGGAGATGTGTCAGGTGGTGAAGGTTGATGGGTGGTTGTGATGGAGTTGAGGCTTGACAGTGGAGGTGGTGATGTTTTGTAGTAGTGGAGTATGTAAATGATGTGGAGTTAGAAACTATGGTAGACAGTGAGAATGATGACTGTGATGAAGGGTGCTGAGGGAATGTTGGCCAGGCAGTGATGATGTATTAAAGGCAGAGCAGCTTTTGTATGATTGATGGTGAGGTGAAGGTTGTCACTGGGTAGGAAAGGCAGTTGAGTGACTTGACTGTAGTGAAGTGGTGGAGGAGGTTGATGTACAGAGAGTTGTTGAATGGTTTGTTGTGAAGTAGCTTGTGATGTTTTATGACAGAGGTGATTTTTGGGGAAATGCAAGTGGTTAGATGTGTAGGGTGGTATGCAGAAGTATTGGCTGTGTGTATGCAGGAGATTGATTGTTGAGTTTGAAGAGGAGTATGTGGAGAGGTTTGATGATGTACTGGGAGGGTTCAATGATACAGTTTGTAAGTTACATAATGTATTTGTTTGTGCAGTTTGTGAGTGGTTAGGGGAATGTGCTCTGTTGATGTGCAGGTGGACATTAAGGCAGTGGCCGATGGTAATGAGATGTAGCAGTCGAGGGTAGTGTCGAAGGTTTAGGCAAGTAGAAAATGAGAAGTCAGTTTGATGAAGTGAAGTATGGACAGAGGACGATTGTTTGTGGGGGAGCAGGCAAGCAGACAGTTAGGAAAGGTTGAGGAGTGAATGCAGAAGTGTCACAGGATATGCACAGTGAATGTGTGCACAGTTTAACAGTAACTGTAAAAAAAAATGAAATGTCTGGTTGAGAATGAACAGTAATTGTAAAATCAAATCATAATTGTAAATGAAAATGAAAATGGAATAATTTTTTTTAATTGTTTGTTGGTTTTTTTTTTGAAATGAAAATTTCAAATGAAAACAAACTTATATACAAACACACAATTTTTTTATGCAAACAACACACAAAATAAACACACACAAAAATAAAAATAAAATAAAATAATAATAATAATAATTCGAAGAATAGAAATTAAAATCAAAACTATTCCCCGATAACGGCGCCAAAAACTTGTTCGACGACGGAAATTCTATCGGATTAGAAAACCGTCGAATGAATTTAGAAATAAAATAACCGCAAGCGCACGGCGTACACTTGTAGTACGTGGCGAATACGGGTCGATCTGCAGGGAATTGATGATTTTAAAATTTTATTCAATCAAATTGAACCAAAGTCGAGTGAAAGTTAAGCTAGAGAATTAACTAACTAACTAAAAGAAAAGAGAAGCAAATATAAGAGTTAAGTGACAATTTAGAGAATAAATCCACTCTCTAGATCATGTAGTTCAACACGTATGAAATCACAATCTCTCTTTTATGGTCATTAGTGCTTTAATTGATGTGTTTATCATAAGTATGGCTTATTTATGCTATTAATTAGCTCAACATAAGCCATCAAACTATAACACACCCCTTAAACCACTTACTAACTCTCATGAAAACAACAACAAAGTTCAAAATGAAATCTGTTTTAAGCATGACCTATTAACTATTGTTTAGAAATATAGGCCATCAAATTTTAATTTCACATTCACTTCATTACCATCATCATATGTAAGTGAAGAGGTAATTATTGCTTGTGATTGTTTAAGCATAGCCTATTTGTTTTGAACAACATAAGCTATCAAATTCAACATGAAACAATAAATCACATCAACATTCCTTTAAGCACAAAAGAGATCAAAATTATCAAAATGTTGAAGCTACATGATTAGAGGCTTCATTACGCCTTAAATTGAAGGGGTTAAGCTCTCATATTTGTCATTTTATTAACAAATGTAGCTAGCAACATGAAAGCAAAAAGAAAGGAAAATGAAAGCTAATGGAAAAGAGAAGCTAATTAATAAGAATTAAAACTAATCTACTTTGCATGAATGCAAACTACACTACTAACATAAGAAGAGAAGAAGCATGTAAATAAAAGAGAATTAACATTGCATAAAAGAAAGAAAAATTACATGAACTAAAATGGCTAAGTAGCCATGGAAAAAGAAGAGAGAAAAGCTTTGATTTATTTCCTAAGCTAAAAACTAAGTAAGAGAGACTAATAAAGAGGGTTACATGAAACATAAGGGGCCTTTATACATGTATGAAACCCTAATTCATATTTTTGGGGAATGCCCAAAATACCCTTGAGAAAGTGTGGAGGCCAAGTAATCATTAGCTTCTACTAATCATCATTTAAGTGTACATGAAGCCATTAATTCCATAAGCATGTGCATTAGCCTCTAATTTGTACATTAAGGTAGGTGGGCAGGTGTGGTCCTCCATTATCATGCCTTTGAATTATTTCCATCTTCATTTCTTTATCTTCACTATTGTGCATGCGTACATCTTCATGAAACCACTTGTATATGAAGCCAAATTCCTATAAAATAATATACAAATTTCCAATTAAATTTTCTCAAATTAATATATGCACAAAAATGACCATTTTTCCCTTGGATGAAGATGAATATGTGACGATTTGAAAATAATATGAATTTTGGTTGAAACAAGTTAAAATGCCCGATATGATCATTTATTTAATTTAAATAGATTAAATATGGTGGTAAAAATATGCACATTTACGTGCATATCAATTACAAAAGGTTACAGCAGTAAAACTGAAATTTAATGGTGATTCCGGCAGAGTATCAGCGTAGAGAAGCCAAAAGTCCATTTTCTGTAGGTCCAGGGTCGCTATTTATAGGCGTAGGTAGCAAATATCTCACCCAGGTCTCGGAGGACTTCTTCTCTCACGTGGGTGGGGCCACGCGATCGATCCCATGTTGTTTGCACTCGATCCCTGATCAATACGAACCGAATTTGCATCGATCGAGATTTTGACCGATCGAGTCGAGATCGATCATGAACATTCTCAAGGTGGTACGCAAGCTCCTGTGAAAATTTGATGGCATTTGGACTTGTAGATTTTGAGTTATGATCAATGCAAGTTAAGGAAAACAGCTACAATTCATATCCATCAATGTGAATAGTGAAGTGATGCGAATAGAAGCGATGCGAACAGGATCGATGTGAATAGGATCGATGTGAACAGAAGCGATGCGAGCAGGACTGATGTGAGCAGGATCGATGCGAACAGGATTGATGCGAACAGGATCGATGCGAATTTGACAGCCTTCAACAAATCCAAACTTGCATCGATCATATCTTGAGCATACGAACTCCGATTGACTTGAAATTTGAAACATTGGCTTTGATAGCTTTGCTTGTTGTGTCATATCAATTTTAGCTCGATCCGGACTCGGGCAAAATTTACCAGCATCCATAGCGAACCTATGTATAACCGATCTCCAAGACGAACTGTCATTAGTTTCTAGTCAAGTCCTTGGTGTCACGGCCTTGCCAAAAGGCGGGATAACATTTTCCCCCTAAAGTACGTCTTGTGTGAACATGACGTGCTTTGAAAAGCTGCAATCTTCATTCTGAAAAGGTTCAATATGATTCATTGAATAGTTGCTATCTTTTCATCAAAAGATGTAACCTTTGATTGATCTTCAGTGAAGTAGATGGCGAACTGTTGATTATCAATGATTATGCAGTGTTTTGTTGTAACTGAGTGGTGAGCGCTAGCGATTTGTTGTTCACTGTTGTAATTGTCACTTGGTGAGCATCCAACTCCTGTAAATTTTGAAATTAAATATTAGTTCGTCATACGCGTACGTATGTTAACCTGACTCCCGTTAACGTTTGCACGGTCATGAGTCGTTGTCAAGTTATTTAGTTTTTGTTTGGATTGAGTTTCGTATTGATCCTCTCCTGGATCGATGTGAAATTTGAGTTATAACAACGTTCGATGGTTGTTTTAAGTCCTTCCTTTGTATCGATCCTCTCCTGGATCGATCTGAGATGTTGGAATGTATGCTTCGTATCGATGGATACGTGATATTAGGTCTCAGATTGAAGGATACAAGAGTAATGCTTTGTGTCGACGGAGTTGAACGATCTAGACATAATCATGCAGTGATGCTTCACAGAGGATATACCATTTCTCATTCCTTTATTTAAGAAGAATCCCGGATTATGGATAATCTTTGATAGGAGTCATCCATGACTCCTTTTCTAGATCCATCTCTAAGATCTAGTTGATCTTCATATGTTAATGCTTGGAATAACAAGTATTTCAACTGGGACAAAGTCTTTTTGCCACGCATCCCCAGAACTGGCTAGCTTGGCCTGTGACTTGGCTTTTTCATTTTGTTCTCCAAGGATGTGTGTAATGGTGTAATAGTCGAAGTCGGCTAGTAGCTTTTGGACCCAACTAGGATAAGGAGCAAGATGTTGCCCCCTAGTCAAATAATCTTCCCTGATTCAGTATGCTACTAACCAGTAATCACATAAGATATGTAAAGTTTCCACTCCTAGTTTTCTTGCAAGTTTGAGCGCCAAGGCTTCATCCTAAGCTTTGTTATTTGTTGCAGAGAATTTGAGTTTGAGGGTGTAGCAGATCGATCGTTTCTCAGTAGTCATTAACGCAACTTCGACGTTAAAAAGCCGATTATTGGAAGTTCCATCTATGTACGTTCTCCATCGGTTGGACGGTTCTCCACTATTCTTCGGATAATCGTCTGATGTAGTGAATTCAGATATGAAGTATGCTAATGTTTGAACATGGAGAGCTCTCTGAGGGAGATAAGTGATATCAAATTGGCTTAGCTTGATGTTCTAATTGAGTAACCATCCAAACATTTAAGGTTTCTATAGGACCTATCATAACGGTTGGTCGATATAAACATCAACGGGGTGCGATCATACCAGCCTTCACCATATACTGGTCTTTAGATTCATTTCTCTTCACATAGCATTGCGATGCTTACGGCGTGTGTTGACACGACCCAATTGATGTACAAATCTTCATGATCCAAAGGTTTGGGTAAAATGGGAGGTCTCTTTAAGCGATCTATCAGAGCTGGAATTGGATCAACGCGGTTGTTAGTTCATTCAAAAGTTCTCTTCTGTCTCTTGGTCAGTTTGAAGAAGAGAATTCACTTGTAGATGGTTCTAGAGTTGAATTAACTTAGGACGGTAGTCTTCCGACTTAGGCTCCGTACCTGCTTGGTTGTCCTCGGTACATGGGTGTCTCTAATTGTCAGAATTTTCTGGAAATTAGCCTTGATTCCACGAGAATTGATGATGAAAACAAAGAATCTTTCTGATGTAACGGCGAAATAGCATTTCAAAGGATCGAGTTTCATCCTGCATTTTTTGGAGAGCACTGAATATCTCTGCCAAGTCATCGATGTGGTCATTTGATAGTCGTGATCTCACGAGCATATTAAACACATCTACTTTCATCGATAGGCTGATCTAATTTTTGAATGATCTGTTAATCGTCCTTTGGTAAATAGCATAAGCGTTCTCAAATTTGAATATGTGGGTTGCAACGTAGCACTATAGGCCCAGTTTAGTAACGAAACTGTTGTATTCCTGGTCTGGGACATGCTTCAGTATCTGATTATATCTGGAGTTTTGTATCCATGGAAGTGAGCAATTCATGCCCGATGGTCGAGTCTACCAGTTGGTTGATCCTTGGAAGTGGAAGGTTGTGCTTTGTCATGCCTTGTGCAAATCTAAGTAGTCGACGTACGTCCGCCACTCTCCGTTCGTTTTTCTTATAAGTAAAGGATTGGATACTCATTTTGGGTAGAGGAACCCATTAGTTTTGAGTAAACTGACCTCCTCTTTAAGTGCAGCAGATCTCTCCGGATCCACATCGTATCATTTTTGTTCACCGAGACATGCCTCGGGTTGACATTTAACGTAGGGTTCTCAGTAACTGGTGAGAGTCCATATGTATATATGAGGTTGAGTCCAAGCGAACACATCAAGATTCAACCGGAGCAACGCAGTTTACTCTTTCGTCATCATTGCGCTGAGTTGTGATCTAATCTTTAGTACTCGTGATGGGTTGTAGGCGCTTTATGTGCTTATTTGCAATGGTAAATGATCAGGCTTGTAGGGAGTTGAATCAAAGGCTTAGTAGAGTTTAGCCTTGTGTAACGACCCAGAATTTTGGACCATTCGCATCCATTATAAGTGTATAGGTAGACACTCATGCCGGAGTTGAATTGCTCAAAATACCGCGTTGTTAATTTAAATTTGGCAAAACTGAACATATACAGTAAATAAATAATCACAGATCACAGACACAGAGTAATAAGTGCAGCGGAAATAAAAGAGATAGTAGTTCATGAAGCTACTATATGAATATATAAAATACATCAGAGTTTACAACAGAAGAGTAATACGATATATCAGAGTTAAATCAGATACAATGGGAGAGTAACACGATACATCAGATACAAATCAGAATGCATCACTGGAATCATCGAATATCTGAAAGCTGGATAGATAGCTGGATCTCCAAGCGAAGCTCCAACTCCAAAGGTGAGTCTCGAAAGCTGAACCACTCAGTCTGACCCGAGTGTAAAGCAAAATACAAAACACTCGAGTCAGGATTAACATTCTTATATTAATAAACCCAACTCAAGTGAAATAGCAATTGAAATACAAGTAACTCAAAGGATGTTTGGAATAACCATCCTTAAGGATCCGTTAAACTATCTACTAAGTAGTAGTGTACGATAAGTAGATAATGTCTATCAGTAATATAAAGATATCAAAATAGCGTTAAGTCATGGCCCATTCCACCCTTAACACATTTTTATTCCCAAAAGCATATACAAGACCGTAGTTTCCCCAAAACCGGAAGTCACCAGAGGGCAATCCATATACTAAAGGTACAAATCAAAATCGTAGTGGTCGCGCATAAATGGAATACAAGTATGACAAGGCACATGAGGCAATACCCAAGGTAGTGATACTACCGTTCGCCTGATCCGGACTGGTGAGAACGCAACGCCGCAGCGCCCGCAACACCGTGAAACAACACTCCCAAAATCAAGGGTGCACCAATCGACAACAAGTATAAGTAGTTCGAAGAAGTGTGTCCACTTGAGGTAGCTAATCCTCCATTGGCCCGGCACAGCTCCTGTTTTAGTCATTTCCAATTTGACACAAGTGTCAAGGCTATCCATTATCGTTCACTTTCTTCAGTCAACACGTACGTCATTCCAACCACTTCATTCTGGATCATCACTCCGCGTATAGTTATTAAAGTGGTTTTCGGTTTAGATAGAGAGTATATCCATAACCGAATTCCGGTCTCTTTAATAACTTTCGTAATTATTACACCGATTGGTCGTTTAATATATTTCAAAACCAAATCAAATTCAATTCCAATTAGAATTTATAAACCAACATTTCATTTGTCTTTCCAAATCAATTTCCATAATTTACGTTTCAAAACTTCCAAATTACCATTTCAAAATCTTATAATTCAATTTCAATTTCTATTTAAAACAATTCAATTATTGATTCAAATTCGTATATAAGTTTCATTCCGAAATCATTTAAATGAATTTAATTTAACATTTAAATCACTTTAAATTCATTTATCGATTTCATTCAATATTCATTAAGTAAATTTTCCATTCAAAACAATTTCTATTGAATTTCCAATTCATTAACTCCATTACTTAAGTTCAACTTCATTATATCAAAACTTAAAATTTTGAATTAAATTAAATTCGTCAAATCAATCCTTTCAATTACAAGTCTTACATTGATTCCAGAAATATCACATTTTATTTCTTGTTAAAGAAAATTCAATTTCAATTATTTATTTACTTACTTTAAATAATTTTCCAAAAACTTAATTAATAAAGAAAACTCAATTTCAATTATTTACGAAGTAAATTCACTTATTCAAAAGTCCAATTTTACTTATTAAAGAATTCAATTCAATTTGATCATTAAATCATTCAATCTCATTTAATTATTAAATAATTCAAAACTTAATTATTAAATAATTTCAAAGTTTAATAATTTCAAACTTAATTTTAATAAAAACTTGATTATTAAATCATTTCAAAGTTAATTCAATCATTTCTCAAATTATACATCGTTCTTTCATCAATTTCATTTTTAGTATTTTGTTTCAGATTTTTAAATATTAACATTTTCCTTTCATTAAAAATTCAAATTTCAAATTCATTTCAAAACCATATTATTTATTCAAATAAAATCTTCATTTTATTTTTAAATCCAATTTATTGACCAATCGGGTTTTATTAAATTTTCTATCCTAGGTCAAAGTTCAATTTGGGTATTTATCATTTCAACCCGATTCCAATTTAATTCAAAATCAAAACATAACAAAGGGAACTTGCAGTGTGATAACTGGGATGGTGTCAAAGTAAATAAACAAGCAATAACAACAATCCATATCAATCCAATAATCAATTCAAATAATCCCGAAATAACCGTATTAATTCGCATTGTTATTTGTACGAATTAATATAATTATCTCTAGAATCTACACTATCATTTCATGTAGATCAAAGATTATTACATTACGGTTTTTCACTTGTCATCTATTTACAATTTCATACATCATCAATTTAACAACATACATTCAGTGGTTCAAAATGTAATTAAACAAATCCTACGTGTCAATAAATTCAACAGTTAAAGGGGTCATATTATACAAACGTTATTTAATCAAATTTAACATTTTACTATCCTATATCAAGTTCAATTGCATACTATTTATCATTTTAACATTAACAATTTAACGTCCAATATAAACATCAACAATCAATCAATTATCAGCCAAACTGTATTATCATCACATAAATAATTAACAGATAATGGTGTCAGATGTCACAGGTGAACTGATACAGGCAATAGCATATATAACAGTGTAATTAACTAACAGTAGCATATTTCAATTGTCGTTTCAATTGAAATCAAGTTTAATAAATAAAAGAACGTTAATCGTGAGTGAGTGCTCACCTTTCGAGGATAGAGAGATTCGACACTGAAATGAGTTACAGATCCAGGCACAAATTCCAAATCAAAGCTAGATTGGCACGAATGGATGAAAACAGATCAGACCAGAACTGGAACGATGAAGATAAACGGTATAAACAACTTATATCTATATATGTGTGTATAACTATGTATATAACTATCTACGCATATCAAAATCATATGTTGTATTCAACGCAGATCAAATTTTAATATATATGAATATTTTTCAAAACATTGTTTAAAAATAAACATATGTAATGAAACAACACGTCCATATATAATTTCAAGTGTGTGTGTGTGTATATACATATACATTATTATTATATTATATATGTACATTCAAAATCAAAATAAATTTGCTTTATTTTTAATATATGAACTACCACCTCATAATATAAACCCACTCATAAAAATAGAAATTTGCAGCATCATGTATACCTCTTATACATATGTGTGTCATTTCTAACTAAATGAAACAATATATGCAGACGAAAAACATTTAAAATACGACTAACACATGCATCACTACACATTCAGGCAAATATGCAGACCATATATTTCAAAAATGGATATTATTATGTCATACATATTATACAAAAAAAATGACCCACTTATTTTTTTTTAAACAAACTTGTCGCTTTCATAAATAATGTATTCTCTGTCAAAAATAAAACAAGCAAACCTATATTGTCATTTTTACTGTGCAAGAAGAGGGGAAGGCCAGAGGAATATGCAAGCAGATCGAGAAGTAAATAAACGTACTGGTAAATAAGACAACATACCTATGCTCGATGTGACTTATCCTAATCTATACGCAGTAACAAAGTCAATACTACAGCAATAAAGTGACAAACAAACAGATAACCTAGAAATATTTCTCCAAGGACCTGCTAGTCAGATTTCTCAACCTCTTGTAGACCTGCTTCTGTTTTGCAATGTGTGAGTTTCCAGTGTAGTGAGAACTTGCGGCATTGACATTCCCACAGAGACGACGATTTCAATTCCTCGGCCTTGCAATGTGTGTGTATATCATCTTAAAAGATATATACCTTTAAACAATATACAGCCACATCAAAATATGCCCATCCATAGATATATACAGAAGATGGGAAGAGGGGAGTAGCCGCATGGTCAAGATCTAGACATGGAGAGGATGAAAACATGAAGGCTAGGCTTGGTTGTGGGGTCGGTCATTGGTGGATGACGCGGGCTAGCGTGGTCAGCTTCAGGTTGGAGGCAAGGACTGGCGTGGGTGAGAGGATCGGAGTGTGTAACGACCCGGAATTTTCGATCCCGAAAATTCTAGATAGTTAGGAAAGAAGAAAAAGATAGAAGAAGAAGAAACAGAAACACAACACAGATTCTCACATTCGCAGCGGATAAAATATAATAATAAATAATAACAGTTTACAAAAGAATACTATATCTGTTAATTTTATTTTAATACATCAGAGTTATACATATACACACTGACTGGACATATACAAATCAACATATCCCAAATAAACAGGAAATATATCACAGCGGAAAACACTCCATACGTCCCTGTCATCCAGCTCGTCTCCCGAGCTCCTGAACGTCCTTACCTGAAAATCTGTAATACTCGGTCTGACCCGAGCATTACATCAAAGTAACACCCGGGTCAGGCTGGAAACCAGCGTGAGTAAACTCATTTAACATGAAATTTCAATCCATAGAACTTATTTAAAACCCGGGGTAACTCGTACTTACTACACGTAAACAACTTATATAGACATTACTTATTCGCACAAGGCAATATTTAAGTATCCAACTTAGTTTAAATGGTCCATATTATCCAAATCTAGCCCATTGATTTCACATATCAATCTATACAAATTCGAAGTGGTTTCGGGTATTTACTAATACCCGACTCCGGACTCTCCGAATATATTATCATCTTAAAAATAAAGCTGTTTAAGTTGAATAGTTCCATTTATATTCAGAATTACATATTAACATTGTCATTCTATCACAGATAGACAACTATATTATCACAGTTTAACCCAAACATATCATGTCGAATATCACCACAAATCAGACAATTCCATGCATTCAACCATTCATAAGCAAGATTTATTTGCCACCCAACCTGACTAATTTAACACAAAATAAATTAACTACCTTCAAATCCTGCTTTATTTACATTAATTAATTTCAAACCAATCAATTAATCATCCATTAATTTCATCTTAATTAATCATACTTGATTAATTACTCCTTAATTACATTAAGTAATTAACCATTAATTAATTACACAAAAACTAACTATTCTTTAATCATTTAATCGTTCACATTAATTAATTAACCTTTAATTACTCACGTCAATTTATGATCCTTAAATCAGAAATTAATTAACCCTTTTAAACCTCTAATTACTTCATTAATTAATTATCCTTAATTTCGATAAGTGATTAACCTTAAATTTATTTCACGAATTGATTACACTTAATAAATAACAATCTTAATTAAGTGAAAATAAGTTCTATATTTAATTTCATTACTTCATTAGACCATTTAGAAATCAATTATATACTTAAGGATATATATATAATTTATTTCAAGACAAATCAGTTTACTTTGAATACACCTTTAAAACTTGGAACATTTTTACTTATAACTTGTCTAAACTCGTATTAAATAATTTACTGGGAAAAACTTATACGTTTAAAAATATTTTAAACTTGATTCAAAACTTGATTTGTTTTAAAAATTTAAACCAGTTACGGCTTCAACCGAGATAACTCGAGTCCATCCGCAGTAAAATACAAGTTTTTCGAACCTTTCCCGAGCAAAACTAAATCACTCTGTTAAAATTTGGAAACAAAAAAAAAACTTTCCCAGAGAATGACTCGACAATGAGCTCGAGCCCGGTACAAACTTCCCCGATTACACCTTCGAGTCCTTTCTCTTCCTCCACAATTTCAACCCCTGACACAATCCTGATATTTCGTGCACGTGCACGCCTGAATGAGGCAACTCCGCTCAACCTTCCGATCGCCAGCAAGTCGCCCCCGATACCCCTTCGCCACCGAACCATCCAGACCCCCCAAATGATCAGGAAATCAAATTCGAGTTCGAATGAACCCATCGACCTGCCTGCCACGAAATCATCTCCAGAAATCATCTCGAAACTCACATCACCAATCACGGTTATCGCTGCAACTCCGTCCTTGGCATCGCCTGACAACTACGCCACCATCCCCAGAGTTACGTGCCACTCGATGCATCCTAGGTGACGCCGTTCTCCATTTCCGAACACAACCCAATTTAGGGTTTAAAACTAAATCGACTACGTTCGTCAACTCTGGTGAATTATAAATCCAACCAGTATTTTTCTGATGATTTCCTATCTTCCAGCAAGCTTCGGTTACGATCACGAGATTTATCATCACCCCGATCACCAGAGTTTAACCAAAATAGGTTTCCCGTTCAACTCGCAAATTACCCCTTAAATCAAGACTAAAAATCTTGAAACTATTTTTAAAAATCATAGATTTTGATTACAAAACAGATTATATAAATAAATCAATAAACCATCCAAGTTGAATTTGGCCATACTTTTGAATTTTACTGTGCTTTTCTTCCTCCCAGTAAATTCATTTGTTATTTATATTTTAAAATATTTTTAGTATTAAGATCTAGCAAAGTTTAAACCATTTTGTTCAAACATCACAAGCTATAGAAGATTTTGGGGAAGGAAATTGAATTTTTTTCGATCTAGATTTAGAACCTGTAAGTTTTAAACAGAGGTGTGTATATATATATATACCTACTTGTATCCAGACACACGTACACAAATCTCCACATAATCAGACATGCAATCACATTTCATATTGATACAACATTTTCACAACCCACTCTCAAGTATGCAAACAAGATATAACGGTTATAAGATTTCATAAAAGTGGTTTACTCACCTGCTTTAGAAAAAGAACAGAGCTTTTTAAAACTCGAAACAGGCCTTTGAAACTGCTAACCATATCACTCTTTAATCTGATCTTCATTTAGGCTTTGAGTTGAATTTGTTATAAGGCTTCAGTAGTTAATGTGTTTACTGAGATGCTAAATTTCTTTGCAACGAAATGAAATGAGGCAGATAGATATGTGTGAACAAATATACAGGTTATTATATTTTTTTCCTTTTGGTACAAACATGTTCAGAGATTTTTATCTCTACTAGGGGCTGAAATAATGTACTAGAGATATAAACATTAAATGCTTGTCCTTCTTGTTTACAAACTCATCTTAATTTAAATTTTCGTATGTACTTAAGATAGTTGATATTTTCTTTTGCCTTGCTTTGCAAGCCTATGTTTACAAAAACTTTTAAGTTTTCACTTATCTGCCTACTTATGCTATTACTTTGTTTAGAGGTATTTTATGTGCATATATACTTTGTTCTGTTTGCTTTTAGATTTTGTTATTTGAATATTACTTATTTTCTCTTTTACTTTACTTTGCTTTATACTTTACATCCATAATATAAAATTGCTTTAGTTTAATTTATTCTTTCGATTAGTTATATATATATTGTTTTCTTTGGTCAATGATCTCATGCTTGACCAGAAATATTGTATGCTTGATATGGAACCTTGCATACTTGAACATTAAATGTCTGACATTGATAAAAAGGTATGGCGTGCTTGAGGTGATATTTGTTGTGCTTGCATTAATTAACAGTGTCATGTTTCATATCTCATACTTATCCCTTTCCAATGTTATGTACAAACTTACATACATCTTATTGTTTTTCCTATGTCTTATTTCATTCTAAAGTTTATATTCTTGAATGTATATTTATTTTCTTTTCTTTTAGCCTTGGTCTTAATGCTTGAAATTTCAATTTTTAACAGGTTAATAGAATTTGTTAATGTATTTAATTTATATTATTACATAACTATATAATTTATCTTATATATTTCTAGAATTATTTTATATGTTTATTTCATAATTTATTTCTATTTCTAACTTAAATACTCATTTTTAGCTTAAATACTTATTGCCTTGTATTTATATTTTAGATTTTATATTTATTTCAATAGTTGTGTCAATATCATATTCCTTAAGTCTATATATTTATTCTTAAACAATATATTTGTTTTTAAAACAGAAAGTTGTACTTTAACTAATTAAATTAAAATGTTTATTAAAATAATATTACCAAAATCCCGGATCGTCACATTACCAATGGATATTTTATCTTGAATTTAAAATGGTGAAATATATTATTTAGTTATTTATTTATCATCTCCAGCGATTTTATAATTCAAACGTTATCTACATTAGTTAATTACTCAATTATTTGATGCTAAAAAAAACGGATCGTCACATTCCTCCCCCCTTTGAATCTTTTCGTCCTCGAAAAGGAACGGAACCAGCATTTATGAAGATGCTTAATTAAAATCAGATAATTACTCTTTAATCAAATTTAAAATACTTTTAAATATCTATATAATATTATTCCAAAGTAGCTTTTACAAACATACTCTTATAACTCGATGTTTCAACAAGTCCATCCTTGTGCTTATAGAAATTCGGTCATACGTTGATCAGGCGTAAGACTGAAAATCTATAAGTACTTGGTAAACTCGTTTCCAACACCCAGTGAAAATATTGGAAAAATAATTTTATTGAAAATAGAGAAACAGTTTGAAAATAGAGGAAATATCTTTGGTGAGAATGCTCTGGAAATCATCACACCCATCCATGGTCACAGTTACATCCTGGGTTACGTTGCCGTCGCAGCAAAAGTCCATGTAACTGATTACACCATAGAACCCACAACAGATCGCAGTTACATCCAGGGTTACGTTGCCGTCGCAGCAAAAGTCCATGTAACTGTTGGCTCTCAGCGGCACACACGATTTACGCTGTCAAAATGAAACTTCTCCACTCCTACATAGGTCGCAGTCTACCGATGTAAAATCAAACGTAGACTGTTGGCTCTCGGCGGCACACACGACTTTCGCTATGTTACCATAGTGTCGCAGTCTACCGATATAAAATCAAACGTAGACTGTTGGCTCTCAGCGGCACACACGACTTTCGCTATGGTCTGCAGTAGATCGCAGTGACATCGAATTACACTGTCGTCACAGCATAACCCAAATGCCCCTGTGGGCACCAGCCCCTCGACTTTCGCTACACAAATAATCCTCAGGAACTAGTTTTGTCCGGACTCCTCACAGGATCAACTTTAGAACCTCCCCCTTAGAGGCTCAAGGCAGTGCCACCCTGTGGCACTCCTGAGAAGTTCATTTCAAGGGAGCGTCTTTTTCCCCAGAGCCAATCTCAAAACACTTTATACTATACACATATAGTATTTCAAATCATACACCTAGTATGAATTTCACACAAGGCTCCTTTACACAAATCGATTTTCAAAATCGATAAATTTCAAAATAGGCTTTTCCAAATATCAATATTGATTTTCCCAAAAATCAAAGCCTTTTTCCCAAATCCATAGGTTCTCAAAACCTTTCCTCAAAATCATTTTCACAAATCCTTTTTTATAAATACATATATATAAAAGTTTTGAAAAAATCTTTAAATTAATTTGTACTTGTATAAATTCACCTTTATACTTCAAATACTTTCAAAAATCATTTTCTTCTGGCAATAGATTCAACAAGGGGAGTTTTCCATATACAACAAAGATGTATAACTTTGTTTAGCCCAAATAAATATTCAAATTTTGATTACTCTTTTGTAAAGTCATTCTCCATATTGCTTGCTTTCATAAAGTAAATTTTAATCATAGAAATATCAAATTTTCACTTTTATTCATTGTATATTTACCAAAATATACCTTTTTATTTTAGAAAACCATTTTACAGTTCTTATGCAAAATTTCAATATTAATTTCATCCCAAACCGTACGATGTACACATATCATCCGTACGCTATATCAATCTGATCGCTCACTCGATCACACAATTTCACTTCCGAACTAGTATCGTCCACCCGACTTCCTAGTGCGGACTCAGATCTGGTTCCTTGATCAGAAACCGTCATTCTCCTTGCATAGTCACAACCATGATAGAGAATATCCAGAACCAATCAAAAATCCATATCCAGGTTCGCCATCGAAAATCGAGCGAAAAATCCCAACTCGGATCGATAATACTATCTCGAAATCCTGTGCTCGAATCTGGATCAAATCACTATGCGAATAGAATAATATACGTACATCCTACGTATTTTTCTTCATTGATTATTAGTTAAATCAATTTTCTTTCTATTCACATTCCCACTTTGATCTTATTCACTTATTCACATTTGCCTTAATCCCCGTTCGGATTATCACTTCAATTCTTATCCCAGTTGGGTATTTACTCAATAACAGTTTGAACTCCGACCAATTTATATTTAGAAAATAGCTTGAATTTTTTTTTTTTTTAAAATAGATAAGTAGTTGAAAAATAATTATTAATTTGTAAAATGGCTGTAAATAGTTAAATAGTTCCAAAAGTAGTTATAAAATAAGCTTAAGATAGTTTTATGTTTAAAAAGAAAAGTGGTATGGTAAATAGTTTGGAAAATTAGATTTATATTAAAACATTTTATTTTGAAAATAGTCCAGAGTCAAACTGTTCAACTTCCCAATCTCCATTTCAATCAATTTCCCATTAAATTGATCCAGTCCCAATTCAAGTTGAATTATCCACAATTCAAATCAAATTCCATTTTGAACTAATTCAATTTAAATCTCAAATTTAAACCATCTCGAATTATATAAATTCGAGTTAAATTTTCAAATGTTGATTTATTCCCTTAATCCAATTAACATTTATTTTCAAATCAATTTCTTTAAACAATTTTATTTCTGAGTTCAATTCTCAAAATTCCATTTTAAATTATCTTTCTTAACTTATTTCAAAGTTCAAATAATAATTCAAACCCCTTTTAAAACAATTAAATCTTTGAAATTCAATTTATTACCCAAATTCAATCTTGGAACCAATCCTTAATCATTTCAGTTTACATGTTCATTTTAAACATTCAAATCTTAATGTTCAAAGTGATCCTCATTTTCTCAAATTTAATTTTTTTTTTTTATCTTTAAAATCAAAATTACTTAAGTAATTTCAAATTAAAGTTTAATTCCATTTAATTCCAATATTGGGATAGATATTACCCCAATCTATCATCCAATTTATTTAAAACATTCATCATCCACTACCCATTCCGAATCTCAAACCTATTCGAGATCACATATAGTTCCCTACCAAATCAACCCATTTAACTTTCCTAAGTTAAATCTCAATTTCATCTTGAAATTTCCAATTCAGGTTGTTTGTTCCAAACTTATTTAACTTCCTTTAAGTTAAATTCAATTTAACCTTGTCAAACTTACTCAGATTTGAATTCCCACTTCAAATTTTAAACTTCACATTAATAAATCTTATAAGTTCAAAAACTTATCACCTTGGGATTTCACATTACATTCCAAATTTAAAACTCAACATTTAGAGTTTATTTCAAACCATCCTTGATAGTATGTATATTCCTTATACATATTATTTCCTTTACACACCAAGTTATCCTTAAATTTTAGACCACCTTTGGTTTTTTTTTTTATTAAACAAATTCCTTTAAATTTTCAAACTACTCCTTATTTGAATCAAGCTCTTTCATTCAAATAATATTATTTATTATTTCTTTATCACTTTGAAACAATTTTCAAATTCTGGCCCAGATTTAAAACTTCACAATTTATATCATCTTCAGGTCCAATTTATATGTCATACCTGCCTAAACGTTTTACTTCCCTAAAACATTTCATCTTGCTTACTCCTTAAGAGCATTTCACAACAACCATTTATGATAATAACCAAGATTATCATATCTGGAAACTAATTCATTATTATCTTAGTTTTGAACTCTTTCCCAAATTCAAGATTTTAATTTCAGTTTGAATCCATTCCAAACTTATCTTTATTTAATTTCAATTTGATTGTATTACTATTACTACTTAATTCTTATTATTTTATTTATTTCCAATAATTTTTAACAACCAATAATTTAAACATTTATTAGTAAGAAATATTGCTTTATATATCAAAATATATTTTTACATAAAATCATTTAAAATCTTTATATACGAAAATAACAAGTACACTCTCTCATATATATTACACTCAACTCATTCTAGGGTACTATTGTCCCTATCCTTATGAGTACACCCACCAGAGCCAAGGTTCTCGCTTAACCTTTCAGCTCTGATACCAACTGTAACGACCCGGAATTTTCGATCCCGAAAATTCTAGATAGTTAGGAAAGAAGAAAAAGATAGAAGAAGAAGAAACAGAAACACAACACAGATTCTCACATTCGCAGCGGATAAAATATAATAATAAATAATAACAGTTTACAAAAGAATACTATATCTGTTAATTTTATTTTAATACATCAGAGTTATACATATACACACTGACTGGACATATACAAATCAACATATCCCAAATAAACAGGAAATATATCACAGCGGAAAACACTCCATACGTCCCTGTCATCCAGCTCGTCTCCCGAGCTCCTGAACGTCCTTACCTGAAAATCTGTAATACTCGGTCTGACCCGAGCATTACATCAAAATAACACCCGGGTCAGGCTGGAAACCAGCGTGAGTAAACTCATTTAACATGAAATTTCAATCCATAGAACTTATTTAAAACCCGGGGTAACTCGTACTTACTACACGTAAACAACTTATATAGACATTACTTATTCGCACAAGGCAATATTTAAGTATCCAACTTAGTTTAAATGGTCCATATTATCCAAATCTAGCCCATTGATTTCACATATCAATCTATACAAATTCGAAGTGGTTTCGGGTATTTACTAATACCCGACTCCGGACTCTCCGAATATATTATCATCTTAAAAATAAAGCTGTTTAAGTTGAATAGTTCCATTTATATTCAGAATTACATATTAACATTGTCATTCTATCACAGATAGACAACTATATTATCACAGTTTAACCCAAACATATCATGTCGAATATCACCACAAATCAGACAATTCCATGCATTCAACCATTCATAAGCAAGATTTATTTGCCACCCAACCTGACTAATTTAACACAAAATAAATTAACTACCTTCAAATCCTGCTTTATTTACATTAATTAATTTCAAACCAATCAATTAATCATCCATTAATTTCATCTTAATTAATCATACTTGATTAATTACTCCTTAATTACATTAAGTAATTAACCATTAATTAATTACACAAAAACTAACTATTCTTTAATCATTTAATCGTTCACATTAATTAATTAACCTTTAATTACTCACGTCAATTTATGATCCTTAAATCAGAAATTAATTAACCCTTTTAAACCTCTAATTACTTCATTAATTAATTATCCTTAATTTCGATAAGTGATTAACCTTAAATTTATTTCACGAATTGATTACACTTAATAAATAACAATCTTAATTAAGTGAAAATAAGTTCTATATTTAATTTCATTACTTCATTAGACCATTTAGAAATCAATTATATACTTAAGGATATATATATAATTTATTTCAAGACAAATCAGTTTACTTTGAATACACCTTTAAAACTTGGAACATTTTTACTTATAACTTGTCTAAACTCGTATTAAATAATTTACTGGGAAAAACTTATACGTTTAAAAATATTTTAAACTTGATTCAAAACTTGATTTGTTTTAAAAATTTAAACCAGTTACGGCTTCAACCGAGATAACTCGAGTCCATCCGCAGTAAAATACAAGTTTTTCGAACCTTTCCCGAGCAAAACTAAATCACTCTGTTAAAATTTGGAAACAAAAAAAAAACTTTCCCAGAGAATGACTCGACAATGAGCTCGAGCCCGGTACAAACTTCCCCGATTACACCTTCGAGTCCTTTCTCTTCCTCCACAATTTCAACCCCTGACACAATCCTGATATTTCGTGCACGTGCACGCCTGAATGAGGCAACTCCGCTCAACCTTCCGATCGCCAGCAAGTCGCCCCCGATACCCCTTCGCCACCGAACCATCCAGACCCCCCAAATGATCAGGAAATCAAATTCGAGTTCGAATGAACCCATCGACCTGCCTGCCACGAAATCATCTCCAGAAATCATCTCGAAACTCACATCACCAATCACGGTTATCGCTGCAACTCCGTCCTTGGCATCGCCTGACAACTACGCCACCATCCCCAGAGTTACGTGCCACTCGATGCATCCTAGGTGACGCCGTTCTCCATTTCCGAACACAACCCAATTTAGGGTTTAAAACTAAATCGACTACGTTCGTCAACTCTGGTGAATTATAAATCCAACCAGTATTTTTCTGATGATTTCCTATCTTCCAGCAAGCTTCGGTTACGATCACGAGATTTATCATCACCCCGATCACCAGAGTTTAACCAAAATAGGTTTCCCGTTCAACTCGCAAATTACCCCTTAAATCAAGACTAAAAATCTTGAAACTATTTTTAAAAATCATAGATTTTGATTACAAAACAGATTATATAAATAAATCAATAAACCATCCAAGTTGAATTTGGCCATACTTTTGAATTTTACTGTGCTTTTCTTCCTCCCAGTAAATTCATTTGTTATTTATATTTTAAAATATTTTTAGTATTAAGATCTAGCAAAGTTTAAACCATTTTGTTCAAACATCACAAGCTATAGAAGATTTTGGGGAAGGAAATTGAATTTTTTTCGATCTAGATTTAGAACCTGTAAGTTTTAAACAGAGGTGTGTATATATATATATACCTACTTGTATCCAGACACACGTACACAAATCTCCACATAATCAGACATGCAATCACATTTCATATTGATACAACATTTTCACAACCCACTCTCAAGTATGCAAACAAGATATAACGGTTATAAGATTTCATAAAAGTGGTTTACTCACCTGCTTTAGAAAAAGAACAGAGCTTTTTAAAACTCGAAACAGGCCTTTGAAACTGCTAACCATATCACTCTTTAATCTGATCTTCATTTAGGCTTTGAGTTGAATTTGTTATAAGGCTTCAGTAGTTAATGTGTTTACTGAGATGCTAAATTTCTTTGCAACGAAATGAAATGAGGCAGATAGATATGTGTGAACAAATATACAGGTTATTATATTTTTTTCCTTTTGGTACAAACATGTTCAGAGATTTTTATCTCTACTAGGGGCTGAAATAATGTACTAGAGATATAAACATTAAATGCTTGTCCTTCTTGTTTACAAACTCATCTTAATTTAAATTTTCGTATGTACTTAAGATAGTTGATATTTTCTTTTGCCTTGCTTTGCAAGCCTATGTTTACAAAAACTTTTAAGTTTTCACTTATCTGCCTACTTATGCTATTACTTTGTTTAGAGGTATTTTATGTGCATATATACTTTGTTCTGTTTGCTTTTAGATTTTGTTATTTGAATATTACTTATTTTCTCTTTTACTTTACTTTGCTTTATACTTTACATCCATAATATAAAATTGCTTTAGTTTAATTTATTCTTTCGATTAGTTATATATATATTGTTTTCTTTGGTCAATGATCTCATGCTTGACCAGAAATATTGTATGCTTGATATGGAACCTTGCATACTTGAACATTAAATGTCTGACATTGATAAAAAGGTATGGCGTGCTTGAGGTGATATTTGTTGTGCTTGCATTAATTAACAGTGTCATGTTTCATATCTCATACTTATCCCTTTCCAATGTTATGTACAAACTTACATACATCTTATTGTTTTTCCTATGTCTTATTTCATTCTAAAGTTTATATTCTTGAATGTATATTTATTTTCTTTTCTTTTAGCCTTGGTCTTAATGCTTGAAATTTCAATTTTTAACAGGTTAATAGAATTTGTTAATGTATTTAATTTATATTATTACATAACTATATAATTTATCTTATATATTTCTAGAATTATTTTATATGTTTATTTCATAATTTATTTCTATTTCTAACTTAAATACTCATTTTTAGCTTAAATACTTATTGCCTTGTATTTATATTTTAGATTTTATATTTATTTCAATAGTTGTGTCAATATCATATTCCTTAAGTCTATATATTTATTCTTAAACAATATATTTGTTTTTAAAACAGAAAGTTGTACTTTAACTAATTAAATTAAAATGTTTATTAAAATAATATTACCAAAATCCCGGATCGTCACATTACCAATGGATATTTTATCTTGAATTTAAAATGGTGAAATATATTATTTAGTTATTTATTTATCATCTCCAGCGATTTTATAATTCAAAC
This sequence comes from Allium fistulosum, assembly GCA_030737815.1. Lineage (NCBI taxonomy): Eukaryota > Viridiplantae > Streptophyta > Magnoliopsida > Asparagales > Amaryllidaceae > Allium > Allium fistulosum. The sequence goes on along the minus strand of CM060902.1, from coordinate 1,558,702,616 downwards.
GTTATCTACATTAGTTAATTACTCAATTATTTGATGCTAAAAAAAACGGATCGTCACAGAGTGAGAGCAGGGAAGAAAGAGGAGGTTGACGTTGTGAGGCAGCGCCTGGGTGCGTGGCAGTGTTCAACTGGGTGGGCAGGGTGATGCGGAGGCACGGCGGCAAGAGGGAAGTCATAAGTTGGAGGATGGGTGGTGCTTGGTAGGGCTAGAGTCGCGGTGGCGTGGCAGGGATGGGTATGGAGATAGTGTGGATGAGGTCAGGCAAGGACGAGGGAAAGCGTGCGCTGTTGTAGGCGGAGCTAATGTGGTCGTCGGAGAGGCCGAGTGCTGTGACAATGTGGAGGAAGTGGGTCTGGTTGTCAAGGCGAGCAGTCGGGATGTGTAACAGCCCAAAATTTTTGACGAAATTTTTATTTAAAATAAACATTTTGACATATTGTTTTGAATTTAAAAGTGTAAAACTTTGTTGAAACGGAAATTTAAACTTTACATTTTTTTTCTTTCTTCCGTAAAAATTACATCCGTTCTTAACGTTATATTTAACAATCAAATTTTATTAATTTTGGTAATAGCTATTTAAATTTTCGGTTTAAATAATACGTTATTTATTTAAAGAAACGTTTTTTGAATCAAATCCTAAATGGTTCGTTACTTTAGGCATTACGTTTTATAATTTCTCTTGCCTTTTTCCTTTGTCCATTTGTTTTTTTTTTATGCGTTGGCTTTACAAGTCATCTGCCGTTCATTTTATGATATTTGAAACCGTGCCTTACTTTGTCACGTGAGAATTAATTCTCTTTGCCTTCCGTTCATTCTTGCCATTCAAAAAAATTTAAGTAGAATTGAAAGCCTTAATTTTCTCTAACCGATTCAAAGCATTAAATCTGGCCTTCTCTCCACTAATCAGGTGAACAACTGTTATATTATTCCACGATTCACAAATTTCCATACTGCAATTTCATTTTCGCCTCCATCATAGTTCTCGTGAGCAACTCTGGGAGGTAAAGCAGCATCCCCTTTCCTTTCTTTTATTTTTGTATTTCAATGTTTGCATGTCCCCTGTTTATTCACTTTATCATTTGCCTACCCATGCCTTCACCAGTCCCTACGTATCCCATTCATCACCTGATCACCCAACCAACCCTTACCCTATACGCCACCACGCCTACGCCTGCCACCACCAGATCTACCCACTCCATCACCGAGACCAGGCAACTCATGCCAAGGCCGAGCCCTACCCCTGTCAGTCACCAGCCTCGTCACCACAGCCCATTCGCCTGACCACCTACCCCATTCGTCAGCCCCTACTCCATGCTATCCACCGAGATCTACCCCTGCCCAGACACCACCACCGAACCCCAGTTCGCCACCTCACCACCCACCAGCACCGCCTCCTACCCAGTCCACCACCACGCAAATCCCCACGCCATCATCTCTAACCCACCTCAACCCTCCTCACGCAGCTCATTCGAGCCTCTCCCCAAGCCGCATCTTTCCATCGATCTCAAGCCTCTTCCACCCGCGTGTCAGCCACCCAATGACCTGTGCCTTCACTTCTTTCGCCCGACAACCCAGTAGCTACTCCACCCATCTCCTAAATCGGTTATGTAAGTATATTTATATAAATAGTTTACTGTATTGTTGTATGTATATATGTTTTGGTTTTGCTGATTTTGGTTTATGATGTTATGTTTATATATATTATTTTATAAAGCTGTTTATATGTTTGGGACTGTACAAACTTGTTGTTTGTTATATATATATTTCCAGTTTATATAATTAGTACAATATAAAGTATATATATATGTGTGTTAGTATGGGTACGTGAGGTTATATATATTAGTAGGTTATTTTATTTACATATATTGTGTTCTGTTGTACAAAATTTTCAATTGTTCTATTATATATATATTTCGAAAGATTGTTTACTGGCTTGTTTTATATATATATATATATATTAATAAAAATGATTTTAAAGGTATGGGTTTAATTTAAAATATATATATACAGTGTAGCATTGCAGCATATAAGTACTGACCGGTCTTATCAAGGTCTACTTTACAGTAAAGGTTTTATATAGTATAAAGTTGTTTCTCTTCAAATTGCAGTTTGGATATGTGTTGCTTTTGTGTAAGTGTATATTTGTTTGTATATCGGGGTACCTATATTTCAATTTCCAATTTGTCTAAATTATTTATCTAATATGTGTATAAGTCTGTAAGTTATGTAGATACATTGATTTGTTACAGATTTTGAATTCTAACAAATGTTTTAAACTAAATATTGAATTTAATAAAGTAAAAATAATAATAATAATGTACATATTTTCAGTTTATATCAAAACTGATTCTAATTGCTTCATCGATCCTTATCTATCAGCTTTGTGGATTAATTCGTGCCAACCTTGCTTTGCTTTGAGATCAGTCAATTGAATTAGTCGATTGTCAAGTCCGTGATCCAATCTGTAGCTTGTCGTATTGTCCAATTTCTCTAGCCTCGGAAGGTGAGCAATCACTCACGATTAATGTTCTTATATTTATTAAATTTGATTTCAATTGAAATATCAATTGAAATATGCTGATGTTAGTTATTTACATTGTTATATATGTCATTACCTGTATATGTTCACCTATGACATCCGACACCATTATATGTTATTTATACTGATGTTATATGCCTGTTACTGTTGTTATATTATTATCATATCTGTTATCACTCTGCAAGTTCCCTGTTAGTATAGAATCACTATGGGTTGAAATGATACATACCCGAACGATCTTGTAGAATAGGAGAAAATCGTTATGGGTTGAAATGATAAACCCAAGCGATTTTCAATTGAATTGAATTTGGGATTTCGGGTTGAAAAGATATATACCCGAATATGTTTTAAATTGCGGATTGAAATGATAAATATCCGTATCACTTGACCATAGGATAGAAAATTATATACAGGCACCGTTGGTCTATATATAAACGTTTTGAAAATGATTTCTATGGTTTTGAAAAGAAATATATGGTTTTGATAAATATTGATTTTAAAGATTTATTAAAGTTGATTTAATAAAGTTGATAAATAATATGTTTAAGTATTTATTTAATATCTATAATTTCAAATATAGAATTTATAATGATTTGAAATTGATTGAAATTATATTTATTTAAGAATTATACTTAAATAAGTTTGATATAAAATGTATTGAATTTGAAATTTAAAGAAGTGATTTACAACTTGAAATTTGAAAAGGTGACTTAAATGGATATTTCAAACGTATAAATATTTAAATGAGATATTTGGTCTATTTAAATTGTAAATTTAAATTGTATTCAAATGTTATGGAAATGATTAAGTTAATATTTCAAACCTAAATAATTGTAAAGGGAATCTGATATGTATATAAATTTATCGAATTTAGTTTTGAAATGATGAATATTTAAAGCTTTGAAATATATTAAAATTGAAATGACTTATTTTATGGTTCAGATATGTATTTGAAATCGATAAATTGAAATGGTTTATTTAGAAGCTGAATCGAGTTGAAACTAATGATTTGAGATTTGATTAAATTAAATTTTTGGAATTCGAGTTAATTTGAATCGATTTGTGAAATTTGAGGAAACTAATTTATTTTATAACGAAATTTTATTATCTAAACTGTTTAAAAAGGAAAGTGTTATGATTGCCAAAATACTGTGATTTCCAGACTATGATTTCGAAAGCATTATAACTTTGGAAAGTAATATGATTTTGAAAATGGATATTTGAAGTGAAATGATATAGTATTAAATTGGGTTTTGGAAATGATAATGATTTTGGTTTAAAGTATAAACTATTTTGAAACGACCACGGTGCTATAATAACGATTGGTTGGCAAAGAGACCGGGATCAGATATGGACATACTCTCTGTCGATACCGAAAACCACTTTGACAACCGTGTACACGGTGGAGATTCCAGAATGAAGTAGGATGGTGGCGACGTTCTTAAGGTATGTTACGTGGACCCAACTCCCGTGAGTTGGCATAAGGTGGCTAAAACAGGAGCGATCTCGGACCAGTGAGGTAGCACCTCTTCTCGGACGCATTTCTTCGATATTATACTCTTACTTGTGATTTGACTAGATGGCCATCCTCCGATTTGGGAATGTTGTTCGAGGTGGAACGGTAGTGGCTGCTATGCGTATCCATCAGTCCGTGTGCGTAATTGGTATATCTACCCTGGCATTGCCTAGTTGTGCCGTGTCACCTACCATACCGAGCTTTACTACGATTATGATTTTAAGATCCGACCGCGTTAAGGTTCTCCATCCCCTTAACGCTATTTTCCGATATGATTATACTTTACTTATTTAGACACTATTATAATGGCGAATATTACTACATAGTAAATAGTTTAACGGACCCTTAGAGGATGGTCATCCCAAACATCCTTTAAGTTACTTGTATTCCAGTTGATATTTCACTTGAGTTAGATTTATTGAATATAAGAATGTTAATCCTAACTCGAGTGTTTTGTGTTTTGCTTTATGCTCGGGTCAGACTGAGTGATACAGCATTTGAGACTCACCTTTGGAGTTGGAGCTTCGCTTGGAGAACCAGCAATCTATCGATCCTGCTTTCAGTTATTCTGTTGATTCCAGTGATGTATTCAGATCTGGTATTTGATTATTGTATTGAGACATCTAGTGTATTCGAGACCTCTGTTGTATCTTGTTTAACTCTGTTATATATATAGTAGCTTCATGAACTACTATCCTTTTGTTTCCGCTGCATTATTGTTATATTACTCTGTGTCTGTGATCAGTAATTATTTTATTTACTGTATATGCTGAGTTTTGCCAAATTTAATTACAACGCGGTATTTTGAGCAATTCAACTCCGGCATGAGTGTCTACCTATACACTTATAATGGATGCGAATGGTTGAAAATATCGGGTCGTTACAGTTGGTATCAGAGCTTTGGCTTTGAGGCAAAACTCAGCATATGGAGTAGATTTATTTACAGAATCACTTTCGTTCGATTTTGAATCTTTTCCTCTTGATTCAAAATTCCTTTGAATTTTTGGAACGTTCCCTGCGGTTCCAAAATTCATTCTTGTCCCTCACTATTCATCTTCTTTTGATTTTGGAATATCACATAACTCCACTTCGAATGATCTTTATAGTAAATTGGCGGTCTCGCCAATATTCTAATTTTCTGGTAAAGGGGTGAAATTCCTTTATAATCAGCATCGATTAACCAGAGATTTATATCTATCCTTGGTTTAGAGGCTAATATCTTTTGTTATTCCAAACTTTATCTCTTGAGATCGAACGTAGATTTATCCCAGAAAAATCCACATTGATCTTATTCTTTAAGTCACGGTTGACCCGGTTAAGGTTGTCCGCGATTTATTTAAGTTTGTCCATCTCCCTACACTGTTATTTAATCATCTTGTCTTTTGTTCCAATCTGTCTTCCTAACGTTTTAATTGTACTTGTAAATCTATGTTTTGTTTTATATATGGTGTTGTTTGAGTTGTTGATGTTGATTTGGGTTTCCGATCGATTCGTCTGATCAACGCTATCGATAGGATTTCTAAAACACTCTGACAGAACAAACTGACACAATATTATAAAAAAAAATATTGGTTAATGAAATAAATTTTGATATATAATTTATGGAACTTAATAAATTGATTTAAATTGATAATTTGAAGTGATAATACTTTATTTATCATTTGTTGTTCTACAAATGAATTTATAAATAGTTGTTTATAAATTTATTTGGGAACTGAAATTAAAACAAGAAAGTTAAAGAATTTAATTTCCGATGGTTTCAAACCTTGTGTTTAAAATTTTTAAAGGGATATTATTTAAAGTATTTTGAATAAAAATTTGTCTCTAAAGGATTTTAAAGTTTAAAAATTTTAGTGCTCTTCTCTTTGTCGCTGGAAAATAATTTCGGTGATGACTGCAGCATCATCGACGTTCATTTTCGAGTTTCGAAGTGAAGAAACCATTTTGTAGTCTTGCTACAGCTTTGTTTTGGAAAATCTAATTGATTTGAATTTCTAAAATATGACTGGATTATAATATATATATATATATATGATTTAAATTTGATTTAACATATTAGGTATATATAATTACTTATCTCCAAATGGTTTGAAGATGTTCGAAGATTCAAATTCTTAAATTTTATCTTGAAGAATAATTTCAATTATAAGAAGAAAAAATCAAAAATTTGGATAAATGATTCAAAATTGAGATAATTGAGTTGGAAAGTTTTATTTGTATAACACACGATTTCATTCCAATATAACTTACCTAAATTACACAGAAGTTGAATATGAAATTGGATAATATACAATATATAAAAAAAGGATTTTTATAAATAAAATTTGAGTGGTTATAATACATGTTATACACTTAAATTTTAGTTATAAAAGATTAACAAGAGGTAAATAGTGAAAAAGGAATTTAAAGAGATTTTATTTAAATAACTTAATAATCAAATTTGATTTTATATGGAACCTTAAGTCTAACCTAGGAATTTTAATAAAGGTTATTTCCTGAAATGAATATGTTGTATAATAAGTATCTTTGAATAGATAAAATAAAATACATTTGAATTGGACATTTTGTAATAAAGTTTATTTAACTTGAAATCATAGTTTAATTGATGTCTAAATGAATAAATGTGTAAAGAAATTAGATTGTTATATTTGCTATATAAATATTTTATTTATGAAATAGATATGTTTTGAAAAATGAATAATTATGATTTAAATAGTTAAAATGTATTTTAACATCACTAAAACTTGATAATTGAGGATTTGGTTTTCAAATGGAATTTTAAGTGTAACTTATTAAAGGAATATCTATTTGTGAAATGGGTATTTCAAATAAAGTGTTAGGTTAAGTGTTAAATTAAGAGCTAACTAAAATAGTGAACTTTTGAATTAATAAATGAAGTATAGTTTAATTTGGATATTCCATTCATAAAAGTTTGTTTTAATAAGTCATAAGTTAAATGATATCCAAATGAATATTCTAGAATAAAACTGATTTGAAATATTAATATATCTACTTAGCATTTTATAAGTGTTGCTATTTTGAAAATACAATGTTTTGGAAATTTTATAATTGAACGAACTTAGAAATGCTACAACTTTAAAAAGAATATTATTTGACCTTGAATTAAAATGGTTTAAAGGAAGATTATTTTAAAAGAGGTGTTATGATTTTCTAAGTATTTTGTACTTTTAAGAATAACATTTCCAAAGTGTTATTCGTTTTGGTCGTAGAGGAAAGCTTTCTTCTAGATTTGTAGGTCCTTTCCGCATTTTGGAAGAATTGGCTCTCTTGCTTATCGTCTGGATTTGCCCGAGAAATTTTCTGGGGTATACAATGTCTTTCATGTATCTCATCTTCGTCGCTATCTACATGATACATCTCTTATTATTCAGCCTTCCGCTCTTGATAGTTTGGATATTGAGCCAAATCTGACTGTTGAGAGGAAGCCACTTCGTATCGTCGATCGAGGTACGAAGCAGCTAAGAAGAAAATCTGTCAACCTGGTCAAAGTGCAGTGGAGCACTGATGAACGGGATTGCACCTGGGAGACGGAGGAGAGCATTCGTGCTTCAAATCCGGAACTGTTTAATTCAGGTACTTTTGCTATTTTGTCTTATCTTTCTTTCTTTCCTTTTTCGTTCCTTTTCGAGGACGAAAAGTTTTGAGTGGGGAGAGTGTAACAGCCTAAAATTTTTGACGAAATTTTTATTTAAAATAAACATTTTGACATATTGTTTTGAATTTAAAAGTGTAAAACTTTGTTGAAACGGAAATTTAAACTTTACATTTTTTTTCTTTCTTCCGTAAAAATTACATCTGTTCTTAACGTTATATTTAACAATCAAATTTTATTAATTTTGGTAATAGCTATTTAAATTTTCGGTTTAAATAATACGTTATTTATTTAAAGAAACGTTTTTTGAATCAAATCCTAAATGGTTCGTTACTTCAGGCATTACGTTTTATAATTTCTCTTGCCTTTTTCCTTTGTCCATTTGTTTTTTTTTATGCGTTGGCTTTACAAGTCATCTGCCGTTCATTTTATGATATTTGAAACCGTGCCTTACTTTGTCACGTGAGAATTAATTCTCTTTGCCTTCCGTTCATTCTTGCCATTCAAAAAATTTTAAGTAGAATTGAAAGCCTTAATTTTCTCTAACCGATTCAAAGCATTAAATCTGGCCTTCTCTCCACTAATCAGGTGAACAACTGTTATATTATTCCACGATTCACAAATTTCCATACTGCAATTTCATTTTCACCTCCATCATAGTTCTCGTGAGCAACTCTGGGAGGTAAAGCAGCATCCCCTTTCCTTTCTTTTATTTTTGTATTTCAATGTTTGCCTGTCCCCTGTTTATTCACTTTATCATTTGCCTACCCATGCCTTCACCAGTCCCTACGTATCCCATTCATCACCTGATCACCCAACCAACCCTTACCCTATACGCCACCACGCCTACGCCTGCCACCACCAGATCTACCCACTCCATCACCGAGACCAGGCAACTCATGACAAGGCCGAGCCCTACCCCTGTCAGTCACCAGCCTCGTCACCACAGCCCATTCGCCTGACCACCTACCCCATTCGTCATCCCCTACTCCATGCTATCCACCGAGATCTACCCCTGCCCAGACACCACCACCGAACCCCAGTTCGCCACCTCACCACCCACCAGCACCGCCTCCTACCCAGTCCACCACCACGCAAATCCCCACGCCATCATCTCTAACCCACCTCAACCCTCCTCACGCAGCTCATTCGAGCCTCTCCCCAAGCCGCATCTTTCCATCGATCTCAAGCCTCTTCCACCCGCGTGTCAGCCACCCAATGACCTGTGCATTCACTTCTTTCGCCCGACAACCCAGTAGCTACTCCACCCATCTCCTAAATCGGTTATGTAAGTATATTTATATAAATAGTTTACTGTATTGTTGTATGTATATATGTTTTGGTTTTGCTGATTTTGGTTTATGATGTTATGTTTATATATATTATTTTATAAAGCTGTTTATATGTTTGGGACTGTACAAACTTGTTGTTTGTTATATATATATTTCCAGTTTATATAATTAGTACAATATAAAGTATATATATATGTGTGTTAGTATGGGTACGTGAGGTTATATATATTAGTAGGTTATTTTATTTACATATATTGTGTTCTGTTGTACAAAATTTTCAATTGTTCTATTATATATATATTTCGAAAGATTGTTTACTGGCTTGTTTTATATATATATATATATATATTAATAAAAATGATTTTAAAGGTATGGGTTTAATTTAAAATATATATATACAGTGTAGCATTGCAGCATATAAGTACTGGCCGGTCTTATCAAGGTCTACTTTACAGTAAAGGTTTTATATAGTATAAAGTTGTTTCTCTTCAAATTGCAGTTTGGATATGTGTTGCTTTTGTGTAAGTGTATATTTGTTTGTATATCGGGGTACCTATATTTCAATTTCCAATTTGTCTAAATTATTTATCTAATATGTGTATAAGTCTGTAAGTTATGTAGATACATTGATTTGTTACAGATTTTGAATTCTAACAAATGTTTTAAACTAAATATTGAATTTAATAAAGTAAAAATAATAATAATAATGTACATATTTTCAGTTTATATCAAAACTGATTCTAATTGCTTCATCGATCCTTATCTATCAGCTTTGTGGATTAATTCGTGCCAACCTTGCTTTGCTTTGAGATCAGTCAATTGAATTAGTCGATTGTCAAGTCCGTGATCCAATCTGTAGCTTGTCGTATTGTCCAATTTCTCTAGCCTCGGAAGGTGAGCAATCACTCGCGATTAATGTTCTTATATTTATTAAATTTGATTTCAATTGAAATATCAATTGAAATATGCTGATGTTAGTTATTTACATTGTTATATATGTCATTACCTGTATATGTTCACCTATGACATCCGACACAATTATCTGTTATTTATACTGATGTTATATGCCTGATACTGTTGTTGTATTATTATCATATCTGTTATCACTCTGCAAGTTCCCTGTTAGTATAGAATCACTATGGGTTGAAATGATACATACCCGAACGATCTTGTAGAATAGGAGAAAATCGTTATGGGTTGAAATGATAAACCCAAGCGATTTTCAATTGAATTGAATTTGGGATTTCGGGTTGAAAAGATATATACCCGAATATGTTTTAAATTGCGGATTGAAATGATAAATATCCGTATCACTTGACCATAGGATAGAAAATTATATACAGGCACCGTTGGTCTATATATAAACGTTTTGAAAATGATTTCTATGGTTTTGAAAAGAAATATATGGTTTTGATAAATATTGATTTTAAAGATTTATTAAAGTTGATTTAATAAAGTTGATAAATAATATGTTTAAGTATTTATTTAATATCTATAATTTCAAATATAGAATTTATAATGATTTGAAATTGATTGAAATTATATTTATTTAAGAATTATACTTAAATAAGTTTGATATAAAATGTATTGAATTTGAAATTTAAAGAAGTGATTTACAACTTGAAATTTGAAAAGGTGACTTAAATGGATATTTCAAACGTATAAATATTTAAATGAGATATTTGGTCTATTTAAATTGTAAATTTAAATTGTATTCAAATGTTATGGAAATGATTAAGTTAATATTTCAAACCTAAATAATTGTAAAGGGAATCTGATATGTATATAAATTTATCGAATTTAGTTTTGAAATGATGAATATTTAAAGCTTTGAAATATATTAAAATTGAAATGACTTATTTTATGGTTCAGATATGTATTTGAAATCGATAAATTGAAATGGTTTATTTAGAAGCTGAATCGAGTTGAAACTAATGATTTGAGATTTGATTAAATTAAATTTTTGGAATTCGAGTTAATTTGAATCGATTTGTGAAATTTGAGGAAACTAATTTATTTTATAACGAAATTTTATTATCTAAACTGTTTAAAAAGGAAAGTGTTATGATTGCCAAAATACTGTGATTTCCAGACTATGATTTCGAAAGCATTATAACTTTGGAAAGTAATATGATTTTGCAAAATGGATATTTGAAGTGAAATGATATAGTATTAAATTGGGTTTTGGAAATGATAATGATTTTGGTTTAAAGTATAAACTATTTTGAAACGACCACGGTGCTATAATAACGATTGGTTGGCAAAGAGACCGGGATCGGATATGGACATACTCTCTGTCGATACCGAAAACCACTTTGACAACCGTGTACACGGTGGAGATTCCAGAATGAAGTAGGATGGTGGCGACGTTCTTAAGGTATGTTACGTGGACCCAACTCCCGTGAGTTGGCATAAGGTGGCTAAAACAGGAGCGATCTCGGACCAGTGAGGTAGCACCTCTTCTCGGACGCATTTCTTCGATATTATACTCTTACTTGTGATTTGACTAGATGGCCATCCTCCGATTTGGGAATGTTGTTCGAGGTGGAACGGTAGTGGCTGCTATGCGTATCCATCAGTCCGTGTGCGTAATTGGTATATCTACCCTGGCATTGCCTAGTTGTGCCGTGTCACCTACCATACCGAGCTTTACTACGATTATGATTTTAAGATCCGACCGCGTTAAGGTTCTCCATCCCCTTAACGCTATTTTCCCATATGATTATACTTTACTTATTTAGACACTATTATAATGGCGAATATTACTACATAGTAAATAGTTTAACGGACCCTTAGAGGATGGTCATCCCAAACATCCTTTAAGTTACTTGTATTCCAGTTGATATTTCACTTGAGTTAGATTTATTGAATATAAGAATGTTAATCCTAACTCGAGTGTTTTGTGTTTTGCTTTACGCTCGGGTCAGACTGAGTGATACAGCATTTGAGACTCACCTTTGGAGTTGGAGCTTCGCTTGGAGAACCAGCAATCTATCGATCCTGCTTTCAGTTATTCTGTTGATTCCAGTGATGTATTCAGATCTGGTATTTGATTATTGTATTGAGACATCTAGTGTATTCGAGACCTCTGTTGTATCTTGTTTAACTCTGTTATATATATAGTAGCTTCATGAACTACTATCCTTTTGTTTCCGCTGCATTATTGTTATATTACTCTGTGTCTGTGATCAGTAATTATTTTATTTACTGTATATGCTGAGTTTTGCCAAATTTAATTACAACGCGGTATTTTGAGCAATTCAACTCCGGCATGAGTGTCTACCTATACACTTATAATGGATGCGAATGGTTGAAAATATCGGGTCGTTACAGTTGGTATCAGAGCTTTGGCTTTGAGGCAAAACTCAGCATATGGAGTAGATTTATTTACAGAATCACTTTCGTTCGATTTTGAATCTTTTCCTCTTGATTCAAAATTCCTTTGAATTTTTGGAACGTTCCCTGCGGTTCCAAAATTCATTCTTGTCCCTCACTATTCATCTTCTTTTGATTTTGGAATATCACATAACTCCACTTCGAATGATCTTTATAGTAAATTGGCGGTCTCGCCAATATTCTAATTTTCTGGTAAAGGGGTGAAATTCCTTTATAATCAGCATCGATTAACCAGAGATTTATATCTATCCTTGGTTTAGAGGCTAATATCTTTTGTTATTCCAAACTTTATCTCTTGAGATCGAACGTAGATTTATCCCAGAAAAATCCACATTGATCTTATTCTTTAAGTCACGGTTGACCCGGTTAAGGTTGTCCGCGATTTATTTAAGTTTGTCCATCTCCCTACACTGTTATTTAATCATCTTGTCTTTTGTTCCAATCTGTCTTCCTAACGTTTTAATTGTACTTGTAAATCTATGTTTTGTTTTATATATGGTGTTGTTTGAGTTGTTGATGTTGATTTGGGTTTCCGATCGATTCGTCTGATCAACGCTATCGATAGGATTTCTAAAACACTCTGACAGAACAAACTGACACAATATTATAAAAAAAAATATTGGTTAATGAAATAAATTTTGATATATAATTTATGGAACTTAATAAATTGATTTAAATTGATAATTTGAAGTGATAATACTTTATTTATCATTTGTTGTTCTACAAATGAATTTATAAATAGTTGTTTATAAATTTATTTGGGAACTGAAATTAAAACAAGAAAGTTAAAGAATTTAATTTCCGATGGTTTCAAACCTTGTGTTTAAAATTTTTAAAGGGATATTATTTAAAGTATTTTGAATAAAAATTTGTCTCTAAAGGATTTTAAAGTTTAAAAATTTTAGTGCTCTTCTCTTTGTCGCTGGAAAATAATTTCGGTGATGACTGCAGCATCATCGACGTTCATTTTCGAGTTTCGAAGTGAAGAAACCATTTTGTAGTCTTGCTACAGCTTTGTTTTGGAAAATCTAATTGATTTGAATTTCTAAAATATGACTGGATTATAATATATATATATATATATATGATTTAAATTTGATTTAACATATTAGGTATATATAATTACTTATCTCCAAATGGTTTGAAGATGTTCGAAGATTCAAATTCTTAAATTTTATCTTGAAGAATAATTTCAATTATAAGAAGAAAAAATCAAAAATTTGGATAAATGATTCAAAATTGAGATAATTGAGTTGGAAAGTTTTATTTGTATAACACACGATTTCATTCCAATATAACTTACCTAAATTACACAGAAGTTGAATATGAAATTGGATAATATACAATATATAAAAAAAGGATTTTTATAAATAAAATTTGAGTGGTTATAATACATGTTATACACTTAAATTTTAGTTATAAAAGATTAACAAGAGGTAAATAGTGAAAAAGGAATTTAAAGAGATTTTATTTAAATAACTTAATAATCAAATTTGATTTTATATGGAACCTTAAGTCTAACCTAGGAATTTTAATAAAGGTTATTTCCTGAAATGAATATGTTGTATAATAAGTATCTTTGAATAGATAAAATAAAATACATTTGAATTGGACATTTTGTAATAAAGTTTATTTAACTTGAAATCATAGTTTAATTGATGTCTAAATGAATAAATGTGTAAAGAAATTAGATTGTTATATTTGCTATATAAATATTTTATTTATGAAATAGATATGTTTTGAAAAATGAATAATTATGATTTAAATAGTTAAAATGTATTTTAACATCACTAAAACTTGATAATTGAGGATTTGGTTTTCAAATGGAATTTTAAGTGTAACTTATTAAAGGAATATCTATTTGTGAAATGGGTATTTCAAATAAAGTGTTAGGTTAAGTGTTAAATTAAGAGCTAACTAAAATAGTGAACTTTTGAATTAATAAATGAAGTATAGTTTAATTTGGATATTCCATTCATAAAAGTTTGTTTTAATAAGTCATAAGTTAAATGATATCCAAATGAATATTCTAGAATAAAACTGATTTGAAATATTAATATATCTACTTAGCATTTTATAAGTGCTGCTATTTTGAAAATACAATGTTTTGGAAATTTTATAATTGAACGAACTTAGAAATGCTACAACTTTAAAAAGAATATTATTTGACCTTGAATTAAAATGGTTTAAAGGAAGATTATTTTAAAAGAGGTGTTATGATTTTCTAAGTATTTTGTACTTTTAAGAATAACATTTCCAAAGTGTTATTCGTTTTGGTCGTAGAGGAAAGCTTTCTTCTAGATTTGTAGGTCCTTTCCGCATTTTGGAAGAATTGGCTCTCTTGCTTATCGTCTGGATTTGCCCGAGAAATTTTCTGGGGTATACAATGTCTTTCATGTATCTCATCTTCGTCGCTATCTACATGATACATCTCTTATTATTCAGCCTTCCGCTCTTGATAGTTTGGATATTGAGCCAAATCTGACTGTTGAGAGGAAGCCACTTCGTATCGTCGATCGAGGTACGAAGCAGCTAAGAAGAAAATCTGTCAACCTGGTCAAAGTGCAGTGGAGCACTGATGAACGGGATTGCACCTGGGAGACGGAGGAGAGCATTCGTGCTTCAAATCCGGAACTGTTTATTTCAGGTACTTTTGCTATTTTGTCTTATCTTTCTTTCTTTCCTTTTTCGTTCCTTTTCGAGGACAAAAAGTTTTGAGTGGGGAGAGTGTAACAGCCTAAAATTTTTGACGAAATTTTTATTTAAAATAAACATTTTGACATATTGTTTTGAATTTAAAAGTGTAAAACTTTGTTGAAACGGAAATTTAAACTTTACATTTTTTTTCTTTCTTCCGTAAAAATTACATCTGTTCTTAACGTTATATTTAACAATCAAATTTTATTAATTTTGGTAATAGCTATTTAAATTTTCGGTTTAAATAATACGTTATTTATTTAAAGAAACGTTTTTTGAATCAAATCCTAAATGGTTCGTTACTTCAGGCATTACGTTTTATAATTTCTCTTGCCTTTTTCCTTTGTCCATTTGTTTTTTTTTATGCGTTGGCTTTACAAGTCATCTGCCGTTCATTTTATGATATTTGAAACCGTGCCTTACTTTGTCACGTGAGAATTAATTCTCTTTGCCTTCCGTTCATTCTTGCCATTCAAAAAATTTTAAGTAGAATTGAAAGCCTTAATTTTCTCTAACCGATTCAAAGCATTAAATCTGGCCTTCTCTCCACTAATCAGGTGAACAACTGTTATATTATTCCACGATTCACAAATTTCCATACTGCAATTTCATTTTCACCTCCATCATAGTTCTCGTGAGCAACTCTGGGAGGTAAAGCAGCATCCCCTTTCCTTTCTTTTATTTTTGTATTTCAATGTTTGCCTGTCCCCTGTTTATTCACTTTATCATTTGCCTACCCATGCCTTCACCAGTCCCTACGTATCCCATTCATCACCTGATCACCCAACCAACCCTTACCCTATACGCCACCACGCCTACGCCTGCCACCACCAGATCTACCCACTCCATCACCGAGACCAGGCAACTCATGACAAGGCCGAGCCCTACCCCTGTCAGTCACCAGCCTCGTCACCACAGCCCATTCGCCTGACCACCTACCCCATTCGTCAGCCCCTACTCCATGCTATCCACCGAGATCTACCCCTGCCCAGACACCACCACCGAACCCCAGTTCGCCACCTCACCACCCACCAGCACCGCCTCCTACCCAGTCCACCACCACGCAAATCCCCACGCCATCATCTCTAACCCACCTCAACCCTCCTCACGCAGCTCATTCGAGCCTCTCCCCAAGCCGCATCTTTCCATCGATCTCAAGCCTCTTCCACCCGCGTGTCAGCCACCCAATGACCTGTGCCTTCACTTCTTTCGCCCGACAACCCAGTAGCTACTCCACCCATCTCCTAAATCGGTTATGTAAGTATATTTATATAAATAGTTTACTGTATTGTTGTATGTATATATGTTTTGGTTTTGCTGATTTTGGTTTATGATGTTATGTTTATATATATTATTTTATAAAGCTGTTTATATGTTTGGGACTGTACAAACTTGTTGTTTGTTATATATATATTTCCAGTTTATATAATTAGTACAATATAAAGTATATATATATGTGTGTTAGTATGGGTACGTGAGGTTATATATATTAGTAGGTTATTTTATTTACATATATTGTGTTCTGTTGTACAAAATTTTCAATTGTTCTATTATATATATATTTCGAAAGATTGTTTACTGGCTTGTTTTATATATATATATATATATATATTAATAAAAATGATTTTAAAGGTATGGGTTTAATTTAAAATATATATATACAGTGTAGCATTGCAGCATATAAGTACTGGCCGGTCTTATCAAGGTCTACTTTACAGTAAAGGTTTTATATAGTATAAAGTTGTTTCTCTTCAAATTGCAGTTTGGATATGTGTTGCTTTTGTGTAAGTGTATATTTGTTTGTATATCGGGGTACCTATATTTCAATTTCCAATTTGTCTAAATTATTTATCTAATATGTGTATAAGTCTGTAAGTTATGTAGATACATTGATTTGTTACAGATTTTGAATTCTAACAAATGTTTTAAACTAAATATTGAATTTAATAAAGTAAAAATAATAATAATAATGTACATATTTTCAGTTTATATCAAAACTGATTCTAATTGCTTCATCGATCCTTATCTATCAGCTTTGTGGATTAATTCGTGCCAACCTTGCTTTGCTTTGAGATCAGTCAATTGAATTAGTCGATTGTCAAGTCCGTGATCCAATCTGTAGCTTGTCGTATTGTCCAATTTCTCTAGCCTCGGAAGGTGAGCAATCACTCGCGATTAATGTTCTTATATTTATTAAATTTGATTTCAATTGAAATATCAATTGAAATATGCTGATGTTAGTTATTTACATTGTTATATATGTCATTACCTGTATATGTTCACCTATGACATCCGACACAATTATCTGTTATTTATACTGATGTTATATGCCTGATACTGTTGTTGTATTATTATCATATCTGTTATCACTCTGCAAGTTCCCTGTTAGTATAGAATCACTATGGGTTGAAATGATACATACCCGAACGATCTTGTAGAATAGGAGAAAATCGTTATGGGTTGAAATGATAAACCCAAGCGATTTTCAATTGAATTGAATTTGGGATTTCGGGTTGAAAAGATATATACCCGAATATGTTTTAAATTGCGGATTGAAATGATAAATATCCGTATCACTTGACCATAGGATAGAAAATTATATACAGGCACCGTTGGTCTATATATAAACGTTTTGAAAATGATTTCTATGGTTTTGAAAAGAAATATATGGTTTTGATAAATATTGATTTTAAAGATTTATTAAAGTTGATTTAATAAAGTTGATAAATAATATGTTTAAGTATTTATTTAATATCTATAATTTCAAATATAGAATTTATAATGATTTGAAATTGATTGAAATTATATTTATTTAAGAATTATACTTAAATAAGTTTGATATAAAATGTATTGAATTTGAAATTTAAAGAAGTGATTTACAACTTGAAATTTGAAAAGGTGACTTAAATGGATATTTCAAACGTATAAATATTTAAATGAGATATTTGGTCTATTTAAATTGTAAATTTAAATTGTATTCAAATGTTATGGAAATGATTAAGTTAATATTTCAAACCTAAATAATTGTAAAGGGAATCTGATATGTATATAAATTTATCGAATTTAGTTTTGAAATGATGAATATTTAAAGCTTTGAAATATATTAAAATTGAAATGACTTATTTTATGGTTCAGATATGTATTTGAAATCGATAAATTGAAATGGTTTATTTAGAAGCTGAATCGAGTTGAAACTAATGATTTGAGATTTGATTAAATTAAATTTTTGGAATTCGAGTTAATTTGAATCGATTTGTGAAATTTGAGGAAACTAATTTATTTTATAACGAAATTTTATTATCTAAACTGTTTAAAAAGGAAAGTGTTATGATTGCCAAAATACTGTGATTTCCAGACTATGATTTCGAAAGCATTATAACTTTGGAAAGTAATATGATTTTGAAAATGGATATTTGAAGTGAAATGATATAGTATTAAATTGGGTTTTGGAAATGATAATGATTTTGGTTTAAAGTATAAACTATTTTGAAACGACCACGGTGCTATAATAACGATTGGTTGGCAAAGAGACCGGGATCGGATATGGACATACTCTCTGTCGATACCGAAAACCACTTTGACAACCGTGTACACGGTGGAGATTCCAGAATGAAGTAGGATGGTGGCGACGTTCTTAAGGTATGTTACGTGGACCCAACTCCCGTGAGTTGGCATAAGGTGGCTAAAACAGGAGCGATCTCGGACCAGTGAGGTAGCACCTCTTCTCGGACGCATTTCTTCGATATTATACTCTTACTTGTGATTTGACTAGATGGCCATCCTCCGATTTGGGAATGTTGTTCGAGGTGGAACGGTAGTGGCTGCTATGCGTATCCATCAGTCCGTGTGCGTAATTGGTATATCTACCCTGGCATTGCCTAGTTGTGCCGTGTCACCTACCATACCGAGCTTTACTACGATTATGATTTTAAGATCCGACCGCGTTAAGGTTCTCCATCCCCTTAACGCTATTTTCCGATATGATTATACTTTACTTATTTAGACACTATTATAATGGCGAATATTACTACATAGTAAATAGTTTAACGGACCCTTAGAGGATGGTCATCCCAAACATCCTTTAAGTTACTTGTATTCCAGTTGATATTTCACTTGAGTAAGATTTATTGAATATAAGAATGTTAATCCTGACTCGAGTGTTTTGTGTTTTGCTTTACGCTCGGGTCAGACTGAGTGATACAGCATTTGAGACTCACCTTTGGAGTTGGAGCTTCGCTTGGAGAACCAGCAATCTATCGATCCTGCTTTCAGTTATTCTGTTGATTCCAGTGATGTATTCAGATCTGGTATTTGATTATTGTATTGAGACATCTAGTGTATTCGAGACCTCTGTTGTATCTTGTTTAACTCTGTTATATATATAGTAGCTTCATGAACTACTATCCTTTTGTTTCCGCTGCATTATTGTTGTATTACTCTGTGTTTGTGATCAGTAATTATTTTATTTACTGTATATGCTGAGTTTTGCCAAATTTTAATTACAACGCGGTATTTTGAGCAATTCAACTCCGGCATGAGTGTTTACCTATACACTTATAATGGATGCGAATGGTTGAAAATATCGGGTCGTTACAGGATGGTGTTTTGAGGCACGCAGGTGGTTGCGTGAGTTTCAAGGTGGATCTGGGAGAATGGTGGAGCAAGAGAAAATGTAAGAGGAAGGAGAGTATGAAAAGTGACAGACAATTAAAAGGAAAGTAAGAAGAAGCGTTGAATAGGCTGATATGAAATAAATATTATTCTCAGCAGTTTGAAAGTAAACAGTAAATATCAAAAGTCACCTATTTTCAAAATAGCGAATATAAATGCAACAGCTGGAAAGATTAAAAGCACGGCTCTTCGATTCAGAAGAATAGTCAAAACGACTTATTTTTGTGTGTTCCCGGTGCAGGTTTCGAAATTTTGAAACGCACATAAAACTAAAGGTCACGAATCCATACCGAATATCCGTTTCACGGTTTCCGCTGTGTATCGGATTCCAAAACCCAAAAATAAATATATCGTAAAGATCGACACGGCGAGACGATCAAAACGGTATACAGATATTGATGGTACGATTGAATCATAAAAGTTCGAATTTTCTATTAGCGGAAAGTGCAAGAAAACACTGAAAAATAAGATCGACGGAGCCAAAGAATTCCGAATTTGGAAAAACGACAAACTGACATCTTGCTCAGAAGATGGTTTAGAATTTTTCTATGTAAAAATATTTAGGTTTCGGAAACATTTTATTTTCATCGCTTTTTAACTGATTGAATTGAAGTGAATTTACACGCGAAATAAACTTTCAAATTTTCGGACGAAAATTTACCAGTTGCTATGTTTAACTAGACGCATTTCAAATATCAAATTTATATTTCAAAATTTTATCGTTTTAAAATTTCACAAAATTTCAACTAATTACGTTATTAAAACAGTTGAAATTTACGGGTCGTTACACTCTCCCCCACTCAAAAATTTTCGTCCCCGAAAAGGAACGAGGTAGGAGAATAGAAACAACCAGAAAGAAAACAGATTGAAAGCAAAATAAAACAATTAGTTTAAACCGTATAAATTTCAGTTTACCTTAATTAATACTCAATATTTGATTTAAAATTCAGGGTATTTCAATAAGTTGATTTAATTCTAATTTATTAATGTTTGATACCAAAAGATTTCTTCAAAACAAATTTTTTATTTTATTTATCTCATTTATTCATTGTTTTATTATCCAATTATCCTTTATTAACAATTTCTAAAATCATAAACTTGAATAGTCTTTTATGATAATCATATTTTTTCAGCAATTTAAATTCTTCTTTATTCCATATTATTGTTAATTTTATTCTACTTAACATATCTTATTACATGTATTTAAACCATATAAATTAATTTAAACCATAAAGGTTTTGATTTAAATTAATTTATATTCACTAATCGCTTTTAAATTCAAGGTATTTTCATAGGTTGACCCAATTTCAATTTATTCATTCTTTCAAAACAAATTTATTAATTCTTTCAAAAAAAATTATTTCATTATTAATTGAGTTTACTTATTATCCTATCTAACTCTATTAACATCTTAATAATCAAAATTTAGTGTATAACATTTATTATAAACACTCAAATTTTATTTATAAAATCATTTTATATTGTATATTATCTAATTACATTTTAACTTCTGAATAATTTAGGTAAGTTGTATTAGAATGCAGTTGAACAATATACAAATAAAATTTTCCCAACTCAATTATTCAAGTTTAAATATTTATTCCAAATTTTTGTTTTATTCATAATCAAAATCATCCTTTAACAAAATTTAAGCATTAGATTTCCGATTAACTTTAAACAATTTAAGGATATATATAATATATTTATATCAAATTAAATTTAAATTTTAAAATAAGATGCCCATATATATGTATATAAAACAAATTATACTGAAGAAATTCAAATCAAAATATTTTTCAAAACGAACCGTAGCAAAGCTACAGAATAGTATCTCCACTTCGAAACTCGAAAATGAATGTCGATGATGCGGCCGCCATCACCGAAATTATTTTCCAGCGACAAAGAGAAGAGCACTGATTTAATCAATTAAAATTCTTTGAAAACCATTTCTATTCGAAAATCTTTTATATAATATGCATTAAAAATTTAAACCCAAAGTTGGAAATCACCGGAAACCAATAAATTCTCAAATTTCTGAATTAAATTCATTTCGAATTCCAATCAATTTATAACCAAGTTTATAAATTCATTTATATATATTTATGCAATAGTCAATGGTTTACAAAACAATAAATGAAAATCAAATATTATTATTTCTGACAACAAATTCATTAACAATTTAATTTCAGAAAACTTATATTTATATATAATATAATCATATAAAACTTTTATTTTATTTATCAAATTTGAAAACGATATTTTAAAATTAAATTTCAATACACTTCCTCACTTAATGATACAATAATGGATTTCAAAGCAAGGATAGGGATTCAAATTTTTTTGATAGACTCAAATCAAAGAGAATTTCGATTCGAAGATAGGTTTGAACAAAGACGCGATGATTAAATAACAAAGTAGGAAGATTGATAAATTATATAAATCGCGGGCAACCTTAACCGGGTCAACCGTGACTTCAAGAATAAGGTCAATGTGGAATTTCGAGGTAATCGACATTTGATCTCAAGAAATAGAATTCAGGTATAGCAGGGGATAGATAACATCGTGAACCGAGGATACAGAAATCTCCAGTAAATCGATGCCTATTATAAAGGAGTTTTTCTCCTTTACGAACCATTCGAAGATTGGCGAAACCACCGACCTATTACAGATATCATTCAAAATGGAGTTTTGGGGCGCTCCATGATTGAAAGAAGACGAATATTGAAGGACACGAATGAATTTCGGAACCGAGGAGAACGTTCCAAAATTCAAAGGAATTGAGTCAAAGGAAGAGATTGAAACTCGAATGAGAGTGATTCCGTAAATACATTTACCATATATGTTAAGTTTTGCCTAGAGCTACCAAAGCTCTGATACCAACTGTAACGACCCAGAATTTTGGACCATTCGCATCCATTATAAGTGTATAGGTAGACACTCATGCCGGAGTTGAATTGCTCAAAATACCGCGTTGTTAATTTAAATTTGGCAAAACTGAAAATATACAGTAAATAATTAATCACAGATCACAGACAGAGAGTAATAAGTGCAGCGGAAATAAAAGAGATAGTAGTTCATGAAGCTACTATATGAATATATAAAATACATCAGAGTTTACAACAGAAGAGTAATACGATATATCTGAGTTAAACCAGATACAATGGGAGAGTAACACGATACATCAGATACAAATCAGAATGCATCACTGGAATCATCGAATATATGAAAGCTGGATAGATAGCTGGATCTCCAAGCGAAGCTCCAACTCCAAAGGTGAGTCTCGAAAGCTGAACCACTCAGTCTGACCCGAGCGTAAAGCAAAATACAAAACACTCGAGTCAGGATTAACATTCTTATATTAATAAACCCAACTCAAGTGAAATAGCAATTGAAATACAAGTAACTCAAAGGATGTTTGGAATAACCATCCTTTAAGGATCCGTTAAACTATCTACTAAGTAGTACTGTACGATAAGTAGATAATGTCTATCAGTAATATAAAGATATCAAAATAGCGTTAAGTCATGGCCCATTCCATCCTTAACACATTTTTATTCCCAAAAGCATATACAAGACCGTAGTTTCCCCAAAACCGGAAGTCACCAGAGGGCAATCCATATACTAAAGGTACAAATCAAAATCGTAGTGGTCGCGCATAAATGGAATACAAGTATGACAAGGCACATGAGGCAATACCCAAGGTAGTGATACTACCGTTCGCCTGATCCGAACTGGTGAGAACGCAACGCCGCAGCGCCCGCAACACCGTGAAACAACACTCCCAAAATCAAGGGTGCACCAATCGACAACAAGTATAAGTAGTTCGAAGAAGTGTGTCCACTTGAGGTAGCTAATCCTCCATTGGCCCGGCACAGCTCCTGTTTTAGTCATTTCCAATTTGACACAAGTGTCAAGGCTATCCATTATCGTTCACTTTCTTCAGTCAACACGTACATCATTCCAACCACTTCATTCTGGATCATCACTCCGCGTATAGTTATTAAAGTGGTTTTCGGTTTAGATAGAGAGTATATCCATAACCGAATTCCGGTCTCTTTAATAACTTTCGTAATTATTACACCGATTGGTCGTTTAATATATTTCAAAACCAAATCAAATTCAATTCCAATTAGAATTTATAAACCAACATTTCATTTGTCTTTCCAAATCAATTTCCATAATTTACGTTTCAAAACTTCCAAATTACCATTTCAAAATCTTATAATTCAATTTCAATTTCTATTTAAAACAATTCAATTATTGATTCAAATTCATATATAAGTTTCATTCCGAAATCATTTAAATGAATTTAATTTAACATTTAAATCACTTTAAATTCATTTATCGATTTCATTCAATATTCATTAAGTAAATTTTCTGTTCAAAACAATTTCTATTGAATTTCCAATTCATTAAATCCATTACTTAAGTTCAACTTCATTATATCAAAACTTAAAATTTTGAATTAAATTAAATTCGTCAAATCAATCCTTTCAATTACAAGTCTTACATTGATTCCAGAAATATCACATTTTATTTCTTGTTAAAGAAAATTCAATTTCAATTATTTATTTACTTACTTTAAATAATTTTCCAAAAACTTAATTAATAAAGAAAACTCAATTTCAATTATTTACGAAGTAAATTCACTTATTCAAAAGTCCAATTTTACTTATTAAAGAATTCAATTCAATTTGATCATTAAATCATTCAATCTCATTTAATTATTAAATAATTCAAAACTTAATTATTAAATAATTTCAAAGTTTAATAATTTCAAACTTAATTTTAATAAAAACTTGATTATTAAATCATTTCAAAGTTAATTCAATCATTTCTCAAATTATACATCGTTCTTTCATCAATTTCATTTTTAGTATTTTGTTTCAGATTTTTAAATATTAACATTTTCCTTTCATTAAAAATTCAAATTTCAAATTCATTTCAAAACCATATTATTTATTCAAATAAAATCTTCATTTTATTTTTAAATCCAATTTATTGACCAATCGGGTTTTATTAAATTTTCTATCCTAGGTCAAAGTTCAATTTGGGTATTTATCATTTCAACCCGATTCCAATTTAATTCAAAATCAAAACATAACAAAGGGAACTTGCAGTGTGATAACTGGGATGGTGTCAAAGTAAATAAACAAGCAATAACAACAATCCATATCAATCCAATAATCAATTCAAATAATCCCGAAATAACCGTATTAATTCGCATTGTTATTTGTACGAATTAATATAATTATCTCTAGAATCTACACTATCATTTCATGTAGATCAAAGATTATTACATTACGGTTTTTCACTTGTCATCTATTTACAATTTCATACATCATCAATTTAACAACATACATTCAGTGGTTCAAAATGTAATTAAACAAATCCTACGTGTCAATAAATTCAACAGTTAAAGGGGTCATATTATACAAACGTTATTTAATCAAATTTAACATTTTACTATCCTATATCAAGTTCAATTGCATACTATTTATCATTTTAACATTAACAATTTAACGTCCAATATAAACATCAACAATCAATCAATTATCAGCCAAACTGTATTATCATCACATAAATAATTAACAGATAATGGTGTCAGATGTCACAGGTGAACTGATACAGGCAATAGCATATATAACAGTGTAATTAACTAACAGCAGCATATTTCAATTGTCGTTTCAATTGAAATCAAGTTTAATAAATAAAAGAACGTTAATCGTGAGTGAGTGCTCACCTTTCGAGGCTAGAGAGATTCGACACTGAAATGAGTTACAGATCTAGGCACAAATTCCAAATCAAAGCTAGATTGGCACGAATGGATGAAAACAGATCAGACCAGAACTGGAACGATGAAGATAAACGGTATAAACAACTTATATCAATATATGTGTGTATAACTATGTATATAACTATCTACGCATATCAAAATCATATGTTGTATTCAACGCAGATCAAATTTTAATATATATGAATATTTTTCAAAACATTGTTTAAAAATAAACATATGTAATGAAACAACACGTCCATATATAATTTCAAGTGTGTGTGTGTATATATACATATACATTATTATTATATTATATATGTACATTCAAAATCAAAATAAATTTGCTTTATTTTTAATATATAAACTACCACCTCATAATATAAACCCACTCATAAAAATAGAAATTTGCAGCATCATGTATACCTCTTATACATATGTGTGTCATTTCTAACTAAATGAAACAATATATGCAGACGAAAAACATTTAAAATACGACTAACACATGCATCACTACACATTCAGGCAAATATGCAGACCATATATTTCAAAAATGGATATTATTATGTCATACATATTATACAAAAAAAATGACCCACTTATTTTTTTTTAAACAAACTTGTCGCTTTCATAAATAATGTATTCTCTGTCAAAAATAAAACAAGCAAACCTATATTGTCATTTTTACTGTGCAAGAAGAGGGGAAGGCCAGAGGAATATGCAAGCAGATCGAGAAGTAAATAAACGTACTGGTAAATAAGACAACATACCTATGCTCGATGTGACTTATCCTAATCTATACGCAGTAACAAAGTCAATACTACAGCAATAAAGTGACAAACAAACAGATAACCTAGAAATATTTCTCCAAGGACCTGCTAGTCAGATTTCTCAACCTCTTGTAGAACTGCTTCTGTTTTGCAATGTGTGAGTTTCCAGTGTAGTGAGAACTTGCGGCATTGACATTCCCACAGAGACGACGATTTCAATTCCTCGGCCTTGCAATGTGTGTGTATATCATCTTAAAAGATATATACCTTTAAACAATATACAGCCACATCAAAATATGCCCATCCATAGATATATACAGAAGATGGGAAGAGGGGAGTAGCCGCATGGTCAAGATCTGGACATGGAGAGGATGAAAACATGAAGGCTAGGCTTGGTTGTGGGGTCGGTCATTGGTGGATGACGCGGGCTAGCGTGGTCAGCTTCAGGTTGGAGGCAAGGACTGGCGTGGGTGAGAGGATCGGAGTGAGAGCAGGGAAGAAAGAGGAGGTTGACGTTGTGAGGCGGCGCCTGGGTGCGTGGCAGTGTTCAACTGGGTGGGCAGGGTGATGCGGAGGCACGGCGGCAAGAGGGAAGTCATAAGTTGGAGGATGTGTGGTGCTTGGTAGGGCTAGAGTCGCGGTGGCGTGGCAGGGATGGGTATGGAGATAGTGTGGATGAGGTCAGGAAAGGACGAGGGAAAGCGTGCGCTGTTGTAGGCGGAGCTAATGTGGTCGTTGGAGAGGCCGAGTGCTGTGACAATGTGGAGGAAGTGGGTCTGGTTGTCAAGGCGAGTAGTCGGGATGGTGTTTTGAGGCACGCAGGTGGTTGCGTGAGTTTCAAGGTGGATCTGGGAGAATGGTGGAGCAAGAGAAAATGTAAGAGGAAGGAGAGTATGAAAAGTGACAGACAATTAAAAGGAAAGTAAGAAGAAGCGTTGAATAGGCTGATATGAAATAAATATTATTCTCAGCAGTTTGAAAGTAAACAGTAAATATCAAAAGTCACCTATTTTCAAAATAGCGAATATAAATGCAACAGCTGGAAAGATTAAAAGCACGGCTCTTCGATTCAGAAGAATAGTCAAAACGACTTATTTTTGTGTGTTCCCGGTGCAGGTTTCGAAATTTTGAAACGCACATAAAACTAAAGGTCACGAATCCGTACCGAATATCCGTTTCACGGTTTCCGCTGTGTATCGGATTCCAAAACCCAAAAATAAATATATCGTAAAGATCGACACGACGAGACGATCAAAACGGTATACAGATATTGATGGTACGATTGAATCATAAAAGTTCGAATTTTCTATTAGCGGAAAGTGCAAGAAAACACTGAAAAATAAGATCGACGGTGCCAAAGAAGTCCGAATTTGGAAAAACGACAAACTGACATCTTGCTCAGAAGATGGTTTAGAATTTTTCTATGTAAAAATATTTAGGTTTCGGAAACATTTTATTTTCATCGCTTTTTAACTGATTGAATTGAAGTGAATTTACACGCGAAATAAACTTTCACATTTTCGGACGAAAATTTACCAGTTGCTATGTTTAACTAGACGCATTTCAAATATCAAATTTATATTTCAAAATTTTATCGTTTTAAAATTTCACAAAATTTCAACTAATTACGTTATTAAAACAGTTGAAATTTACGGGTCGTTACACCTTGTATCGCGTGCTGCTGCATAGCTGGCTCCAGCTATGAGTTTGAATCTACTTGTGTTTCCGAGCAATGTGCTTTCCATTCAATGTACCTGTGATCCATTGCTCGTCGGAAGGGTCAGAATGATGATCAACTGCCCATAAGTCTGGGCGTCGATCTAATGATTCTATCTCTAGCATCCTCTCGGTCGTAACTTCAAGTTGTTTAAAATACTAGGCACGAGCTATAAGATTGAGTAGTCGTATCTAGCTCTTGGATGATTAGACTCGTGCCCCCGGTCTTGGGTTGATGGACATATTGTGCGAATGATCAAGCTTAGCTTCTGCTGCGTTTATACTGCAGTCCAAGCTATAAGAGCCAGAGTTGTTTGATGAACGATCATATTACATTCATCTTATTTCTCGCGCGTGCCCCCAAGTCCGGGGAATATCTCGATAAGTGGCAAGGTAGATAATGTCCACTTCAATTTTGTATTCTATCCCGTTGAACCATGGGATCGAGTTAACTGATGGAAGGCTGAGTCGTGCCTATCCTGCATTATGTTCTAGTTCTTTCCACTAGGCAGAATACTTCTTTGCCTCACCAACTGTTAACCCTCTTTTGGTTCGCGACCTAGCAACCTATGGGGAGCAGCGACCTAACGACTTATGGGGAGCAGCGACCTAACGACTTACGAAGATAGCGACCTAATGGCTCAAGCATTCCGCGACCTAGCTACAGAAAGGACTAAACGACCTAAGGAGGCTAACGACCTAACTACAGAGACGACTTAAGGGGTTAACGACCTAGTGGCTCCAGTCCTCAGCGACCTAAAGCATATGCGACCTAAGATATGCTACGACCCACCGACCTAAGAAGCTAACGACTTAAGGAGTTCACAACCCAACGTCCTAGCAACGTAACGACCTAGCAAGCTAAAGTAGAGAAAAGTTTCACAACCTATCTTATGTCGCTCACGACCTATCTTAGGTCGCTCACGACCTACTGACTCGTTCAGACAAAACTTAGTATAGTTCAGACAAGACCCTCGACCTATCTTAGGTCGCTCGCGACCTACGACCTAACTTAGGTCGTCCACGACCTAAGACTTGGAGATAGCTTGCCCAGAATCTCCCCTATAAATACGGCCTTAAATCCAACTTGTGGGGGACTTTGGGCTGATCTTCTGAAGTGCCGTTACTCTACTGAACTCTGACCTGATCCAACACGTTTAAGCCTTCCAAACATCTAAGACACTACAACAAGCTTCGAAAGAGATCATGCACATCCGACATGGATTCAAAGAGCCTTATCACATCGAAGTTTGAGCTATTAGTCTGAAGTGTTTAGGAATCAAAGTGTATTGTATCTTGAAGTGCATTGTATCAATTTGTAACCAAAATCAGCAATAAAGGAATTCAAAGTGGACGTAGGCTTGATCTTAAGCCGAACCACTATAAAATCGTTGTCTTTTATAGTTTTCTGCTATTTTTTTGCTTGTTTCTTATTCCCGTATCACGGGTGGTGCTTTCACATTACTACTACACACACCAAAGTGTTAATGTTCACTTTTTAGCGTTAACATTTTGGTGCTTTCATTGAGAGTTGAACTCAGGAATATTCTCACCATTGCTCCGCAAAAGTTTGTTGAAAGAATCTCTCTAAAGACCAGAAGTCTGTCTGAAAACATGGCTCCTAGAAGAAAGAGTAGATCTGCCAGATCCGGAAATGCTCATGAGGGGACCTCCGCTTCCCCAACAGCAGATCAAGCAACTCCCACCGTTGGAGTCACAAGGGCTGAGTTAGACGATGTTGTATCTGGACTATACCAACAAATTGAAGCTCAAAATGCTTTGATGATGGACAGATTAAACGCTCTACTTGGGACAAATCGACAACCAGAAAATAATGAAACAGTCTTTGCTGAAGATTCTCACAATTCCCAAAAGAAAGATATTCCTCAAAGAGCAGCTGGCACCGTCGAAGCGCCACCTTTCCAAGCTGAAGGTCCAAGGCCGCAGCCAACTTTTCGCGAGCATTTGCCCCGACAAACTTCCGAAAGAATGGCTGATGTCTGCCCAGCGAGGCCTCTGAACAATGAGGAATATCTATCAGGGATGGTTCGCCGAATCATGAAAGAGAGCATGCAGAGGGAAGAAAACGAGAACGACTGGGGATTTGCTCCAAGCAAGACTCCGTTTACTGAAAGGATCCTGAAAGCATAATTTCCAAGGAAATTTGTACCCCCTACTATCCCGGCCTATAGGGGGACAAGTGACCCAAACCAGTTTCTATACAAGTACGATTGGTATATGACCGGTGCAAGGGCATCAGATGAGATTAAATGCCGATACTTTCCAATATACTTGGAAGGAGTGGCTCTACTTTGGTTCACAAAGTTACCAGTTCGGTCCGTAGATCAATTCTCTGACTTAACTCGAAAATTCAAGGATCAGTTCAAGTTGTATGCTTCAAAAGCTAAGGATATAATGTCACTGTCCGAAGTGGATAATGCAGAACCCCGCATGATCCTGACTTACATGATGCGAGCCATCAACAAATCGAGTGAATTCGGAAGATGGTTAAAAATGAAAGAACCAAATTCGCTTGAGAAGTTTTATAAAAAGGCCGACGAATTCATGCGCCTAGAAAGCCTTCATGTGCCAGCGAAAGCAGTTGTCGCCGAAGTCAAGAATAACGATGTGGCTTCTAACAAAAGAGAATCTGGAAATCAGAAAAGGGAAAATGACAGAGAAAAGAAGCAGGGGAATGAGAAAAAACCTCGCTGCTTTAATCCTTCAGATTTTACTCCTTAACTGACACACCGGAAAATATCTTTTTCACGACAAAAGATGTTGTCAAATATCCCAAACCACCTGAAATGAGGGGAGGTGCAGTGAATAATGGGAAATTCTGTCAATTTCAAAATCAACCTGGCCATGACACTAACCAATGTGATTGAAGAGTTGCTGAAACATGGTAAACTACAACAATATGTGAAGAAAAACAGAGTCGACCCAACCTCATCCACTCAGGGGCAGCAACATCCTGTCCATCGATCTGGCTCTGGCAACAACACTGCAGTACAAGAATCCAAAAAGCTTATCATTAATGTTGTCACAGGGGGTCCTCACCCAGCAGGCAGGAATTGGGACGACTGCTGACAACCCACAAGACTGCAGCTGGGGCATCTTCCAATCTCTCTGGCATATAAATCCAAAACTACGAGTCCAGTGGAAATTGAAACTCAATTCGGAGATTCTGGAACAACAATCACTTGCATCCATTTTTTACTTAACAACCTTGCTTAGATTTGTAAAATGATGGTGGATGTATAACTCTTGTATTGTAAACCGCTGAGAAATCAGTGTGATTCAATAATAAAGAACTATGAATCTTGTGTCTTTTGCTATTTTAAATTGCCTATCTTATTTCGATGTGCAAATGTCCTAAATGTGTTGCTAAAATATTGATTTAATATTGCAGGCAATCAAAGCAAAGCTTAAAAATCAAAGCAAAGCAAAGCTTACCTATTCAACACATCACAAATTCAAGTGATTCCCATAAATCACTCAACAAATAAATGTCCAGTCATAAAAATCCTAAAATTCAACTCCTACAAGAGAAGTGCTATTCACAAACAGTTGATGGTTCCACCAAAGCGGGCACCTTCCTAACGAGAAGGTTCCAGACCTTTGCTAACTAATTGCGATCGTTTGTGCAAACGAAAGTCCAGTAAATTAGCTTGCATCTGCCCCGTGGATTCACTCGACGATAAAGAACATTTCTCTGGAAGAAAGCAAACAACTTGCAGAAGAATGGAACGTGTACTTGTAGTGATGACAAGGAATCGTTAAGGACCGAATGGTGGAAGGACACAAGCAACAAAGCCCTCTTCGGAGACCAAGCGCTACTCTTCGGAGTCCATGCTACTCCTCAGAATCCACGTGCCACTCTTCGGAGTCCAAATGCTACTCTTCAGGGTCCATGCTACTCCTCAGAGTCCTCGTGCTACTCTTCGGAGTCCACAAGCCCTCTTCGTAAGCAAGAAATTTCTTCGGAGGCACAAGACTTCTTCGTAAGCAGAAAATTGCTTCGGAAGCACAAGCCCTCTTCGTAAGCAAGAAATTGCTTTGGAGGCACAAGACTTCTTCGTAAGCAGAAAATTGCTTCGGAAGCACAAGCCCTCTTCGGAGGCACAAAAATAAAGCCCTCTTCGTAGGCAAGAAATTGCTTCAGAGGCACAAGACTTCTTCGTAAGCAAAAAATTGCTTCGGAGGCACAAGACTTCTTCGTAAGCAAAAAATTGCTTCGGACGCACAAGACTTCTTCGTAAGCAAAAAATTGCTTCGGAAGCACAAAACTTCTTCGTAGGCAAAAAATTGCTTTGGAAGCACAAGCCCTCTTCGTAAGCAAGAAATTGCTTCGGAGGCACAAGACTTCTTCGTAGGCAAAAAATTGCTTCGGAAGCACAAGCCCTCTTCGTAAGCAAAAAATTGCTTTGGAAGCACAAGCCCTCTTCATAAGCAAGAAATTGCTTCGAAGGCACAAGACTTCTTCGTAAGCAGAAAATTGCTTCGGAAGCACAAGCCCTCTTCGGAAGCACAAAAATAAAGACTTCTCCATAAGCAGAAAATTGCTTCGGAAGCACAAGCCCTCTTCGAAGGCACAACTCTTCGGAGGCATAACATATCAAACAAGCTCTCTTCAGAGGCACACTTTTACTCTTAATGGTGAAATGCTAAACAAAGCCCTTTAACAAGGCACATCCAAAACTTCGTTGATGGAATCACTAAAGGGGCATTTTCTCAAAAAGAAGATTCCAGGCCGCATCTGAATACTTATGATTATTTGTACAAACAAGTATCCGGTAAAACAACTGACGTCTGTCCCGTGGATCCATCCAACGATGAAATACAATTTTCTGAGAAGCAGATCAAAACTTTCTTTAAAAGCTCGCTTCACTGCGTAAGGGGATCCACTTTTCAACAAATAAAAGCGATCATCCCTGAAAGTAGAAGTGTTCTTTTAAAAGAAAGAGAAAGAGAAACTTCTCTGATACAAAGCGTATTCTATTAAAAGCAGAATAATATTTCCTCAAAACGGAAGAATTATTCTCTAAAATAAGAGTACAAGTCTTTTCAGAATATTGAAGTAAGCCGTGGTATGGGGGCAGATATCTATATTAATAAAAACAATGCTCAAACATCATACCACGAGCTCACTGCAATATCATATAAAGTAAATAAAGAAACTCGTGCAAAAACAAGGAATAAATGCGTTCACACATATACTAACAAGAAATTGTATAAGCAAAAAGAACCATTTTATTCCATACTATGAAATTTTTGTGCATATGCAGGTTTCAATAAGCGGAGGCCGGTATCCGCACAATCTCCGGTCAATACATGCAAAAAGCAAAAACCAAAATAAGAAAAGTAGAGTCTAGCTTATCACTCCTTCTTCCTGCTACCTTTAGTACCCTTGCCCGGTTTGATGACTAGTTTCGGAATCCGAGGTGGACGGGTCGGAGAAGAAGGTGTAGTTGGATCTTCTTCTGCTTTATCTTCTCCAGCTAAAATGCTTTTCTTCTTCTTC
Source organism: Allium fistulosum (assembly GCA_030737815.1). Taxonomy (NCBI): domain Eukaryota; kingdom Viridiplantae; phylum Streptophyta; class Magnoliopsida; order Asparagales; family Amaryllidaceae; genus Allium; species Allium fistulosum. The sequence continues at coordinate 1,558,669,109 of CM060902.1, read as the reverse complement.
CTCATGGCGCGCTTCCCTTTCCTCTTCGAAGAAGACTCACTTCCCGGAGTAAGCAGCGTAGAAAGTTTCGTGTTATCATCAAGAGACTGCTCCGGAGTCTTCTCACTGTCCTCAAGATCTTCCGCCTTCTGCTCTTGTGAAGCAGGTGGATCCTCCAAGCCTTGAAGGGCTTCTATTTGCTCTTCCTACGAACCCGGCTGAGAAGCAGGAGTGACTTGAAGGGTTGGAGGAGGAACAGCTGGAAGAGGAGAAGTGTGTACAGCGCTCGGTGCCTCCGCTACAGAAGAAAAGAAGTTAAAATCAGTATTCTCCGAAAAAAAGAAGATATTGGCTCATCGAGACTTAAGTAACAATCGACAAATTCATCAAACTTGGTTGAAGCAAATAAGTAGTCTACTCGACTTGGATCAACATCAAAGTTACCTGGAGAAGTTGGTTTAATCACATCGATTTCAAATTTTTCAGCTTCAGCGTCATCTTGGGACTTCTCCTCGACTTGAACAGCGGGAGGCTCAGTAGTCGCGATTTTGACTTCGGTTTCCGCAGGAGGTGAAGAATAGGAACTAGAGCCAATGTTATCAGGGTCGACCAAAGCTGGAGGACGAGCGGGGTCAGTTACAGTCGCTTTCTCTAAAAACATTCCTCCTGCTGCTTCGGCTCGCTCCTTAGCAAGCTGCTCTTTTCCTCTGGCAAGGGCGGTACGTGTTTCATCGTCCAGATAGGTCGCCTCGAGATCCGCTTCCGCATAGCCAGCGCCTCCAAACATGTAAATTATCGCTTCCCACACTTCAGCCAAAGTAACTTCATATGTCGGTCCCAGAAATGAGAGGCTCCCACGCCCCAAAACGCTATGGATATAAAAGTCAAATAAAGTAGAGCTGACTTTGGCCTTCGTCGCCTCGTGTGATTGCTCAGCCGCTTCTTTTTCGGCAATGGCTGCAACTTGGCCGGCAACTGCTTCATTCCGCTCTTTTTCAACTTTGAGAAGTCGAGCGTTAATTGCTGCAATCTCCAGATCTTGTGAGCTAACTCTTTCCCGCAGTTGAGCGGTATCTGTGCAATATTTTTTAGTAACATGCTGCTCTGCCTCAAGTTTCATCTCAGCATCTCTTTGAGCAGCATGAGCATCTCTCACTTGTTTTTGGAAGACTTCTTCTTTTTGAGAGTGCGAAGCGGAAGAAGCGGCGAGATCTTCCTTGAGTTTCTTAACTTCGGACTCAAGTCTCGCATTGTAGTCAGCAATGCTCGCCATCTCTGCATCATGTTGCTTACAGATTTTATCCCACTCCGACTTGTCATTCTCCATAGTTAGCATGGCTTCAAGGTTCATGCGATTAACTCTTTGAAGTTCGTCGATAAGTTTCTGCCAGCCAGACATCCTCTCGATATCAAGTTTGACTGCATCAAGGTTCCTCAGCATAGCCGGCTTATCAATCGGTACCAAGTCTAAGTCGAAGCGTACTCCCCTTAAGCACCAATTTGGGAATCGGCTTTGAAGAATAGAAGGAGCATCTTTGACTTGATACTGAGGCCTGTTGATGATTGTTTGAATGTCAGATTTCTTGAGAGCAGGAGAACCGGAGGAGATGTCAAGAGGGTTAGGAGCATCGGTCTTTTCAGAAATTGCGGACGCTGATTGATCACTAAGTTTAACCCGTTTTCTCGGATCGTCAGCAATGTGGCCCTTCCCCTTATCATCATGGGATTTCCTCTTATGAGAATCATCGCTTCTGTGAGAAGAGTTGTGTCAATCATCCCTTCTTCTTTGCTGCTCCTCATAAGTTCGCCTTTCATGAGCTTTTCTAGCAGCTCTTTCTTCATCTGTTTCCCTCGGGGCAGTGAGATAGCGCCTAAAATCATAAGTTTCGCGGCTTCCATGGTGCTGGAATTTGTCGTAGTACGAGCCACTTCGCCCCATCGGAGAATCTGAAAGTGAAAAAAGACAAATCATAAAAATCTTCGAAGTGGAGAAGCTAAGTACGTATAAGTGCCAAAAATCCTAAGTGTGTGTGATGTGCAAGCTACGCGCGTCAGACTACAAACCACTCTTTGGTGTGGGAATGGTGACGACTTGTATATCATGCGTTGTAATTTGTTGTAAAGAGGAAGTCGCCTCGGCAGCAGAATAGATAGCTTTTGAAGTGTCATCTTTGAATAGCTCTGGTGAGGTTATCATCAAATCACTCAACCCCTCAAAGATATTATCGCCATTGTGACCGGCCGAACCTTCCCTTTCAATTCCCACATCAGCCGCTTTTACGGAATGCTGAGAAGGCTCCTCTTCTTCGATGACTGGGGAAAGTGTTAGCTTGCTTGACGACCCCACAATGTCAATAGAAGTAGAACAGTTCACTAGTAAAGCCTCAGTGGTAGGTTCTTTCGGTGTAAGTTCTTCAGCAAGAGCTGGGGCATCCGATGTTTTTGCTGAAGAATCAGAGACTTCATGAGGCTGAGTAGAATGGGAAGAATGTAGAAGTCCGAATTGGTGTAAGAACTCGTCTGTCAACAGAAATTGGATGCTCCTCTCCTCAACTGGCATGACCATGAGCCTCTCAAAAGTTGGTTTGTGACCAGGATCCCTAGAAGGAGGAGGAAGCGCTGAAAAGAAAAGAGCGAAGTTAACGCTTGACAACTCAGGCTTCGAAAAGTTCAGAAACATAAGAAACGAAGATAAATGATCTTACTTCCTACTCTCCAGATAGCGTAAAATCCCGGAGGACAACGAACGTAGAAAAACTGACTTAGAAATCCGTGAACACTGTCGGGAAGACCAATGATCAGTTTGCAGTTCCTAGCACTTCTCACAAGCGTGATGGAGGGATGGTCTTTATTTTTGGCAAATGTGCACAGGTAACAAACTTCGTCAAAACTCGGAAGATGATCCGGCGTCCTCCTAAATAGCACACATAGTCCCATCAGGATGGCATAGCCATTGGGATGTAACTGAAAGGGAGAGATAGACAGTCGAAGAAGAAGCTGCTGAAGGAAATCGTTAAAAGGAGGAATGGCTCCGCTCATGCACATTTGGCGATTAACGACGACGATACCATGAGGTGGTATGTCAGCAGTGTCGCTTTTCTCAAGCAGTATGGCATCTGCTTCAGCAATGCCGAACTGAGTGCACAGTAGGTGGAAAACTTTATATGTTAAAGTGGTCGAGATTCTTTCTGGAGGATTAGTCAACGGGATAGGAATAGGAATGGCCTCTCCAGCTTGAGCTATTACTTCTTCTTGTTGGGAAGTCATTCTACATAAGCAACTGGATGTTCAAATGTGAAGGTGCACGTTTCCTAAAAAGTGTGAAGTGTTGTGTAGAACTAATAAAAATAACAAGCAAACATAACTGGAATTAAGCTAGTTGACAATTGGTCGATTACGAGATTTCAGAACTTGTTAATTTAAAACTCAAGTGCAGTGTTAATGCAAACGAATCAGCTTTAGTTGATTATTTTAGCTTTGCTTTAATGCTTCACTTGAATTTGTTGTTTCACAGCATTTCATTCGCAAAGTTTATTTAAGTTGATTATTCTTTAACAACTAATTTGTCATTCGATGTGGGCAATCAATGACAGTATATTCGCCCTAGTTTTCTGCAAATGTTGTATTTAACAGGTTGTCAGCTTTAAAGGTTAGTATAATCTGTAAAAAAAGTCCAGGCAGTTCAAAGTTCAAAGTTCAATCAAGTCCAAATAGTTCAAGTCCTAGGTCGCTCACAACCTAGTATAGGTCGGAAATTCCTCAGGACGCGCTGTGCGGATTAAAAGGTTCAAGTGTTAGCTCGGCCGCGACCTAAAGCCTTGCCGCTAAAAAGTTAAGTCGCAGAGGGTTGTTCGGTTTTACTTAGGTCGCGGGAATTCTTAGGTCGGCCAAGTTCCCTAGGTCGTAAGTCTTAGGTCGCGAGAATCCCAACACGACCTAATTTTTAGGTCGCTCAGATCTGTTAAGTCGCTGACTTCCTCTCCACGCAATCCATCTCGGCAAACTAAAACCCAATAACCCATTATTAACTACACATAGAAATCCATCGTCTTCTCCATGAAATTCTCCATCCCTTCATACCATCAAATCATCCCAGGAACAATTCAAAACGTCCCTAATCCATCATAGATCCAACGCATCACCATGCCTTCATAAACCAGTCAAACAGCGATCCAAAGTCGATCACAACAATCACTCGAAATGAAGCACGACACATGGAATTGGACATAGGTCGGAAAATGGGGATTTATAATTCAACATTGATTAATAGTGGGATGAAGATCAAATTCACTTACGGAATATGATGATGAGGATGATTAATGGCCGAGTAATTTGGAATTGCCTTCGAGAGCTCGGAAACTTGTTAATGGCAGGATGGAATGATAGAGCAGGTGAAGAAAAGAAGGAATGACCTAAGCTATTTATACACCGGGGCAGTGAAATGCGAATCGACACACACGACCTAACGAACTCATCAAAGAGCGAGTTAAGGAAATCGAAGCACACGACCTACGACCTAGGCGTGTACTTCGAGGGGCAAATGTTAACCCTCTTTTGGTTCACGACCTAGCGACCTATGGGGAGCAGCGACCTACGACTTATGGGGAGCAGCGACCTAACGACTTACGATGATAGCGACCTAATGGCTCAAGCATTCCGCGACCTAGCTACAGAAAGGACTAAACGACCTAAGAAGGCTAACGACCTAACTATAGAGACGACTTAAGGGGTAACGACCTAGTGGCTCCAGTCCTCAGCGACCTAAAGCATATGCGACCTAAGATATGTTGCGACCCACCGACCTAAGAAGCTAACGACTTAAGGAGTTCACAACCCAACGTCCTAGCAATGTAACGACCTAGCGAGCTAAAGCAGAGAAAAGTTTCACAACCTATCTTAGGTCGCTCATGACCTATCTTAGGTCGCTCATGACCTACTGACTCGTTCAGACAAAACTCAGTATAGTTCAGACAATACCCACGACCTATCTTAGGTCGCTCGCGACCTACGACCTAACTTAGGTCGTCCACGACCTAAGACTTGGAGATAGAATCTTGCCCAGAATCTCCCCTATAAATACGGCCTTAACTCCAAATTGAGGGGGACTTTGGGCTGATCTTCTGAAGTGCCGTTACTCTGCTGAACTCTGACCTGATCCAACACGTTTAAGCCTTCCAAACATCTAAGACACTACAACAAGCTTCGAAAGAGATCATGCACATCCGACATGGATTCAAAGAGCCTTATCACATCGAAGTTTGAGCTATTAGTCTGAAGTGTTTAGGAATCAAAGTGTATTGTATCTTGAAGTGCATTTATTAAATTTGTAACCAAAATCAGCAATAAAGGAATTCAAAGTGGACGTAGGCTTGATCTTAAGCCGAACCACTATAAAATCGTTGTCTTTTACAGTTTTCTGTTATTTTTCTGCTTGTTTCTTATTCCCGTATCACGGGTGGTGCTTTCACATTACTACTACACACACCAGGGTGTTAATGTTCACTTTTTAGCGTTAACACCAACATTCAAACATGAGCTAAGTTCTGGATGGTCAATGACATTCACTTCGCTGCTTATTTCGCCATATTCTAGGCAGAAACTGAAGAGTGAATCATCCAGTCAGATCCAATGTGGGATTGATGCTTCCCTTGCCGAATCTAGGGCAAGAATTGATCTGCAGATGTTTAGGTTACACTTGTTTTGAATTGCTCTTTTAATCGAATCATGGTAAAAGTCAAAGAATGAATGGTCACATTGCATTCTTTGGGAGTTAGGAAATTAACTACATCCATTTCGGTTTACATTCTCCCGTTGGAACTTGGGATAATGTCAGCTCAAATGCAGTTAGGTCATGCCCATCTGGTTTCACGCTTTTCTAAACAGATCGAAGGAAGGCGATAGAGGATGAATGGTCAAGTCACACTCACTCGTGGTTTATTCTTCTATCCATGTTATGTTGGTCAAAGGTATTCGATGGACGTTCGGGTCACATCGATTTATAGTCGAAGAGGATCGATATTGACCGTCAATTCAACGACACGATGTAGAATGCTCGGACCTCATTTCCCGTCAGTCCAATGGTATGATATGAAAGGTGCAGATCGATATTGCCCATCGATCTGGTGGTACGATATAATTGGTTGCCCAGAACTTCGGGCATCATTCTGATTGGTTAGCATTAGGGTCTCCTTGTAGTCATTACCTTAAGTTGTAAAGGATGCTAAGCTGGAGATGTAGCGAGTCACCTTTCTCTTCTTTCGGTGATTTGTACTTCTGCCCCCAGTCTTGGGTTAGCAGAGTTAGTTCGTGGATGGTCTAATTGCACATGTAGTGAGTTTATACTCCTCATGTCGAGTTTAGGTCAGAGTTGGTGAATGAATGGTCGAGTCACATTCATTCATTTATCTATGCTTGTGCCGCACCTTGGGGATCATAGTGAGTTGAAGGGCCATTAATCACACCTATTTGATGTTTATACCCCTGTCCGCACTCTAGGGACTAAGAGTTTTAGCATGGTCGGACCGCATTCTCCTCGATTAATTCCTCTGGCACTAGTCAATGGCGAAAGTCGAAGTGTGGTCGGTCATACTACAACAACTTTAATTTGATGTTTCTCCTACTAAATTATAGGAAGGAACTGATTGGTGGGTGGTTGGGTCACACCCGTCCATGTTGCATGCACAATCCTTCGGATCACAAGCGAGAGTTAGCAAATGAACGGTTATGCCACGTTCATTTGCGGTTGGATGGTAGTAATATCAATTCAGAATAGCACAACTAGCTAGGTCCGTTTTGCAAATCTGCATCTCCTTATCAAATCAAGGAAGAAATTTTGTCTTGTAGGGTTGGAGTGCATCCCTATAAATTTATGTTATGGGTCCCATGCTGAGTACAAGAGTTGATGCATGGATGGTCGTGTCATGCCCGCTTAGTGCTGGATGGGCGGATCACATCTGATTTTGTGTGATAAGTGTGTCCCCAAGTGAGGGTAGAGTTGGAAAGCGGATGGTTGAACCACATCCACTTTTTATACTACAGGACTTGCTGAGGAATCAAAGTTAATAGATGGACAGTCGAATCGCATCCCTTCTGGTATTTATATTCTAAACCTAGCTTTGAGGACTGGAGTTGGTTGATGGATGGTCTGTCACACCCATTTGGTCTTTATACTCCAGTCTGCGCTCTCATGACCAGAGTTATTTGATGCTTATACTCCAGTTCGGACTCTAGGAATGTGGAGTTAGTTGATGTTTATACTCCAGTTCGCACTTTGGGAATCTGGAGTTAGTTGATGTTTATACTCCAGTTCACACTCTGGGGATCTGGAGTTAGTTGATGGGTGGTCAGTCACACCCATTTTGCATTTGTGCTCTAGTCCGCGCTCTCGGGACTAAAGAGAGTCGGTGTTTTATACTCCAGTTTGCGCTCTGGGAGTCTGGAGTTGGTTGATAGGTGGTCAGTCATACCTATTTATGTTTATACTCCAGTCCACGCTCTGAGGACTTAGAGTTATTTAATGTTTATACTCTAGTTCGCACTTTGGGAATCCAGAGTTAGTTGATGGGTGGTCAGTCACACCCATTTCAGTGTTTACACTCCAGCCCGCGCTTTGGGGACTTAGAGTTAGTTGATTTTTATACTCTAGTTCGCGCTCTGGGAATCTGGAGTTGGCTGATAGATGGCAGTCGCATCTGTTTAGGCATTTGGATCCCGTTCGCACTATGGGAATAGGAGGCTGGTTAAGGTTGTGGATGGTCGGATCACATCCACCTTGATTTGGCAAGCGAAGTGCTAGATGGACGGGTCCATCCCCCTCGAGTATGGATTTGGAATTTTGTACTCCATCTCGCACTCTGGGAACTGGAGTTTGTTTGAGGATTGTCATGTTTCAATCCCTTTTGATTTAGGTGTGTCGGCCCCCGAGCTCGGGTTTCACTTAATAAGCGATTAGTCAGATCTCGATCACTTTCCACTTATCCGCCCTCAACGAAGGATAAGGTTTAGTTGATGGACGGTTGAATCACGTCCATGTTCTTTTGGATTCCAGTTTTTCTAAGCCTAAGGAGTAAGATTAGTGTTCTGGCAAGCTTTGAGCTCGAGCAGAGGAGAGGATGGTCGAACTACATCCAATTTGAGCTATGTATTTTCCCTTAAGTCAGGGGCAAGAGTTGGAGAGCAGACGGTCGAGCCACGTCACTTTATACTCTGCACTCTTCCGGTCGAGTTGAGAAAGAGAGTCGAAAAGATGGCTTATGATGGTTAGCGAGTAGGCAGTTAGTCGTTGATGACTTTAAGTTGAGGCTTAGGCCCTGGCAAGGTTGGTTTAAGGCATGATTGTTTTTGTTGAATCACAAACGCAAGCTAGAGAGTGAATGGTCAAATCATATCCACTTTAAACATATGTTCTCAAATTACCCCAATTCTAATGTAGGACTGGATGCATAGACAGTCATGTCACATCCACCCTTGGTGTGATTCCAATTTTACTAGGCATCGGAAGAAGCATAAGTATTTTGGCGAGCTTCAAGTATGAGATGGAGAGTACATTGTTGGGACATATCACTCCAAGTCTTTCCTAGATCTCCAATTAAATTGCATAGGCGGATGAGTGGACGGTCGGTTGCATCCACTTTGTACTAGAGTCTTGACCTTGTCGGTCTCTTCTGCTTTGATGCCTTGCCCCCAGTCAGGGGCATATAGTAGCCGATAAGTGGTTGAATCATGCTCGTCATGATAATACCTCAATGATTTGATCATAGTCCGCGGAGGTTGTTTTGCACCCAACCTTAAGTACTCGGTTACCTGCATCATTTGCAAGTAGTTTAATTCAAGTCGGTCATATTTTGCAACATAAACAAAATTGAAATAGAAATAATTCAAAAGAGATCGAATTAAATCTCATTGATAAGTGAAGCGGCGTCGTATGCTCGCTATTGCCCTTCGATCCAGCCTTTCATAGTTGGAAGTCAAACGCAAATGGTTCAATTTGATCAAAGTTCTTGATTGATAGGGGTCGGGGGTTCCCGGTCCTTAGTTTTATGGGGCTTGCACATATTGTCGGAGCTATCCTTTCCGGAGCAGCCTTATGGCGTTGGCGTCCACGGTAGCCATCTAAAGAAGAGGAGTTTTTCGGTCTAGAGTATGGAGTAGTTTCCCTCCTTATCTCGCCATGTTGATCCTTCATCTGATTCATCAACTTAGTATTGGCCTAGACGTGTTGGTGTAGTCGTCGGCGGTTATCCACCAGTTCTCTTATTAAAGTCTGGAAATAAGCTCTGGTGCTGAATTCATTTATGGGTATTGGCAGCAACTGGCTGTGGGCTTCGGATAAATTCGTTGGCTGCCAACTTCTTCATTCCCTTCAACAATATTAGAAGTAGAACTGGTATGTCTAACCACGATTGATAGTGTTCTTTGAGGAATGGGGGAAGACATCTGCATTTGATGGCAGTCATCACTCTTGGTGGAAGCCAAGCGTAATTCTCACTTCATGAGGTAGTGCCGGCGGTTATATTTCCATAGTACACTAACATAGTCAACATGTTGAATTTTCACTGGAAATTCAACATGTAGGATGGTTTCAATGAATAGGTCTCGACTGGGAAAGATTCTCCAATCGACATTATAATCAGTTCCATTTTCTAGCTATGTGGTCTTGTAACACTGGTGACTGATGTATGCACGATTGCCCAACGTTCGAGTGGTTGGTAATGCCGATTGGATGGTGAGTTGGTTAAGATGGGCTCATAGATTGGTGATTATTTCTAATTTTCACCCAGGTAGGAGGCCCATACAAGGTTGTAAGGAAGTCCCCTTAAGGTTGTTTGCCATGCTTCTAGTCATATGGACACGGTATGATTAAGATGCGGGCATTTGAAGATGGTTCAGCGGTGACCAACTATGTTTTGAGTTGGCAGAGTAGACAGTGTAGGGCAGTCATCATATTAGCCATCGTACCATAGTTGTCAATTCAGGAGTTTAAAAGCTGGTCAATTGGGGGAAGTTGCAGTCAGAAGCATGATATATTAACCAACTTTAGTTCTTGGCGTATTAGCTAGGTTCTCCAGCCTCTGGGAGCACCGGTTGAGTAGTATTTCTTTACCCATTCCTTGATTGCAATTCAGCATTTGTTGCTGTGATCCCCTATGTCTTGTTCAGTCATGGAACGATCAGGAGCATGGATGGAATGTTCCTTCATTAAGTTGAGCTTTGAATTCACTATGTGGGTGCCCTGCGCTGCGGCTGGGGTTCTGAGGATTGATACGAATTGGAATTTGGGTCGTACCCGATTTTTTTTTTTGAAATTTCATATCGTTCTTAGCAACGTTTGAACGATACAAATGTAGGTGAAATTGAACGATCTGAAAAGTGGACAATTGGATCGATACGAAATGCACATAGCTGGATCGATACGAAGTGGTATCTGAGGATCGATACGAATTGCACGCGACTGGATCGATACGAACTGCGTGTGAGGATCGATACGAATTGGATGCATATGGATCGATACGAACCGCGTGTGAGTATCGATAGGAATTGGACGCAGCTGGATCGTTACAAACCGCGTGTGAGTATCGATATGAATTGGACGTAGCTGGATCGTTACGAACTGCATGTGAGTATCGATACGAATTGGATGCAGATGGATCGATACGAACTACGTGTGACTATCGATACGAATTAGATGCAGATGGATCGATACGAAAGTTGATTGATACGAATGTCGATCGATGCGAATGATGATCGATATGAAAAGTGATTGATACGAATGTTGATCGATACGAATGTTGTTCGATGCGAATGCTGATCGATACGAAAAGTGATCGATACGAATGTTGATCGATGTGAATCCTAATCGATACGAAAAGTGATCGATACGAATGTTGATCGATATGAATGTTGATCGATGCGAATGCTGATCGATACGAAAAGTGATCGATACGAATGTTGTTATATTTTCTGGGTGCGAAAACATGGATCCGAAAATCTTCATATTTTCTGGATACGAAAACATGGATATGAAAATCACCATATTTTCTGGATATGAAAACATGGATATAAAAATCATCATATTTTCTGGATATGAAAACATGGATACGAAAATCACCATATTTTCTGGATACGAAAATATGGATACGAAAATCACCATATTTTCATGGATACGAAAATCTTGATGAATGTAGTTCCTCTTAGATCTGGAGCAATCTGAATAGAATATAAGGAACCACTTGACGATAAGTCTGGATCTCCTCCTTAGATTTTTGCAATCCAACAACGGTAATAGATCCACAGAGCAGGAGAAAAGCTAGGTTCTCTCAGTGAAAGCACTAAAGTGTTTATACCAAAATTGGGCACAACACACTTCGGATGTGTTTGAAGAGATCAAATGAAGAAAATAAATGTAAAATGAAGCAGATCTAACAAACACACCAATAAACAGATAAGAAAATGCATAGAAACACACAGATTTAGAGTGGTTCGGCGAATTGCCTATGTCCACTATGAAATTACTGATGTTTTTTGAACTTTACTCACTGATTACAAAAGGTTACAGTAGTAAAACTGAAATTTAATGGTGATTCCGGTAGAGTATCAGCGTACAGAAGCCAAAAGTCCATTTTTTGTAGGTCCAGGGTCGCTATTTATAGGCGTAGGCAGCAAATATCTCGCCCAGATCTCGAAGGACTTCTTCTCTCATGTAGGTGGGCCCACACGATCTATCCCATGCTGTTTGCACTTGATCCGTGATCGATACGAACAAAATTCGCAACGATCGAGATTTTGTCCGATCGAGTCGAGATCGATCATGAACGTTCTCAAGGTGGTACACAAGCTCCTGTGAAGATTTGGTGGCATTTTGACATGTAGATTTTGAGTTATGATCGATGCAAGTTAAGGAAAACAGCTACAATTCGTATTCATCAATGTGAATAGTGAAGTGATGCGAATAGAAGCGATGCGAACAGGATCGATGCGAACTTGACAGCCTTTAACAAATCCAAACTTGCATCGATCATATCTTGAGCATACGAACTCCGATTGACTTGAAATTTGGAACGTTGGCTTTCATAGCTTTGCTTGTCGTGTCATATCAATTATAGCTTGATCCGGACTCGGGCAAAATTTACCAATATCCATAGCGAACCTAGGTATAACCGATTTCCAAGACGAACTGTTATTGGTTTCTAGTCAAGTCCTTGGTGTCACGGCCTGGCCAAAAGGCGGAATAACATAAACTATGAAGTAAACCATACACTCAACAGTCGTAGATAATCTTATAGATTATTTATACATCTTTATATAAAATAGAAGTATCCTTTCCCAACCAATCCATAAGTCCAACAAACAAAGAATTCAACACATTTTCAAGCTTACTCTATTTATCTTTTTCACATCATTTATTTTTCATTTTTCTTCACACAATGATTTTCTTTAATTCAAATTAATTACTTAAAAAAATTTTAAATTTTCATTCACTCATGTAAGGCTTATTTCATTAATTTACATTTTTTACTTACATAAGTTATACCTATTTAAATTATTTGGATCATAAATGAATTCATTATTGAAGTATTGTATACATTATATTTCAGTTTACTTCATATTTACAATTTAGTTTGATTTTTTTCCTCCTTTTTTCTTCATTATTTACTTTTATTTCCTCATTCATATAATGTTTATTTTCATTAATTTACATTTGTTATTACTTACAAAAGTTCATTTCTCCGTTATTCATACAGTGTCATTTTCTTTCATTTTATTTCTTTACATTCATTGTTTAAATAATTTATTTTTTTCCAATCATTCGATTATACAATACTATGTAAGTTTCTTTACAATTCAATTTACCATTTATAGGTTATTTCTCTTTTTCATGTTCATTCTTCCATATATAGCATTATTGAATGTTAACTCCATTTCTAAATCTTTTCAATGTTTCTGAATTTATAATCATTCAATTTATATAGTACTCAATTTAATTATAAATGACTTTAATATTAATTCAAGTTTATAATTATTTACTTACAATATTCACCTTTATCATTAAATCTGATTATAAATAGTTTAGATGTTAATTTAAGTTTATAACCATTTTTCTTACATTATTCACTTTTCTATTTCATTTGATTAGTAACATTTCAACTATTAGCTTTAGTTTATAACAATTTATAACATTAGATTCTTATTTATAAACTAAGTCTATTGAACACTTTCATTTGCTGAAGTTTTACTTGTATAATATTCTATCACATATCCTATTTAACATTACAACTTTTTACATTTTGGTAAGTTATATATAAATGTCTTATAGAATGCAATAGAAAGATACACAAATTTCTCTTATTTTTTTAGTTAACAAAAGGTTCAATAGTTACCATTTCTTATTTTCATTTCCCTTTTATTTACAGTTTTCTAAATTTCGGTTTCTTATCTATTTCATTAATCATTTTAACTTCAAATTTCTTATTTTCATTTTAGAATTTTCCAATTATTAATGTAATCAAGATTCCATTCATTACAATAATTTCAATTTCTAATTTATAGAAGCTTAAGAACTAAACAACCGGGTTTCATTTCAATTAATTTAAAATAATATATATAATCATATCTTTATATATATCAAATAATATTTGGAATTTTTAAAAAAATCAACCTTAATTTATCAAAACAATTGTGCAGTAAAGTTACTACACGGTCTTTCCACTTTGAAACTTGAAAATGAACGTCGATGATGCGTGCACTCATCACCGAAATTATTTTCCAACGACATAGAGGGGAGTACAGAACTTATTTCCTTCCAAAACGTCTTTTAACCATTTCTTTCAAATCATATTGAAATATTATATCTGAAAATACTTCCAAATAATATTAATATTATATCCCAAAATCTTTTGAAAGAAATTTTCAAAATCTCGGAACTTGAGTTCTAAAATTTCCCATTTATATTTATTTTATTTACAATCTCATTTGTCAACCAATATTTATAAATTTCACTACCTAACAAACAAATATATTACAACCAACTAAATCATTTATAAAATTATTATTTTATATATAAAATATATATAATAGGCAAAATTATTTCATTTACCTATATTTCAAAACCAATATTGTGTCGGTCTGCCCTATTTAGTGTTTAGAAATCCCTATCGATGTCATAGCGTCCTATGCACCAATCAGAATTTATAAATACAAAACAGAACAAATTAACACAATATAAAAACCTTTTATAACACTAACAAATATGTTCTCTCATATATATACACTCAGCGACTCATTCTAGGGTATTACTGCCCTATTTTATATGAGTTAGACCCCACAAAGCTAAGGTTATCGCTAAACCTGGCTTTGATACCAACTGTAACGACCTGCCTTTTTGGACGTTTTAAGCAGACACACACGTCAGACTCAAACCATTCAAAAGGGTAGATTGTTATGGGGTAAATAAGAAAAAGAGAAAGAAATAAAACAAATACAGAATCTCGCAGCGGAATGACAAAATATAATAATCAAATAACCGTTCATGAAGCTGTTTACAAATAAATTTGATTATACTCATACAATTACAGAATCAGAGTTACAGACAACATGAATAAATAAATAAATGCAGCGGAACACATGATGTAGTGGAATAATTATAATAAATGATAATAGTACAAATCTTCGTCTTCGTCCTCCAGAAATAAGGTCTTCAACCCTGAAATGCTCAGGTTGACCCGAGCGAATTGAAAAGACAAAACACTCGAGTCAGAACTAAAAGATCTTATGTAAGTTAAATCAACGGTAAATAAATATGAGTGGAACGACGTAAGAGATGTTTACGGGGTTTGACATCTCCTATCAAGTGTTTATCGCGAGTGCAATAACTTAAGTGATGTTTGGGATTTACATCTCCTAAGGATCCGTTAAACTATCTACTATGTAGTACAATACACTATTATAATATGTCTATAGTAAAGTAAAAGTATTAAAATAGCGTTAAGGCATTACCCATATCCCCCTTAACACATTTTATATATTCCCATAGTCTATACAGTACTGTAACTCCTCCGTAAACTTGAGGCTACCAGAGGGCACTCCATAGGTATGGTACAAAACAAACTCGTATAAGGCACGATAGGGCATGTGAACACGGCACTCGAGGCAATGCCAGGGTAGATATACCAATTGCACTCCCGGACTAGTGGTAACGCATAGCAGCTACTACCACCCACCTCGGAACACACTCCCAAATCAAAATCAAGGGTGGCTACTAAATCAATCACAAAGTCAGAATATAGTATCGAAGAAATGTGCCCGATCGGAGGAATGACCTCACTTGGCCCGATATAGCTCCTGTTTTAGCCACATCAAGCTGACTCACGGGAGTCAGGGTCACGTAAACCCTCATACAGGATCGTTCGCCAAACCATCCTACTTCATTTCTGGAATCTCCACCACATACACAGTTGTTAAAGTGGTTTTCGGTATTAGCAGAAGTATGACAATATCTGATCCCGGTCTCTTTAACAACCAAACGCTTATTTCACACCGGATGTTATTTTACATTTCAGAAAGGTCAATTCACAATTTATATCAAAATGTCATATTCAATTTCAAATCATATCTCTTTAGAAATCATATTCACTTTTGAAATCATATTCACTTGGAAATTATTGATAAGTTATGTTAATTAATTCTTCATTTCAAAATCATCTTATTCACTCAAACATGTCATTTCACAAAAAGGTATCAATTCCAATTTCCAACTTAGGTTGTGTCATCATCAAGGATTTAAATATGAATACTTCAACTTTACACAGTCTGAAATTTTAGAAAATAGTTAGGTAATTATAAATAGTTTATATAGTTTTAAAATAGTTTAAATAGATTTAAATTTGATTTAATTAGATTTAAAATGATTTAAATAGATTAAATAAAGTTAAATTATATTATGTAGATTTTTAAACAGATCAAATAAATCTAAAATAGATTAAATAGATTTAAATTATATTAAATATATTTAACATAGATTAAATAAATTTAATTAGTTTAAAATGGGTAAAGTAGATTAAATTGTATTAAATAGGTTATAATAGATTAAAATAATTTAAAATGGTTTAAATTGATTAAAATAGTTAATTTAATTAAAATAGTTTAAATTAGTTTAAAATAAATTCCAAAGTTATATCCAACCATTTTCAGTAACTCAATTTCGATAAATTCATTTATTTTCAACACTTCAACGTTGAAACTCGAATTTAAATCCTTCGAACAATTCATTAAATCAATCCCAATTTCAACCTTAACACTTGGGTTATCGAAAATAATTCCGTTTATATAAATTAGTTTCTATTTCAAAATGCCAGTTAACTGAATACAAATTTTTAAGGAATTAAAAATCATTTAATTTAACCAATCTGGTGTTCGTGTATAATTTTCTACCCTAGGGCCAAGTGATACGAATATTTATCATTTCAATCCGCAGTTTAAAATTTTTCGATTATATATCATTTCAAACCGCAATCTCGAATTAAATAAAATCCATAAAATCGCTCGAGTCTATCATTTCAACCCATAACGATTTTTCATTAATCTATAGATCATTCGGGTATGTATCATTTCAACCCATAGGGAACTTGCAGTGTTATAACAATATAAAATACAACATCTAGTCATCCTATATCAACAATCAAACATCCATCACAACCATCATCCAAATCAATCAATAAACATCAATAGAAATCTGATAATCAATAACAGGTATTAAATTGACAATTTAAATTCAATATTAAATTAAACTATGATTAAATGCAATAAAAGTCAAATTTAACTAGAATGACAATTCAAACATATCAAACATCAATCAATCAATTTCTAATCACATCATAAATTAAATTTAACTAACATAAGATAGTTTAGTAATTGTGAGTGGGTTAAAACACTCACCTTTGATTTCAAATCGATTTGAAATCAAAAATAGGGCCCAAAATCTAACAGTCTCAGAATTCATCCAAACAAGTGTCAAAATGTCCGAAATTTCGATATGATCCCAACGAAACAAACCGTGCGTAAATCGGACCTCGTATGTAAAAGTTATACGTGTTAGAACATTTCAAAATTAAAAATTAAACAAAATAAATAAATTAAAAAAAAGCCCATACGTTACCGCCACGTCAGATGCTTCTCTCCCAACCCTAATCCACGTTCGAACCCATACTTCAGAAGCACGTGAGCCACCACCACGTCCCCGCCACGACAAACGCCACCACGGCCTCCCACCACACCGAACGACGCGCCGACCACCCTATGCCTACGGCCCCCCTCCTATCGCCAGCGTTTGAGCCAAGAAGCCCCAACTGCCGCCTATTTGCCTAACCCTAGGTGAATTTTAGACGACGATCTGACCACCCAATGACCAAATGAACTGCAGCGATGAGTTGCACTCGCCAATCTCCACGCAACGGTAACCTTTATTCGACGATCCGACAAAGATCATCAAACACCAATGAACGGCTGAGATTAAATCGTCCAATTCCGGCCACACATAAACCCAAATCGAAAAACTAACTGCAGATTTGACTTGCGCTCGTCGAGAGCTTCAAATCGATATATAATTCAATATATTTTGAGGAGATTAAAATTTTGATTTGATTTTGATTTGCAATCGAATTTGAAATTTGTTTTGGTTTGTCTGCCATTGAAAAGAGAGAAGCAGATAGAATTGTACGTACAGACAAATGGAATAAGGAATAGTTAGGGTTTATAACAGGCTATTTATAGGCAGATCAGAAATAGAAATGAATGGACAAGATTGATTTGAAAGTTGAACGATAACTGACCCAAAAAGCCCGTTCTATCTACGAAACGAAAATGGGTCACCCCATATATCAAAATACATGTTTTCAATATTTTTAAACTCAATTGAAAAGGTTTCAAGTCCTAATTCCATCTTTTGAAGAAGTTAGCTTTTAAAATCAGCTTATTTCAATTGAATTCAATTAAATTGATCTCTATGCGTTTCGAGCCCGCACGATCAAACGACAAGTCCGATCGCTACGAAACTTAAAACCCTATAATAATTCACCGTTATAGATCCGATGAAACTGGTTTCGTCGAAATCCGAGATAGTTGCCAAAGTGGCTATTTTCACATTAATTAAATAAATTAACATTAAATTAATTAATCGCTTTTTAATTCGTTATAACTAACAAATTTTCATCATTTTGATTACTTAGACATTTATAACAATTTAAAACAAATTTTCATGTTAACTAAATGTTAATTATTACACTAATTACCGTGTTTAATTTCAATTTCAATAAATTCAGTAATTATAAATTTAAATGCCAATGAATCCATTTATTTGATTTTCAATTTTGTTATTCAATCAATTAACATTGGTTTATGTCTTAGTACCTAAATATTTTCCCATATTATCTTAATTTCCATTAATGTAATATTTAATTACATTTAATTGCAATAAATCCAATTATTATAATTTAAATTCCAAAAATTTGATTTAATTTGATTTCAATCTTTATATTCAATCAATTATTACTCTAATAACATAGTTAATATTTGTTTATATCTTACTTCACTAATATGCTACAATTCCTTCTTTTATTTGCATTAGCTACTATATTTCAATTACATTGAATTTTGTCGATTCTTCACATTAAATACAAATTTGAAATCCAAATTAATTTCTTTATCTTGGTTTCATTCTTTTATTAATCAATCATCGCCCTATGAATATAATTAACATTTCTAATCATTTTATTACATTCACAATTTGCAGTTATTGCCTTAACTCACATTAATTTCACATTTAATTTCATTTAATTATAATTGATTTCCAATTTAATTTAACAGACTAAATAAATAGGTAACATATAATAGTTTGTCACCATTAACTTTTAGTCATATTAATAAGTTTATTATTTACAACCAAATGTTATAATTACTTACCTAACACTGATTTTATTCAATTACCATCAATTATATATTATTTCATTAATTAATTCAATATTTACATTTGTTTTCCCATATTCACTTAATAACTAAGTATAACCTTTAATCATTTCAATTGATTGGACTTTCATTCAAATTGTTAATAATTAACTTAAATTAACATTATTATATTTCATTTTAGTTATTATTTCATTAGTATATCACAAATTTTTATTTCTCCTAATATTAAATCACAAAAATCTTATTAAATTAACTATTTTAATTATCGAAAATTATGGGTCATTACAACTATATCCCGTTTCAATAATATTCCATGCATCTATGGTTTTCAGAAAAAATTTCATTCTATTTTTCCAATATGCATATTCACCATTGAACATGGGTGGTCTAACTATGGACTGACCTTCAGCAAAAGCATTATTAAAAGAAGTCATTGAAAAAAATCAAATTTTTTAACAGAAAAATGGTTTTTGTTCCTAGCTTTGATACCACTTGTAGGATCATTTTCACTCTAGAGGAGGGGGAGTGAATAGGGTGATACTAAAAATTAATGTGGAAATAAAAATAATGACAGAAAGTAATGCAGAAAAGATCACACACAGTTTTACCCAGCTTCGGCAAAAACCTGCTTACGTGCTGCCCCCAAGCTTTCTACTAGAAATTAAGCAATCAGACGCTTACACACATAAACATACGATACCCACTAACTTGATTAACCTAACTTTAAGCTCAAAATCTTGCCACAACTCAACTACTGAGTTGCGAATTCTCAAACTACGCCTCGTAGTTTGTACCTGGTTACACAACTAGAAATTTACACCATTTTAAAATTGAAAGTTACAAATAAAAATAAAACTAAAACAAAACCCTTTATTTAAAAACTAAGCCCAATAATAAATAAAAACACCGGCCCAAGTAATGTTTAATTAGAGACAACTGTCCCCCTTTTCTTTTGTTTGTGTAATCTCTTCGGTCGACCCTTTGCTACTCTTCAAAATTAGGGTTTTGTTCGAAATTGGAGCCCCCGCTGGAAATAGTAGTTCAAATCAATTGCTTTAATGCTTTCATTCCTCAATTTGATTACTGGTTTGTTCTTCGATTTGCTTTGGCTGCTACAAGGTATTGTTCGAATGATATATAAAATCGGTATGTGATTTTGTACTTTATTTGCTTGTTGTTTTTGTTGAATTCGAACTCGATACTTGCCGATGATGATATGGGTTAAATTTATAGGGATCGAAACCCTATTTTATCGTTCGTATATTTTAATTTGAATGTTTCAGTTGCTTTACTCGTCCGTTCAATTATTAATTGAATGCTTGTGATGAATTCTAACTTTTTCATTGTATATATGTTACTCCATGAATTCGAATTTGCTTCGTTCTTTTCTGCTATGACTTTGGCATTTGAATTTGTGATAAACTTGACTTGATGAATTTTGACTTCTTACCCTCTACGACTTTAAACAATTTTCTGAATTTTTTGGTTGAACACTTCAATACAGTTTTATTTGACCATTTCTTTTCGTACCATGACTTGACTTTGTTTGAACTGCTACCGATAGTTTCCCATGGCTCCTTCACTATTCTTGATGTGTATATATGACTGCTGCATACTCATGTTGCCTTTGATTGTGTGTTGTCATGCTCAACTGTTTGCTTATGATTTTGTATTCTCTGTTGCATATGTATATACATGTATATACGAGCATATTTCCTTGTTTGGTTGCCACTATATATATATATATATATATATATGTATATATGTATGTATGTATGTATGTATGTATACATGTGTGCAGACATGTATTTATGCATGTTGAGTTGATTTACTACATGCACCACTTTGTTATTGTATCTGGTTCAATTTGAAGTCTTGTTGCACTTTGATTTTCTGGCCATAAATTCTGTGCTAGTTGCTGGTCTGGTTGGTTGCAGCCCTTGTGTTGAGTCTTCACATTGGATTATGCATGTACACACTGGTCTGGTTGAGCTTTTTGGTTCACCACTGTTTGTGCCTTTGAAGTCTTGTTCCACTTGAAGTTTGGTTCCATTGTGGTTCCTATGTTACATGTGCACCGCTTTGTACATGTGCACTGCCCTGGTCTGGTTCGGTTTCATGTTGAAATTGAGCTTTATACATGTTGAAATTGAAGTCTTGTTCCACTGGCTTGTTGAGTTCATTTGAAGTCTGGTTTGGTGCACTTTGAACATTTTGTATAGTTGGTGGTCTGGTTCATGAGTTGTTGTCATGTTGAGTTGCATCTGAACTGTGATAGTCTGAATTTGCTCATTGATGTGTTACTGCAGTCTAGTTTCATTGTGTTGTATGTGTTCATGCCTTTGTTTGTTTTCATGTTGCATAGTGTTCATGCCTCGAGTTAAACTGACCTTGTTTACTCTTTGTACATTTTGTTGTCCGGTTCAATTATGAGCTTGGTTGCATTTGAACTAAAACTCGAGATGTTGTCTTGTTGTACTATGCATTGCACTTGAGTTGAATCCAGTCTAGGCTTGGGTTTGACCTTGTGCTCACATGTCCCTACTATTTTAACAAGCAAGTGTATATTGTTGTGCACGACCTTGTGGCATGTATAGTGATACACCGTGCATGTACAAGTTGTTCATGTAAGATGAATTAAAAAAATGACGACGAACAACCCAAATAACTGAGGCAAACAATATTTTCAAACACACACTTCATTGTGCACTGCAAAATATTTCCTTTTCAATTTTACTGCATCAGAGTTTATTTTGCAGATAGTTCAGATGCTGGATACATGCTGGAACAAAGTTGAAGATCAAAGTACGAGTGAAGAGTGAATATGTAGTGAGGTGAAATATGTATGAAAAATTGTAAATTGAAAATTGTGTTGTAATTGAAACTTGTACAGTGAGAGCTTAAATTTTGTACTATTCGAATTTGTAATAAAATATTTGTTTGAATAAAATATTTTTTAAAATATGAATTCCGAGTTATTTATTTTATTCAACAAATATTTATTTAATTATGTGAAAAAATAAAATAGTACAACAAATACATTTAAACGAATATATGTATATATATATATATATGTTTATTATCATCAAACAAAAATCATAGGCTATTGTATTCTACAATATTGTCCTGAGTCTGAGTGTTATTATATGTTTGTAGGTGAAGAGGGGGAAAGTCGGCGATTATATTATCATGTAGAAGGGGATGGTCTTGTTCTATCGTCTGGGTGAGGATGGGGATGACAATCGCGCTGTTTTGGCGGATGATTCTTGGGATCAGAAGTATTTATATTCCGTTGATTCAGACATCTATGATCCAAATATTGCGACTCAATTTTCTGGTTTTATCCATGTCCTGGGGCGTACGTCAACTGATGATGACAGTGGTTCTTCCTCCCGGGAGGACATTTAGGTTTTCTTTTTTAGCTGCGGAAGCAACTTGCTTCTCACATGTATTGTATTTAAGTGGTATGACCACTATAAAACCATGTATAGCTGCTTTGCGCATGTGCATGACACCTTTTCCTTATTTATATACAGTGGCATAGCCCACTATAAAGCCGGCTGGCCTTGCCAAAAAAATTACTTATTAATTAAATATTAAATGTTAATCATTATTTATTAAATATTGATTATTTAATATGAATTATTAAACGTAGTTAGTAAATAATAAGTATAATATACTAACTATTAATAATTAACTATGATATTATAAATATAAAACTAATTATTAATTGTTTATAATAACTAGGAATTATAAATTATTTCTTGATAATCATTAATTATGACATATGTAAGTGGTTGTTTATTATTATTGATATGTACATTTGCCTCGATTAAATTAATAGCAGTTGCTTAGGGATGCATCTGCATCGGTTCCTAAGGAACCAATACAAATAACACTATTTGCTTTGGTGCATTACATCGGTTCCTAAGGAATTGATGAAAATAATACTATTTGCTTCAGTTGTAAGGAAAATTGATGCAAATCACACTATTTGCTTCAGTGCATTTGCATCGGTTCATAATGAAGCGATGTGAATGTCCTAATGAAATGATGCAAATAACAGTATTTGCATAGGTTGTGAGCACAACATAAGAAAATGAGGCGATGCAATAAACATATTTTATACTAGTGATTATTATTGCTTGTAAAATATCTACATTTTAGCTTACTTTAAATTATTATTAACATATAAACATAGGTTGCTTATATATATAATACACACACACACACATATATATATATACATATACTATATAATATATATATATATGTTTTTAATTTGTCTCACTAAATTGCATGTTTTGGAGATATATCTTAAATTCAAACTAGTCAACTTAGTAGAACTATTCAGGGTAATTAAAGGATTCATTATTGAATTTCAATTATTGAAACTGGCGTAATAGATTAGATATTCAACTTGCTTAAGTTAATTAAGGTTTACACACAAAATTATCACTTGGTATGATTATGTGTTTGGTACATATGTGTTGAACTATAAAATTCTAAATAATGATTTAGAATAGACTTTTTACATGTGATAACCAAAGTATATCAAAGTCAGTGTGAGCTATATTGAGTTTTTGAGCTTATGTATATAATCTAAGAAATGATAGAAAATATCATTTTATAAGTATCAAAATAGTATAAATATTTTGACAGAAATATCAACTAGTTTGATTATCAATCAAAATTTAAAGGAAGCGTGTGTTTATAATAAAGAACTCCAAAAGGTACATTGATATTTCTAAACTATAAATAAACAACACATTGCTGATCTTTTAACAATGTGCTTTTGTTAAAGTCAATCTTAGTTGTCTTAATCTCAGCATTTGATTTGTAAACGATGTATTTTTTAGTAAGCATAAAAGGTGTTGAGAATGTCCAAAATCAATATGCATGGAAACCTTATTAAAATGTTTAATACAGAACATATAAGATGGATTCCATATGCATTAACAATAAGAATTACCATACATATTATGTTGTCTAAAATATTATGATTTGTTTATATATTTTATACATGAAGAAAATATCAAATCAAAGATGACATCACTAAATGGTTATTTGAAGTATTCTCCTATATGTATGAAATAATAGAGAATTGTTTACCGAAACAATAGACTCCTTATGAAGGAGCGTTCAAAATCAAATTTTTATAAGTGATATTGAGTATAATATGTCAACAATAAATTCAAGTTAAGAATCTTTATGTTGGAAATATTCCAAACAGAAGACTGTGGCTAATTCAATGAAAAAGGCTAAGTACATCGTGTTGAATAGTGTCGCAATAAAACTAATGTATATAAATATCAATGCATAAATTTATAACTGAGCTGTAGCTGATTCCAAATGTGAAGAATCTCATAACGTTGTTATATGATAAAAATGCCATGATATGGTTCATAGCAGATCGTAGAGCTCACTAGAGGTAGAAAAACATACTCTAAGATATTCCACTTGATAAATGAGTTTATCAGTATCGAAGAGAGTTGATTGACCGAGCAGAGAAATTGAAACATAATCGCGTAACCATTGTAATGATCTTCCTTTCTCACACCCAAAGACGACACTTAATACATGCTCGATAGTCATGTTCTGATCATCTAAGTGTCTGAAAAAGGTAATGGGGTAAAGAAAATAAAAGACAAGGAAAACAAACATAGATTTTTCTCACAAACGTTAGAGTTACATATACATCAACATAGAATAATACATATGGTTACTCCAAAATGTTCCATCAAAGTTACAAAAAGTACTATTTCTAACAAAGACAACTATATTAGCCTACCCAACTACTAATACATAATATACAGTCATAGCGGAAATAAACATATCTATTAGATGGTGATGATAGGTCCAACTCCATACTGCTTCCAAAATGCTCTAACGGAACCTGACTACTTGATTACTCATAAAAATTTAAGTACCCAAGAGTTAAGGGAAAGAAAAATACTTCGGGTCAAACATGGGTCTGGTGTGAGTAAACCATATGTTTAACAATATAAAACTCCTTCGAAAACAAGGTATCTCACAAGATCACGTCGCACGTAAACACGGACAGGTTTTTACCTTACGATAACCAAAACATTTCTACATAAAATCGTCTGACATTATCATAACACCTAGAGTTAAAATAAATATGGAATCATAATCGAAATTGTTATATTTATTAATTCCAGCATAATAGGTTTACAACTAAGTCTGTAAAGGCACATATAGGAAAATGGATTCCATCAATGATAAGGCACTAAGTTACCACCTATCAATAGTGCATCTCTAGATAAAATACACGGAGAGCCTCGAACTCCCTACGAGTCAAAACCATCCCTACCCCTTACTAGATAGCGCCGAATATGTCATCATCCAGGTTGGGATTAACAACCTAAATGGGACCTAAGCATACATAATCCATAATTTCAATCTAGATTGGGTGATGACCATACCCCCAATGATAGCGAACCACATAGTCTTAAAGCATATCCCCTGATTTTAGTCATTTCCAGGTTTGAGGTTACTTTTAACTTTTCTTCTAGCAGACCACCTTGGAATGCTAATGCTGCCCTCCAAGCAACTAATGCAATGCTAGAACTCACCCATACAAGTTATTCTGGGATAGAACAATCAATCAACATTTACTATCTTTCATTTTGGAATCACCCTTAGGAAGAATATTACATCTCTATAGCATACTTCATAACAATCCATCGTGAATGCTATTAGTTTGGAGTAGTTCGGATAAATTATACTTATACGAAATCAGGTTCCCCGAATTAAGCGATAATTTCTAGCTAACTCAATTCTGGTTCTTTTTGAAGTATGTAACTGTATTTGAGTCCTCATCAGGGAACTCTAATATACACAGCATACTTCCTGAATTAAAATAGGTCAAGTTATAAATAGCGGACAATCCGCTACCTAGGGTAACTATAAAAAGTTCGCATATAGATAACCATATACTTAGTTTAAACATGTCACATTGATAGGAATTAACCTTCCTATATCTATCACATATATGATATTTCGACCTTACTCCATCCTTCGCCTAGAAATAAATAATAGATCTCACAGATAGAGGATCAGCCAACTCATCAGCTTTTAGTGCTAAATATGGAATGATTTATTTCCCATAAATGTGTCACTACATTAACTTTGGTTTCATATTTGTTTGAGGTAACTTAAGGGTATCGACAAAGAAATCCCGTGATTTAAAACATTTTTGAGAAGAAAACAATTTTAAACAAAATCGATATTTTAGAAACAAAGCAATTTAAAACCCTTACTTGTTAATTAAATAATAAATTAAACCCTTATTTAATTATTAATTAAATCTTAGTTAAGTCTTAATTACAATATTAATTAAATTTAATTAATCTGCAATTAATTAATAACTAATTAAATCCTTTTTTATAAATAAATAATTAATCATTAATCATTAATAAATAGTTAAAAATAATTAACCCTTAATTATTAATTAAATAGTAATTAATTTTAATTAACTAACTAGTTAAAATTAACTTCATTGATTAACACTTAAGTATTAATTACTTTTATTAACTGATGATTAAGTACTAATTAATAAATTAACTAATTAATAATTTATTAAATAAAAAATTAATTAAAAAATAATTACCCTTTTAATTACTTAATATAAGTTTTAAAACATTTTTAAAAAATATTTCTAAGTGAAAGCATTTCAAGATTTCGAAAAGAGTTCATTTTCGTGAACTGCACTTATGGCGACTGTCGCTATACGACCCGAAATTTCCAAACTTGAAATTTGTGTTCTAAGTCTACGATAAAACTTTAACTCTTGGAAAAAATTTAATAAAGATATCTTGGAAAATTAACAGGTATTCTAATTTGACTATTTAACTACCATATTCCAACTATACGTCACCACAACCAAGCACAAGTACATACATACAATCAACATTTTTTTACCCAAACAAGCATCATATTTAACGTTCAAGTCAAGTTATAATATAATTTTACAAACTTAGTTAAAAATGATAACTTTACTCAACGAACGTGGACTAAATCAAGTTAACTTTTACTAGAATCCGAATATGATCTAGGCCTTCACTTTAGCTTAAGAAAATGGAACCTTTAGTGGCTTATAGATGCAAAATGATTTAGCCTTGGTGGTATTAATGTTCAACCAATAAGGTGGAGGGGATGTATAGACTTGTTTTTTGGAGGAGAAGTGTAGAAATGTTAAGAGGTTAGTTTAAACAAGGTTTTAAATTTTTTTAAAGTGAATGAAAACTAGATTTCTTAACTTAAGAACTTAAGAATTCCTTTTTAGAGACCATGAAAAAGAGCATGAAGACATGAAGAAAATTTTGCAAAGTATGAAATGAAAATGAAAATTAGAAAAGTATTAGGAAATTATTTTATATGAATTTCATATGCCAAATTACCATATTAACCTAAGGTACTTAACCTTCACTAGATTTCTACCACTCCATTTTTCTTGTCCCCATATCTTCTCATCACGTGAAAGGCAAGTCCCCCATTTCATTTCAAAGCTAACATGTTTTAATTACCTAATATACTTTCTGTTTGTGAAAGGATGACATTTTATGACTTCTTTTTCAATATATATTTTATTAAACTTATTTAACTTTCATAAGATGTCATATCATATTTAAATAACTTAAATAAACATAAACATATACTAAAATTTATTCTAACTTATAAGTGAATGTGTGTGTATATTATACAAATGTGCATAACGTTTTTGGACAACTTTTAGACATCGAAAGGTCGAAAATTCGAAAAATGATTTTTGATCAAATATTCTATTTTGTTTGGAACTATTATTTTTGTAAAAAAAATTTAAAAACTATTTTATCATCATTAGTTATTATTTAAAGGGGTTTATTTGAGTTATAAAATACATTAATTAATTATTAAAAATATATTTAAATATCTAAATTTAAAGTGATTAAATTCTAGGTCGTAACCACTATTCACCAAGGGACTAATCCAATTGGTTTGAGAAAACTAATTAAAGAAGTTTGAATGAGATTCCATAACTGACCCCAATTGCAAGTGGGAGATTAATAGAGTTAGGGGTATGCACTAGGGGCAATTATGTAATCTATTACATATACCTATCTCGATAATCAATCTTATTCGAAATAGAATTATTTTCTTTCTATTGTACACTTGATATAATGTGTTATATATATATATATCTATTAGTTAATTAAATTAAAAAATATTTAATAGAAAATCCAAAAATGGTTTGTTTCATTATAATAGTTACAAAGTTGTAACAACCCAAAATTTGAGCTATAATAATTAATTAATGAATTAATTAAACAATAAAATAAGTTTGTGAAATTTTAGAATCGAGCTATGGGAGTTGCACCATTGGGTCCGTGGTGATTTTCTGATCAATTTCCATATATAACTTGTCGAAATCCAAGCTAGTATGGAAAAGTTACGAGAGAAACAAGAAATAAGAATTTTATAAATAAAAGCGAATATATATATACATATACATATATACACACACACACACACATACCCCATAGGGGTCGACCCTTGTTTTGGTCAGGTCGACCCATAGGTCGACCCCAATGAACATCGGTCGACCCGCAGTTCTTCCTGGACGTGAAAACGTCCAGGTACGAGCCGAAGAGAGTAAAATTCGATTTTTGTGCAATCCTGTGCGTTCGTAGCTGCATCCGACGGTTCCTAGTGAGCCTATGACGTGGTTGCACTAGATTTAATCTTCAAATCCGACGGTTGAGATCCTTAAGCCACACTATAAATAGAACCCTAGGCCTAGCTATTTTTCTCATTTAGATTTTCTCCCAATTGGGTTCATTGCCTGAGGCTGAACACTAGATAGAAATTTTTTCTAGGGAGGAAATCTTTTTAATAAAAATATTCTGCACCCTGGAAGTGGATCCAGGAAGGCCTAGAAATGGAGCTAAGGACCACAGGTGAGTGCTTTGTAATTATTTTAGATTTGTAAACAATTTAAAATAATAGGTTTCTCAATAGTTGTAGTTTTTCTACAATTTTGAGACAGTTTTTATGTAAGTTTGTTTACAATCAGTTTTTAAGTAAATTTTAGAAGTTCTTTTCAGTCTAATATTATTCAGCTATTTTATTCAGTTATTTACAGTTATTTACAGTTATTTAAAGTTATTTACAATTATTTACATCTGCTTTAAGTTGAAATTTAGCCTGTAAATGTTAGTTTCTTTTTATAGAGATTTAATCCTTTTTGACACAAATAAAATATTAAAAAGAGAAGAATTCGCAAATATGGATTAAAATAGAAAAACACTAAATTTACAGAAATCAGATGTAAAATGAGAAAAAACTGGAATAAAATAGATGGACTGAAGTAGGCAAATTTAAGATATTTGCAAGCATGATTACAACAAGTGGTTATAACTAGAAAGAGAAAATAGAAGAGTAACAGTTTCAAGAACAATTATAACACATAAGTTATAATTAGAAAGAAAGAAATAACAAAAGGGGCTTATTTTAAAACTTAGATCTTGAATTAAGTTAATAAGCAAATATAGAAGTGGTGGCCCGTACCGGCAGCATTTCCTTTCAGGTCTAGGACTGATCGTCTCATACGTAGGTGAGGCTGGGATACGCTTATGCTGATTAGGGTAAATAAGTGGCCAATAGATAGAGGCTCGAATCTGGGGATTTGGGCAAGGGGCGCAAAGCTAGAAGATTTGTTTGTTAGGACTAGGGTCGGCAGCATTCCCTTTCAGGTCGAGGACTGATGGTCTCACACGTAGGTGAGGCTGGGCACGCTTATGCTGATTAGGGTAAATAAAGGGTCAAATAGGGGCAACAGTTTGTGTGTACCGGCGATGACCGAGCGTGCGGCATCGATTAGGGTCAATAATTCGCTACTACGTCCTAAGCACTAAGAGGTGTCTTTTTGCTGTGACCAACGGGACTGGTTTGCAGTGGCACGACAGAGATAGGAAAGGCCGATCAATGGGTAGGATTAGGATTTCAGCCTAATCAAGTTAGCAGTTGAGATAGGATTAGGGTTTCAGCCTAATCACAGCAGTTTAAGGCAAGTGCAAACAATCAAAGCAAACAGTCAAACAGAATCAGAAACGGTATTTTATGCGAGTTCTATCTTTTTTGTATCTTCCTTTCAAGCTAGAACTATTGCTTAGTCTATTATCTTTATCTTTCTTAGAAATGCTAGTAACTACTTTCACTCACCAGACTTATTGTCTGACCCACTCCTCTATTTCCCCATTTCCCCCCTCTAATAGACTAGCAGAGTTGAGTTGATTCAGGTTGCTTGGAGAATCATTCCAGGAGTTTTCTCATTTCAGATGTATTCTTCTACTTTTCATCCTTTTCATTTGGCTTATGATGAATTGGCACTTATGAGAGTGATCATTATTGTTTTTGTACTCTGATTTTATGAGACTGAGATGTATTTTCATGATACATGAGATATTTTGAGTTTTTGAGACACGTTATGTTTTTATGACTTATTTTGAGATGAAGTTTTAATTCTGAATAATAAGTTATTATTTAAAAGTTTTCCGCTATTTTTACTTATTTTTCTTGTGAATATTTTTCTCTGTGATGCTTTAGCAATACCTATAACGCACCACATCCTTTAGTGTGCCCTTTTTGGGTATATTAAGGGGTGTTGGGTGTTTCATTTGGTATCAGAGCCTAAGGTTACATGATTCATAGAAACTTGTTTTAAAAGTAAAGTATTTTTCAAAGGTAACATATCATCAAACTAAAAGTATTTTTTAGAAAGAAACTCTTATTATAGAAATGGTTTCCAAGTATAAGAGAGTTTATATAAAAGTCCCCTCAAAGTCCAGTTCAACTTTCTTTCGATTCTTTCGAGCCTAAACTTTCTTTTCTTGCATAGAATGGCAGATGCCCCAAATCTTCTAGAGGGTGTCCAAGTCCCTAGCTGGTTCCATAGATATCTCCTAGCTACGGCACCAGAGGTGCAAGGGCAAGCACCCAATGCAGCATCGGCGGGTGGAGATCCCAATAATCCACCTGTAACAGCCAATTTTTCTAAGCTATGCAAGGACTTCGCTAATTTAGAAGGCAAGATGTTTTGTGGCATGAAGGATTTCGTAGAGGCACAAACTTGGTTGAGGAATACAGAGTGGATATTTGGGCTGTTAGGATCGGAGGACCGACAAAGAGTTCAGCTTGCATCTTGGCAGCTGAAGGGAGAGGCTTCTTACTGGTAGGAGATTGTAGAAATTGAGGGTAGAGACATTGGTTGGTTTGGATTTCGGGAATGGTTTGAGAGAAAAATTTTGTCGTAAGCCGAGAAAAGCATGCAATTGGAGAAGCATTAGTCTGAAGCAAGGGAGTCTTTAGGTGAAAAAGTATGTAAATCAATTTAATGAGTTATCGAGGTTCGGGATGGAGCTTGTTAATACACCATATAAGATGGCCACCAATTTTGCTAAGGTTTGAACCAGCCCCTCCAAGGGTTGACATTGACGCATGGACCTATGGGAGCGACGTATGAGTCACTTGTGGAAATGGCTCTCATATCAGATGTTGCCAAGGAAGAAAGTTAAGGAGGTTCCTAAATTAGAAAACACTAAGAAGCAATGGTGGAAGAATAATAAGGGTAAGGACAAGAAGAAAAGAAGAGGACCTCAAAAGGGACAGAACAAGAAGGGCGAGAAATGTCAAAATTGAGGATTGGTTGGGAATTACTCGAAGGACTGTAAGAAGGACACGATGAAGGGGAGGTGTTACAACTGTGGGCAACCTGGACACCTTAGTAGAGCTTGTCCTCAAAGGACGGGGCAGAGAGCAGTCGCACCTACGGCGTAAGTACATGCTTTGGATGCAACACCTTCTAGTAATGGACCGGATCGAGGTAGGAAATTCTTTGTAGAAGGTTTGATTTCTATTTCGGATTTTCCTATTCGGACTCTTTTTGACTCTGGAGCATTGCATTCTTTCATTTCTAGTTTCTTAGTTGATTGTTTGCCCTTAGAATTTCTCTAGTTGTAGACCCTATAATTGTTTCAAACTCCATAGTTGGATCGGCACATTTATACATGATTTCTAGGGGTTTGAAATTTTTTATACTAGGCATAGAGTTTGACTGTGACGCCTATGTACTGGGATATTCTGGATATGGGATGACTTTGGGGATGGATTGGTTATCCACTTATGGTGCGATATTTCCCTACAAGAGGAGAGTCGTTATGCTAGAGACATGTAGCGGACGGACTCACGAGTTTTCTTGTGACCCACAAGGGTCAGTCATGTAGAGCTTCATTTATTCCCTTGATTCATCACTAGGAGAGTTAGATTCAGCTCCAGTTGTTAGACATTTCCCAGACGTTTTTGAGGAGGTTAGGGGACTACCCACTAAGAGAGAGATCGACTTTAGGATCTATCTAAATGACAATGCTAAGCCAGTGGCAGTAAGACATATGGCTCCTAGGGAGAGAAAGGAGTTAAGTAAGCAGGTTGGTGAGCTATTGGAGAAAGGCTTCATCAAACGGAGCATATCTGAGTGGGGAGCGCCAGTCGTCTTTGCTACAAAGGTGGATGGTTCCCTTCGACTTTGCATAGACTACAGAGACTTAAATAAGCTCAGGAAGAAGAACCGTTACCCACTTCCTACGATAAACGGTCTTTTCGATCAGTTGGTTGGCAGTTCAGTATTTTCTCAGCTTGACTTAGCCACTGGATTTCATCAGCTTAGGGTCGCTGACGATAACATCGATAAGACAGCATTTAGGACACCCGATGGATTCTTTGAGTGATTGATTATGCCGTTTGGGCTGACCAATGCCCCACCCTATTTTGTAGATCCGATGAGATGTATTTTTTGAGATGTCCTAAATAAGTTCGTTGTAGTGTTTGTGGACGACATTCTGGTGCTTTCCAAGAGTATGGAAGAGCATGCTATACATCTTGAGGAGGTTCTTCGTACACTTCGTGTTCATCAGTTGAAGGCAAAGTTCTCGAAGTGTCACTTTTGGCGTGAAGAGGTGCGTTTCTTGGGGCATGTAGTCTCAAGAGAGGGTTTAGTTGTGGATCCCGCTAAGATAGTAGCAGTACAGGATTGGAAGGCCCCCAAGAACGCTACCAAAGTTAGAAGCTTCCTAGGTTTAGCTATTTATTATAGGAAGTTTATCAGAGATTTTGCTAAGATTTCAGAACCGCTTACTCGCCTCACTAAGAAGAATGCGGCATTCGTGTGGGATATGGATTTGAGGATTCCTTCACGATGCTAAAGAGGGCCCTTACTAGTAGACCACTATTTGTTTTACCCTATGGAGCTAAGCCTTTTACAGTATACTCTGATGCATGTGGGACTGCCTTGGGGCAGTATTGATGCAGGAAGGGAGGGTAGTATGATGTGGGAGTAGACAGTTGAGAATTCATGAGAAGAACTAACCCACCCATGATTTGGAGTTGGCTGCTATTGTTTTCGCACTCAAGTCTTGGAGATTACTTGTTGGGAGAGAGGTTCGAGCTTTTCACTGACCATAAATCATTGAAGTATCTGTTCTCACAAAAGGATTTAAACTTGAGGCAGTAGCGTTGGATGGAGTTTCTGGCATCATATGACTTTGAGATAGCTTAAACCCCTGACAAAGGGAACGTGGTTGCGGATGCGTTAAGTAGGAAAAGAGCAACCCTTAGTCCAATGTTTGTAGAGTCGAAAAACCTAGAGTTTATTTCCACCTTTGATTTAAAACCCTCTACAGACATCACTTCTGGATTATTGGCAGCACTTGAGGTTAAGCCTACCATCATATATCAGATTGGCTCAAGGTAGCGAGAGGATTCAGAGCTTGTGGATATTCTGGATAGGATTAGCAGAGAAGAGGTCTCTAGACATCTCCAACGCTATTCCATCGATAGTAAAGGATGGCTAAGGAGGGATGGAAGACTTTGTGTTCCCCGCATTAGTGATTTGATGAGTGTAGTTCTAGCATAACACACCATTCTCGGATGACTATTCATCCGGGTGGTGATAAGATGTATAGGGACATGAAGAGAGTGTTTTATTGGAGTGGCATGAAGAAGGATGTAGCAGAGTTTGTAGCAAGGTGTCTTGTGTGCCAAAGGGTTAAGGCAGAGCAGCAGAGGCTCGGTGGATTGCTTCAACATTTGGATGTACCCGAATGGAAGTAGAATAGTGTTTCGATGGACTTCATAGATGGTTTACCCCGATCTAGGAAGGGGAATACCAGTATTTGGGTGATTGTAGATTGTTTGACTAAGAGCTCACACTTCATTCCGGCCAAGAGTAAGAGGACAGCACCTTGTTTTGCATCCTTATACGTTCGTGAGCATAGTGAGCGACAGAGACCCTATCTTTACTAGCAAGTTTTGGAGACGCTTGCAAGAGGCTTTAGATACACATCTTAGATTGAGTACGGCCTATCACCTTTAAATGGATGGCCAAACGAAGAGAGTTAATAGAGTTCTTGGGGATTTGTTGAGGATGTGCATTCTTAATTTTGGAGGGACTTGGGAGGAGCACCTTCCTTTAGTGGAATTCGCTTATAACAATAGTTTTCAGGCTAGCAATGGGATGGCTCCTTTTGAAGCCCTTTATGGAGGACCTTGCAAGTCGCCTTTGGGTTGGTTGGAGTCTACAGAAAGATTGCTGCTTGTTCCCGACATGGTTAGAGAGATTTCAGAAAAGATTGATTTGATTAGAAGAAGAATGAAGATGGACCAAGAAAGACAGAAGTCCTATGCTGACAAGCGGAGAAGGGACATTGAGTTCGAGGTAGGATATTTGGTTTTCATTAAGGTGTCTCCGCTAAGAAAGGTAGTGAGGTTTGCATCAAGTGGGAAACTTGCTCCCAGATTCGTAGGACCGTTCCCCATTGTGGAAAGGGTAGGGAAGATGACGTATCGGATTAGGCTACCGGAAAGGCTCGTGGGAGTTCATGATGTTTTTCATGTTTCGCACTTGAGAAAGTGCTTACATGATTTGGAACGACCCATAAATTTGTAATAATTAAAAATTTTAAATTGATAAAATTTTGGTAATTTAATATGAAGAAAAATAAACTTTGTAATTAAGTAAGGAAGGAATGTTAAAGTGGAAATGCATATTTTATTCATAAGGTAATATAAAAGAATGAAACTTATCTGAATGAATTTATTTGTGGATTCAATCATAATAAATGTATACATTTAACAAATTCAATATAATTAAGAACGATTGTTAATACAAAGGAAAGAAATTAATTAAATCCATCAGGTCATTGCTTGATTTCTTGCCTTTTTCTACATGGCCTCTTTATTTCTTGCTTTGGCCATACAAACTCTTTTCCTAGTCGTGTATTTCTCATTTCAAAACTCTTTATTTTTCATTTGCATGTAAGAATAAAACATATATGCGTTTCTTTCTCCTTAACTTATGCCTTTTCTATTTCTTAGCATTTACTATCACTTTGCTTGCCATCCAAACTATCTATGTAACAATCCAAAAAATTTAATAAATATTTTATTTATTTAATTTAGATAATTTTGTTATTTTAAATATAAATTTTGGTGTGAATTAGAATTCCACACATGAATACATAGAATATTTTCCGAAAATGTGAATTTTGGCAATATAGTCAAACTTCGTCTTTTTAATTTAAAATTTTAAAAGTTTGAAAATTTTAATTTTATCTTTTATTTTGAAAGTAAATAAAATTTTAAGAATACTGCTTTTCGTTTCGTTGAAATCCGATTAATATTGTGAAAGTTATTCCCTTTTTAATATTGTGTGTAATTTGCTGTATTTAACAAAATTGTTTATTTTATTTTATATAAATAATATCTTTATTTTTCATATCATGTTACAATTTATGTTCACATGTGTAACATGACATGTTACGTACATATTTTATATTTAGAAACATTTTATGAGGGTTTAGATCTCTTATTTATTTCTTATTTCAATGGACATACGTTATATTGCCTTAAAGACATATCTTTTCAAATTTTTATTTACATTAATGTTCTTGTGTATACTTTTTTTATTTTGTTTATTGAATGTTCTTTGGTATATACCTTTTTATTTAATGGAAAGGAAACAAATTATTTAGGTGTACGTTACTTTGCTTAATTGGTATACGTTACATTGTTTTATTTCTTGCTTCTTTATTTACCTTCATATTTCCTAAAACAAATTATTTATTTTCTTTTTCACTTTATTTTAGTTTGTTTTATTTTATTTACTGATTTTTATTTGTTTTAAAGTGTGGCAGAAATTTTTCCAAAGCTAGTGGTATTGTGTGTAATTTTTTTTAGCCTTGTTTCAGTTTAATAAACTATTTCTTTAATTCTTTTCCATTTTTTCTTGAAATTTGGATTAAGTTATAAGCAAATATAGAAGTAGTGGCCCGTACCGACAGCATTCCCTTTCAGGTCTAGGACTGATGGTCTCACACGTAGATGAGCCTGGGACACACTTATGCTG
This sequence comes from Allium fistulosum, assembly GCA_030737815.1. Lineage (NCBI taxonomy): Eukaryota > Viridiplantae > Streptophyta > Magnoliopsida > Asparagales > Amaryllidaceae > Allium > Allium fistulosum. Next base: position 1,558,632,718 of record CM060902.1, on the reverse strand, counting down.
ATTAGGGTAAATAAGTGGCCAATAGATAGAGGCTCGAATCTGGGGATTTGGGCAAGAGGCGCAAAACTTGAAGATTTGTTTGTTAGGACCTGTACCGGCAGCTTTCCCTTTAAGGTCGAGGACTGATGGTCTCACACGTAGGTGGGCTGGGGACGCTTATGCAGATTATGGTAAATAAAGGGTCAAATAGGGGGCGACAGTTAGTGTGTACCGGCGATGACCAAGCGTGGGCATCGATTAGGGTAAATAATTCGCTAGTGCGTCCTAAGCGCTAAGAGGTGTTTTTTGCTGTGACCAATAGGATTGGTTCGCAGTGGCACAACAGAGATAGGAACGGCCAATCAATTAGTAGGAATAGGATTTCAGCCTAATCAAGTTAGCAGTTGAGATAGGATTAGGGTTTCAGTCTAATCACAGCAGTTTAAGACAAGTGCAAACAATCAAAACAAATAGTCAAACAGAATCAGAAATAGTATTTTATGCAATTTTTATCTTTTTTGTATCTTCCTTTCAAGCTAGAATTATATCTTAGTCTATTATCTTTATCTTGCTTTGAAATGCTAGTAATTAGTTTCACTCACCAGACTTATTGTCTGACCCACTCCTCTATTTCCCCCCTTTCCTTCCCCAATAGGCCAGTAGAGTTGAGTTGATTCAGGTTGCTTGGAGATTCATTCCCAGAGTTTTCTCATTTCAGATGTATTCTTCTACTTTTCATCTTTTTCATTTGGCTTATGATGGATTGGCACTTGTGAGAGGGATTATTATTGTTTTGGTACTCTGATTTTGTGAGTCTGAGATGTATTTTCATGATCCAGGAGATATTTTGAGTTTTTGAGACTCGTTATGTTTTATGACTTATTTTGAGATGAAGTTTTAATTCTTAATAATAAGTTATTATTTAAATGTTTTCCGCTGCTTTTACTTATTTGTCTTGTGAATCTTAGTCTCTGCGATGCTTTAGTTATACCTATGACGCACCACATCCTTTAGTGTGCCCTTTTTGGGTATATTAAGGGGTGTGGGTTGTTTCAAAATTGTTATGACCGTGAGTAATTTATCAAAATGAAAATAAATATAACATTTTAAATATTTATAGTCAAGATATATCGAGATTGGATATTGATAAATCTGTTGACATTACAGTACATAATGCTCTCCAAAAGTTGGGCACTATATTACTCATGGCTCCTTATGTACAGATAGTTATTGGATAACTATGGAACGAATCACTCGACAGATTTCTATTTGTCAATATAACTAAAGTCAAATTGAAAATATCGATGTGATTAATTTAAATAGTTCTTTTGACTTGGGAATACTTTTGTATTCAATATGGAAGCTCTGCTTTAATTATAGATAAAAATTGGCACAACATCCATTAAATGACTATTGTTTGGTCATGTCAAAGCATTGGAAGTGAAACGCTATTCAAGAGAAAATTCATCCCCTGGTTATATGAGGTTAGTATCGTGGACAGTCGATGTCAACTCAAAGTCAAAGTCCCTGGGTAGAGCAATTCGGTTAATAATAATTGTTATTGTTAAACCAAAGATTTTATTTTTGGACTATAAAGTCGAAAATGGCGATATTGGAATTTTAACGACTACCAAATTCCATAAGTCCTAAGTGATATAGTTTTGATGAAGAGAATTATTGTAAATATTTATCACTATCGCGTAACGCTTGAATTCGTAAAGTTAGATTTTGTTGAAAAGACGTGTAAGCGAAAAAGTGGGCTGAAATATCACTCCACTAGCTAAGGCGATGAGTGAACATTAATATTGAATAGTTTGATATTAATCACTAACTGAATTAATACCTACGACTCACACAACAACATTGATAGATTCTCCAGAATACCACATAACTTAATTGATTTATAAGTTGTTTCATATTAATTAAATTACTTAGTATTTTTGGAAAATATTAATTCTTTATTCGATGTATTTGTAACGACCCGGGGGATTTTCAGCTCTTGAAAATCGACATCAATACGTTCACTGCATAGCATGATAAGAAATTGAGTGCCGGAAATACCAAATCGTTAGGGGTGAAGAAGAAAGATATAGAAGAAAATAGAAACAACAATACAGAAACTTACAATTGCAGTGGAACAAAATATAATATATATAACAACAGATCTTTATACAAAAGAAACTATAACTATTAATATACATACCACCATCAGAGTACAACAATCAACAAATCAATCTGGACAGTTATAATAACTTGTCCTCACAAGTGCTGAATATACAACATACGCACATAGAGGAATATAATCAAGTACGTGGAATACGCCTAAGACTCCTCCAGCTCGTCTCCTGAACTCGATAGCATCCTAACCTAAATATATAATACTCGGTCTGACTCGAGCATTATAATAAAATTACACCCCAAGTCAGTCTAGAAAATCACCGTGAGGAAACACGCTCAATTTGAATTATTACTATTATCAAAATCCTTTGAAAACAAAGGAATCTCGTAAGACCATGCCACACATAAATACGACGTGTTTTTACCTTACGATAACTAAAACATTTTATATCAAAATCATCTGATATTATAATAGTGTCTATAGAAAGTAAACTATAAAATAGCTAAAATGCTTGCATCTCACGTTTCAGCATAGTTGGCACATCTAAAACCATACATCGCTTATTGGAGAATTGATTACTTACTATGACAAGGTAAGAAACTACCTTCCGATGGTGAATCTCTAGATAAAATGCACCGGGGTCTGAGAAGAACATCTTATACCCCTGCCACACAAGACTGGCCTAGCACTTGACCACTAGTACCGAATATGATCACCCCACCTTTGGGCTCCGAAAGCATACATGAATGGATAGTAACTGGTCTAGATCTTGGGATGACCACACCTTAATGAGAGCGACCCACTTGGCCTTGCTGCATGCCATGTTTTTGTCATTTCTCGATTGATGAGGCTAGAGGCTACGTTTTACCTTAAGAATAGCATTCATACTTGGAATGCTAACACTACCTTCTAGGCAACGATGCAATGATAGCATTCATCTATACCAGTTGTTCTGGGTCTGATCAAACCGAATCTCCAAAATCACCGTCTTCATTATCTTCATGATATCACAATTCGCAACGCACAAATCGGATCGAAGTTATTTTCGGATAATCAAATCCCGGTCTCTTTGAAACGATTAACGAATATGGCCAGATTTAATAGTCGATTATTTAACTATCAAAAAACTGACAGCAATCATTAGGCCCATATTATAAATCTTCCAAAACATTCATTTCAAAAAATCTTTACAAGGATATATATCCAAATTTCTTCCAATATTTCAATATTTGAAAACAATTTCAAATAGTTATATCCGTAACAGGATATTTTCAAACAACTTCAACACTTAGAAATATTCCAATTTCAAATTATAGTTCATTACTTAGAAAACATTTGTAGATAAATCATTTCATTGTTAAAATATTTTCAAAACCATTCATTTTAATGCTTAGGAAAAATATAAATATAATTTCCAAAATCTACTACTCAACACTTAGGCAATATTCATAACTTATCGATTTTATAGATATATTCACAGACGAGGGAATCTTCCCTTATTCCAACTTCATAAAACCATTTACAACCCTTTTTGTAAAGTCACAACTTATTATAACTCGTTTCATAAATCTCCAGAGTTATTACTAATCCCTTCTACAATTTCCAAAATCTTACTTAAAATCTCATTCACTAATTTATAACTTCTTTTATGAATTCAGATTCATTTTTTTCTAAGTTCACAGATCTAATAATTTCGGAAATTCCTTAAGTTTCCAAAATTCCGTTATAAGATTTCTCTTATAAAATCACATCCATTAAATAAAACCCGATTTACAAATTCGAGAGTATTTACAAATAACTTCAATTAATTCCAAAACTCTATATTATAAAATAAGTATTTTAAAATAATAGTAATAAATTTTCAAACCATTTAAGTAATTATTAAAATATCAAAACCCTTTTTAAATAACAACAATAAGTAATTTTCGATTCAGTTGTAAATAATACTAGTCGATTTACAAAGCTTATTATAAAAATTAAACTTACTTCAACTAATATTAAATACTTGAATAATCACTTTCCGAAAATATTTTAATTTTAATAATAGTTTTTAAAATCCATAGTTTATTAAATAAAATATCTTTTTAAGACAAACCTTAAGCTCATGATAAAAATTTTTTATTTATTTATATTTTAAATTCAACATAACCTTTTTTATATCTATAATCTCCCTCGATTTATCACAAATCGATTTTCATTTCCGATTTCGTAACCATTTCCAAATTCCAAAATAGAATCCACTATTTCTTTCTAAACCGATTTCCATATCTCATTATAAATTCTCACTGTGAATTTATATTTCCAATTTATCAAATGATAATCATTTCACTTTATTCATATACATCGTTTACAAATTTGTAAACTCATTTCAAGTTTTTCTCTGTTAACAACAGATTTATATTAAACAAACTTCATTTATAAATCGATTTCTATTTAAAATTCCATTTGGAAATCTATTCCTTAACAAGTTCCAATAATAATCCAAATTTATTCAAAATCTCGTACGACTTCCTTTTCCTATTTTAAGAAATATTATTAAAATCCCTTGTTTTAATTTCCTTGTATATATATATATATATATATAAATTCGGAAAATATTTTTTTTTTGAAAATTCCTTGCGAAATAGTTAAGTATATTTCCAAAATTAAATCTTTTATTTAATCCAAACCATTACTTATTCAATATTCCAATTTCCATATAAATATTTTTATTTCCAACATCACATTTGAATTTCTTTTTTTTCAGATTCAAAAATATTATTTATGGTATCTAAAATACCAAAATTTGGGTCAGTGCTACTATAGCATCCAATAAGTCAAATCACACAACAATCCATAACAGATTATTCAATCACATCATATATCACTATATATGAAACAATCAATATATTTTTGAGGAATCTAGTTGGATCCCTCCAACCTATTTCCCTGCATCCACAGATGTTATATAATATAAAATACTAATCCCGCTTCGAGGCGGGATATCGCAGTAATATAGGGTCATCCGCTATTATGCGGGGCGCATAATGTCACATCCGCTCCAATCGACGGGAAATATATCCAACTACTAATATATATACACTACACCAGAAAAGGCCTTTCATAGCGTTGAAAAAACGTTGCCAAAACTTTTAGTAGCGTTCAGTAAACGCTGCGATACAACATGCAACTAAAAGTCTTAAACTTTTAGTAGCGTTATAGAAAACGCCACCAAAACGTGAACTATTGTAGGATTTTAGAAACGCTACAAAAAGTTGCATACTTTTAGTAGCTTGTTGTATCGTGGTGTTTACCGAAACGCTACTAAAAGTTTTGTTACTGTTTTTTCGACGCTACGAAAGTCGTATTTTAGCTGTTTACATTTATTTCCATAGCGTTTTTAAAACGCTACTAAAAGTAATTAACCGTTTTGTAGCATATTGTACACGCTCCCATTTCCTGTTATTGGCTTATACCATTTCCAATCATCGCTCGCATAACAGTCTTATTCACATAATAATCGTATTCAAACCAATAATCAATCATTCAATCACATAATCATCATATTTAAACAATTAAAAATATACGTTAATCACATACTCAAATATAATATCCATAACTATTTCGATAATAGTTTTTTGACAAACTGAGCAAATTCACATAAAATCCATAACCATTCAGAAACAAGTTTACGCAACAAGTATTAACAAAATTTTATAGTATATATAACAATTAAAGTCATGTTCATTACTTGATTACCTATAATTCTTCGCTGCAGCTGCTCTTTACTCCTAAAAAGCTAATTATCTATAAACAAGTTTAATAATCAACAGATGATTATGAAATTGTTTTGCATATTTAAAGTATATCAAACATCCTTAGTTAAGCTTTTATTAAATTTAATAATTTTTTATAAACTTTAGTTAACTTAGTTAATTTTTTATAAAACTTGGTTAATTTTTATAATAAACTTATCTAATTTTTAAAAACATATTAACTTAGTTAAATTCCAATAAAACTTAATTAATTTGTATAAATTTATTTAATTTTTATAAATCATAGTTAAATTATATAAAACTTAGTTAACTTTTAAAATTTGGTTATTTTTTATAAGAATTAGTTAAATGTTTATAAAGCTCGGTTAACTTATTTATAACTTTATTTATATTAACTCAAACTTATAAATCATCTCTATTGCTAAAACTTAAATGTCACGACTTATATATTAATTAACTTAAACTTATAAATTATCACAAACTTAAACTTTATTAACTTGGTTAATTTTTATAAATTATCTCAAACTTATAAATTTACTTAGCTAATTTATTATTATTAGAGTAAACTTAGTTAATTTTTTTTTATTATTATAAATCATCTCTATTGCTAAAACTTAAATGTCACGACTTATATATTAATTAACTTAAACTTATAAATTATCACAAACTTAAACTTTATTAACTTGGTTAATTTTTATAAATTATCTCAAACTTATAAATTTACTTAACTAATTTATTATTATTAGAGTAAACTTAGTTAATTTATTATTATTATTATTATTATAAACTTAATTAATTTTTATAAACTTATTTTTTTTTATAAAACTTAGTTAACTTAGTTAATTTTTATAAACTTAGTAGTTATTATTGTTGTTATTATTATTAATATTAATTATAAAACTTATATGACTCTATTAATTTATTATTATTATAAACTTAGTTAATTTTTATCAAACTATAGTTTATTATTATTATTATTATAAACTTAGTTAATTTTTTGTCAAACTTAGTTTATTCTTATTAATGTTATAAACTTGTTAATTTTTATAATACTTAGTTAATTTTTATAACTGTATTTATTTTTTATAAACTTAGTTAATTTATCAAAAATATTGTTTATTATTATTATTATTATTATAAAGTCGGTTAATTTTTTATCAAACTTAGTTTATTATTATTACTACTACTGTTATTATTATAAACTTGTTAATTTTTATAAAACTTACTTAATTTATTCAAACTATTGTTTATTATTATTATTATTATCATCATAAACATAGCTAATTTTTATAAACTTTGTTAATTCTTATCAAACTTTGCTAATTTCAATACAACCAAGTTAGTGTAAAATTCATAACCGTACATAGAGAAGCTTACAACTAGTGCTAATAAAATGTTATAATATAAATGATGATTAAAAGCAAGTACCGGTTCCTTGCGGCAACCAATCATTTCTTCAAAAAAGCTTATGTACAAAAGGATATCTGTAGGGTAAGAAACTGTCTGCTATGAAAGCCCGAGACCAACAGCTGGTATCCACCATTATGTTTTTATCTTGTTCCAATAGCTTGGACGCCAAACTATTTAGGCACCGAACTGGTGCCAAAACTTTAATGCTCGAGAATTTGTAGAAAATTACAATCTTGGGTCTCCTGTTGCTGCAATTTACTTCAACTGCCAGAGAGAATCAGGATCTAGTGGGAGGAGGATGTACAAATGATTGATTATTAATATATTGTGTCCTTATGGCACTTTAAAGATAGATAATTAGGTTCCACAAATGTTATCGGTCCATTAAAAAGCTTCATAGGTTGAGCAGAAACAATAAATTAAAACTAAAATTACATGCATCTGTCGAAGATATTTAAGCTTAGACCTACAACAAATAAAAAGTTGCAGAATCAAAATAAAAAATAAGTAATAGCTAGAGAACAATTGTATGTTACAAAGCTTTCATTTGCTAATAAGAATGTAGTGTTGTTCAACTTAAAAACATCTTGTCATCTAATAAGCGATATCATCGTAAAGTTGGCAAACAAACTCAACTAAAATGTTCATTACTTGATTACCCCATTCAACTGAGGAGAGCAGCTCTGAATCAATTGCTTAAGAAGCTTTACCAAATGATCTTTTTTAATATGAGGGTACCTATAAAGATAAAGATCAATAATTTAAGATGAAAGCTTGATAGATCATTGTAGCACACAGACAACAAAATTGACAAAATGAAATAACAAAAGGAGGGAAGCTCTCTGCATTATTTTGAGCATTTTTAACTGATATTCCATACAAAAAAAAGTCATGATAGATTATCATCAATAAGTAATAATAGTAAATAAATACAGAAAACTTAAAGGCATATATATAAAGATGAATACACACGACATATAATGCCTATAACATTGATGAATGTACATCTTATGTTAAACAATCAATATACCAAAATAGAGACCAATATGTTATAAACTTGTAACGACCCTTAATTTAATCACTTTGAACATGAATAGTTAATATGTTTTTAAATGATTAAATAATGGATTTTATATCTAGAAGTATTAACGTTGCCTAATAAAACAGAATAGTATAATTACTTGCCTAATAAAACAAGAGAGAATTATTAAACCTGCCTAATAAAACAGAATAGTATAATTACTTGCCTAATAAAACAAGAGAGAATTATTAACCTTCCTAATAAAATAGAATAGTATAATTACTTGCCTAATAAAAACAGAACAGTATAATTACTTGCCTAATGAAACAAAATAGCATAATGATTATTATATTCCATGCGGATGGTTGCCATTGGACCAAAATTTGTTCGAATCATGTTATGCCATAGTTGATAAGGAGGATTCCTATTGGACCAAAATGTGGTCGAATCAAATTAAGCCATCAAGATGTTTTCTATTGGACCAAAATATGGTCGAATCAAATTAAGCCATCAAGATGTTTTTTATTGGACCAAAATGTGGTCGAATCAAATTAGGGCATCAACATGTTTTCTATTGGACCAAATCTGGTCGAATCTGGTTAGGCTATATGAAATGACTAAAGTACCCTTCTTTTTACCTATAAATAGCCAAGTCCATATCTCATTTTAATTCATTCACAAACTGAAGAAAAGAACTAAAATTCATTATAAAAGGTGAAGTATTCCAAGTCTCCATCAAAGCAAATAGGAGGTGAGTATATTCCTTGTTTTCATAGTTTAGTGGGTATAACCTATTCTGTGAGTATAATTTAATTATTTTACAGTGAGTGTAATCTTAATCTCTTTCCTTTGACTCATTCACATTTTAATAAATGTTGTGTTAACTATTGATTGTAAATTGTTAATAATAATGGGTCTGTTATTATTCTTGTTATTTTTCTTGTTTGGTTGTTTGATCTGTGCTCGGCCAGTTTATGAGCAATAACTTTGATGTTTAGTTAAAAGGTACTTACACCACCTTTTAACTTAGGATGGACATTTAGTGACTTTTTGGTTAAAAGGAAATAATGACCCTTTTAGCTATCTCATTTGATTAAGAGGGAGCTTCACCCCTCTTGGTCGTATTCTCCTTTAAAGATGATGAGTTTAGGTTATGATTTGAATGGAAGTTTTAAATCTTTGTTTAAAGTATTTCAAAGGAGCTTCAAAATTTATATAAATGATCTTTATAATTATAATGGAAAACATTCGCATTTCTTATAGACAATTGTTTTTGACCCATCTAAGTATGCTTTTGAAATATGGAATCCTCCCATATGTTTTATGAATATACTCATATCAATGAGATGAGTATATGGATATTTTCCAAACATTGAAAAGTATAAGATTTAATTTCCATATACGACCGTTTTGTTATCGCCGATAGTTGATATCTTGACTATCAATTTCGATACCCTTCTTCCTTTTGTTTTTGTTTCGTCAATCTAAGATGATTTGTTGCTCATTTAGAGCATTGATATCCTTTATCGGAAATGACTAAATAAAGAGCGAGTGGGGGCCAAGCTATGTGGGGTTGGTCCCATTAGGGTATTTTCACATCTACTCTAGATTGGTTTTGGTTGTATGCACACGGAGATGTGAAATACTCGGATACTCGGTAAGGTTGGCGGGGTCCGGCTTGAAGGTTTCCGAGAGCCATCGTAGTTCTCAAGTATATTTTCTAGAGGTATACTTTCGATAAGGGGGGCACACCCTCCTAGTCATTGTTGGAAAAATTCCTTTTCCTTATTTTTGATTCAAATCTTTGGATTGATTCTTTCTTAATTGCATCGGGAAGCGTCTTGCGCTCTTCACGATGTTTAATTATTTGTGTCCATTCTTTTATGCTTGGATGTTGTCCTTGTGAGGCGAAACCCATTCTGCATTTTTGCGACGTGGTCTCACCGGTTATTTTGTGTGTTTTGTTTTTTTATTTGGAGTTTACTCATACCGGACTTATTGTCTGACCCGAATTGTTTATTTTCCCTAAACTCTCGGGTACTCATTTATATTTAAGTAGTTCGGAAATGACAGGTTTCTTTGGGCTCTTTTGAAGATGTTGGACGAGCAGGAGGCTCCTTATCTATCTAGCTATTTATTTCCGCTGTTATGAGATGTTGGCTCTATGTGTGTATATTTAAAGGCAGGTTGTTATAACTACCTAGACTGATAGTAGTACTTTTGTTGTAACTCTGATAACTCCATGTTGGGAGTAACCTTATGTACTGCCTTATTTTTATGTTATATTTAACCGTTCCACTGTGAGATTATTACTGTCTTCTTATATTTTACCCTATGATGACTCGTCTTTCAGATAGTTGGGCAACGACACATGAATACCATGGATGTATTAAGTGTCGTAGGGGTTAGAAAGGTGGGTTGTCACAGTTGGTATCAGAGCTTTGGTTAAGCGAACACCTTAGCCTGATTGGGGTACAACTCATTAGAGATAGGGTAAGTGATGCCCTAGAATGAGTTAATCTTGAGAAAGCGTATTTGTAATTTTTATAATAATAATATTTATCCTCTAAAATCTAGTTATAGATCCTTTGGTGTTATTTCCTTAAACAATTTTAATCCTATTTTTGCATTCTAAAGATACCCGTTATTTGTTCAGATAATAGAAAATGAATACAAGAAGAGGAGGAAGGAGAGGATCTGGAACTAGCACGGCTACTAATGGTAGGGTACCTAGAAATGCTACCATGTCAGTTGTAGATCTGGTAGAGGAAATGCTAGTGCAAGTTCAGACCCCTATGAACTTTGCAGCTTTGTGTAAGAATTTTACCACTTTGGGCGGGAAACCATTCTATGGAACTGAAGATATTCTTGGAGTGCAGATGTGGCTTCGAACTTGTGAAAGAATATTTGGAGATCTTCAGTTGGAGGATGCGGAGAAACGGCTGTTGGCATCGCGACAACTTCAAAAGTCGGCAATGGATTGGTGGGATTCAGAAACAGCTAGTACTCTAGAGGGGGAGTTTTCTTGGGCCCAGTTCAAGGAAGTTTTTGAAGCACGGTTTATTCCAGAAGCCGAAAAAACACAGTTATTTAGAAGTTTCATTGACTTAAAGCAGGGTGATATGACTGTGTCGCAGTATGAGCATAAGTTCAATGCTTTATCCCGTTTTGGACTTGGATTGATAGACACACTGCTCAAGAAAAATGAAATGTTTGTGAATGGAATGCGACCAGAGTTCCATCGTGAAATAACCAATCATCTTATGGGTACGTTCACCAATATTATTAACATGGCTTTGAGGTTTGAGGCTCTTGATATTAAGGATGGAGTCCAGAAGGGTGTAGTACCAGCAATAAGTGCTAAGCCTTTTTCAGTTATACCAGTTGAAAGAAAGCTAAACTTCAAGCGTAAGTTTAAGGGAAAGAAGCAAGGTGCAGGGAAGAAACCCGAAGATGGCGCTCCAGCACAGAAGAAGCAGACCAACTTGGTCAACATTCTTTGTTTCAAGTGCAATAAGATGGGCCACTTTGCAAATCATTGCCCAATTGCCACATGTTTTAATTGCGACCAGCCAGGACTTATGAAGAATGAGTGTCCTTTTCGTAAAAAGTGATCTCAAGGATAGACTTTTACCATTGAAGAGATACCATCCACTTCTTTAGATCAAAAAGGGAAGCAAGTGTTGCAAGGTACATTATGAATCTATGATATTCATGTAAGGGTGCTATTTGATACAGGAGCTTCTCATAGTTTTATTTTTTATGATCTAATGGACAGACTAAACCTTAAATATGTTATCATAAGTAATCCTCTTTGTGTGTCAAACCCAATTGGAGGTCCGACAAATCTTGACACTATGTGTCTAAATGTACCTATTTCTTATCGAAATCATCTCTTTCCTTTTGACTTGTTTGTTCTTGGGTTTATGGGTTTTGGAGTGTTGTTGGGAATGGATTGGTTATCTAAGTTTAAAGCAATCTTGGATTGTGGTAGAAGGCTCGTTAGAGTTAGTGATGCAGGAGATGTTGGTGTTGATATTAGTTGTGAAGAGCCTAAGAAGTTAATGAGCAGTTTTCTTTATTCACTCGAAGTGGCTAAAGCGGAGCTAGGAGGTGTACCGGTTGTTCGAGATTTCACAGATATTTTTGACGAGGTGCAAGGTTTACCTCCTCACCGTGAAGTCGAGTTCCATATTGATTTGGTTTCGGGAACTAGACCTATTGTTCAACCCTTACGAAGGATGACTCCAAAAGAGAAGAGGGAGTTAGAAAGGAAGACTTATGATTTGTTGCAGAAAGGCTTGATCCGACGTAGTACCTCGAGTTGAGGATCACCAGTCGTCTTTGTTACAAAGGCGGACGGTTCTCTAAGGTTATGCGTAGACTATCGAGAGTTGAACAAAAGGACTATCAAGAATAAATATCCTTTGCCAAGGATCGACGATATGTTTGACCAACTCCACGGTGCTCAGATATTTTCTCAATTAGATCTTGCCACCGGTTTCCACCAATTAAGAGTGGCAGAGGAGAGTGTTCTCTTAACAGCTTTTCGAACTCCTAAAAATTTCTACGAGTGGTTAGTTATGTCGTTTGGATTGACTAACGCACCCGCTTATTTTGTGGACTTAATGAATCGAGTATTTCGCGACATTCTTAATAAATTTGTTCTCGTCTTTATTGATGGCATTCTTATCTATTCCAAGACTGAGGAGGAACACAAATATCATCTCCATGTTGTACTCGATACCTTAAGAAGCCATGTGTTGAAGGCTAAGTTTTCCAAGTGCCATTTTTGGAAATCCGAAGTTAGGTTTCTAGGGCATGTTATTTCGGGAGAAGGCATATCGGTGGACCCAACTAAAGTTGTGGCAGTTCAAGACTGGAAGAAGCCCGAAAGTGTGACGGAAGTTAGAAGTTTCTTGGGATTGGTTGGTTTTTACTGTAGGTTTATCAAGGACTTCTCGAAGATTACTTCTCATTTGACGAAGTTAACAAAGAAATATGTTAAGTTTGTTTGGACTTCTAAGTGTGATCAAGCATTCAACGAATTGAAAGAGAAGTTGACTAGCGCTCCTGTATTAACCATTCCTAATGGGAGAAAAGGTTTAACCGTGTATACAGATGCTTGTGGAACCGGATTGGGAGCAGTTCTGATGCAGCATGGGAAAGTTATTGCCTATGTGAGTCGACAGCTAAAGCCGCATGAGAAAAATTATGCTACACATGATTTGGAGCCTTTAGCTATTTTCTTCGCACTAAAGATGTGGAGGCATTATCTTTTGGGTGAAAGGTTCGAGTTATACACGGACCACAAATCCTTAAAATACTTTTTTACCCAGAAAGATTTGAATTTGAGGCAGCAGAGATGGTTGGAGTTTCTCGCCTCTTATGATCTAGAGGTTCTTTATACCCCTGGAAAAGCAAATGTCGTTGCTGATGCATTGAGTAGGAATGTAGCTATGGTTGCAAATCTAGAAGTTAAGCCAGTATTGTTAGAGAGAATTGCATCCAGTCAAGAGGCAGATCCTATTTTAGCTCGACATAAGAAGGATGTTGAAGAAGGTGTTGTTTCTAGCTTTAAGATTGATCTCCGGGGCATATTGAAAATGAATGGGCGTATTTGTGTTCCAGACTATGATGGACTTAGGCAAGAAGTGTTAGTCGAATGCCACCATTCAAAGTTATCGTTTCATCCAGGAGTGACCAAGATGTTCAAAGATATGAAGAGGGTATTCTGGTGGAAGGGGATGAAGCGAGATATTTCAATCTTTGTGAGTCGTTGTGCAAACTGCCAGCAGATTAAGAGTGACCAGCAGAAGACAGCTGGATTGCTTCAACCACTTGAGATCCCAAAGTGGAAGTGGGAGTAGATCTTTGTGGACTTTATTGATGGGCTTCCTAGGTCAAGAAGAGGTAACGATGGCATTTGGGTTATAGTCGATCGACTAACCAAGAGTGCCCATTTCATTCCTGTTAAGCTGACTAGGACTGCTACGAGTCTGGCGAGTTTGTATGTGAAGGAGATTGTGAGACTCCATGGGATTCCTCGTAGTATTGTAAGCGACCGAGACCCGATATTCACTAGTAGGTTCTGGGAGGGACTGCAGAATGCTTTAGGGACTGAGCTAAGTCTAATTATAGCTAACCATCCCCAAACAGATGGGCAGACGGAGAGAGTGAATCAGATCTTGGAAGATTTATTGCGAGCATGCATTCTAGACTTCGGGGGTTCTTGGGAAGATCATTTACCCTTAGTCTAATTGACTTATAACAATAGCTATCAAGCAAGCATTAGTATGGCACCTTTCGAAGCTCTTTATGGTCGCCCATGTCGTTCTCCTTCGTGTTGGGTTGAATCTAGAGATAGACTTGTTCTTGGACCCGACATAATCTTAGAAGCCAATGAGAAGGTAGCCGATACTAGAAGAAAGATGAAGGAAGCGCAAGATCGGCAAAAGTGTTATGCAGATCAAAGGCACAAGGATCTAGAGTTTTTAGTCGAGGACTTGGTATTTGTAAAAGTCTCTCCTCTGAGAAGTGTCCTGAGGTTTGGAAAGATAGGGAAATTAGCCCCTCGATATATTGGTCCTTTTCCCATACTGGACCGGATTGGTAAACTTGCATATAAAGTGGAGTTACCATATCGACTATCGGATGTGCACAATGTATTTCACGTATCTCATTTACGTAAGTATGTACACGACCCTTCGATGATAGTAGAACCGGGACAACAAGTTGATTTGGAGGTTCAGTCTAACCTAACCATTCTTAGGCGGCCAATTTGTATTGTCGCTCGAGATATAAAGCGATTAAGGAAGAAGGTTGTGAATCTTGTTAAGGTTCAGTGGAGTGGAGATGTTAGAGATTGTACTTGGGAAACTGAGGACTATATTAGGGATTCTTATCTCGAGTTGATGTAGTTGTTGTTTGTACTTTGTTGTTTCTTTTTAGTGTACTCACCAGTTGTGTTAAGGTCACTTTCATTGTATCTTCGTGTGGTATATATGATATCATTTGGGTTCTTTGATATCTAGAGTTTATCCGATTAATTTCGAGGACGAAATTTTCTTTAAGGAGGGGAGGATGTAACGACCCATAATTTAATCACTTTGAACATGAATAGTTAATATGTTTTTAAATGATTAAATAATGGATTTTATATTTAGAAGTATTAACCCTGCCTAATAAAACAGAATAGTATAATTACTTCCCTAATAAAACAAGAGAGAATTATTAACCTTGCCTATAAAATAGAATAGTATAATTACGTGCCTAATAAAACAAAAGAGAATTATTAACCTTGCCTAATAAAATAGAATAGTACAATTACTTGTCTAATAAAAACAGAACAATATAATTACTTGCCTAATGAAACAAAATAGCATAATGATTATTATGTTCCATGCGAATGGTTGCCATTGGACCAAAATCTGGTCGAATCATGTTATGCCATAGTTGATAAGGAGGATTCCTATTGGACTAAAATGTGGTCGAATCAAATTAAGCCATCAAGATGTTTTCTATTGGACCAAAATATGGTCGAATCAAATTAAGCCATCAAGATGTTTTCTATTGGACCAAAATGTGGTCGAAGCAAATTAGGCCATCAACATGTTTTCTATTGGACCAAAATCTGGTCGAATCTGGTTAGGCTATAGGAAATGACTAAAGTACCCTTCTTTTTACCTATAAATAGCCAAGTCCATATCTCATTTTAATTCATTCACAAACTGAAGAAAAGAACTAAAGTTCATTATAAAAGGTGAAGTATTCCAAGTCTCCATCAAAGCAAATAGGAGGTGAGTATATTCCTTGTTTTCATAGTTTAGTGGGTATAACCTATTCTGTGAGTATAATTTAATTATTTTACAGTGAGTGTAATCTTAATCTCTTTCCTTTGACTCATTCACATTTTAATAAATGTTGTGCTAACTATTGATTGTAAATTGTTAATAATAATGGGTCTGTTATTATTCTTGTTATTTTTCTTGTTTGGTTGTTTGATATGTGCTTGGCCAGTTTATGAGCAATAACTTTGATGTTTAGTTAAAAGGAACTTACACCACCTTTTAACTTAGGATTGACATTTAGTGACTTTTTGGCTAAAAGGAAATAACACCCCTTTTAGCTATCTCATTTTATTAAGAGGGAGCTTCACCCCTCTTGGCCGTATTCTCTTTTAAAGATGATGGGTTTAAGTTATGATTTGAATGGAAGTTTTAAATCTTTGTTTAAAGTATTTCAAAGGAGCTTCAAAATTTATATAAATGATCTTTATAATTATAATGGAAAACATTAGCATTTCTTATAGACAATTGTTTTTGACCCATCTAAGTATGCTTTTGAAATATGAAATCCACCCAAATGTTTTGTGAATATACTTATATCAACGAGATAAGTATATGGATATTTTCCAAGCATTGAAAAAGTATAAGATTTAATTTCGATATACGACCGTTTTGTTATCCCCGATAGTTGATATCTTGACTATCAATTTGTTTTTGTTTTTGTTTTTGTTTTTGTTTTTGTTTCATCAATCTAAGATGATTTGTTGCTCATTTAGAGCATTGGTATCCTTTATTGGAAATGACTAAATAAAGAGAGAGTGGGGGCCAAGCTATGTGGGGTTGCTCCCATTAGGGTATTTTCACATCTACTCTAGATTGGTTTCGGTTGTATGCGCACGAAGATGTGAAATACTCGGATACTCGGTAAGGTTGGCGGGGTCCGGCTTGGTGGTTTCCGAGAGCCATCGTAGTTCTCAAGTATATTTTCTAGAGGTATACTTTCGATAAGGGGGGCGCACCCTCCTAGTCATTGTTGGAAAAATTCCTTTTCCTTATTTTTGATTTAAATCTTTGGACTGATTCTTTCTTAATTGCATCGGGAAGCGTCTTGCGCTCTTCGCGATGCTTAATTATTTGTGTCCATTCTTTTATGCTTGGATGTTGTCCTTGTGAGGGGAAACCTATTCTGCGTTTTTGCGACATGGTCTCACCGGTTATTTTGTGTGTTCTGTTTTTTTATTTGGAGTTTACTCATACCGGACTTATTGTCTGACCCGAATTGTTTATTTTCCCTAAACTCTCAGGTACTCATTTATATTTGAGTAGTCCGGAAATGACAAGTTTCTTTGGGCTCTTTTGAAGATGTTGGACGAGCAGGAGGCTCCTTATCTATCTTGCTATTTATTTTCACTGTTATGAGATGTTGGCTCTATGATTGTATATTTAAAGGCAAGTTGTTATAACTACCTAGACTGATAGTAGTACTTTTGTTGTAATTCTGATAACTCCATGTTGGGAGTAACCTTATGTACTGCCTTATTTTTATGTTATATTTAACCGTTCCATTGTGAGATTATTGTTGTGTTCTTATATTTTACCCCATGACGACTTGTCTTTTAGATGCCTGGGCAACGACACATGAATACCATGGATGTATTAAGTGTCGTTCTCAGGGGTCAAAAAGGTGGGTCGTCACAAAACTCGTCATACAAATTTACAAATCATATTTCCACTACCTTGGAATTCTGTACTAGTAATTTTGAACAAAAACTATGCTGTAATTAATTTACAAGAACAAACTATAGCAATAACAACAACAAATTGTTGTATTAAACTATAGTGACAAACAAGCGTTGTACTACTTCGTAGAAACAGCACAACGTTGAATCGGAAAGATTATAGAGCGATGTATATAAATATATAAGTAAACAGAAATCTAACCGGATGAATAAGGAAATTTCGTCTGAGTCTTGTCGTAACAATTTCCTTAAGACTTTATTCAAAGTTTCCCAAGATACAACAAATGTGATCTGCTTGAGATTATGATGTGTATGATCTTCTGTGTGATATGCAGAAGCGCACAAATTGTAGAGATTAAGAAATGAAGAGGAAGATAAGAAAATTCGGAGTAGTACACTGATCAGGTTTCCTTCTCCTTTTATAGGCTAATTCCCAACAGTTATGTCTGTTGGGAACAACAACATCTCTTCGTCTGCAACGGCCAAAAACTGTCGCAGTTTGCAACTGTCTCGTCTCTTCATTTGCAACGCCTATTTCTGTTTGAAAAGCCGCGTCCGGTCAAACAGTTCGCAACGTGTATTTCCAATCCACTAGTCGCTTCTATTTGAATTTAAATAGTAGAAAACTATTTACTTCTATGCAGCAAAAATTTAACACGGTCCACTCTTATTAGACCCGCACCCACACCCGACTTGACCCGGTACGGGACGGGCGGGCGGCGCGCGCGCGCGTGTTAGTTCTTGGCCATATAGGTCCTCCCCCTCGCACAAAATTACCTGACCCTAAGGGCCAATATGGGTTTGAGAAAAGTAGTATATAAGCATGAACATTAATTTATTTTTGGCGATGTGGGATGATTTCTCATTCACTATAAAGGGCCTCTAACAATTCCCCACATGAATGATGATATATGTCTCCCCCACACAAAGTGTAATATCACACAGTTCATATGAAAATAATGCTATATCAAGGATAAGTAGATATTTCACTTTGAACTTTCCTTAGTTAAAACTTATCGGATATACTTGGCTAGTCAGTGAGTTATTTCATCTTGAACCGTCAGCCGTTTGTGCATAACCATGCAATAAGCTTTACAAAGCATTGTTTTCCTTCACATCCAATCTCTTGGCTGTGTTCATTTTGGTTCTGAACAAATTTGGTTCTACGAGTGTTTTAGAGAATTTAAGCCCTTAATATTCTCATAGAACTGACCCAGCTCACACTAACATAGGTGATCGCAACCATTAAGAGTATCCTACATATACCCCACTTGTTATTTTCAAGATATGATCATCATTAAAAGCATAGCTTTATCCTTTTAATACTTCTATAGGCATGCATTCTATTGTGCACCATAGGAATGGAGTAGGACTAAGTCCAAACAAATGCATTACTTCTTGAGTTACTCAGAACTAGTTTGCCTATTGATCCTAGTTCGTGGGATCTCCAGTTGCTAGGATAGGTTTCCGTATAAGATAACTCTTGTTGGTTTAGGCTTTTAAACCCATTCCCCTCGATGCCCAGTCAATTTTCTCTCTTGATAATCCTTTAGTAAATGGATCTGCAAGGTTATCAGTAGTTCTCACATAATCAATGGAAATAGTTCCATTTGAGAGTAACTGCCTAACTGTGTTATGGCGTCGATGAATATGTCATGACTTTCCATTATACACAAAGTTTTGCGCTCTGCTTAACACTGCTTGATTATCACAGTGTATGCATATGGCCAGTACATGTTTAGGCCAAAATGGAATTTCTTCTAAAAATTGACGAAGCCATTCTGCTTCTTCGCCTACTTTATCTAAAGCGACGAACTATGATTCCATAGTGGATTGAGCTATGCACGTTTGTTTAGTAGATTTCCATGACACTGCTGCTCCTACTAGGGTGAAGACATAACCACTAGTTGATTTAGATTCTTCTGAATCAGAAATCTAGTTTGCATCACTATATCCTTCGAAGATGGCAGGATATTTTCCGTAATGTAGGGAAAAGTTCGTGGTACTCTTTAAATATCCCAACATTCTCATTAGTGCTTTCCAGTGTTCCTTCCCTGGGTTGCTTGTATACCTTCTCAGTCGACTTACTGCATAAGCTATATCTAGTCTTGTGCAATTCATGAGGTACATTAGATATCCTATTAAATGAGAGTATTCCAGTTGCATTACACTCTCATTAGTATTTTTATGCAGTACTTCAGATGGATTAAAAGGTGTTCCTACTCCTTTAATTTCGTAATTTTGGAATTTTTCAATCACTTTTTCCACATAGTGTGACTGAGATAGTTCAATTCCATTAGGTGTTTTTATTATTTTGATTCCCAAAATAACGTCTGCAACTCCTAAATCTTTCATGTCGAAATTGTTGATTAACATTTTCTTTATTGTCTCTATTACTTTACTATTTGGACCAAAGATTAGCATATCGTCTACATATAAACAAATCATCACGTATGATTGTCCAACTTGTTTATAATAAACACATTTATCACATTAATTTATACAGAAACCATTTTTGATCATGACATAATCAAATTTTGCGTGCCATTGTTTTGGAGCTTGTTTTAGTCCGTATAATGATTTTACTAATCTACATACTTTGTTTTCATTTCCTTTGGAAATAAAACCCTTGGGTTGCTCCATGTAAATCTCCTCATCAAGAATTCCATTTAAGAATGTTATCTTTACATCTATTTGATGAATCTCTAGATTATATATGGATGCAATTGTTATTAACATTCTTATAGAGGTTATTCATGTAACCGGTGAATAAGTATCAAAGAATTCAAAACCTTCCTTTTGACGATATCCTTTGGCTACCAATCTTGCTTTATATTTGTCAATAGAGCCATCTAGTTTCATCTTCTTTTTGACGATCCATTTGCAACCAATCGATTTATTCCAGGCGGAAGATCAACTATTTCCCAAGTTTTATTACTTAGAATTAAATCAATTTCACTTTTGATTGCTTCTTTCCAATATGAAGATTCAGAAGATGACATTGTTTCCTTGTATGTTTGAGGTTCGTGTTCTAACATGTATGTTAGAAAATCTGAACCAAACGTCTTGGATGTTCTTGCTCTTACGCTTCTTCTTGGTTCAACTTCCTCAATTTCACGATGAGTTTCATCATCATGTGGCTTGCTTGATTCTTCTATTGTCCTTTTAGGGACATAATTTCCTTCATTCCTTTTGTGCGGAAACACGTCTTCAAAAAATGAGGCATCTCGAGACTCTATGATTGTATTGACATTAATGTCAGCTATATCAGGCTTGAATACCAAAAATCTATAGGCACTACTATTTTGGGCTGGCCCTAGATAGTAACAGTCTATAGTTTTTAGTCCAAGTTTGACTTTCTTGGTAGGCGGAACTGGAACTTTTGCCAAGCACTCCCACACTTTAAGGTATTTGAAACTGGGTATGTGTCCTTTCCATTACTCATATGGAATTGTTCCTGTTTTATTGTAAGGAACCCTATTTAATATGTGATTAAACATATTTAAGGCTTCCCCCCACAAGTTCGCCGGTAGACCAGAGGTCAATAGCATTGCATTTATCATATCTTTTAATGTTATATTCTTTCTCTCGGCAATACCATTTTGTTGTGGTGAATATGGAGCTGTTGTTTGATGAATTATACCAGTTTCTGCACAGAATTGTTCAAATGGTGATTCATATTCTCCACCTCAATCAGATCTAATATCTTGATCTTTTTATGTAACTGATTTTCTACTTCAGCCTTATATTTTATAAACGATGTAATTGCTTAATCTTTACTATTCAAAAGATATACATAGCAATATCGTGTATAGTCGTCAATAAAAATGATAAAGTACTTTTTCCCACCTTTTGTAGGTAATGTTTTAAAATCACATAAATCAGTGTGAACCAAACCTAGTGGTTCTGTACTTCTATCAACAGTAGAAATGGGTTTTTAACCAATTTTGCTTCTACACATGTCTCACATTTGTTGTTTTATCTACTTGGAATTTAGAAATGAATCCCAAGTTTGCTAATTGTTAACTCCTTGTTTTTTGGCGACCTAAAACTCTGCAACCTAAAACACTCACGACCTAAAAGCTTGACGACCTTAACCTCACGACTTAACATACTTAACGACCTAAGAAAGTTAGCGACTTAACCTACCTAACGACCTAAAGGAAGTTGCGACCTAAGAAACTTCGCGACCTAACTACTGAAGGAACCTCGCGACCTAGCATGCTGAACGACCTAAAAGGTATCTACGACTTAACTTCTCCAACGACCTAAAAGTCCGCGACCTAAAGGTATCCGCGACCTAAAGGTATCTGCAACCTAAGAGTGCTGACGACTTAGGACTTCACGAGCTAACGACCTAAAGATGTTTACGACCTAACTACTGAAGCGGTCCAACGATTAACAACCTGGCGAGCTAAAAGCAAAGAAAGGAGCGCGACCTACCCTAGGTCGTTCCCGACTTATCACTTGCTCAGATGAAACCGAAAGCAACTCCATTAGGCTGCACTTCCTAAGTCGCGTATGGACCGCGACCTATCTTAGGTCGCTCGTGACCTACGACCTAACTTAGGTCGTACACGACCTAAGACTTGGGAAAAACACACCAGAATCACTCCTATAAATATCAACCTACTTCGAACGAGAGAAGGACTTTTGGCCAATCATTTCTGAAGCGTCATTACTCTGCCGAACTCTCAACTCATCCAAGACTCAAAGAACTCCAAACATCGAATATACTACAACATGCTGTGATCGAGATTCTACAGATCCGACATGGATTCAACAAACCTGATCGTCAAAGTTTGAGCTACTAATCTGAAGTGTTCGAGTGATCGAAGTGAATTATAATCAAAGTGTATTGTATCAATTTGTAACCAGATTAGCAATAAAAGAATATAAAGTGGACGTAGGCTCAATTACGGGCCGAACCACTATAAATCTGTTGTTCATTTACCGTTTTCTGCTATTTTACTGCTTATTTCTTGTTCCCGTTTCACGGGTGGTGCTTTCACAACTTTACTACACACACCGGGTGTTATCGTTCGACTTTCAACGTTAACATTTTGGTGCTTTCACTGAGAATTGAACTCAGGAATATTCTCACCATTGCACCGCGAGAGTTTGTTGAAAGAATCTCTCTAAAGATTAGAAGTTTATCTGAAATCATGGCTCCTGGAATAAAGGGTAGACCTACTAGATCTGGAAATGCTCATGAAGGAACTTCCGCTTCCCCAACAGCAAATCAAGCAACTCCTACCATCGGAGTCACAAGGGCTGAATTAGACGACGCAGTGTCTGGATTATATCAGCAAATTGAAGCTCAAAACGCTTTGATGATGGACAGATTAAATGCTCTACTTGGGGCAAATCAACGCCCAGAAAACAATGAAACAGTCTTCACTGAAGATGCTCGTAATTCCCAGGAGAAGGATATTCCTCAAAGAGCAATTGGCACCACCGAAATGCCACCTTTCCAAGCTGAAGGTCCAAGGCCGCAGCCAACTTTTTGCGAGCATTTGCCCAGGCAAAATTCCGAAAAGAGAGGTGACTTCTACCCGGCAATGCCTTTGAACAATGAGGAATACCTATCAGGGATGATTCGCCAAATCATGAAAGAGAGCATGTAGAGGGAAGAAAACGAGAGTGATTGGGGATTTGCGCCAAGCAGAACTCTATTTACTGAAAGGATCCTGAAAGCAGAGTTTCCAAGAAAATTCGTACCTCCTACTATTCCGACTTATAGAGGAACAAGTGACCCTAATCATTTTTTATACAAGTACGATTGGCATATGACCGGCGCGAGGGCATCAGACGAGATTAAATGCCGATACTTTCCAGTATACTTGGAGGGAGTGGCTCTGCTATGGTTCACAAAGCTACCAGTTCGGTCCGTAGATCAACTCTCTGATTTGACTCGAAAGTTCAAGGATCAGTTCAGGTTATACGCTTCAAAAGCTAAGGATATAATGTCACTGTCCAGCCTTGAACAAGGGCCCGGAGAATCTATCAGATCTTTCTTGAACCGTTTCAATATAGCCCTAGCCGAAGTGGATAATGCCGAACCCCGTATGATCCTGACTTACCTGATGCGAGCCGTCAATAAATCAAGCGAATTCGGAAGATGGTTAAAAATGAAGGAGCCAAACTCGCTTGAAAAGTTCTATAAAAAGGCCGACGAATTCATGCGCCTAGAAAGCCTTTCTGCACCAGCGAAAGTAGTTGTGGCCGAAATCCAGAATAACAGTGTTTCTTCTAATAGAAGAGAATTTGGGGGACAGAAGAGGGAAAATGATAACGAGAAAATGCAGGGAAAAGCGAAGAAAACTCGCCACTTTGAATCTCCGAATCTCACTCCCTTGACTGATACTCTAGAGAATATTTTCTTTGCAACTAAGGATACTGTCAAATATCCTAAACCACATAAGTTGAGACTTGGGAAAAATGCCGCTCAGAGTGAAAAATTCTGTAAGTTCCACAACCAGCCTGGCCATGACACTAACGAGTGCCGCCACTTGAAGGATCTGATTGAAAAGCTGTTGAAAGAGAACAAACTTCAACAGTATGTCAAGAAAAATAGGAATGACCCATCCTCATCCACTCAGGAGCAACAACTTCCCGATCATCAATACGGCTCAGTCAACGAAATCAATGAGCAGGAATCAGGGAGGCTTGTCATTAATGTTGTCACAGGGGGGTCCCCACACAACATCTGACCGCACTCCATTCTGATTGGCCTATGGATCAGAAACAATGATCCTAGCGGAGATGGAGATTCAATCTCGAAATTCCGAAACAACAATCACTTGCATCCAATTTTTACTTAACAGCATTGCTTAAATTTGTAAAATGATAATGGATGTATAATTCTTGTATTGTAAACCACTAAGAAATCAGGGTGGATTGATAGTAAAGAATATTAAATCTTGTGTTCTAATGCTATATAATGCCTGTTTCATTTCGATATGCAAATATCATAAATATATTGCTAAAATGTCGATTTAATATTGCAGGCTATCAAAGCAAAGCTTACTTATTCAACACGTCACAAGACTCAGCGATTCCCATAAGTAATGACAAGGAATTGCTAAGGAGCAGATGATGAAAGAGCACAAGCAACAATTGCTACTCTTCGGAGTCCTAAAAGACCTCTTCGGGGGCACATTTCACCGGAGTTGAAGTGCAAAAATCTCTCTTCGGAGGCCCACTTCACCATAGCTGAAATGCCAAAAAAGACCTCTTCGGGGGCACATTTTACCAGAGTTGAAGTGCAAAAATCTCTCTTCGGAGGCCCACTTCACCAGAGCTGAAATGCCAAAAAAGACCTCTTCAGGGGCACATTTCACCAGAGTTGAAGTGCAAAAATCTCTCTTCGGAGGCCCACTTCACAAGAGCTGAAATGCCAAAAAAGACCTCTTCGGGGGCACATTTCACCGGAGTTGAAGTGCAAAAATCTCTCTTTGGAGGCCCACTTCACCAGAGCTGAAATGCCAAAAAAGACCTCTTCGGGGGCACATTTCACCAGAGTTGAAGTGCAAAAATCTCTCTTCGGAGGCCCACTTCACCAGACCTGAAATGCCAAAAAAGACCTCTTCGGTGGCACATTTCACCGGAGTTGAAGTGCAAAAATCTCTCTTCGGAGGCCCACTTCACCAGAGCTGAAATGCCAAAAAAGACCTCTACGGAGGCACAAGCCCTCTTCGGAGGCACTCCAAAAAATGGAAGTTCTCTTCTCAACAAAGAGGTTGGTGGAACCACTGAGGCAAGGCCTTTGTTAACTAATTGCGATCATTTGTGCAAACGAATATCCAATTAAATAACTTGCATCCGCCCTGTGGATCCATTTAACTGTGAGAAAGTAACTTCCAGGCAACCAAATAAAGACCTCTCCGGAGGCACAAGACCTCTTCGGAGGCACAACACTTCTTTGGAAGCATAAGACCTCTCCGGGGGCACAACGTTGCTTCGCAAAGCATAATGCTACTGTTCGGGGTCCAAATGCTACTCCTCAGAAATACCAAAAAACCCTCCTTAGAGGCACACTTCAGCTCTTAAGAAAGACCTACTTGTGCATCTTGAAAAATTCTTCCTCAGAAATTGAAGTGCTAAGTGAAATCCTCTCTAGAGGCCCGCTTTACCGCGTAGGAGAATTCACTTCTCAAAAACATGAAGTGACCATCTCCGAAGGGTGAAGCGTGAAAACTTCTCCAAAAATGAGACACACTCTATTTAAGTAGAATAATTGTTTCCTCAAAGACGAAATAGTTATTCTCTAAAAAAAAATAAGAGTACGAGTCTCGCCAAAACAAAAAGATATTGTAATGCACTTGTGGTATCGGGGCAATATCATACGTTACAACTACAACAATAAAAGTAGTATTTAAGCGACATACCACAAGCACGTTACAATATCACGCGAAAAAGATGTGGAATAAGTGCATTCTCAAACACAGGCAAAAAGTTTGTACAAGTAAAAAGAATCGCTTATTCTACACTAAAATGAGAAATAGATCTTACATATACAAGAATTCATGCAAGAAAAAGAATTATTTTATTCAATACTGTGAAAATTCTTTACATGTGCAGATCTCAAAAAAGCGAGGACCGGTACTCGCACAATCTCCGGTCGATCATGAGAAAGCAAAAGGCAAAATGCAGAAAATAAAATCAAGCTCATTTCTCCTTCTTCCCACCTTTGGAGCTTTTACCCGACCTAATGATTAGTTTCTGAGGCCGCTGTGAATGGGTCGGGGAGGAAGGAGAAAGAGGAGCAGCTGGATCTTCTTCAACATTTTCTTCATCAGCCAAAGCGCTCTTCTTCTTCTTCTTCATTGCGCGTTTCCCCTTCCTCTTGGAAGAAGACTCACTTCCCGGAGTAAAGAACTCGGAAAGCTTCGTGTCGTCATCATAAGTTTGCTCCGGAGTCTTTTCGCCTTCTTCAAGTTCCCCAGTCTTTTGCTCTTGCGAAACAACTGGATCGTCCAAGTCTTTGAGGGCTTTTATTTTCTCTTCTTGCGATCCTGGTTGAGAAGCAGAAAGAGGAGTGACTTGAGAAGGAGGAGGAACAGCAGCCGGAGAAGGAGAAGTTAGCGCAGCTTTCGGTACTACCGCTACAGAAGAAAAGAAGTTAAAATCAGTATTCTCTAAAAAAAGAGAAAATGTCGGATCATCAGGACTTAAGTAATAAGCAAGAAATTCATCGAGTTCAATTGAATCAAATGAACAGCCCACTTGAGCAAGATCTGAATCAAGGTTACCTGAGGAAGTCGGCTTAACCACGACGATTTCAAACTTTTCAGCTTCAACATCGTCCTGGGTCTTTTCATCAACTTGAGTAGTGGGAGGCTCGGTTGTCGCAGTTTTAACTTCGGCTTTTGTGGAAGGTGAAGCATAGGAGCTAGAGCCAATGTTATCAGGATCGACCGAAGCCTAAGGACGAGCGGGGTCAATTACAGTCACTTTCTCTAAATACTCTCCTCCCGCTGCTTCGGCTCGCTCTTTAGCAAGCTGCTCTTTTCCCCTGGCAAGGGTGGCGCGTGCTTCATCATCCAGATAAGTCGCTTCAAGGTCCGCCTCTGCGTAGCCAGCACATCCAAACAAGTCAATTATCGCCGCCCACACTTCAGCCAGGGTGACCTCATAGTCCTCCCCCAAAAATGAGAGACTTCCGCGCCCCAAGACGTTGTGGATATAAAAGTCAAATAGAGTTGAGCTGACTTTTGCCTTCGTCGCCTCGTGCGACTGCTCAGCCATTTCTTTTTCGGCGACGGCCTCATCGTGCTCTTTCTCAGCTTTTGACAGTTGAGGTCGCAACCGCATAATTTCCGAGTCCTGGGAACCCGCCTTCTCTCGCAGCTGGGCAATGTCGGTGCGATAGATTTCTGTCAACCTCTTTTCAGATTCAAGTTGAGCCTCAGCATTCCATTGGGCAGCATGAGCATTGCGAACTTGTTTTTGAAGAACTTATTCCTTTTGAGTATAGGAGGAAGAAGAAGTAGCAAGCTCATCTTTGAGTCTCTTAACTTCAGACTCAAGTCTTTAATTGTCGTCAACAATGCTCGTCATCTCCGCATCGTGTTGCTTGAGAATCTTCTTCCACTCTGAATGATCGTTCTCCATAGTTAACATGGCTTCAAGATTCATATGGTTAACTCTTTGAAGCTCGTCAACCAGTTTCTGCCATCCAGATATCCTCTCAATATCATGCTTAACAGAATCAAGATTTCTAAGCATAGCTTGCTTATCGATTGGTACCAAGTCCAAATCGAAACGCACCCCTTTCAAGCACCAATTTGGGAATCTACTTTGAAGCGTAGGAGGGCCGTCCCTGACTTGATACTGAGGCCTGTTAATGATTGTTTGAATGTCAGATGCCTGAAGAGCAGGAGAATCAGAAGGGATATCATGAGGAATTGAAGCGGGAGTCTTTTCCGAAATTGCAGACGCGTCCTTTTTGCTGAGTTTGGTCCGCTTGCTAGAATCATCGGCAATGTGACTTTTCCCCTTATCGTCGTGAGATTTCCTCTTGTGAGAATCATCGCTTCTGCGGGAAGAGTCGTATCGATCGTCCCTACTCCCATAGTGTTGTTCATCTTCTCTCCGGCGGCGCTCTTCATAAGCTTGCCTTTCGTGAGCCTTTCTGGCAGCTCTTTCCTCATCAGTTTCCCTCGGTGCACTGAGATAACTCCTAAAGTCATAAGCATCGCGGCTTCCGTGACGCTGGAATTTGTCGAAGTAAGAGCCGCTTCATCCCATCGGAGAATCTGAAAAAGAAAAAGAGACAAGTCTTAGAAACCTTTGAAGAAAAGGAATTTAAGTGCATATAAGTGCCAAAAAATTCTAAGTGTGTGTGGCGTGAAAACTATGCGCATCATGCTACAGACCACTCTTTGGTTGGGGAGTGATAGCGGATTGTGAAGTGGGAGTCAGCTTTTGAGTGGATGAAATTTGCTGCAAGGCGGATGTTACTTCAGCCGCTGAGGAAGCAACTTTAGTTATATCATCTTTAAAGAGCTCTTGCGAAGTAATCATTAGATCGCTCAAGTCATCAAAAGTGTCATCACCATCAAATTTGGCAGGACTCTTCTCCTCAACTTCTTTATCATCAACATTCCCTGAGTGTTTGGGAATTTCTTCTTCTTCGATTACTGGGGAAAGTGTGAGCCTCCCAGATGATCCCGCAATATCGATAGGAGTAGAACACTTTACTAATGCAGCCTCTACAATAGGTCCCTCCGATGCAACTTCTTCTGCAGAAGCTGGGGCATTCGATGTTTCTGCTTGGGAGTCAGAAACTTCATGAACTTGAGTAGATCGGGAAGAATGTAGAAGTCCGTACTGGTGCAGAAACTCATCTTTCAGCAAAAATTTGGCACTTCTCTCTTTAGCAGCCACAACACTCAAAGTGTCTAAGGTTGACTTGAGGCTGGGATCACGAAAGGGAGGAGGAAGTGCTGCAAAAAGTAAAGAACGAAGTTAAGCATTTGACAATTCGAATTCCGAAAAGTTCAGAGAACGAAGAGAATGGAGAAAGGTAATCTTACTTCCGACTCTTCAGACGGCATAAAATCCCGGAGGACAGCGGACAAAGAAGAATTGGCTCAAAAATCCATGTGCACTTTCGGGCAAGTCGAGAATCAATCTACGGTTCCTTGCGCCTCTCACAAGTATAATCGAAGGATGATCTTTGTTCTTCGCAAAAGTGCACAAATAGCAAATCTCCTCGAAACTGGGAAGACGATTAAGTGTTCTTCTGAACAGCACACATAAACCCATTATAATGGCATAGGGGGTGTAGCTGGAAGGGAGAGATAGCTAATCGAAGAAAGATTTCTCGGAGAAAGTCATTGAAGGGAGGAATAGCTCCACTTAAGCACATCTGACGATTCACTGCGACAAAACCAAGAGGTGGCCTGTCAGCAGTATCGTTTGCTCTAGGAAATAAAGCATCTGCTTCGGCAATACCGAACTGGATGCACAGTTGTCTGAAGACTTTGTGGCTCAAGGTGGTCGGAGTTCTTTCTGGAGGGTCGATCAATGGGTTGGCAATCGGAAAAGCTTCTCCAGCCGGTCCTGTGTCTTCGTGTTGAGATGTCATTCTACACAATTAACTGGATGTTCAAATATCAAGGTGCACGTTTCCTAAAAGTGTGAAGTGTTGTGTGAAACTAGTAAAATAACAAGTAAATATAACTGAAATCAAATAAGTTGGCATTTGATAGTCACAAAGTTTCAGGGCTTGTTATTGTAAGTACAAGTATAGTGTTGATGCAAACAAATCAGCTTTAATTGATTATTGTGGCTTTGCTTTAATACTTCACTTGAACTTGATAAATTCACAACATTTCATTCACAAAATTCGTTTAATTTGATTATTTTTTATCGACTAATCTGTCATACGATGTGGGTAGTCAATGGCAGTATATTTGTCCTGTTTTTCTGCGAATTTTGTGTTTAATAGGTTATCAACATTAGAGTTGAAGCAGTTTGTAAAGAAGTGCAACATAGTTCAGGTTTAATCAGATTCAAGTGTTAGGTCGTCCAGCGACCTAGCATAGGCCGGAACCTCCATAGATCGCGATATGCAAATCAAAAAGTCCAAGGCAAGGCGAATTTGTTCAAGTCCTAGCTCGGCCGCGACCTAGAGCCTATGTTGCAAGAAAGATAGGTCGTGCAGTCCTTAGGTCGTGCGATTCTTAGGTCGCACAGTTCTTAATTCGTGCAAGTCTTAGGTCGCACAAATCTTATGTCGTTCAGCGACCTAGCACAGGTTGAAGCTTTCTTTAAGTCACAGAGTTCCTTAGGTCGTGAGTTATCTTAAGTCGCTCGAGTTCATTAAGTTGCTAACTTCTTCCCCAAGCATACTCACCAGACCCGGTAGCCCGTTAACGCCAATACAACGAAACCCATCATTCAACTCGTAAAATTCATCGTCTTTTTGTACCACCAAGTCATTCGAAAAATCGATTCAACATATCTCTGATCTATCTCACTACTGTGCGATCGTGAGTCACAACGACAACAATAACCAATGACAATCAAGAACCGATCACAACACGGCTCAAGGTGAAGCACGAAGTACGAAAGTGGTTTAGGGTTCGGAGATTAGAGCTTGTGGATCAATGGTAATCGTGGATGAACAAAGATCGAGGAAACTTACGTAATCTAGTAGCGAGGATCAATCGTTAAATGATTAACTCGAATTCGCCTTTTGAAATCACAAATTTCTGATAATGGCTAGGCGGGAAATTGAAGCAATTAAGTGGGGAAGAAGCAGCGACCTAATGAATTTATATGGGACTGAGAGAGGAAGGCGAGTAGGCACATGAGTTAGCACGATTTTTAGGTCGCTCACGACTTAGCAAAGTTAAATCGAAGCACACGACCTACGACCTAGGCGTGTACTTCGAGGGGCAAATGTTAACTCCTTGTTTTCTGGCGACCTAAAACTTTGCAACCTAAAACACTCACGACCTAAAAGCTTGACGACCTAAACCTCACGACTTAACATACTTAACAACCTAAGGAAGTTAGCGACTTAACCTACCTAACGACCTAAATGAAGTTGCGACCTAAGAAACTTTGCGACCTTACTACTGAAGGAACCTCGCGACCTAGCATGCTGAACGACCTAAAAGGTATCTACGACTTAACTTCTCCAACGACCTAAAGGTATCCGCGACCTAAAGGTATCTGCGACCTAAGAGTGCTGACGACTTAGGACTTCACGAGTTAACGACCTAAAGATGTTTACGACCTACCTACTGAAGCGGTCCAACGATTAACAACCTGGCGAGCTAAAAGCAAAGAAAGGAGCGCGACCTACCCTAGGTCGTTCCCGACTTATCACTTGCTCAGATGAAACCGAAAGCAACTCCATCAGGCTGCACTTCCTAAGTCGCGTATGGACAGCGACCTATCTTAGGTCGCTCGCGACCTACGACCTAACTTAGGTCATACACGACCTAAGACTTGGGAAAAACACGCCAGAATCACTCCTATAAATATCAACCTACTTCGAACGAGAGAAGGACTTTTGGCCAATCATTTCTGAAGCGTCATTACTCTGCCGAACTCTCAACTCATCCAAGACTCAAAGAACTCCAAACATCGAAGATACTACAACATGCTTTGATCGAGATTCTACACATCCGACATGGATTCGACAAACCTCATCGTCAAAGTTTGAGCTACTAATCTGAAGTGTTCGAGTGATCGAAGTGAATTGTAATCAAAGTGTATTGTATCAATTTGTAACCAGATCAGCAATAAAAGAATATAAAGTGGATGTAGGCTCAATTACGGGCCGAACCACTATAAATCTGTTGTTCCTTTACCGTTTTCTGCTATTTTACTGCTTATTTCTTGTTCCCGTTTCACGGGTGGTGCTTTCACAACTTTACTACACACACCGGGTGTTATCGTTCGAATTTCAGCGTTAACACTAATTTTTTCATTTTTCGAAAATTTATGTGTCCTAATCTATCATGCCATTGTAAAATTTCATGCTCAACCAAATAAGAAACTTCATTTTTATTAATAGCACAATCAGAATACATAGTTTTATTGCCGACTATGGCTACATTTTCCTTAAATAGGCCATCAAATAAATAACCCCTTCCAATATAAATTCAAGCCTTAGACAGAACTACTTTATTTGACTTGAAGACCATACGGAAGCCTTTCTTTGAGAGCATAGGTCCAGAGATAAGGTTCTTGCGGATATCCGGCACATGAAGAACATCACATAGTGTCACGGTTTTTCCGAATGTAAATTTGAGGACGACGGTGTCGTTACCTTCGATCATGGAAACTGCAGAATTACCTATGTAGAGTTTTTATTCCTAATCGTATTTCTTGTAAGTGAAGAACATAGATATATCAAAATAGACATGAAGAGTAGCGCCTGTGTCTACCCACCACTGTGCAGGGTTCTGTACTAAGTTGCATTCTGAAACAACTCCTGAAAAGTTCATCTCCTCAATGGTTGAACTCAAATTTTCCACTATATTTGCCACCGATTTGTCATTCGTCTTCTTGTGCCTGCAATCTTTAGCTGTGTGCCCAGTCTTTCCGCAGACCCAACATTCACCTTTGAACTTCTTGGTTTGCTTATCTTTGGATTGATTTTCTGGTGCATTTCTTCCTTTTTTTTGTTGAAGTGTCCTTTCTTCTTTGACCCTTCTGTAACAAGTGCCTCTTCGTCTTTGAGTTGTGTTATTCTGCAATTATCTGCCTCAATTTTTAATCTGACAATGATATCTGCTAAGGAAATCTCCTTTTTCTTATGTTTCAGATAGTTGCGGTAGTCTCTCCAAGATGGTGGTAATTTTCCTGTTATCTCTTCAACAAGGAACGATTCTCCAACTTTATGTCCTTCTGCTTCAAGTTCATGAATTATAAGTTGGAGTTCCTGCACTTGACTAGTTACGGATTTGGAATCCACCATTTTGTATTCCATGAATTTATCTACTATGAACTTCTTCAAACTGACATTCTGCGTCTTGTATTTATTTGCAAGTGCAGTCCATAGGGATTTTGATGTCTGGTGTGGCTGATATACTTTATACTGTACTTTATCCAGACAGTTCAGAATGTAATTATGGCACAAGAAGTCCGAATGCATCCATGAGTCAATTCCAAGAAAAATAGCTGCATCTTTTTCTCTAGTTTGTCCGTCTTAAGGCTTTGGTTCATCCTCCTCAACGCACTTCTGCAGCCCTAACGTGGTGAGATAAAACAACATATGATTCTGCCATGTTATGAAGTCATCACCATCTCCTTTAAATGGATCAGGCCTGTTGTGGGTAGCAGTTTTTGCTGATAGTTCAACTGTCGCCATCTCTGTTTGAGTGAAAACAGGAAAGTCTTAAGATGTTAAACGATCAGTATACCAAAACAGAGACCAATATGTTATAAACTCGTCACACAAGTTTACAAATCAGATTTCCACTATCTTGGAATTCTGTATTAGTAATTTTGAACAATAATTATGTTGTAATTAATTTACAAGAACAAACTATAGCAATAACAACAACAAATTGCTATATTAAACTATAGCGATAAACAAGCGTGTACTACTTCGCAGAAACAGCACAACGTTGAAATGGAAAGATGACAGAACGATGTATATAAATATATAAGTAAACAGAAATCTAACCGGATGAAGAAGGAAATTTTGTTTGAGGCTTGTCGTAACAATTTCCTTAAGACTTTATTCAAAGTCTCCCAAGATACAACATACGTGATCTGCTCGAGATCGTGATGTGTATGATCTTCTGTGTGATATGTAGGAGCGCACGGATTGTAGAGATTAAGAAATGAAGAGGAAGAAGAGGAAATTCGAAGTAGAACACTGATCAGGTTTCCTTCTCCTTTTATAGGCTAATTTCCAACGGTTATGTCTGTTGGGAACAGCCGCATATCTTCGTCTACAATGGCCAAAAACTATAGCGGTTTGCAACAGTCGCGTCTCTTCATTTGCAATGGCCAAAAACTGTCGCGGTTTGCAATAGTCGCGTCTCTTCATTTGCAACGGCTAAAAAAAGTCGCGGTTTGCAACAGTTGCGTCCCTTCATTTGCAACCCCTATTTCTGTTTGAAAAGCCGCGTTCGGTCAGATAGTTCGCAACGTTCATTTCCAATCCACCAGTCGCTTCTATTTGAATTTAAATAGTAGAAAACTATTTACTTATATGCAGCAAAAGTATAATACGATCCACTCTTATTAGACCCGCACCCGACCCGGTATGGGATAGGCGGGCAACGCGCGCGTGTGTGTTAGTTCATGGCCAAAAACTATAGTGATAAACAAGCGTGTACTACTTCGCAGAAACAACATAACGTTGAAATGGAAAGATGACAGAACGATGTATATAAATATATAAGTAAACAGAAATCTAACCAGATGAAGAAGGAAATTTCGTCTGAGGCTTGTCGTAACAATTTCCTTAAGACTTTATTCAAAGTCTCCCAAGATACAACATACGTGATCTGCTCGAGATCGTGATGTGTATGATCTTCTGTGTGATATGCAAGAGCGCACGGATTGTAGAGATTAAGAAATGAAGAGGAAGAAGAGGAAATTCGGAGTAGTACACTGATCAGGTTTCCTTCTCCTTTTATAGGCTAATTTCCAACGGTTATGTCTGTTGGGAACAGCCGCATATCTTCGTCTCCAATGGCCAAAAACTATCGCGGTTTGCAACAGTCGCGTCTCTTTATTTGCAATGGCCAACCTTAAGACTTTATTCAAAGTCTCCCAAGATACAACATACGTGATCAGCTCGAGATCGTGATGTGTATGATCTTCTGTGTGATATGCAGGAGCGCACGGATTGTAGAGATTAAGAAATGAAGAGCAAGAAGAGGAAATTCGGAGTAGTACACTGATCAGGTTTCCTTCTCCTTTTATAGGCTAATTTCCAACGGTTATGTCTGTTGGGAACAGCCGCATATCTTCGTCTACAATGGCAAAAAACTATCACGGTTTGCAACAGTCGCGTCTCTTCATTTGCATTGGCCAAAAACTGTCGCGGTTTGCAATAGTCGCGTCTCTTCATTTGCAATGGCTAAAAAAGTCACGGTTTGCAACAGTTGCGTCTCTTCATTTGCAACCCCTATTTCTGTTTGAAAAGCCGCGTTCGGTCAGACAGTTTGCAACGTTCATTTCCAATCCACCAGTCGCTTCTATTTGAATTTAAATAGTAGAAAACTATTTACTTCTATGCAGCAAAAGTATAATACGATCCACTCTTATTAGACCCGCACCCGACCCGGTATGGGACGGGCGGGCGACGCGCGCGCGTGTGTTAGTTCATGGCCATATAGCCCCCCCCCCTCGTACAAAATTACCTGACCCTATGGGCCAATTTGGGTTTGAGGAAAGTAGTATATAAGCATGAAAATTAACTTATTTCTGGCGATGTGGAATAATATCTCATTCACTATAAAGGGCCTCTAACATCTTTAACGATAACGAGAGAGGTAAGCAGCTAAATTATGCCAATTCACTCGTATTTTTTCCTCTGATTTGAAAATTATGGAAGACAACAGTGTTATCAATAATCAACATCCAGTAAACTAGTTTTTCCAATAGAAGATAATTTTGGATGGTCAATCCATATAAATTTGATATTTTAATATTAACAATCACAAAAGCTTGATCTTTTCTTACACTCAACACATGCATAATAGAAGAAAAAGTAGATTGCATGTATGATGTACTAGCTACTCATCATCTTATTTTGAACTACACTGGTGTAGCAAAGAGAATAAATAATCAGACCAAGCTAAACAAAAGTTCACATAATTTTCAAAATTAGAAATATAAAACTATGATCCCTATTTATGAAATGAGCTCTAAGGTATTTAAAATAAATTTAAGAAGTTGATATCTTGCATAAATTATTACTTGTCAACTGCTAAGCCATAACAACACACCAGGACAATAATAAGGTAAAACCAAACAACATACACAAGGAACGAATGTTATGCGTACCAACATTATATGCATTAAGTTGAACAATTGCCAACTACACTGGTTGTAAATATAAATAAATAAAATCATACACGGGAAGCCAAAAGAATCATAAATAAAAAATAGAAGCATGCAATTCTTACATAATAAAATTCATGGTTGAAGCATGGTAAGCCTGATGGGATTTAGTGTAACGACCCGTAGATTTTCGATAATTAAAATAGTTAATTTAATAAGATTACATGGTTTAATGTTAGAAAAAAAATAAAAATTTGTAATTCATTTGGAATAATAATAACTGGAATGAATTGCAAAAATAATTATCCAAGTAATTATTAATAGATTGAATGGAGTTCCAATCTAATTGAATTGACTCAAATGTTATAACTGGGTTATAAGGGAATATATGGAAAAACAAATGTAAATAAGTGAATAAGAATTGTGAATTATTTAGGTAGAAATACAAATTTTAATAGATTGGTTTCGAAGATTTGAATAGTAATAAGTATTGAAAAATAAATGCTAATTAGTGAATGCCTTTGAAATCAATAGTTGGATAGGATAATAAATGTTGAATTCATTGGGTATAATAGAGTAATTGATTGATAAGTAAAATCTATTAAAAATCAAAGGAGGTTGCTAAGCAGGTAGTAAACTGGGTAACCCGGGTGCCGAGGGCGAGAGAGAATAGAGAATTCCATAATTGAATATTGAACAGGTAAATTGTTTAAAGTAAATATTTAAAACTTATTGAATAATTGAATAATTGTAAAATGGAAATAGTGTTCTAAGATGTGAATTGGTTTTAAAAGTTGAATTTTATAAGTTCGTTTTTGAATATTTCAAAAGATAGTGATTTAAGAATAATCAAATTTGTTTAAATTTAATATTACAAATGTTGAATAATTAAATTCCGAATTTGATATGATTAATTTGATATTGAAATTTAATATATGAAAATAGAGTGAATAACTGAAATTTGATTTAATATGATTCAAATTGGTTTCCAAAGTGAATGTAAGTTATATTTGGATTATAATAGAGTTAATAAGATTTTAAAATTGGAATTTTAGCAATTCTGTAAATTTATGGAAGTCGTCGATTTAATCGACGAGTAAAAATAGCCTTCCGAGGCACAGTCTCGGAATTCGACGAAACCAGTTCCATTGGATCCATAATAGTGTATTATTATCGAATTTCAAATTTCGTAGCGTTTGGAGTTGCCAGTTGGTCGTACGGGTTAGAAACGCGTTGAAATTAATATCGAAAATTTAATATTTTAATTCGATTCAAAAAGCTATCTTCCACATACGATCTAATTAGCCTTCGAAACACATTCCATTGTGTTCGGAATGCGGGTAAAACATTACGAACGCCAGGCGGCACGTCTCGTTTGGAGTTTGTTTGAAAAAGCTTGAATTTTGGAAAATAATATTTTAATAATATTCTATACGTATATATTCACGTTCACACCAGAAAACCCTAGCTATTTGCTCCAGCCGCCATTCTATTGATTAATGGCCGAGACTCTTCCATCTTTCTCCTCCAATTCCCTTCAAATCCGTAAACAATTAGCACAAATCTACAACTGCAAAGTTCTAGAGCTCGAAGCGATCTACAGATCCAACGGTGGAATTGCGTTCGTTCGTCATGTGGAGGTCAGGGGGTCGCCGCGTTCTCCGGCTGTTCATGCACGTGGATCGAGAAGCAGGGGCAACCAAGTTTGGTGAGACTCTGGTCGAAGGTGGAGGGGGGTCGTAGCTTTGGAATGGAGGTCTCTGATCGTGTTCTGGAGCGTCGTGGTGATCGCGACCATCGTGAGTTGAACGGCGGCTATGGGTTCTTGAAACCCTAGGGCGAATGAATGGAAGAGGAAGGCATCGAGCAGCCTGGATCTGCTTCTTCGAATCAACGGCCACGATCTTTCCAGTGTAATTAAAAGAAGAATTTGTAAATTAACTTTATAAATTTGTATTCAAACTTGAAAATAGCATAACTCCTTCATACTTTATCAGAATTGGACGAAATTTTTTGCGTTGGAATCGTGGTGACAAGCTCTACGTCATGGAATTGATTTGGGGATGTTTTGAGCTAACTAAAATTTCAGGTTAAATTGAACGTCGTTCGATTTCATTTGAAATTGAAAACCAAGGTGAGTGTTTATAACATTCACAACGTACTAAATATCTTTATGGTAGTTAAATCTGATATTATGAAGTGATATGAATTTTATTTGTCATTGTTTGATAAAAATTTAATTGTCATATTGATTGTCATTTGAATTCACCGTTGAAAATTAAATTTGACAATCAAGTTGAAATTAAAATTTTAATTGCGATTAAATTACCTGATATTGATAACTATGAAATTGCCGTGAATTGTATTGTCTATTGGATGATTTATTTTGATGGATGCTATTGGTTGATATTTAAATGTTTGGATGTTTATTTGCTTATATATATCCTGTTATACATACATATGACACTATGATTGGTTTAAGTGATATATATTCATCCCTGACATTTATTTGAAATAAATAATCACTTGGCCATAGGATAGAAAATTATATACGGACACCGGATTGGTAAAAAAAATCGTTGATTTGAAATTCATTTAAATGTTTGATTTAAAGGTTATAAATAAAATCGGATTTATAGAAATCGGATTTATCGCAAAATTTGAGTTTGGAATGTTGAAGTAAATTTTGGTTAAAAGAAATTGCTTAATAATTTAAGTTGAAACTTTGAAATTTAAAGTTGGGATATGATTGAATTTTGGAAATTTATTTGTTTTAAAGATTGAACATTATTTCGAGCTTTGAGTATTACTAAGTAAAATGATATTTCGAAATTGAGCTTGAAATTGAATCATATTTGAATTTGGATTTAAAATTGAATATTGAAGGATAAATTTTGTTAAGTGTTATAAATTGATATTTTGAAAAATCAAGCTCTAAATCGATATAAATTGAAATTGAATAAATTAAAGGTGAATGTAGAATTGAATTAATTTGAAGTCAAAGTTGACATTCATTTGAATTGAAATCGAAATTGAATCGGTAGAATAGTAATTAAAATTGATTTGAATTGGGGAGTTATAATTTAAATGGTTTGGTTTTGAAGTTGTTTCCTTTTGTTTTCCAAATTACTCTGTTATATAAACCATTTTTAAGTACTTAAACTATTTTAACCTATATTAACTATATTAAATTTATTTATCTATTTGAAATCCATTTAAAGATTTTAAGTATTTTAACTATTTTAATTATTTAAAACTACTTTTAAACTACTTAAAACTATTTTCTAAAAATTTCAAGCTGGTCAATAAGGTGAAATGTTTATATTTAAATCTTGAATTTAAATACGAATTGGGTTAAATGAAGTTGCAACCTAAATTGAAATTCGAAATGATTTTGAAATCGAAATGAGATATTGAGGCGAAAAATGATTTTGAAATGGAATCTTACATTTTGAATAGATATGATGATATTTGAAATGGATTTGATTTTTGAAGCGAATATGATATTTTGATATCAATTGTGAATTGATTTTGAAATGTAAAAGAGCCACCGGTGTAATAATGCGTAGTTATTAAAGAGACCGGGATCAGATATGGACATACTCTCTGTCAATACCGAAAACCACTTTAATAACTAATATACGCGGAGTGTTGATCCAGAATGAAGTGGATGGTTTGGTGAACGCATTGACTGAAGAAAGAGAACGATATTGGATGACCCCTGACATGACTAAAACAGGAGCCGCGTCGGGCCATTGAGATTCGCCACCTCTAGCGGACACACTTCTTCGTTACCATATCTATTACTGTTGTGATTCGATTTGGGTGCACCCCTCGATTATGGGAGTGTTGTTTCGCGGTGTTGGGGTAGTAGCTGCTATGCCCAACATCAGTCCGGATCACGCAACTACTAGTATCCTAGTTGGTATTGCCTCATGTACCTTGTCATACTGATTATCCTATTCGCGACCACTATGATTTTGGTTTGTACCTTTAGTATATGGATTTCCCTCTGGTGACTTCCGGTTTTGGGGAAACTACGGTCTTGTATATGCTCTTGGGAATAAAAATGTGTTAAGGGTGGAATGGGCCATGGCTTAACGCTAGTTTGATATTTTACTTTATGATAGACATTATTGTATATAGCGTTATCTATTATATAGTAGATAGTTTAACGGATCCTTAAGAGATGGAAAATCCTGTAACATCTCTTGAGTTATTGCACTCACGTTGACACTGGATAGGAGATGTAAAACCCCGTAAACATCTCTGACGCCATTGCATTCATATTTATTTACGATTGATTTAACTTTCATAAGGATATTTTAGTCCTGACTTGAGTGTTCTGTTTTTTCATTACGCTCGGGTCAGTCCTGAGTTTTTCAACTTATTGAAGATCTATTATGGAGGACGAAGACGAAGATTTGGTACACTATTCCTATTATTATCCTTGCATCATGCTGTCTGCTGCATTATTTTATTTGTTCTGTTGTATATGTATAACTCTGATAAATGATGTATAAATGATAATCAAAAGTATATTAAACAGCTTCATGAACTGTTTATTTGATTATTATATTTCATCTTTCCGCTGCGAGATTCTGTGATTGTTCTTGTTCCTTTTCTCTTCTTTTCTTATTTACCCCATTAACAATCCTCCCTTTTGAATGGTTTGGAATCGACATGTGTGTTTGATTTGTCGATTTAAACTGTCCAAAAAGGCGGGTCGTTACAGTTGGTATCAGAGCTTTGGTTTAGCGATAACCTTAGCTTTGTGGGGTCTGACTCTTTATAATTAGGGTAGTAATATCCTATGATGAGTCACTGAGTGTATATATTTGAGAGAGCGTATTTGTTAGTGACATAAAATTGTTTTATATTGTGTTGGTTGATTTGTTGAGTGGCTTATGGATTCTGGTCAATACGAGTAATTAACGTCATTGATAGGGGTATCTAAACACTTGAACAGAACAATTCGACATAGTATTGTTTTGAAATTGGGTAAATGACATAATTTTGCCCTAATTATATTTTATATATAAAGAAATAATTTTTAGAAATTATTATGATTCATCCAGTTTGTTTGGTTGTTAGAAAGGATAATATGGATGGTCATCATAAATGGGATATTGTGTTTTAATAAATAAGGTTTATTACAAAATGAACAATGATAAAACACTTGTGGAATGTTTTAAGAAAGAAAATCCTATAAGATTGTTTTATAAAGGTGACTTATAAATTAAAATAGATTTAAATAGGAAAATATTGAATTTAAGACCCGGAGGTTTTGACAATGGTTCTCAAAGCTTTGAAGAAAATATATTGTGATATTAGTTGGAAAATGTTTATGGGAAATATTTTGAAAGGATTTTAAGAAGAAATGAATTCAGTACTCCTCTCTTCTGTCGCTGGAAAATAATTTCGGTGATGACTGCGCCGCATCATCGACGTTCATTTTCGAGTCTCAAAGTGGGGAAGACTTCTGAGAAGCTTTGCTTTTCTTCGAAATTATTTTGGGTAAATGGGTTTGTTTAAACTTCAAAGGTATGATATGATATATTAAAGATATAAGTGTATATATTTATTTCAAACGATTTGAAATGAACCGTGCATTAAATTTCTAAGTTCAGTTAATTAATAATTTTCTAATTATTTGAATGAAATGTGAATAACCAGAACTTATAAAATAATAGGATTAAGATATCTAAGCTTAATGTTTTGGGAATACTTTAGAGTTGTAGTGTACCTTTAAAGTTGAAAGGTAAAGAGGATTTAAACAAATTAAATTTGTGTACATTCTAATTAAGTAAAATGAAATTCTATGAATTTGTATAATACCAAAATTTGCATTCTAATAACATATAATATGACTTACCAAATATTAAGAAGTTTAAATGATGTTTTGGATATGTAATGAGATATTGTACAAATAAACAGAACCTGAAAATAATTGAAGTATACAAGTAAGGAAAACCCAAAAGGAATTAAAATGTATATAAATGGAAAATTTGGTTGTGATAAAATATATATATATATATATATATATATATATATATACTTAAAAATAACATGAAATGATGAATGGATAAATGGAACAAGTAAGTGAACTTAAGAAAGAAGATAAATGAATCGTATTATATCTTTGTAAATTGGTTGTAGAAATAAATATAAATTGCAAAGGGATTATAAAAAAAATTAAATTGAATTTGTAACCTTTAAGATAACTGTAAACTAAGAAAAGTCATTTATGAGAGGTTAGACTTTTATAAGATGATTAATAAACTAAAGTGCCGATTAATAAAAATGTTCCATAAATAAATTTGTTAGTAACTAAATTTATGAAATTGAAATAAATGTAAACAAAAGAATTTGGTATAGCTAAGAATCAATTGGAAAATGAAATTGAATTTAATTAAATTATATAGAATGTTTAAAATGAACTTGAGTAAGAAAATTCTATGATATGATGTTTAAGAAAAGATAATGTTAAAGAATATGCTATGTAGAGAAATGAATATACTAACTGAATAATGGATTGTGAATAATTAATTGTAAATAAAAAAAAGTCAATAAAATAATTTAGTATAGATAAATTGGATAGAAATCCATTTGAAGGTAATCCGTGAGATTGTACGTATATTATTTTATTCGCATAACGATTTGATCCAAATTCGAGCACAAAATTTCGAGATAATTTATATCGATCCAAGTTAGGATTTTTCACTCGATTCTCGACGGCGAACCCTGGATATGGATTTTTGATTTGATTCTGGAATTCTCTATCATAGTATATGGCTATGCAAGGAGAGTAACAGCTTCCAATCAAGGAACCAAATCTTAGTCCGCACTAGAGAGTCGTGTGAACGATACTAGTTGGAAGTGAAATTGTGTGATCGAATAAGCAAT
The DNA here is from genome assembly GCA_030737815.1 of Allium fistulosum. Classification (NCBI taxonomy): domain Eukaryota; kingdom Viridiplantae; phylum Streptophyta; class Magnoliopsida; order Asparagales; family Amaryllidaceae; genus Allium; species Allium fistulosum. Next base: position 1,558,589,510 of record CM060902.1, on the reverse strand, counting down.
TAGATTTGATATTACTCACGGATGATATATGTACGTCTTACGAACTTAATCAAAGTTAATATTGGAAATTTAAGATGCCAAATATAAAATGATTCTTTTAAAATTATATGATTGGTTATCATTGGTAAATAAGATGCAGGTATTTAAAATCAAGGAAATTTGGATTGCCCGACAAAAGGTACATGTTTATTTTGTCATTGGATTTGGTGATTTTTGATGAGCCACTTGGCTTTTGATTTTCTTTTGTTGGTTTGGGGCCCGTAGAGGCATTTTGTAGTTGTACCGATCGAGCCGCGCAAAGGAGATTCTGCCGAAATTTTTCGTAAATCCGGGTGTTAGAAAATTTTTCAAGTTTTAAAATTTATAACTTGTTTTGATAACAAATTTTAAATTTAGAAAGCCGTTCGGAGTAACTTAGTGGAATCATAGTTATGACTTTATAAATGGAATTTCATTGTTTATAAGTTGGTAACTTTGAATAAAATATATCTAATGTTGAATTCTACACTTAGTTCCTTTTCCCTTCTTTTTCCTTTTCGAGGACGAAAAGTTTTGAGTGGGGGAGAGTGTAACGACCCGTAGATTTTCGATAATTAAAATAGTTAATTTAATAAGATTTCATGGTTTAATGTTAGAAAAAAATAAAAATTTGTAATTCATTTGGAATAATAATAACTGGAATGAATTGCAACAATAATTATCCAAGTAATTATTAATAGATTGAATGGAGTTCCAATCTAATTGAATTGACTCAAATGTTGTAACTGGGTTATAAGGGAATATATGGAAAAACAAATGTAAATAAGTGAATAAGAATTGTGAATTATTTAGGTAGAAATACAAATTTTAATAGATTGGTTTCGAAGATTTGAATAGTAATAAGTATTGAAAAATAAATGCTACTTAGTGAATGCCTTTGAAATCAATAGTTGGATAGGATAATAAATGTTGAATTCATTGGGTATAATAGAGTAATTGATTGATAAGTAAAATCTATTAAAAATCAAATAATTGAATATTGAACAGGTAAATTGTTTAAAGTAAATATTTAAAACTTATTGAATAATTGAATAATTGTAAAATGGAAATAGTGTTCTAAGATGTGAATTGGTTTTAAAAGTTGAATTTTATAAGTTCGTTTTTGAATATTTCAAAAGATAGTGATTTAAGAATAATCAAATTTTTTTAAATTTAATATTACAAATGTTGAATAATTAAATTCCGAATTTGATATGATTAATTTGATATTGAAATTTAATATATGAAAATAGAGTGAATAACTGAAATTTGATTTAATATGATTCAAATTGGTTTCCAAAGTGAATGTAAGTTATATTTGGATTATAATAGAGTTAATAAGATTTTAAAATTGGAATTTTAGCAATTCTGTAAATTTATGGAAGTCGTTGATTTAATCGACGAGTAAAAATAGCCTTCTGAGGCACAGTCTCAGAATTAGACGAAACCAGTTCCATTGGATCCGTAATAGTGTATTATTATTGAATTTCAAATTTCGTAGCGTTTGGAGTTTCCAGTTGGTCGTACGGGTTAGAAACGCGTTGAAATTAATATCGAAAATTTAATATTTTAATTCGATTCAAAAAGCTATCTTCCGCATACGATCTAATTAGCCTCCGAAACACATTCCATTGTGTTCGGAATGCAGGTAAAATATTACGAACGCCAGGCGGCACGTCTCGTTTGGAGTTTGTTTGAAAAAGCTTGAATTTTGGAAAATAATATTTTAATAATATTCTATACGTATATATTCACGTTCACACCAGAAAACCCTAGCTATTTGCTCCAGCCGCCGTTCTATTGATTAATGGCCGAGACTCTTCCATCTTTCTCCTCCAATTCCCTTCAAATCCATAAACAATTAGCACAAATCTTCAACTACAAAGTTCTAGAGCTCGAAGCGATCTACAGATCCAACGGTGGAATTGCGTACGTTCGTCGTGTGGAGGTCAGGGGGTCGCCGCGTTCTCCGGCTGTTCATGCACGTGGATCGAGAAGCAGGGGCAACCGAGTTTGGTGAGACTCTGGTCGAAGGTGGAGGGGGGTCGTAGCTTTGGAATGGAGGTCTTTGATCATGTTCTGGAGCGTCGTGGTGTTCGCGACCATCGTGAGTTGAACGGCGGCTATGGGTTCTTGAAACCCTAGGGCGAATGAATGGAAGAGGAAGGCATCGAGCAGCCTGGATCTGCTTCTTCGAATCAACGGCCACGATCTTTCCAGTGTAATTAAAAGAAGAATTTGTAAATTAACTTTATAAATTTGTATTCAAACTTGAAAATAGCATAACTCCTTTATACTTTATCAGAATTGGACGAAATTTTTTGCGTTGGAATCGTGGTGACAAGCTCTACGTCATGGAATTGATTTGGGGACGTTTGGAGCTAACTAAAATTTCAGGTTAAATTGAACGTCGTTCGATTTGATTTATAATTGAAACCCAAGGTGAGTGTTTATAACATTCACAACGTACTAAATATCTTTATGGTAGTTAAATCTAATATTATGAAGTGATATGAATTTTATTTGTCGTTGTTTGATAAAATTTAATTGTCATATAGATTGTCATTTGAATTCACCGTTGAAAATTAAATTTGACAGTCAAGTTGAAATTAAAATTTAATTGCGATTAAATTACCTGATATTGATAACTATGAAATTGCCGTGAATTGTATTGTCTATTGGATGATTTATTTTGATGGATGCTATTGGTTGATATTTAAATGTTTGGATGTTTATTTGCTTATATATATCCTGTTATACATACATATGACATTGTGATTGGTTTAAGTGATATATATTCATCCCTGACATTTATTTGAAATAAATAATCACTTGGCCATAGGATAGAAAATTATATACGGACACCGGATTGGTAAAAAAAAATCGTTGATTTGAAATTCATTTAAATGTTTGATTTAAAGGTTATAAATAAAATCGGATTTATAGAAATCGGATTTATCGCAAAATTTGAGTTTGGAATGTTGAAGTAAATTTTGGTTAAAAGAAATTGCTTAATAATTTAAGTTGAAACTTTGAAATTTAAAGTTGGGATATGATTGAATTTTGGAAATTTATTTGTTTTAAAGATTGAACATTATTTCGAGCTTTGAGTATTACTAAGTAAAATGATATTTCGAAATTGAGCTTGAAATTGAATCATATTTGAATTTGGATTTAAAATTGAATATTGAAGGATAAATTTTGTTAAGTGTTATAAATTGATATTTTGAAAAATCAAGCTCTAAATCGATATAAATTGAAATTGAATAAATTAAAGGTGAATGTAGAATTGAATTAATTTGAAGTCAAAGTTGACATTCATTTGAATTGAAATCGAAATTGAATCGGTAGAATAGTAATTGAAATTGATTTGAATTGGGGAGTTATAATTTAAATGGTTTGGTTTTGAAGTTGTTTCCTTTTGTTTTCCAAATTACTCTGTTATATAAACCATTTTTAAGTACTTAAACTATTTTAACCTATATTAACTATATTAAATTTATTTATCTATTTGAAATCCATTTAAAGATTTTAAGTATTTTAACTATTTTAATTATTTAAAACTACTTTTAAACTACTTAAAACTATTTTCTAAAAATTTCAAGCTGGTCAATAAGGTGAAATGTTTATATTTAAATCTTGAATTTAAATACGAATTGGGTTAAATGAAGTTGCAACCTAAATTGAAATTCGAAATGATTTTGAAATCGAAATGAGATATTGAGGCGAAAAATGATTTTGAAACGGAATCTTACATTTTGAATAGATATGATGATATTTGAAATGGATTTGATTTTTGAAGCGAATATGATATTTTGATATCAATTATGAATTGATTTTGAAATGTAAAAGAGCCACCGGTGTAATAATACGTAGTTATTAAAGAGACCGGGATCGGATATGGACATACTCTCTGTCGGTACCGAAAACCACTTTAATAACTAATATACGCGGAGTGTTGATCCAGAATGAAGTGGATGGTTTGGTGAACGCGTTGACTGAAGAAAGAGAACGATATTGGATGACCCCTGACATGACTAAAACAGGAGCCGCGCCGGGCCATTGAGGTTCGCCACCTCTAGCGGACACACTTCTTCGTTACCATATCTATTACTGTTGTGATTCGATTTGGGTGCACCCCTCGATTATGGGAGTGTTGTTTCGCGGTGTTGGGGTAGTAGCTGCTATGCCCAACATCAGTCCGGATCACGCAACTACTAGTATCCTAGTTGGTATTGACTCATGTACCTTGTCATACTGATTATCCTATTCGCGACCACTACGATTTTGGTTTGTACATTTAGTATATGGATTGCCCTCTGGTGACTTCCGGTTTTGGGGAAACTACGGTCTTGTATATGCTCTTGGGAATAAAAATGTGTTAAGGGTGGAATGGGCCATGGCTTAACGCTAGTTTGATATTGTACTTTATGATAGACATTATTGTATATAGCGTATTCTATTATATAGTAGATAGTTTAACGGATCCTTAAGAGATGGAAAATACCATAACATCTCTTGAGTTATTGCACTCACGTTGACACTGGATAGGAGATGTAAAACCCCGTAAACATCTCTGACGCCGTTGCATTCATATTTATTTACGATTGATTTAACTTTCATAAGGATATTTTAGTCCTGACTCGAGTGTTTTGTTTTTTCATTACGCTCGGGTCAGTCCTGAGTTTTTCAGCTTATTGAAGATCTATTCTGGAGGACGAAGACGAAGATTTGATACACTATTACTATTATTATCCTTGCATCATGCTGTCTGCTGCATTATTTTATTTGTTCTGTTGTATATGTATAACTCTGATAAATGATGTATAAATGATAATCAAAAGTATATTAAACAGCTTCATGAACTGTTTATTTGATTATTATATTTTATCTTTCCGCTGCGAGATTCTGTGATTGTTCTTGTTCCTTTTCTCTTCTTTTCGTATTTACCCTATTAACAATCCTCCCTTTTGAATGGTTTGGAATCGGCATGTGTGTTTGATTTTTCGATTTAAACTGTCCAAAAAGGCGGGTCGTTACATTTAAGCTCTAGAAGATTCAGCTTTAAAGGCACACTAAGAATATATTATGAATTGTGCTCGTAATCCCAAACAATCGTGAACACTTCATGATTGATTTCAAGATACAGAACTTGCAGGCATTAACATTGTGTCCATGTTCTAGAAACTATTAAACAGGGAAAAAATCTACAAAAGATTTACTTTTTACTTATGAAAAGTGGCGTTGACTTATTTAGTTATGACCAATGATTAACAAAATTAAAAATTTGAGTCAGAACGCATTGAGAGAGGAAACTGCTTAAATAACTTTTATAGAAAGCGTCTTCCCATGTAAGCATTATAAAAGAAACATTATAAAAGAAACATGATACGTTTGAACTAGAATTAAATAGTATATTTTGATGTGTACCTCTCGACTAAGTTGGCATAGGACAATGGAAGAGACATGCCATCATCGTTTTCATTCCCACTTACGGCTCCATTTCTCGAATACCAAGCATGGTACCTCATGGGCAAAAGTCTATGCTGCAAAAGCTTACGCCCACTAGTTGTCTTGCATGGCCCCGTCGATAAAAAATGCATAATTAAAAACTAAGGGTCCGTTTAGTTTCATTTTGCATTTTGAGTTTTGTGTTTTCAACTTGCACTAAGAAATAGCAAGAAATAAAAGAATAAGATTTATAATTCTTAGCCATTGCGACCTCCAACTGATAATGAAGGAGCTGGATTGTTTCCGTGCCTTTGTTATCTCTCGAAACACGAAAACAAAATAAACTTGTTTTCTATTTTACATGTTATTTTCATTTTTCAAAATTGTTTATTTTTCAAAAATACATACAACGGACGCGCTTTTGTATAGACGAAAACACAAAACTAAAAACGACAAGCCAAACGGGACCTAAACTTCTCTAAGGTCAATATCAACATCTGGCTCAGCAGACGAACTCGTATTCGAAGCCATCATATTGACCCTTCAAGACACCTCTAACTGACTCAAAGGCACCATACTGATCGAAGAAGCATTCTTGGAAGATTGGTACTTTCTATGGGACATAGTTCATGATAAACTTAGATTTATGATAAATGTAGAAATGCACGTCAGAAACCACTCATGTTTTATAAGGAGCATCATGACACAAAATTCTACTTATGTGGTTCAATAAGAAATGAACTGCACTTGGTAGATGGTAGACATATTGATTATATGCAACAGTCCTGATAAAGGTTATATATCATTCCAAGAGAAAAAAAATTGTAATGTGAACAATATCGTACAAACTACAAAAGCATGAACTGTTGGATTCTTATGCATACTGCGTCTGTTGTAAACCATTTTTTTGATTGGCTTTATCCTTAGTGCCCCACTAACTTCAGTTACTTTACTTGCGAAAAGGAAGTTATAAATCATAACACGATTTCAAATGAATTTGACTTAGCATTCTCACCATTTTAGTGAACTAGAACAAAAAGTTTAGGAATTAGACATACCTGCGCTGCTTGGAGAATCGAAGAACCTTTTGCTAGTTTTGTCGCTACCTCATTTCAATAAATTACCATTGTAGTTTACTAAGAATAACTACCTCTTTTCAATAAATACCATTTGACCTTACAAAACCAGTTTAATGATGAATAATGGTGATAACCTGAATCAATTTCTCAAGACGTACTGGTGATAAGCTGCTGCAATTACTGCTCCTATGAATGGTCCTAACCAACATATCCAATCCATTTTTCCCAATATAAAATATCACTATAAAAAAACATACGTTAGGCACTGTATACTTTAACATTTTGATGTTGTAGTAGTATATCTGATCATCACAGGCCTTATCCTTGTTATAAATAACAGCAGATCCGAAGCTTCTAGCCAGGTTGAACCCAGTGCCAATGATCGGAATAGTAGCTAAGTTGTGTATCATATGAAAGTATAACTATAAGAATAAAGCACAATAAAAACATAATACAGCATGCATTCATGATTTCTATAGCTGACTGAAGTCGTGTAGTCTAGCTAGCATCCCAATGCATGCACCTAGCTATCTTCCCGATGAAGTTTTCCTAGCCGTTTTTGTTCCTACACCTATCTCTAATCTTTGGGGCAACCAATGCATGCCTCAACTCTGTTTTGCTGCAGCATGCAACACTTTAGTCAGTGTAGCAAATGAAGTATCATTTCTCAAGTTGCTATAACAACTCTTCATGTGGGTCTCTTTTTTGCTCACGTAATCAATTATGTGTCTCACGTTTGCACAGTACATGCTCAGTAGCAGTAGTACGTCTCTATGTCAGCCATGCATCTGAATGTTTTTCGCCTTTACATTCTGCTTCATAGTACACATTTTTTCCGTAGCCTTGATCCACACGGTGCCCTGGTTAGCAACAGTGCTAGTTGATACAGCATAACCTCAGCATTGCCTACACAATCAGATTAATTACTTAGACAATAATACATAAAAGGATGTAAAGCATGCACCACTTATGCTAAAGGTTTTAGACAATGATGATTTGATAATGGTCCTCTCTTTCATTCCCAATAGTGAGGCGATGGATATATGCTTTTGTGAATCATAAGTTATATACTCATATACCTAAAGAAAATATTAAACATCATGTTTAATGAATCAACTCAACGTCTATAGTGATATATCTAATAGGTGTTATCTCCATAGAACATATATGTATGTTCATTAACATTGAAGCATAATGTAGATCGATCATACGAAAGTATAACCACAAGAACAAAGCACAGTAATATTGATGTAGATCAATTTTTAGGCTGTGGTCATCAATTGATATTCCTAAAGTTTTTTGTGCTTAGTTACTAACATATACAGAATAATGCTAGGTAGACAAATTAATAGTGTACATCAATGTAAGGTTATATAAATCAAACAAAATTTCAAAACGTAATTTTTTTTCTAAAAAACTCATTGAGTACTGTAATAAAAAGTTTAAACCAAGGTAAATAAACAAATTAAGATATGAGAGAATATATACTATGATGTACCTATTTACTCCGCTAAATGCACGTGTAATTCTAGAATTGTGAGTCTTGCATGGCTTCTCAGGTTTCTACAACGAGCGAAATCAACAGTTATTGGCTGTTGTATTTACAAATGCCCTTAATAGTTAAAATATCATTATACTAGATTTGTCTATGATTTATGAACGTATACATATTGCATCAATGAACCATGATTAGAGCATCTCCAACAGTTTGGAGTGCGGAAATTCGATTTTCCGCACTCCAAAATGTTGGAGCCCTCATTTCTACAACAGAAATGAGGGCAGGCGCCTGTTGAACAGGCGCCTGGGCATCAGGCGCCTGTTCAACAGGCGCCCGTGTTCAACAGGCGCCTGTTTCAACAGGGCCCACTGTTGCCAGGCGCCTGTTGAACAGGCGCCTGAAGATGAGGCGCATGTTCAACAGGCGCCTGACAACAGGCGTCTGTTAAACAGGCGCCTCACTCTATCCTGTATTCCCACCCCGAACCCCCTACTTTCTGCACTATTGTAAATTCTCACCCTCTGTTGGAGATGATTTTGGGTGCGGATTCGAGAATTTGTAATCTGTTGGAGATGCTCTTAGATGTGAAGTCTTACCTTAGCAGTAGGTTCTGGAAAGAATAGTATGCATAACCTGATCTACACATACATTATTGTCAGAAACTATACAGATTTAAAACAAATTAGATTTTAGTTACAGTAATTGTATAGATGTTTGTTTGACAAATTCCCATTTACACGTTATGTTTACACACCGATAATATTTTAACGCTTCTCTAATTGTATTAAACATTTAGTATGTTAGGACTTGCGTTAAATTCAAATAGACATAATCAAGCACAATAATTCCGAAAATATTTCACAACGGTCGAATTAATGGCCTCCTGATTTTTCTTCCACTGCGATATTCTGATATTCCCCTTCTTCTCCTCCGCTATTTCTTGGATCTTCTGAACTTGTTCGCTCTACTGGAGCGCGCACCTCCTCTGCCTCTCTCTCTGTTTCTCTCTGTGTTTGATTTAGGGTTCTGACGATGAATTTGGGGTTTTTCGCTTTTCGCGGTGAATTTGTGAGATCCTGCCCATCTTTTGCAAGCATCGCCTCTGCTTTACTGGAGGTGGTGGCGCCGCCTTTATCGGTGCTGTTCACTAGCGATTGTTCGATAGAGATCTGTGTCTTCTCCCTTTCGGCTTTCTCGTCCCTGGCCCGTTTCAGATTTTTGGTGGTTGAAGGGCACTTCTTGGAATTATCACCTGTAGTCGATGCTCTCTATTTGGATGATTTCTTGTTAGGGCGGTCGTTGCCAGAGTCCGTAGCCTCGTCGGTTTGTTCGTATGCTTCCCCGATCTTGGCTGAATCGTTTGGTGATCGGGATTTCACCACCCGATTTTCACCAAGTATTACCTTCGGGGAAGCAATAGGCGGTCATGCCGAGTCTGTATTATGCTTTGGCTCTGTTGTGGCCACCACATGCTGCGCTTTAACCAGTTCTTCGGCTGTTGGTTCTTCCGACACGAGTAGAAATCGAGATTTCATCACTCGATTCGCTCCTCGTCTTACTTTTTTAGGCGGTGAATTAGAGGGCAGTTCGCCTGGGGGCTCCTTTGTCTTTGGGTCGCTTGACGATGTTGAGGTTGCTGCTGGTTTTAGGGAGGAGGATTTGATCACCTGTCTCCCACATTCCAGCAAGCAGATGGTTGCAGTGCTTGACAATGTTGCTGGGCTGTCTGGCTTTATTTCTTTGCCTTCGGTCCAGTCGTCTGTGGTCTCTTTGAGCTTTGGAGATGGTGTGCCTTTAGTTCTGGACTCCGTCGATGTTTCGGGGTCGTGTCCCGTTTGTTTTTCGACTGTGGTGGCTGTTTCCCCTATCCTTCAGGTGAGTGTTGAATCTTGTAGGCAGGTGAGCTTCTCTCCTTATTGCTCCATCTCTGTCTCCATTGATTTGCCTATTGTTATTTGGATTTGGACCGAAGAGGTCGTTTCTGTTTGTTTGAGCCATGACGCACGTTCGTGTGTGCTCCCTAACACTGCCGTTTCGTTCCTGGAATGTGCGGTGTCAGGTCCCTATTCTGGTATTGGTTTCGCTTCGGTCGACTGGTTCGACTACCGATGCGAAAGGCAGGAGTTTTTTGGGCATATCTATTCGAAGCTATATCGCCTATGTCGGTTCGGTTGTGGCCTGAGCAGTTTGCTGACAGGGTTCGACCGGTCGGCTTTCTCCTTTTGGATTGTTGCTGAGAGTCATGACGAGGCCTTTTCTGTGTCGTCAGTGACCTTTTTTTGTTGTTATTGCTTGCCATTAGCGTCTGCATCTCGTGATTCTCCTCGGAGGCTCCACCTGATTTGGAGCGATTGGTTCGGGAGATCTCCAAGTCCTATTCGTATAGTGGCCGCCATCGACCACTATACGGATAGACCGGGGATTTGCCATATCTCGTTATTTCGCTCTACTGTTTCCTCGGAAGGAACCGACCAGCGATTCTTACCAGTAGTGCGGGGCCGTTTCATTAGTAACAGTCCGGCTTTGGTAAGACTCTCATAGCAATATGGGAAGCAGTTTGGCTACTCTCCCACACATTTATTTTATCCGTCGGAGTTTTCTTGTGTCATCCATTCCTCTTTTTCTTCCTGCTCTTCTTTCCTGTCTTTGACTTATTCTTCGTTTTCTGATTATGGTTGCTGCTTCCCCTTCTTATCTTTTTTCCGATCGGCTTTGTCTTCTCCTTCGTGGCTCTCTAGGACATTTGGTTAGCGATTGGTTCGCGCCCCTAGTTTCCATCGTTTGTCTGCTGAGCTGCCGGACCGTCAGGTCCCTTCTCCATCTCATTGCTCAGCGGCGTGCTCTTTCCATTCGTCTGCTTGCTCCATATCCATCTCCATCCCTCTTATGAGTCGGGAAGAAATTACGCTCCTTAATGAGCGCCTTGATTGCTTATCTAGAAACTCATCTCCCTCGTCTTCGCGGTCTATTTCTTCGCCATCATCCTTGAGGGGGAAGGATGTTGAGGTGTCTTTTGAGACAGTTCCCCAGCCTTCCGCCCATTCTCATCGTCCTTCTCGACGCAAATCGCTTAGAGCCCCGACTACACCCCGCACCATCCGCACACGCTCTATAGCGGCGTCCGAGCAGATCGATCGATCTGCTCGATTTTCGCTGTATCTTATTTGAGATTCTTTCTGTCCTTTGTCCGGTGTCTGGTAGTAGCTTTTATCATCTTCGGTGTCTGCTTTTTCCCTCATGGCTAACATTCTTTATTGGAATGTTCGTGGTATTGGCAACGATGCGTCTTTGGCTAGGCTAAAACGCATTGTCAGAAAACACTTTGTTGGTTTGATTGCTCTTATGGAACCTTTTTTAGCCCCGGAAGGTATTCCCTCAGTCGTCTTATCCTTAGGATTTGGCGGCGGATCCGCCAACAACTCGGGAAAGATTTGGATTTTATGGTCCAAATCTCTGACGGTCACCCCCGTCCTTGATTCTCCCCAGCTTCTTTCAGTGGCGTGCTCGTCTCCCTCTTTTCCCACTTCCTTTTTATTCTCGGGGGTGTACGCCAAATGTGACCGCTCGACTAGACTAGATCTTTGGTCCGACATCCTTAGTCTTGGATCTATAGGTATGGCTACTTCAGTGATCGGCGGGGATTTTAATATCGTCGCCTATCAAGCGGAGAAACGGGGTGGTGCGGCCGTCAACCGTGCAGCGATGGCGGATTTCAATTCTTTCATTGTTACCTCGGGCCTCTCCGAGATACCTTTTACTGGATCTGCTTTTACCTAGTCTAACAACCAAGAAGGTCCGAACCGTATCCTCTCTAGACTTGACCGTGTTTTTGGGTCGGAGGATTGGTTTCGTCTTCCCTTCTCTTTCTCGATCGCTCACCTCCACCGGTCCTTCTCTGATCATGCTCCTTTGATTGTTCGATGTTCTCCATTCTCTCTATCGGGACCTTCTTCCTTTAGGTTTCAGAGCATGTGGAGATCGCACCATTCCTATCTGCAAGAGGTTGAAAATTCTTGGAGCAATCCAATTGTCGCCTCTCCTTGTGCTGTATTCAGTCGTAAACTTAAGCGCCTCAAGGAGAGCCTTAAGGTATGGAACCGCCAGGTCTTTAAATACATTTTTGATCGCGTTCGAATGGCTGAAGAGTCTCTTATATTAGCCGAATCTTTGCTAGACGAAGACCCGTCATCGTCTAACATGGAGGCTTGGGCTCTCGCGCAAACCATTTTCTCATCTGAACTTCGTATCGAGAAAGACTTCCTCCGTCAAAAGGCTAGGATCAAGTGGGTAGTCGATGGCGATACGAACTCCAAATTCTTCCATTCGTCTATTCGTAAGAAGAATAACCTTGTTACGATTCGCGAGATTCTACGGCCTGATCTTTCTACGGCTTCCTCTCCTGAGGAAGTAAAAGAAACCATTCTGGCCCCTTTTCATTCATTTCTTGGTGCCCAGTCAGCCTCGGTTGCTGATCCGGCTCTTTTAGCCTATATTCCTCGCATCGTTCCCTCTTCAGATAGTCTTCTTCTCTCGGATGTGCCAACGGCAGAGGAGATCCGGAAATGTGTCTTCGCCTTAAGCAAGGACAGTGCTAGTGGACTGGACGGCTTCAACGGTGTTTTTTATAGAAGCTCTTGGCCTATTATTCAGGCTGACTTTTGTCTGGCTATCCAATCCTTCTTCTCCGGGGAATCTCTTCCAACCGGCTGGACCTCCACCAACCTTATTCTCATTCCTAAGTGCGATAATCCTAGATCGTGCGTGGATTTTCGGCCGATCAGTCTTTGTAACTTCTCGAATAAGGTTATCTCTAAGATTCTTGCCAATCGCTTGGCCCCGTTCCTTGAACATATAATCTCGTCTTCGCAAGCGGGTTTTGTTAAAGGGCGTTTGATCACTGACAACGTCCTTCTCGCCCAGGAACTTATCTCCCAGATTGATCGGAAAGTTCGGGGCTCTAATGTTGTCTTCAAACTTGACATGGCCAAGGCCTATGATCGCATGTCTTGGTTTTTCGTCATCAAGGTTCTAAGGGCCTTCCGGTTCTTGGAATCCCTAATTGACTTGGTGTGGAGGCTCATCTCCAACTGCTGGTTCTCTGTTCTCATAAATGGATCGGCTCATGGTTACTTCAGGGCTGGGAGGGGTCTGCGGCAAGGAGACCCACTCTCGCCATCCCTTTTTGTGATCGCGGCGGAGGCTTTCTCCCGCGGCCTCCATTCCTTAACTATTTTCGGGCAAGTCCAACGCTACGAAATTCCGAGGGGTTGTCCCCTTATTTCTTCTTTATCCTTTGCAGATGACATTGTCATTTTTTCAAATGGCAGTCGCTCCTCCGTGCGGCGGCTCCTCTACTTCCTCCATCAGTACGAGAGGTCCTCGGGCCAACTCGTTAACCCTTCCAAAAGCTGCTTTGTCCATGCGAAGGACTTGCCTCCTTCTCGTGCTTCCTGGATCGAGACTATATCGGGTTTCAAAGAAGCTTCCCTCCCTCTCCCCTATCTGGGTATTGTCCTATACCGAGGTAGAAAGCTCAATGGTCTGTTTAATTCACTGGCAGATAAAGTCAGGGGTAAGATATTACGCTGGAATGCGTCTCTTCTTTCCCAGGCAGGCAGATTGGTGCTAATTAAGTCCGTTTTAGACTCTATGGGAACTCATATTTTCGCGGCGATGACTCCTACATCTTCCTTCTTCCGATCGTATAGGTCGTTGGCTTCGTCTTTTTTTTGGGGCAACAAGGACGACGCTCGTCGTCATCACTGGGTGTCCTGGGATGCGGTTTGCCGTCCCAAGAACGAAGGTGGTCTTGGCCTCCGTAATCCCAAGGACCTTTGTGTGGCTTTTGCTTGTAAGCTGTGGTTCAGGTTTGGTGCGAACAATTCTTTATGGGCATCCTTCCTACACGCCAAGTATCGGAGGCTTGCTATCTCTAATTTCACAGGGTCTCCGTCCTATGCTAGCGAGACCTGGAAGCACATGCAGTCGGTGAAACCTTTTACAGATTCTCATGGAGGTTTATCTGGCTGGGATGGTGCTTCATTTTCCATCATGAAATCTTGGTCTTCGTTTAGATCGCCAAGTCCCATTCGTCCAGTGTTCTCTTTCATTTGGGATCCCTGAATTCCCCCGAAGGCTTCAATTCTGATGTGGCGAATTTTACACGATGGTTTGCCACTAGACGTAAACCTTCAAAAGATCGGCATCCCTTTTGTTTCCCGTTGTCGTTGCTGTGCCATCGGGGCAACGGAATCTTTAAACCATTTGTTCTTTGATAGTGCCTCGGCCAGATCTTGCTGGAATTATTTCGGCAACCTTGTTGGTGTGAGACGTACTACTAGATCTCCTTTAGAACTCCAGCATTCCTGGTGGTCTGGGATTTCTGGAAAATCTCTTCGATCAATCGTGTTCCGTTTGATCCCTTGTCTTATCTGCTGGCACATTTGGTGCGCACGAAATAAGGCAATCTTCGAGAATTCTCCAATGGATCCTCCATCCATTATTCATCGTGTGAGGAATGACGTTTTCCTGGCGTTTCGCGGTAGACCTTTTAAGGGAACCATGAGCTATCGTTCTGGGCGCTTGGTGGGCCTTCTATCTATATCGTGTGGCCTGGCTTACGCTAGACAGGGAGTTGGCTGAATCCTTGCATTCGGACGCTGGCTCTCACCCAACGTTTCCGTTCCCCTCCCCCCTTTTTTGTTGGTTTGATGTGGTTGCTAGTTTTCTAGTCCAGGTAGCTTCGGTTTCCTTTCAGTGTATGGGCTATGGTTGGAAAAGTCTGGTTTAGTACTCGCTATTTGGAGGAGACTCTTGTTTGTGGATTGGCTTCGTCTCCTATCTGTTATCTTGGCTTGGATTGGTTTTTGGGTTGCTGTGGAGGGTATCGGGCTTTCTTCTTACACGTCGTCCTATTCTCGATGATCTATGGGCTTATTCATTGGGTTATTGGCTTTGTTCGATCTCGATGAGGATGTTCGATTACCGTTGGTTAGCCGGAGCTAGTCCTGATATCTCTTTTTTGTTCTGGTACTTCTGTGGTACTAGGCTCTCTTCTTAGCGGATGGCTCTCCTTTCATCTATGCGCTTGCTTCATTCGCTGGTTTCTGGGTTTGTGTCTGTTCGGTTTGTTTTCGCATTGGCTTGGATTGGTGGTCTGGCCTATACTTCCAAGTATAGGCGGGTGGGTGGTATGCTTATTGGTGATTTTCGCTGTTTTTTCTGGCAGGATGTCTTATCTTTGCTTGCTGTAGCACTGTTTTTGGTCTTTTTGCTTTTTTCTGTTTATTAGCGTCTGGGAGGTATATGTCCTTCATATGCTTCGCCATTTCCCTGCGAGCCCCGGGAGAAAGGCGTTTTTTCTCCTTCTGTTATATACATTCTTTTGGTTAAAAATAAAGCACAATAATTCATAAAAATCATGAACAACACAAATGAACTCTCTTCTTCTGATTTAGTATGCATTTAGCATGCTATTTCTTAATGAAGTTTATGAACAAAAAGAGGTTACAATATAGATAACTACTAATTCAAAATCAGCATATCTTCTGTCAAAATTCACACTTGTAAAAAATTGCATAATATTAATGGTGGTAAACTAATGATATGAAATTGGCATCCACTTACAATATCTTGCTTTAAACAATAAGACACATAAAGTTTGACTTCATTTGGGTGTTATTTTGCTGTAAATGTTAATAGGTCAAGTGTAGTAAATTTTATATGCAATTCCTAATGAAAAACACAAACTCACCAATATACTATTGAATTTTGGCAAAACCATGCCTTGAAGGCTTGAAGCGAATTAAGTTAGCTTTCTTAGTTAATATGGATTTTGATGAAGGAGATAAATTCGATTATTCCTACTTGGATGTGGAGATTGAAAGAGATATTAATGTGTCTATTCCGGGGAAAATTGAAATTTTTATTGGAAATGCAAGCTACATTGTTTATGTTAAGGAGACTTCTACAGAGGGTGATCTGAATCTTAATGCATGGAACCATTCTTGCTTCGGATCTGACACCAGTAAGCTTTGGAGGAAGAAAGATAACTCTCGTAAGAATCTGGAAGATAAAAATAACTTGATTGATCTTGAAGTGAATGGAAATCAAGTTATTGTTCCTCATATTTCAGACAGTAGCAATAATAATTCGGGTTCTAGGAACTATGTTGCGCATGTGGTTGATCCATTTACTATTCCAGAAAGAGTGTATTCTGAAGTGACTGATTCTGGTTCAAGTGATCAGAATGTGTTTAATTCTCTTGATCCAGACAAAGTGTATGTTGAAGATGCTGTCATGGACTTGGATGATGTTAATGCTGTGGTTTTTCGTGCTAATAATTCAGATGAAGTTAGGGAATTTCTCAAAAACACTGAAATGGTGGTAACAGGTGGTGCTAAGGAGGATGCTCCAGTCCAAGAGATGGTTTTTGTTGAACCCAGTGTGGAAATTATTGAAGTAGAAAAGGAGCTTATTCCTGTTGTGGAGCTCAGTGACAACTCAAGCAAAGATATCAATGTCGATGCTGCTTTCAACAATGTGCATAGAAGTGCCAAGCTATTGGGTCAGAAGGAGGATACTCTGAAGAAAGCCAATAAAAGAGCAGGAGTAAAAGCTTTCGAGCATGCTGCCCCTCCAAATAAGCCCTCTCATCCTTTTTTTGGAAGTATTCGTGTTCCAACTGCATTAAACTCTCTTTCTTCTGAACAACCTTTTGACATTGCTAAAAAATTGGTTTTATTTTTCAAAATGACATAGAGGATATGGAGAGTTTTAAAACTTTGGAGTTACTAAGGGTCTCCAATAACTCATGAACTGTGACGCCCCACCTCTATACCCATGCTAACCAAGAACACTACGGTGAAGTGCTGTCAATTAGCACGGAGAATAAGGCTGTTGAGGAGCGACCATCCATGTAACTTCTTTGTGCGAGCACCGATATGTCAGATAGTATAGAATGCATATCATTTAAGGAGGAAATCCGACATACCGATACAAACTCAAAGCTATCACACAATGGCTATATATAATCTTCGGAAGCAAATATAGAAATAAACATAACACAAATCAGTCGCCGACATCCATATCACAAAGGCGGAAAAAAGATATGAATAAATAACACATGTAAGTGTACATCAGAGTAGTGGTCAGAAAGATCCACGATAATACAAAAGGATAGCTACAAGCTACACAAAAGCATAAGTATTCATCATGGAGTCTATATCTCAAATGTATACAACAAAAACTACTAGTCTAAGCAGTTAGCCAAAAGTCAGAGTATCCCAGAAGAGAAGTCAAGTTGAAGCACCTGTAACATCTCGGTCTGACCCGAGTATTATTTATAAGAAAATAATAATCGGATCAGTCTAGCTATAAATATCAGATGACTTGATATAGAATAAGAGATATGGCATAAACATATAATAACCATAATGACATACTACAATAAGTATGAAAAATGATAATCAACAAGAGATAAATCAATATCACAAGAATCTTCTCAGAGATCCAAATCCACAAAAAGGTAATGACACACGAACTCACCAATGCACAAAAATTGATAAAACATATCAATGAAAGTCACGAAAATTGGTGAAGCACAAATCCCAGAAAATCCATACACGAAATCCAGAAATCATATAAAGGGAAAGTCCGATCACACGGACGAGAAGCTATCTCATGGAAGCTAACCATTTAATTTTCGAACACACGAAAGACCGGGAAACCATCGATCACACGAAAGGCTCGAAGACCTTTGAACACATGAACGACCCGGAAACCATCGATCACACGAATGGTCCGGAGACCATGGGGCGCTACCCCACATATGTGAGTAGAAACATCACACAAGCGGGGTCTAGTCTCCCTCGCAGACAAAGAGACATCGCTCAATCGCTAGTCTAAATCACAAAAATGATCGTCATGATAATAAAGAAGTGTCAATTACACTAAGCTAGTAAATATATGAGTTTAGCTTCATGTCCCATAACCACTAGCTTAAATTAAATATTTACGAACAAACTGTAGATCTTCACTAGAAAATTGTCACAAGAGGTTCAATCGAACAAGTCCAAGAATTAACCGACGAAGTAAACGCAAGCGTTTCATACCACTTGTTTTGCTAAGCCGTTTAATTAGATTTCTCATCCGAGTGATGTAAAGGCTTGTATATACTAATAGATTGGAAAATAGTTTTATAAACGAGTTTGGTATTAAAAATAGAGTTGAAAATGTTTTGATAAAAGAGTTTTGATATTTACTACTAGTATTGAAACCTTCATATTTTTAAAGTGACAAAACACAAAAATGATTGTAGAACAATCAATCACAGAAATTCACATACGAAGACGTGAATAAAATTCAAGGAAATCAGCTCAAAATACATCAAAGTGGAAGTTCTGTTGAACGTTTTTCAGATAAGATCCCCAACGGAGGGGGTCCAGGGGGGGTGGCAACCCCCCCAAGGTGGGGGTGCAGAGCAGCGCCCCGTCCAAAACGGTACGACCTAGTTAAGACAAGCGACCTAGTGGTTGCGACCTAGAGGTGTTCGCGAGTTAGCAAAAGAGAGCGACCTAAGAGAGGCGAGCGACTTAAGGGACTCGCGACCTAACAAGGTAATAAGGTCGAGCGACCTACGACCTAACGAGGTAAACGGCCTAACGACTAAGTGAAACACGCGACCTAAAAGGTACGCGACCTAATGCGGCCGAGTGGTTTAAGGTCGGAGATGACCTACGACTTATAAAGGTAGACGGTTGAGCGACCTAGCAAGGCTCGCGACCTAAAAATGACAAGGCCGAGCGAACTAACGAAGCCCAGAGTCGAGCGACCTAGCGACGCAGTGTGTTGTGCGACCTAACGAGGTCAATGTTGAGCGACCTAACGGGGTCCAGCGACCTAAGTTTAAAAAGGTGGGCGACTTAACAAAGTGGCCGAGCGACCTACGAGCTAGCGACCTACGAGTTAGCAACCTAGCGACTAAAGCACAGCGAGTGACCTACGACCTAACGTAGCCGCGACCTAGTACCTCCGAGTGATGTAAGGTCGGAAACGACCTAACGACCTAGAGTTGCTTCGACCTAGTGCTGCCAAGTGAAATAAGGTCGGAAGCGACCTAACGACCTAGTGTTGCCGCGAACTAGGGACTGAAGCAGGAACGAGCGACCTAGGACCTAGGCGACCCACGACCTACGACCTAGCGACCTATTTCCATGCGACCTAAGCCAGAACGAGCTATAAGCAGGCGGCGACTTTTCCACGCGAACGGCCTACGACCTAGCGACCTAACGAAGGCAGTGCGACCTAAACGCAGGAATTCGCCAAGAATGCTAGAAATTGGAGTTTTTCGCCAATCCGATCCAAACCAAATGCAAATATGCATGCTAAGGTGATAGGAATTCCTTTCCAACAGTCCAAGATAGTTATAGACAAGAATGTAAGATTAAAAATCTCACCTTTTCAAGGAAATTGGTGGAAACCGAGCTTGAAAGCAAAATGAGAACAGTCCCAAGCTTGAATCAATGCCTTCTTCTTGAATTTGGAGTTGAATGATGGATTGCAATTTGAATTTGAGCTTGGAGTTTTAATTTCCCTTTCCCTCCTCCATTTTTGATGAAGCTTCAAAGTTTAAGCAATTGGAAATGAAGTATGAAGAGAAGGAGGGGGTTGGGCTGAGTTAGTGATGGTTCAGCCCAAACCAAAGTCCTAAGCAAAAAGTGGCAAAAATTCCACTATTTCCAAACATATCGAAGTTTACACTCAAAAAGATCGCAAACATCATTTTGAACTCAATGGGGGTGATCTCGAGTCCTAATTTGACCATATGCAAAAATTAGCTTTTCGAACTAAGATCCGACTAACGATTAAAATATTTAAATAAGATATTTAAATATAGAATCGATAAATATGCGGGTTGTTGCAGACTCCCCTCCTTAAAGAAATTGCGTCCTCGCAATAAATAAGATGGAAATAAAAAGTAACAACCATAAAAGCATATTATCACTAAAAGAAATTTGAAATAAGAAGTTCAACTCAAAAGAGCATGAGAAAGTGAGTCCGGATGTGTACGCTCGATGAATTCTCTAGATTCCCCAAGAGAAATCCTTGGGATTTGAGAACCATTGAACTCACACAAAGAGGACATCATTATTTTCGAAGACGTTTGACTTCCGAAGCAATAATACGAATAGGATGCTGCCCAAAAGTTAAATTAGGCGAAACTTCAGTTTCTTCCTCAACGCCGGACTCAAGAATAAAATCGGAATCTCGAAAGCATTTCCGTAATTGAGAAACGTGAAACACGTCACGAATAGCAGAAAATTTGAGCCGGTAATAAAAGGCCATACGCCATGGAATCGCTACGTTCAGTGATAGGAAATGGCCCAATACATTGAGGCGCTAATTTTTCCCTGATCGACTGAAACGTAAAACACCCGTGATAGGTGAAACATGAATAAAATCTGGACCTAAAACCAGCTTCTCGCCGACCTCAAGCCAACAAGAAGGAGATCGGCATGGCCTTCTATAGAATGCATCGAAAGGAGCCATGCCAATACTAGATTGGAAGCTATTATCATAGGGAAACTCAAATAGAAAAATATGATCTTTCCAACTTCCATCAAAAACAAGAACACAAACACGAAGAAGGTCTTCAAGCGTTTGATTCACAAGCTCGATTTGTCCATCGGACTAGGGGTGATAAGCGGTGTTAAAAATCTCGAAGACTTTCCCAAAATCCACTATTAAACAATGGATCTCGATCACTAACAATAGAATTAGGGACACCATGCAATTTAACAATTTCCTTGATAAAGAGTTTGGCCAAAAGAGAAATGGTTCGGTTAGACCGAACGGGAATAAAATGGGCAGATATAGTAAGTCTATCAACTATCACCCATAAGCTATCATGACCCGAACAAGAACGGGAAATGCCACAACTAAAATCCATGGGAATTTGATCCCACTTCCAAATTGGAATTTCTAATGGTTGTAATAACCCACCATGCCTTTGTGAAGTTGGCAAGTCATGCAACACTTAACAAAGTTAGCAATATCAGATGTCATTCACCCCCAACAATGAAGTCGCTTTACATCTGCGTACATTTTACTACTACCGGGATGAATGGCCAATTTAGAATGATGAAAATCTTCTAAAGTATCTTTACGAAGATCACTAATATTTGGTACGATAAGTCTACCAAATATTCGAATGCCGCCACGAAAATCAATAACGAAGTCTTTCAACTTTCAATATTAATTTTATCCCTACAACTTAGGCTTAGAAGAGCCAATTCGGGATCTAGCCCTTTGAGCTTCCAGAATGCAGTCAAAAAGAGAAGGATGTGCCTCCAGGCTACATAAAACAAGAGATGAACATGAATTAGAATTCACGATCTCGAGTCCCACAAGTGGAGGAAATCTCGAGATCATTCCATTCGGGCATTATTAAAGAAATAACTGCTTGTTGATTAAGACTAAGGGTATCAGCAACACGGTTCTCTCATCCGGGAGAATAAAGGATATCAAGATCATGAGATGCAAGAAATTCGAGTCAACGTAGTTGACACAAATTAAGTTCCTTATGAGAAAATAGATATCCCAATGATTTATAATCGAGGTGGAGAACAAATTTCTCCCCCAAGATGATGATGCCAAATTTGGAAAGCAAAACAATAGCCGCGAGCACCAGATCATAAGTGACATACCTAGTCTCGATCGGCTTTTAGGATTTTAGAAACACAAGTGATTGCACGCTCTCTTTTGCAAGAGAATGGCATCCAAACCAATATGATTAGCATTGGTACTAAAGATAAAGTTTTGGTAAAGTTTTGGTTCCCTTCGGGAATCACAAGGATAAGAGTATCAAAAAGAAAGAATTAAATCTTCTTTCCCAAAAAGCTAAAACTTTCCAAATCGCAATTACCTTTATAGAAAGATTTACATTTTACAAGTCAATTTATTGTGTCTGACTGTCTCATCAAAGCGTTTAGGAAATCCCTATCGATAACGTTGATCAAGCGCATCGACCAGAACTATTTAAGCACTAAATGGGCAATACAACACAAAATCATCTTCTATATGATAAAAATATCTCTTAAACGTTTTGAGAATATTCTTTGCTTGTTTAATTAAAAATCAAATTGTACTTTATAAATAAATCTTATGAAAAAGATTTGCAAAATTTTAAATTTCTATTTTCATCCAAAATTAATAAATACAAGGATGGAATTATTGATATATTCCTAGAATACTCGATTTATAAATTGGATGAAATAAGCTGGATAAACCGAATGACATAATAAGTCATTCACAAGAATCATAACGAGTGCGGAATGTGGTAAGCAGAATGCTAACACCCGCAACTCTTAGCTAATGAAATTCAGTGGCAAGGTCAAACTGGAAAGACCTTAACACGTCTTAAAAGATTGCTTAGGTGACGATCCTAAGACAAGCTCAAAGATTCCGGAAAATTCACAACTACCCAATTGAGAGAAATAATTCTTTACTCAACATGTGAGCTTAAAGAATAAAATGACGCCATCAAATTAGACCAAAATCACAAAGGAAAAACAGAAATCTGCTTAGCAGATTGAAAATGTCGAAGATGAATAGCCCACACGGGACAAAGGATATGGCTTCATAATAATTAAGCCAATCCTTACAAAAGTCAATTCCGGAGCATAAGTAAAAATCGGCTCGGAAAGAAAAATCACATAAAATAATCTCGACATAAATAAAAAGCAAATTGAGTGTTACGGATCCACCAACCGAATTCGCAATCCTCAAAGAAGTCAACA
Source organism: Allium fistulosum (assembly GCA_030737815.1). Lineage (NCBI taxonomy): Eukaryota > Viridiplantae > Streptophyta > Magnoliopsida > Asparagales > Amaryllidaceae > Allium > Allium fistulosum. The sequence goes on along the minus strand of CM060902.1, from coordinate 1,558,566,666 downwards.
AGCCCAAAAATGTTTAAAGAAAATGAATTACAAGTTCTTTTGATAAAAATAATGAAATGAACTCATATAAAAAAGAACTTGAATAAGATAATCACAACATAAATGTCATCAAGGATTGAATGAGGAGTACCTTGACCACGAGAAGTGTCACTAGACGCATTTAGCTCTCCCTCTCTCCTACTTTGAAGTTTGGGACAAGAAGATATTTGGTGACCCGAATTTTTGCAATAGTGACAATGAAGGGGTTTCGGGCACTCCCTCGCATAGTGGTCCATGGAACCACAATTGAAGCATTGTTTACGACTAGCGGTAGGAGTATCAACTACCGGAGTTTCTTGTTCCACTTTCTTCTTTCTTTGAAGTTTGGAACAGGAAGACATAAAATGGTCCGCACCTTTACAATAGCGGCAAGAGACAGGTCTAGGACACTTATTTATATGGTGATCCCTAGAATCACAATTGTAGCATCTTCCAAGATTAGGGATTGGAGTCTTTGCTACCAAAGTAGTTTGCTTCACCTTCTTATCGGGATAAGGGCTTTTGAACTTAATGTGCCTCTTCTTGGAAATCCCAATATCACTATCAATTCCCTTATCAGCCTCTTCATGTCGAAGAGTGATATCCACAAGTTGATTGAAAGGAACTTCAAGTTTCAAAGGTAAAACCATTTCGGGGTTCTTACCCAAAGCACAAATAAACCTTTGATTCTTAACAAGATCCAAAAGTTGTTGGGCATACATGAATGCGCCATCCAGAGAAGAACTACTGGATTGACCAGCGCTAGGACTACCAGAACTAACCATCTCTTCTTCTTTAAGAAAGAAAGAAAGAAGAAGGAAAAGGTTATTCTCAGAATGAATATCAAGCAATCTTGATAGATAAAACAAGGAATCATAAAAGAAAATAGGATGAATCGGTACGAAGACTCGAATTAATCCTAAGGTACAACTCCTAAGAAGGACTTAGGACGATGATCCTTGTTAAGTTATTCTACATTGTTCCGAAGTTTGGCTCTGATACCAAGCTGTGACGCCCCACCTATATACCCATGCTAACCAAGAACACTACGGTGTAGTGCTGTCAATTAGCACGGAGAATACGGCTGTTGAGGAGTGACCATCCATGTAACTTCTTTGTGCAAGCACCGATATGTCAAATAGTATAGAATGCATATCATTTAAGGAGGAAATCCGACATACCGATACAAACTCAAAGCTATCACACAGTGGCTATATATAATCTTCGGAAGCAAATATAGAAATAAACATAACACAAATCAGTCATCGACATCCATATCACAAAGGCGGAAAAAAGATATGAATAAATAACACATGAAAGTGTACATCGGAGTAGAGGTCAGAAAGATCCATGATAATACAAAAGGATAGCTACAAGCTACACAAAAGCATAAGTATTCATCATGGAGTCTATATCTCAAATGTATACAACAAAAACTACTAGTCTAAGCAGTTAGCCAAAAGTCAGAGTATCCCAAAAGAGAAGTCAAGCTGAAGCACCTGTAACATCTCGGTCTGACCCGAGTATTATTTATAAGAAAATAATAAACAGATCAGTCTAGCTATAAATATCAGATGACTTGATATAGAATAAGAGATATGGCATAAACATATAATAACCATAATTGCATACTACAATAAGTATGAAAAATGATAATCAACAAGAGATAAATCAATATCACAAGAATCTTCTAAGAGATCCAAATCCACAAAAAGGTAATGACACACGAACTCACCAATGCACAAAAATTGATAAAACATATCAATGAAAGTCACGAAAATTGGTGAAGCACAAATCCCAGAAAATCCACACACGAAATACAGAAATCATATAAAGGGGAAAGTCCGATCACACGGACGAGAAGCTATCTCATGGAAGCTAACCATTTAATTTTCGAACACATGAAAGACCCGGAAACCATCGATCACACGAATGGTTCGAAGACCTTTGAACACACGAACGACCCGAAAACCATCGATCACACGAATGGTCCGGAGACCATGGGGCGCTACCCCACATATGTGAGTAGAAACATCGCACAAGCGGGGTCTAGTCTCCCTCGCAAACAAAGAGACATCGCTTAATCGCTAGTCTAAATCACAAAAATGATCATCATGATCATAAAGAAGTGTCAATTACACTAAGCTAGTAAATATATGAGTTTAGCTTCATGTCCCATAACCACTAGCTTAACTTAAATATTTACGAACAAACTGTAGATCTTCACTAGAAAATTGTCACAAGAGGTTCAATCGAACAAGTCCAAGAATTAACCGACAAAGTAAACGCAAGCATTTCAACCACTTGTTTTGCTAAGCCGTTTAATTAGATTTCTCATCCGAGTGAGGTAAAGGCTTGTATATACTAATAGATTGGAAAATGGTTTTATAAACGAGTTTGGTATTAAAAATAGAGTTGAAAATGTTTTGATAAAAGAGTTTTGATATTTACTACTAGTATTGAAACCTTCATATTTTTAAAGTGACAAAACACAAAAATGATTGTAGAACAATCAATCACAGAAATTCACATACGAAGACGTGAATAAAATTCAAGGAAATCAGCTCAAAATACATCAAAGTGGAAGTTCTGTTGAACGTTTTTCAGATAAGATCCCCAACGGAGGGGGGTCCAGGGGGGTGGCAACCCCCCCAGGTGGTGGTGCGAGGCAGCGCCCTGTCCAAAATGGTACGACCTAGTTAAGACAAGCGACCTAGTGGTTGCGACCTAGAGGTGTTCACGAGTTAGTAGAAGCGAGCGACCTAAGAGAGGCGAGCGACTTAAGGGACTCGCGACCTAACAAGGTAATAAGGTCGAGCGACCTACGACCTAACGAGGTAAAGGCCTAACGACCTAGTGAAACACGCAACCTAAAAGGTACGCGACCTAATGCGGCCGAGTGGTTTAAGATCGGAGACGACCTACGACTTATAAAGGTAGACGGTTGAGCGACCTAGCAAGGCTCGCGACCTAAAAATGACAAGGCCAAGCAAGCTAACGAAGCCCGGAGTCGAGCGACCTAGCGACGCAGTGTGTTGAGCGACCTAACGAGGTCAATGTTGAGCGACCTAACAGGGTCCAGCGACCTAAGTTTAAAAAGGTGGGCGACTTAACAAAGTGGCCGAGCGACCTACGAGCTAGCGACCTAGCGACTGAAGCACATCGAGCGACCTACGACCTAACGTAGCCGCGACCTAGTACCTCCGAGTGATGTAAGGTCGAAAACGACCCAACGACCTAGAGTTGCTTTGACCTAGTACTGCCAAGTAAAATAAGGTCGGAAGCGACCTAACGACCTAGTGTTGCCGCGACCTAGGGACTGAAGCAGGAACGAGCGACCTAGGCGACCCACGACCTACGACCTAGCGACCTATTTCCATGCGACCTAAGCCAGAACGAGCTATAAGCAGGCGGCGACTTTTCCACGCGAACGGGCTACGACCTAGCGACCTAATGAAGGCAGTGCGACCTAAACGCAGGAATTCGCCAAGAATGCTAGAAATTGGAGTTTTTCGCCAATCCGATCCAAACCAAATGCAAATATGCATGCTAAGGTGATAGGAATTCCTTTCCAATAGTCCAAGATAGTTATAGACAAGAATGTGAGATTAAAAATCTCACCTTTTCAAGGAAATTGGTGGAAAACGAGCTTGAAAGCAAAATGAGAACAGTCCCAAGCTTGAATCAATGCCTTCTTCTAGAATTTGGAGTTGAATGATGGATTGCAATTTGAATTTGAGCTTGGTGTTTTAATTTCCCTTTCCCTCCTCCATTTTTGATGAAGCTTCAAAGTTTAAGCAATTGGAAATGAAGTATGAAGAGAAGGAGGGGTTTGGCTGAGTTAGTGATGGTTTAGCCCAAACCAAAGTCCTAAGCAAAAAGTGGCAAAAATTCCACTATCTCCAAACATATCGAAGTTTACACTCAAAAAGATCGCAAACATCATTTTGAACTCAATGGGGGTGGTCTTGAGTCCTAATTTGACCGTATGCAAAAAGTAGCTTTTCGGACTAAGATCTGACTAACGATTAAAATATTTAAATAAGATATTTAAATATAGAATCGATAAATATGCGGGTTGTTACATGAACACCTTAACATGGAATGTTAGGGGTCTTGACACTCCCTAGAAATGTGCCAAAGTTAAGAACATTGTTAAGTCATTAAATGTGGATGTAGTGTTAATTCAGGAAACTGAAATTGCTGACTCCTCTATTTTCAATTTTAATTCAATGGGTGGAAATTTCATTGATAGTTGGTGTGCTGTTGATGCCATGGGTAGTAAAGGTGGTCTTTTTGTTGGGTGGAGGGGGGATAGATTTAAGATTGTAGAGGAATTCAAATACTCTAATGTTTTACATATTAAATTGGAGAATATGAGAGATAGATGCAATTTGTTTATATCAAATGTTTATGGCCCTTGTGATAAAAATGATAGACCTGTTTTCTGGGAATATTGTTCTGATTTTTTGAAAGAGGTTAATGGGCCTTGGGTCATTGGAGGAGACTTTAATGTTACAAGGTTCTTAGGAGAAAGAAGTGGGAGAGAAGGAAGTTATTCAGAAATGGAGAGATTTAATGATTTTGTTGAAGATTGTAGTTTAATTGACCTGCCCCTGTGCAATAGAGCTTACACTTGGAGCAATGAGCAAGAGAATCCTATAATGGCTAGATTGGATAGATTTTTAATCAACACACAATGGGATGATAAATTTCCTTTCTTTGTACAATATGGTCATGCTAGAATTCTTTCTAATCATTGTCCGGTAGTGTTAGACTGTAAGGATGAAGTGAAATTTAAGAAGATTTTTAGTTTTGAGAAAATGTGGTGTTTAGAGAATGATTTTGATGATTTTGTTAAATGAAAATGGTCTAGTTTTAACAGCTTAGATAATTCTACTAAGAATATAATGTTTAAGCTTGGATCATTAAGAAATTGTATCAAATAATGGGAGAAAAGCAACTTTGGTAATTTGAAAGAGAAGAAGATTAATTTGAATGAAGAGATTTTGGCTCTTAACAATAAGGAGAAAACTATGGGATTGTCTCAGGAGGAATTTGCTGATCTTAAATCTAAGGAAAAAGAACTTTTGAAAATCATTGACCAAGAGAAAATCATGTGGAAGTAGAGATCTAGAGTCAATTGGCTTAATCATGGGGATGCTAACACTGCTTATTTCCATAAAATAGCCAATGAAAGAAGGAGAAATAATTACATAAATAATATTATTATTGAGGGAGTTGAGGAATTTGATCAAAATAAAATTAGAAATAAGTTTTCTGATTTTTACAAAGAATTGTTTGGTAGTGCTCAAGAGAAATTTACTTCAGTGGATTGGGATTTAATGTTTGATGACAATGAGAAGGTGGACTTAAATTGTTTAGAGAAAGTGTTTACGGAGGAGGAAATTTGGCAAGCTGTTAAGGATCTTCCAGCAGATAAGGCACCTGGACCAAATGGTTATCCTTCTTTCTTCTTTCAAAGATACTGGTCTACCATCAAATCAGATGTCATAGCCCTCTTCAATGACCTATATGCTGGAAATTTAGATTTTAATTGTATGAACTATGCTTTTATTGTATTACTGGCGAAGAAGGAGGGAGCTAATGATGTCAAAAACTTTAGACCCATCAGTTTACTGAATTGTATATTTAAGATTATCACCAAAGTTCTAGCCAACAGGCTCAGGGGTTTGATGAATTCTCTCATTCTTAATAGTCAATCTGCTTTTATTAGAAATAGAAATATTATGGAAAATGTTGTTGTGGTGCAAGAAGTGGTCAACTATTGTATACAGGAAGATTTTCCTTCTGTAATTTTGAAATTAGTTTTTTCAAAGGCTTTTGATTCTTTAAATTGGGATTTTCTCTTGGAAGTTTTACAAGCCAGAGGTTTTGGCAGAATTTGGTGTAGATGGATTAGGGGTCTTTTGAACATCGGGGTTTCATTTGTTTTGCTAAATGGGATGGAAGGCAGGAAAATTATGTCTAAAATAGGATTAAGACAAGGGGATCATCTCTCTCCTTTGCTATTCAATATTGCAGTAGACATATTTTCAAGGTTAATTAGAGTTGCTGTTATAAATGGAGTGTTAGAATCTTTTGGTAAATCTTTTGTTACTGGTGGTATATCTTCCCTTCAATATGCTGATGATACTATTATATTTAGTTCTCCCAAACCACATTTTATCATTACTCTTAAGCTTTTGCTGTATGGATTTGAGAATCTGTCAGACTTGAAAATAAATTTCAATAAGAGTTTAACTATGGTTGTGGGTGGCTCAGATTTTAGTATTCAAGATGTTGCATTGACTCTGAATTGTAGAATTGGTAATTTTCCTCTAACTTATTTAGGAATGATTATCAGACCTAAAGCTCTGAAACATGAAGATTGGTTACCATTGATTGATAAAATTGGGTTAAGACTAGCAAGATGGAAATGTCATACTCATCAAGAGCAAGAAAATTGGTTTTGTTAAACTCGGTTCTCTCTGCATTGCCTTTATTTTGGATGTCCTTATACAAATTTCCCAAGTGGGTCATTAATAAAATTGACACTATTAGGAGGAATTTCCTCTGGAAAGGATGCAGATCTTGTAGTTCTTTAAAGAACTTAGTAGCTTGGGAGACTGTATGTAAATCTAAAGATCAAGGTGGTTTAGGGGTGATAAATCTGCAGGAACTTAATTGTGCTCTTTTATGTAAATGGTTATGGAGAATTTCTAAAAATAATAGTTCTCTTTGGAAAATTTGGGTTGAAAATAGATACTATAGTGGTAATTTCAACACCGATGTCTTCTCTTTGCTTCAAACTCCAAAATATTGGTCTGATATTATCAAATTAGAACCTATTTTCAAAATTGGTTTGAATTGGCAATTGGACAATGGTGACAGAATCTTATTTTGGCATAACACTTGGATATGTAACATCCCTTTGAAGAATATCTTTCCTGATTTATATAACATCTCTATGAATCAAAATGTTAGAATAAGTGAACTTTATTACAGAGATTGTAATGAACTGAAATGGATTCTTAGATTCAATAGAATGTTGGTTGGAGATTTACTCTTCCAGTATTGCAAGCTAATTAATATGCTGGAGAGTATAATCATTCACAAGGTTAGGAACAATGTTTCTTGGGCCTTAGAAAAGAATGGAAAATTCAGTGTCAGTTCAGTTTATAGATTACTGAATTTTGGTGGTATCAAGGTGAATTATAGTAAAACTCTGTGGAAGATGTATGTCCCACCTTAAGTGAAACTTCATATGTGGATTGCTATCAATAATAAGCTGAATACCAAAGCCCTTCTTGTTCATAAAGGTCTAAGGATTGAATCTAAATACCTATTCTGCAATTTCAGAGATGAAGACACTGATCATTTATACTTCCAATGTCCTTTTACCTACCTACTTAGGATCAAATGCTTTCAGATTCTTCATATTATTCCCCCTCCTTATTTTTAACCAATTCTGGTACTGGGAAGTGGATAGAAAACAGGTTTCTAATAAAATTGATAGAATTCTTTCTGATTTCATAATTATGAGTGTCTCTTGGGTTTTATGGAGTGAAAGGAATGATAGATTTTTCAATCATAAAAGTAAACCTTTTGATATGCTTCTCAGAATTACTATATAATATTTCTTTCTGGCTAGGTGTTGCTTATCCTTATGGGCAGGAATGGAAGGCTATACTACCTGAGCAGCAAAAGAGAGTAAGGGAGAGCTTGGATTCTATTGGAAAGAGAGTGGTGCGCAGAAAGAGAGGTGATGAAGCTACTTGACCTGCATGTTCAGCTGTTTCTTCTTCGATTTCAAGTTTCCTTCTTTATGATGTTATATCATAATGTATATATTATTAGCTAAGTAATATTCTGTGGTTTAATATGTACTAGGTATGTTTGTCTTTGTAAGTGCTGGATTGTTTTGTTGGTTGTAACTACACTTTTAATGATAATTTTATAGGCTTCCCATTCTGGGTTTCAAAAACAATATGGAAAATATCATTCTATCCATCATCACCAATGCTACTAATGTGATCAAACTCATTGAGAATAAACAAAATGAAACTAGAGAGTCTTATTTACTAAATAAAAAAAAATTAATGGTTTAAACCAAAGTACTGTAACAATTTCAAGATGTGGTGGAAGTGTGCATTAATATAAGCTAGAAACATTGGTCATATGTTCTATCATTTATTTCGGTGTTTTTGTGAAAATTGATGTTTTGTAACCATGATAGAAGTAGTTTCATATGACTATGTTGAAATTCAAAATATATATTGGAATAAAAACTACTTAAGGGATCTTTTTCAATTTATAACATGATGTTTTTTGCCTTTGGTTTTGGATAAGATCTATATTTAATCAATGGGAAACATTTAAATGTCATTAAACTATTGATCATTGTTAGACCATTGTCCAAATTTGAGGAAGAGGGATTAATTGCCTTGATATGGAAGTATAGAAAATCATTTATAGATTATATAGTTAGTTATGAACATATAATAAAGATCATCACTCAACATTTATAGCTAAGATCACAACTCAAACTTTATGTCATAAAAATTGCAACTGCTATAATTTAACAGTTAAATGGAATTCCGGGTTTATAGCAGTTTATTACTCAAATCTAGTAGTTAATGATGCTTAAGTTCAACTTGTTTACTCAAAATGGAATGGTGAGCTTAAATTAAGTCATTTGCTTATAAATAAGACAAAAATTCGAGTCATAAGAGAAGGAGAACCAAGTCCATGGTTTAAAACTGAAATATTAAAAAAATGTAAAGAAGCATGTTCGCTCAATATCTATTGAGAGCATTAATCTATCTACCATTTTCAAGTAAGGTCAACACAAAATGTTGGAAAAAAATAGGAAACTATTATTTGATGACAAATAAGCAAAAAGCAATGAAGTTTAAATGAGCAATAACAACAATATAATTTGTGGTATAACATTATCGACAAATCTAATAAATATCAAGTATTTTTAACATTATACCAATTCAAGTTCTAGTGCAATATCAACAAATTTCTACCATTAATACTCTATATACATCAAATGAAATTTAGAAAGACCAATGATCAAGTGATTTGATAACACTGGTACCTATTTCAGTTGTTGCTTGAAAGTCGCTAAAATTGTTGTTTTCCTAACAGGATAAACACATGGTGCAAATAGCTATAATTTGGTAAAATTACTTATATGCAATGTTTAGAATCAACACTCAAAAAAGAGGAAATGACTGATTCATAATTTTGTTTATTTATATGCATACATAAGGAAGTCTTAGCATGTACCTCAAAAACGAAAGAGCGCATATTCAACAACTAAATAAATTCAAATAAAATAGATTTACCATGTAAACATGTCCAGTAATGTATATGTCAACTAAAATATCATATAAATGAATATATATTGAACATTTAAATAGCATCCAAACAACCCTAACAAAAAACAAAGGAATTTGAGTACAGAGTGATACATGGGTGTCCTCGCGCATAATCCTATTCTATGTCCATGACTACAAAGCTTTATAATGCAGTGGAGTTTCTTTAGAAATTAAATTCTAAAAAGATTCTAAAAATCAAATGCAATTGTTTATTCTTAAGTGATTTCAAGAGTATTCATAGTCTCATACAAATCAAATGCATTTACTCTTATAACACTGTTAACAGGATTGATTCCCAATTATTAGTAATACTTAATAATTTATTCAAAAATCGAGCCAAGATTATTATAAAGGTTCGATGTGCATATCAACACCAATGAAGTAGTAATTAGCATTTAATAAATTCATCCTATGAAAGAAGCAAAACTTGATAAGAAAACAATCATTCAGAAATTCACTTGACTGTATAAATTTGAAGACCAAATATAATACAATTATTCATAAATTCACTTCACGTGTTAATACATCAATTTGGATATTCATTCAATATAATTAACTAAATTTAATCAAAAAAATTAACAATATCAAAGGTTAATCCAATTCGTTGAGTTCATTCAAAAATTCACTTCGTTGATTCACCAAAATCATTACACCCAGGATTTGGTACTGATAAGTCACTTTAGGATCCACTTTAAGTGTTAATAAATAAGTTTAGATATTACAAAAACCCGAAATCAAAATCTTGGTTTTCCTTACCCATGATAGCAGGTAGCAACAGGCCAGCGATGATGATGGTGGAGAAGGTGAAGTGCAGTGCGAGAATAGGCTAGGAGACTGAAAAACCATTTTAGGTCAAATTTTACTAAACAAGAAAAGAGCGATGGAATTAGGTAGTGTGGAGGTTCGTTGGGCTTAGATGGTGTGTAGATTATAGTTGAGATAAACTTGAGATTATTAGAAGAGTGATGAAGACTGGTTAACTTTGAGTGAAGATGAAAAATTGAGACAAATTGAGGAGATGAATGAAAATAAATTAGAGCGTAGACAAGTCACGGGAAGAATGGGAAAAAAATTTGGCCAACCGACTAAACATTTTCAAACCCCGCCTTTTGGTTTCATTATTTTCCAACATTTTTAGTTCCTTTTTATCCGTACTTATAGCAGCATATAGCATATAAACGCTGCCACTAAGTACTACAACTAATAGCTTTTCTTGTAGTGATAATACTATATATAATATAATATAATATCCAACTAATAATAATTTATCAATTCAACCAGTCAAGCAATAAATAATTTTTAATATTTTAAATTAAAACTAGCAATCCAAATGAGTGAGATTTACTCATCTTGATTTTTAATTGGCTGAATGCTCATTTTAGATTAAATCGAAATGTCGTTCGATTTAACCTAAAATTCCAGTTATCTCTAATCGACTCCGAATAAATTCTAGGTTTTATATTTTGCAGCTACGAATCCAACGCGACTGATTCCATGATTTTGGACCTCGTGTGAGTTAAATACGAATATGTAAAGTTTTGAACTAAATAATTGATAATTTACCTAAAATAAATGAATGTTTAAACATATAAATTACTCAGTTCCTACTCAAAACCTTGAAGCTCTATCGTCACTTTATCACCATCATCGCGACCCCTTTGAGCACCATCAACAATCTCCATCATGTCTCCCCTGTCGAGCTAAGCTCGGTCACGTCACCATCACGGCCTCTTGCCGCCTATTGGAAATCACGACATGGCCGCGACCTCCACACGCTCAACCATGCTGCCTCCAGCACGCTGCCTCGATCCAATGCCACGTGAATCAAGATTCCTAAAGCTGCTCGTCGCTCGACCATCTCATCGCGAACGCCGCTTCCTTGCGCTTCGCCAAGCAATCACACGAGTCTCTACCTCCAAACGTGACTTCAGCGCTTCCACTCACGATTTATTTCGATCGCTGTTTAATTTTTTTCTTTCTCGTTCGAACTGATTTGAATTTTGAGAAAAAAAGGAGTAAGCGATTTTAATCTGATGGAAATGGTGCGATCAGACTAGAGTGGCTCGAGATAGGCTAGGTCGGCTAAAAGTTTGACTTTTATTTTAAATTTTATATTCAAAATATCTCGTATTATATACAGGGAAATCTCAAACTCCTATTGAGGCATGCCGCCAGACGTTCCCATTGTTATACCGCTATTCCAAACGCAATAGAACAAGTTTCAGAACCAAATTCGATCGTATGGAGAAGATAGCCTTTTGAACTGAATTATAATATTAAATTTTCAATATTTATTTCAACGCGTTTCTATCTCGTACGACCAAACATTAACTCCAAATGCTACAAAATTTGAAATTCGATAATAATACACTATTATGGATCGAATGGAACTAGTTTCGTCGAATCCCGAGACTATGCCCCGGATCGCTATTTTTACACGTCATATTTTTACGCGTCGATTAAATTGATGACTTCAAAAATTGACTAAATCACTTGAAATTTCAGTTTTAAAACTTATTAACTCAATTCTAATTCAAAACGAATTTATATCCATATTAGAAATCGTTTCGATTCATATTCAACTCAAATTTCAATTATTTACCATTTCTGTATTACGATAATCGCTATATTTGAAATTTAAATTCATTCAACAATTTCAATCGAAATCTTCATATTCAAAATCAACTTATATTCCAAATCCAATATTTAAAACCATTTAAATATTTAAAATCAAACGATGGAAAATTCGGGTCGTTACATTCCTCCCCCCTTAAAAGAATTTCATCCCCGAAATTGCTAAGGTAGGAAATATGCTCCCTACCCATTAACTTATCAAAACCCACTTAGTTAAATTTTGATATTTACTTTTCTAAATCTTTTAGTTCCATTCAAAAACAATTAGTTCCATTACTAAATCAAAACCCTTTATTTCAATTACAATTCGAAATCAAATTCTAGTTAACAAATATTTACCAAACATTTCCAAAAAATTTCTAACACCCTAAATTTTCGAAAATTTTTGGCAGAGTCTCCCTTGTACGGAGAGCCTTTTGCAATATGACAAATATGATAAAAAGATATACATCGGCTCTCATGGCCGGGAAACACAATATATAAAAATATTTTTATTTTTCGCGCGCTAAATTCATAAGTGTACCTTATTTTAGCGTTATTAAGCGAGCTCGCTCAATTTATATGCAATCGTGTAACCAAAATCTAGCCAAATGGTCTTCTTGTACTTGTACTTACTCAAATAAGACCCATAAGTACCAAATATATAAAATTTAATAACTTTCATTCATTTAACTAGCTAAACATGCCATTTGCATAAACCAAACATGTTATACATGAATGTATAAACCATTTTATAAACAAAACACGTTACGACGTGTATATTAGAATGTACATGCAAATACAAGGTTCCAACATTCGGTTATTCATTTCAATCGATTTATATACCATTTCATTCAATTAGAATGATTCACAACTAAATTTACTTGCACCCATTTTATATTACATTTAATATATTCATATCCATCCCAAATTGATTCTAATTCAACTTATTCACTTTCCATTAATTCACAAAATTTTGTTTTCTTCCTTTTATGTCAAATGACAGTTCAATCCATGATTTTTGGTGATATTCATTTAATAGAATAACCATTCCAATGTATAGCTATTTTAAATTGATTTCAAATCAATTTATCAACTTTTTATTAATCCACATTCCATTTATTCACAAATCTTGTTTACTCAATTTTATATTCAACAACAATCCAATCCATGCAAATTTATTTACGAACCATTTCATAAATTAGTTACTTAAGTTGAATTTCATCCTTATCAACAATATTCTCAATCATATTCAATTTATTGATTTATCCCAAATCAAATTCAATTTCATTTAACTAACTTAAGTTAAATTACACCTCATAAATCAATTTCATATTTTGTTTGCTTCACACAAATGTTTAACCATTTATTTAATTTTGTTAGCTTTCTATCTGGTTAATTTATAAGTTATACAACTTATTCACTTCAAGTTCATAAATCTTACTTAAGTCCATTCACAATTTAACGATTCCCATTTCTTTTATTCACTTTCAAGTGATTCATATACCACTTATTTAATTTCAATTGATTCACATTCTGTTCACTTGTATTCAATTCATATTTCACCCATTTTATACTATTAGCTCATTAGATCTATTCATCTGGATTCACCACCAATATCATTTCATTAACACATTCAAAACATATTCAGTTACTAGCCACTTAAGCCGAATTCTATTTATACTTGAATTCACATTCACCCTATTACAAATCAAATCTAAATCCATTTCCATGTTCAATTAACTAATATATTTACTTAATTAGTTCACTTTCATTTACAATTCAAAACATGATTTTATTTCAAAAATCACTTCAATTGGGTTGGCTTGAGTTCACTTGATTTTATAATTCAAAATCGGATTTCCATTTCTTTACAAAAATATCAAACCATCTTTATTTGGTTTTTCTATTCCACTTTTCTAATTTATAAGTTACATAACTTATTTTTTCACATTTAAAATTTTTAACTCAAGATTATACTTCACTTAGAGCTTAAATATATATTTATTCCATTGACTCCAATTTTGTAAGCTATTCAAACTTATTTATTCACAATTCCATAATTTTTCACTTAAATTTTATTCCATTCAAAATTTATAACTTATAGTTATATAATCACGATTCAATTCAAACTTTATATCCAATTCAATTTGATATCATTTCTAATCCAATCCGATTTTATTTATCTTAGCTTAAGTTAAATTCACATCCATACAATTTCCTTTTTCAAATTTAATTTATTTAACTTGCATAAGTTAAATTTTAACTTCATATTGAAATTCACATTTCCCAAGTTTTAGTTTAAAAACTTATTCTCTTTTGGTTTCACTTCTCTTTTAATTGGAAATTTCAGAATTCAATCACCATGTTTTATTTCAAATCATTTTAAAATCCCATTTTTAAATATATATTCCTTTATGTATACCAAATCTTGCTTTTGGAATTTTTAAATCAAACCTAATTTTACCAAAACAATTTTGAAGCCAAATAATCACAGTAGCAATCCGTTACTTAGAAACTCGAAAATGAATACTGATGATACTGAGCAGTCATCACCAGGATTATTTCCCAGCGACTAAAGTGAGTTCAATGCGTCATCACTTCCAAAATCCATTTAAAACAATTTCCATTCAGAAATATTCCAAATAATATTACTACTATTCATTTCAAAACACTTTGGAAAACATTTCCAAAAATCTCCAGGATTTAATTTCCAACTTTTCATTTGAATCAATTTTAATTCTAACTCGTGTGTATAATTCATACTTATACCTTTTTAATTTGGTTATATATGTCCATTCCAATTATAATCTTGTTTTGATTATAATAATAACAACCAAACACATCAATATACTATAATAATTTGAAAATTTTATTTCTTTTATATCAAATTCAATTTGGGTAAAATTGTTTCATTTACCCACTTTAAAACAATACTATGTCGATTTAACTTGTTCGGAGTTTAGAAACCCCTATCGATACAGTTTTCCAGACCGTACCGACCAGAATTCATAAACACTCAACCAATAAGTCAACACAATATAAAAAAATTTATATTCACTAACAAATATGCGCTCATATCTATAATACACTCAGACTCATTCTGGGGTACTACTTACCCTATCTCTAATGAGTAACCACCAAAGCCAAGGTTCTTGCTTAACCTTCAGCTCTAATACCACTGTAACGACCCAAGGGATTTTCGACCCTCGAAAATTTAGATCAATACATTCACTGTATAGCATGCCAAGAAATCGAGTGCCGGAAATACCAGATTATTAGGGGTGAAGAAGAAATAGATAGAAGAAAACATAAACAATAATATAGAATTTAACAATCACAACAGAACAAAATATAATATATATATAATAACATATCTTTATACAAATGAAACTGTAACTGTTAATATACATACCATCATCAGAGTACAACAATCAACAAATCAATCTGGACAGTTATAATAACTTATCCTCACAAGTACTGAATATACAGCATCCACACACACCGTGGAATATAATCAAGTACGTGGAATACACCTAAGACTCCTCCAGCTCGTCTCCTAATCTCCATAGCATCCTAACCTGAATCTGTAATACTTGGTTTGACCCGAGCATTATAATAAAATAACACCTGAGTAAGTCTGGAAAACTAGCATGAGAAAACACACTCAATTTGAATTATTACCATTATCAAAATCCTTTGAAAACAAAGGTATCTCGTAAACCACACCACATATAAATATGACGGGTTTTTACCTTACGACAACCAAAACATTTTATATCAAAATCATTTGATATTATAATAGTGTCTATAGAAAGTAAACTATAAAATAACTGAAATGCTTGCATTTCATGTTTCAACATAGTTGGCACATCTAAAACCGTACAATGCATATTGGAGAATGGAATCCATACTATGACAAGGTAAGGAACTACCTTCTGATGGTGCATCTCTATATAAAATGCACCGGGGTCTGACAAGAATATCTTGTACCCCTAGCACACAAGACTAGCCTAGCACTTGACTACTAGTATCGAATATACCCCACCTTTGGGCCTCGAAAGCATACATGAATGGATAGTAACCGGTCTAGATCTTGGGATGACCACACCCTAATGGGAGCGACCCACTTGGTCTTGCCGCATGCCCTGTTTTTGTCATTTCATGGTTTATAAAGGCTTGAGGCTATGTTTTACCTTAAGAATATCATTCATACTTGGAATGCTAACACTGCCTTCCAGACAATAATGTAATGATAGTATTCATCCATACAAGTTGTTCTAGGTCTGAACAAACCGAATCTCCAAAATCACCATCTTCATTATCTTCACGATATCACATGTCGTAATGCACAAATCAGATCAAAGTGGTATTCAGTTAATTAAATATGATATCAGTCTCTTCGAAACGATTAACGAAATTGGCCAAAGGTAGGACTTAAATGATGGTTACACACAAAAAGGAATATACATGTACAAAGATAGGTTATTCGTGAGCCGCAAAAACCATAAGGATCAGGTGGCCCTTGGAGAAGTATGTTAAGGACAGACCGTCCAGAAGTATGCCTAACAATTGTTAGGTATTTTATTTTGTTTATCCGGTAGGCCCGAGTCAGCCAAAGGTTAGTAATTAGCCAAACAAAACTACATTTTTGTCTGGACAGCTGGTCCATTTATTACCTGTTTTGAGCATATATTATATTTGCTATTTTGATATAATCAGTTTGATTAACCAGTTTAGTTGCAAGATTATGATTTGCAAAAGATATGTTTTAAAGGGATATTAGTGAAGGAAACTCGTTCCGCTAAGTGGCATGATCTCACTTAATATCAATAAACCAAAATTTAATAGTATTATTCACACCAGGCTTTATGTCTGACTCAAAGATTATGTTTTCCCCTTAAATTCTCGGGTGCTCAAAATTGTTTTAAGTAGATTGAGAGTTTGGGCTTTTCAGCTTTTAGTAGGTTGGCCAATAAAGCTTCCGGGGATGAGCAGGAGGCTGAAGGATAACTATTAAGGGGTTGCTGTTTTATTTTGTTTTATTCTGTTGTGTTGTATTAAGTCAGTTATGACTATATGGTACTCTGGTCAACCAAGGGGGCATCTTCATATGTAGCTCTTGGTGTATTTATGTAATAAGTATATTTGACCTGAACCTGGGATATGATATGGGATTATGTATTTGGCTATGAACCATGTTTTGAAATATAATCAGAAATGTTGTTTTTGAAATCTGTGATTTTGTTTCATATTCATGTGCTTCTGATATTATGGATACTATTAACATAGCCGTATTTTGTCATCGGAAGTTAACAATATAAATGATTGCATCATCTGTAGCGCTTAGCTTCAGGCCTCAAGATAGGGGATGATACAAATTTGTTGGGTTTTCGTCAATCATGGATCGATGAAAGGCTAGTAGCATCGCGCTTGTATTGAAAAAGCGAGGTATTAGGAGTTTTTCGCATGAGTGGTTTGGTCGAGGGTGCTAGTTGATCAAATTTTGGTATAAAATCAATTTCTAGCGATTTAGACAGCAAGTGACTGAGCGCTTGGTGGTGAAGCAAATTGGGACATGGTGGAGCTATGGTAAAAGTCGCAAGGTGGGGGTGGCCTATGGTGCTCAATCGAGGTCGATTTTTGGTTTTGGAGCATGGGTTTTTGGTGCTTGGTTCATGGCGTCGAGCACATTAGTGGATGGACCAAGTTCGACGAGGCTGACCTGGGAGGTGAAAGGAAGGTCGATGGACCTGCTGGTCAATGTGGCGTGCGTTCAGGTGAAGGAAGTCGGCAGGTTGAGGTCGGTTTGGGTGCACACGCATTTTCCTGTATTTCAAGTTTGGGCTTAGAGGTGTTTTGGGGCACGACGGCGAGAGAGGGTCGATGATGGCAAGGGGTGATGTCGCAATGTCAGGCGGACTTGGGGGTGTGGTAGCGGCATTCGTCAGCGGCGTGATGCGATCATGCATGTGGACGCATGCACGCTTGAGTACAGGTTTGTTTGGCTCCATTATTTGAATTTTGGAGATAGTATGGTTTAGGGAAAGCTTGTTTTGGGAAGGGGAAGGCAACATATTTTTTAGTTTTTGGTGTGGCTTGGCTCCAGTTTTAAGTAATAAATTAAATTTTTAGTTTCAAAACTTTAGAACTTCAATAAATCTTTATGTGTTTATTAGGAGTCCATTTAACCCGTAGATTCTGACACTGGATTTGTAACATCGAATAGAACACATCTTATGGCTATTTGATAGTTTGTAGAAGTTTTAAATTACAGTTAAATTTATAGTGTAAAGAATCGGTTGGTAATTTTATTTTATCACTGACATTCGAACTTGGAATTTGGATAAGGGGATTTGGATTTATATGAATTGGATCTGTTATCCCGCCTTTTGGCAAGGCCGTGACACCAAGGACTTAACTAGAAACCGATGACATATCGTATCAAAAACCAGCTACGCGCAGGGATCGCCATGGATATCGCTGAAATTTGTCCAAGCCCGGATCAGGCTACAATTGATAAGGCACGTCAAGCAAAGCCGTGGGAACCAATGATCCAAGTTTCAAGTCAATCCGAGTTCGTATGCTCAAGATATCATCGATGAAAGATGGAGTAGACCATCCTTAGTTCGAATCCATAGGCGAGGCCTATGTTCGAATCCATCAGACATGTAGTGCTTCGAATCCATGAGGAGTACCCCTGCTTCGATTCCATCGAGCTTTCTCTACTTCGAATCTGTAGAAAGAAGGTGCCCCGAATCCATGGAGCATAGCCTTGCTTCGAGTCTGGGAAAAGTACCTTAGCTTCGACTCCATTAGCACAGAAGCCCTAAGGTCGAATCCATCGCCCCTGCATTCCTTCGAATCCACAAAGGCTAGCTACTTCGACTCCATCCAATGACTGCCCTCGAATCCACCACATCCACATAGCTAAAACCCCGGCCGCGACTCAGTAAAACTCGGAGATAAAGGAGGGTTGACCCGAGGCATGCGCACCACGCCGTAGTCTTCGCATACAGGAGGATCGATTCGAACGAATCGATTCGAGCGTATCGATTCGAACGACTCCAGGAAGCGAAAAACAACTACTTGAATCGATCATAACTCAAGTTCTACAAGTCCAAACGCCATGAAATTTTCACAGAAGCTTAAACACATGATGAAGAATGTCCACACCAAATTTCAGCTCTGTTGGACTCTTTCTTGATCGATTCGAACCAAGGGTCGAATCGATCCCAAAGTGGGCCCGGATCTCTAGATTTCAGCCATGCGGGCCCCCTCACGTGCCAGAACTGGTCTCCCCTCAATTTAGGCGAAATATCTGCCTCCTACACCTATAAATAGAGCCCCTGGTCATTCAGAAAAGGGGTGAGATAATTCTAAGTACTAAAGAGCGCCCAGATTCTGCCAGATTTACTCCAGAACACCACCGCTGCTTTAGATTGAGACTTAGCATATAATTTCAGTTGTACTATGTTATCAAGAATTGTAATTTTCAAGTATCGAGTAATAAAATCATCAAACTTCATAGTGGACGTAGGCAAAACGCCGAACCACTCTAAATCGCTTGTCTTTGCAATTTACTTTCTGTTACTTGGAGTTTTTGTTAGATAACCCACATTTTTAATTTTCATTCTTCACTTTTATCTCTTCAAAAACTTCCGAAGAGTGAGTGTTGTGCCCATTTTTGGTTCAAACACTTTGGTGCTTTCACTGAGAAAAAACCCGCTTTTTTCTCCTGCTCCTTGGATCCACCATCGATACCGGATTGTATAAATCCAAGAGGAAGATCTAGATCTCTAATTCATAATCCTTCCATTCTATTCAGATTTGCATAAAGTCTAGGAAAAGGATTCATCATTCAAAATGGTTAGCACAAGAACCGCTTCTACAGCTGTTGGACAAGAAGTTAGGGATGGACAGAATCCTGCTCAACAGCCGCCATCCAACCAAGACAACATCGCTCATTCAGAACCGTCTGGACCAGTCACCAGACAGGAGCTCCATATGTTGCTTCAAGAGCTGACTCAAAGTCAGCAACAATTGGCCGAACAGTTGCGTGCTAATATTGAATTAACAAACCAACTGAACCGCCAAGGCAGCAGAAGGTCCAGACGGGATGATATCTCCCGATCATCTACTGAAAGTTCTACCTCATCGGACTACTATCACAGATCTACCCATCCTCGATTAGACGGGAGTCATGCACAAACGGCCGGATATCAACCCGCCTTGACTGTTGGACAATTGAGGGCAGGACCGTCGACCAGCTTTCAGGCCGGGCCCTCAACACAAGGAGGCCCTACTACACAGCATACCGCGGACAATCATGCCGCAGCTGCCACAATAGAAACAAGGATTGATACCCGAAATCTTTTAGAGCCAAATAATCAGCAACGTGGGCGTACTCCTGAACCATACGTCCCAGAAGACGCTGAGCCAAGGAGGCGAAATTTGGACCGTCGACAGCGCCCGGTCCGAACTCGCGCTGTGGAACCCGACCACACCTTAGCTCAGCAGGCTCAAAATGTAGCAATGCCCGACATTTCGACTATGATACGTCAGATGATCCGCGAGAGCCAAGGTCTTACCAACGACGATTGGGGGATTTCTCGAAGTCATACTCCTTTCACGGACGAGATACTATATGCTGAACCTCCTCGGCGATTCAGAATGCCAACTCTCCCTATGTACGAAGGAAATTCTGATCCCAATCAACACATTTTGAAATATGAATGGTCAATGAGCGCCGCAAGGGCCGACGATGCGGTGAAATGTCGAAGTTTCCCCATCTCCCTGGGAGGAATTGCAACAATGTGGTTTACAAGATTACCTCCAAGATCTATCTCTTCATTTGATCAATTGGCTAAGAAATTTGTTGAACAATTTCACATGCATGTCGCTAGACCCAAAGATGTTAACACCCTGTCCAATGTTACCCAGGCTCGTGGGGAAACGTTAAGGCGTTACTTGGAGAGATTCCATGCGGCGTGTGTGGAGATTAGTAATCCCAACGATAACTCAATTTTAATGGCACTGACTAAGGGAATCGATCCCGATTTTGAGTTTGGAAACTGGTTAGCTGGAAAACCACCCGCATCTTTGGACCGTTTCTACTCCAAAGCCGCTCAATTCTTACGGCAAGAGGACGCAAAACAGTCTAGGAAGCAGGACGATGCGAAGCCCGGAAGTGAAGGAATACAAAGCAATGTAGCGGTTAAGCAGTCTGGTGGCAATTCCGGAAAAGTTCAGTTGAACATACAGAACAAGCAAACTCAGCAAAGAGGTAACGATGGTCAGAATAAGAAAAGAGATCCAAATCCAGGCCCACGGCGTAGGGCTCCGATGTTTGAAAATTATACACCATTAAATACATCGCTTGAAAATGTGTACCTACAAACTTGCAACACTGAACAGTATAAAAAACCCGCTCCGAAGCAGTCATCAGAGAGGCAGATTCAGACAGGGAAGTTTTGTAGATTTCATGAAAGTTATGGCCACAATACTAATGACTGTCGTCATTTGCAGGATCTCATAGAAAAGTTGATCAGGGAGAGAAAGTTAGATCAATTCGTGCGGGCACCGCAGTCTGGTGGTGCGGGCCCATCAAACCCAAACCGTGCGCAAGACCAAGAAAGACAAGAGGAACCCGCTCGTACAGGCGGGAGGCTAGTTATCAATACCATAAGTGGTGGTCCTCATCCAGCGGACAGAAGCTGGAGGGAAATGGAGTCGTATGCTAGCTCTATCAGGCATGCGAGCTTCGAATGCTGCAGTAATTGTGAGGATGGAACCCCGGCTAAACAACAAAAGACAATGTCTGATGACATCATATTTAGAAGCAGAGACGCTGACAAAATCGAAGCCCCAACAATCGACCCACTGGTCATATCCGCCTAGGTCGGTCCTGCTTGGATGAAGAGGATCCTGGTCGACAGTGGGAGTTCTGTAAACATTTTATTCAAACGAGCTTATGATTTAATGAAGATGGAAGCAAAGGACTTGAAACCCTGCCAATCCCGAGTTCACGGCTTCAATGGGAGTGCTACGATACCCACTGGGATAGTGGAACTACCAGTAGAACTGGGGATTGGAGAACGCAGGAGAACCCGACTGCTGCAATTCGTTGTTCTAGACATCGCTTCACCGTATAATGCATTCTTGGGCCGACCAGCCCTTGCTGAATTCAGGGCAGCCATTGCCCCTTGGTGTTTGACTTTGAAGTTCCCAACTGACCATGGGATTGGAGTCATTCAAGGGGATCAGGCAGCAGGAAGAGCCTGTTACATTGCTGAATTGCGTGAAGCGCAGAAGAAGGAGAAAGGAAAGGGCGTAGAGGAATCTCTCTGCGTTCGTTTTACCGATAATTGACAACTAGCGCCTGGGCCCCGGCCCGGGCACCACTACCAATTCCTTAAAGATCTTGACCCTAGAGATAATGAAGATAAAGATGAAGTTAAAGAGAATCAGGCTTCTCCAGCCGAACTGACTGTGGACGTCCCAGTCAGTGAAGATGACGACTCAAAAGTACTCAAAGTTGGATCTCAACTGGGAAAACAGATACAACAGGAATTGGTTGAATTTCTCCAAGCGAATCTCGATGTTTTCGCCTGGACGCACTCTGATATGTGCGGAATCTCACCAAGCATTGCGAGTCACTCCTTGAATATTGATCCGCGACATGTTCCGGTCAAGCAAAAAAGGCGTGGTATGGATCTAGAGAGATCTGCCGCCCTTAAAGAAGAGATTGACAAGTTGTAATCAAATGGTTTCATCCGAGATGCTCTATACCCGGAGTGGGTGTCAAATCCGGTAATGGTTCGAAAACCGAATGGGAAATGGAGAACTTGTGTCGACTACTCCGACTTAAACAAAGCTTGTCCAAAAGACAGTTTTCCACTTCCTCGAATTGACCAACTCGTAGACTCAACCGCAGGCCATGAATTGTTATCCTTTATGGATGCTTATTCCGGTTTTAATCAAATACCTATGCATCTACCCGATCAAGAACATACCAGTTTCGTGACCGATTTGGGACTCTACTGTTACAGAGTCATGCCTTTTGGTTTAAAGAATGCTGGAGCAACTTACCAACGCTTGGTTAATCGAATGTTCGCTGACCAGATCGGGAAGACCATGGAAGTTTATGTGGATGACATGTTAGTAAAGTCCCGATTTTCCACAGATCACGTCAGGGATTTAGATTCAATGTTCCGCATCCTACGAGAATATGTAATGAAGCTTAACCCGTTGAAGTGCCACTTCGGCGTTGTGTCCGGAAAGTTCCTCGGTTTCATCGTCAACGCTCGTGGGATAGAAGCAAATCCCGAAAAAATCTGGGCAATAAGGAATTTGCAAACTCCGAGGACCATAAAGCAAGTCCAGAGTCTCAACGGGAAGGTAGCAGCGTTAAGCAGTTTCATTTCAAAATCCACTGATAAATGCATTCCTTTCTTTGATTTGATCCGGAAGGGAAAACGAAACTTTGAATGGACCATGGAGTGTGATGGTGCATTCCGATCGCTGGTTCAACATCTCTCTATGCCACCGATTCTGTCAAAACCGGTTGATCACGAACAGTTATACCTTTATCTGGCAGTATCGGAGCATGCAATCAGTGCCGCTCTGGTCCGAGAAGAAGATCGAGTGCTGAGACCGGTCTATTATGTTAGTAAACGATTGACCGGAGCTGAAAGAAATTACCCAAGGTTGGAGAAACTGGCTTATTTCCTAGTCATTGCCTCAAGAAAGCTTCGTCCTTATTTCCAAGCTCATCCGCTTACTGTATATACCGATCAACTGTTACGACAGGTCCTCACGCGGCCTGAGACGTCTGGAAGGTTACTCAAGTGGAATATTGAACTGAGTCAATTTGACATTACTTATGCTCCGTGGAAATCCATTCAAGGGGAAGTCCTAGCTGACTTCATAGCTGAATTTATTGTTCCAGACGACTTACCCGAAACCAGCGAATCTCCTGAATATGTTTGGAAACTTTATACAGATGGTGCATCAAACGATCGGTGTTCGGGAGCTGGTGTTGTACTAGAAACCCCCGAAGGTCGATCCATATGCTATGCTTTGAAATTTGATTTTCACGCAACCAACAATGAAGCCGAATATGAAGCTCTATTGACTGGGTTAAGACTTGCCAGAGATCTGAGAATTATCGCTATAGAAATTTATTGTGATTCACAATTGGTTGTGTGCCAGGTACGGGGAGAATATCAAGCAAGAGACCGAAGATTAGCTGCTTACCTAGTCCGAGTTCAGGAAGCACTGGATCAGTTTGATTATTATGCCATTTACTATATACCACGAGATCACAATCAAAAGGCCGATTCATTGGCAAAGTTAGCCAGCATAGGTGAGGCACAACAAATGGGATTAGTCCCCATCGAAACTTTGTCCTCCCCAAGCATTGATCAAATAAAAACGAGTGATGTGTTTGAAACCTCTCCCTGTAGAGAATCATGGATGACCCCATACCGAAATTACATTGAGAGTGGGATATTGCCTAAGCACCGAAATGAGAAAAGGCAAGTTCTACGGAAAGCTTCACGGTTCATCGTTCAGGACGGGATCATGTATAGAAAAGGTTATTATGTTCCACTCCTCCGGTGTATCACTCACGACGAAGTCAAACGAGTGTTACAAGACGTGCATGAAGGAGAATGTGGCGATCACACCGGTGGACAAGCGCTTGCTAAGAAAATACTTCGATATGGATATTACTGGCCGACAGTGAACCGAGATGCAGCCAACTATGCCAGAAAGTGCGACAAGTGCCAGAAACACGCTCGAATTCCAAGAGCCCCGCCTACCGAGATAACTCAAATGGTTAGTCCCTGGCCGTTCGCTATGTGGGGTATTGATATCATCGGCGCTTTACCTCTGGCGAAAGGAGGAGCGAAGTACGCCATCGTCGTTGTTGACTACTTCACGAAATGGGCCGAGGCCGAAGCTCTAGCAACGATCACAACGAAGAAAGTGATAAACTTTGTGGTTCGCAACATCATCTGTCGATTTGGACTCCCGCATACCATCATCACCGATAATGGGACCCAATTCGAGAGTTCGGAGTTCAAGAATTTCTGTCAACGGTTTCATATTCATAAAAAGTTCTCAGCGGTCGCACATCCACAAGCAAACGGTCAGGTCGAAGCTGTTAACAAAGTTATAAAATCCATCTTAAAGAAACGACTGGAAAAGGCTAGGGGCAAATGGGTTGATGAACTCCCTATGGCATTATGGGCTTATCGAACAACTCACAAGACCGCAACCGGACACACCCCATTTTCCTTATCTTATGGCTCAGAGGCCGTTATTCCAGTCGAGACAGAAGTATCTTCTCACCGCGTAACTTATTACGATCCAAAAAAAATGCTATATTACTCGCTGAATCTTTGGATCTATTAGACGAGAAACGGGAAGAAGCTGATTTGAGAGCGGCCGCATACCGAAGTCGAGTCGCCCAGTTGTATAATACCAAAGTTCGACCCCGAACCTTTGAACTCGACGATCTTGTCCTCAAGAGAATCTATCCGGTCCCTTCACACATGAAACCAAATTGGGAAGGACCGTACGCGATTACACAAAGACTTGGAGATGGCACATTCAAACTATCAACCGTGGACGGTCTAGTTTTGCCAAGGGCCTGGAACAGCGAAAGTCTCCGTCGCTACTACATATGACAGGCTTTATCTATTTCATTATTTTTTTCATTCAGCAATTTACTTTCGCATTTCGAAATTAGAATTTGTAATAAGGCAACTGACTTTGGCATATTTTCTTATTTCAGCAATAAAATGCCATCTCTTCGAGCCAGAGCTGTGATTCATTAAATACAATGTACAACATCACGATGCACGAAGAGCTAAATTCCATCACACAGTGGAATTTATTCAAGTAGGGAGTGGCTATGAAGCAATCAACCACTCACTAAATGAAACCCGAGCTCGGGGGCAAGCCATCACATCAGGCCAAAAACGGGTTGATACACGACAACCCTTCATTTAACTCCGTACTCCCAGAGTGCGAGGCGGAGTATAAACATTCCTTAACTTCGTACTCCCATAGTGCGAGGCAGAGTATAAACATTTACAAAATCCCAAAGTACACCGAGAGCGCGAGCTGGGTACAAACTTTTTATTTTTTAACTCCGTACTCCCAAAGTGCGAGGCGGAGTATAAACATTCCTTAACTCCGTACTCCCAGAGTGCGAGGCGGAGTATAAACATTTACAAAATCCCAAAGTACTCCGAGAGCACGAGCTGGGTACAAACTTTTTACTTTTTAACTCCGTACTCCCAGAGTGCGAGGCGGAGTATAAACATTCCTTAACTCCGTACTCCCAGAGTGCGAGGCAGAGTATAAACATTCATTCAACTCCATACTCCCAGAGTGTGAGGCGGAGTATAAACATTTACTTAACTCCGTACTCCCAGAGCGTGAGGCGGAGTGTAAACATACGTCAACTTCACACTTATCCCCAATACTGGGGGCAGAACCATAACACATAACAAGTTGAAGACAAAAGGGAATACATTCTCATTTCCACTATCAACAAAAAGAATCTGATTACAAAGTGGTTCAAAAAATTGCTACTAGTGGGAGCCGAATCCACATCTATACATGGCTATAGAAAAAATCAACAAAATGCTACCCCATGCAACAGAAAATTAGAGAAAGAGTTCAATCTTTCTTCTTCCTCATTTTCTTCTTCGGGGTAGCTCCACCAGATCCGCTGCCTGATTTTCCCCTCGACCGTTTGCTCTTTTCGGGCTTGTCCTCCGGCAGCGACATAATATCAACGTCTTCATCAGAGCTTGAGACGACGGAAATTCTTCTCGAAGGACGAGTTGAAGGCATGGGAGCAGTAACAGGGAGTGGGGCAGGAGCAGCTTCGATAACTACAGTACCGCCCGGTGAGATCACCATTAATGGAGCAGGCCCTGACGAATTCATACCAGCAGTCCCTGCTGCCATCTCGACATCGATCTCAGCAAAAACTTCGTCCTCATGAGATGCTTGGGCCGCATCAGATGCGACAGTAGCTGGCATAGATGAACTAACAGCCAGAGCAGCCCCACTCATAGTATCGGACGGGTTGACGAAGGGATTGATGGGTTCATTAAGAAGCTCCTCAATCATTTGAGCACTAAAAGAAAACATGTTTGCATCTCCCTCTTCGCCAACCAAGGTAGAAGTCGTGATGGCTTCAGTAAAAACAGCCCCTTGCGTTTGATATGGAACTGATAGTGCAAGAGGCGCAGAAACAACGACTTCAGTCACTGAAATGCGACAAAGCGAAGATTGTTAGCCAAGTGTGTTGCTTAAGGTTCTTCACAACTAAAATGCGGGAAGCGTTCAAATACCTTCCTTAGTCTGGACTGGAACATGGGCAGAATCATCGGCGGAAGATAATAGCGGTTGGTCAGGGTTATATGCAGGAACGGACGGAGGATCTGCCGCACCAGTGGTTTTGGGCAATGTTGGAACAACAGCTTCAACACTTGCCTCGTGATGCGCGATCCCCGAGCCTTCGCCTGTCTCCAAAGGTTGAACACCAAGTCTCTCTTTTGCCAAGGAAATCACCGCTTCGTGGAGAGTTCTCCTTTCATCTTCAGTGAGTAAGCGCATCTCGAGCTCAAAGTCATCAAGTTTTTCATCTGGATGTGCTGCTCTCTTCTCCTCCACCAGCCTGGTCCAGGCGTTGTAAAGAATCATGGCGTCATCTCCCAGCCACGCTAAATTTCTGTGCTCCAGCACATTGGCGTTGTACGTGACCAAGAGATCATCAAACTCAGCGTCTATCCTGGACCGCTCCTCCAAAATCTTTTCTTGAGT
Organism: Allium fistulosum; assembly: GCA_030737815.1. NCBI lineage: Eukaryota > Viridiplantae > Streptophyta > Magnoliopsida > Asparagales > Amaryllidaceae > Allium > Allium fistulosum. The sequence continues at coordinate 1,558,538,797 of CM060902.1, read as the reverse complement.
TTCCGCGTCCCCAGACTTAGACTTAGCTGCCACCGCCGCAAGTTCGGCTCTAAGAGATACAGCTTGGTCGCAAGCCTCTTGGGCAGTGGTGTTTGCATCGTCCTTCTCCTTCACCATTTCGGCGAATTTGGCCTTGAGCTTGTTCAACTCCTTAATGGCTAAGTCTCGCTCAGCTGCAATAGTGGTGTTGCGGTGACCCATCTCTTCTACCGTGGCGCAGTGTTCCTGTTGCATCCTCGCCAGTTTGGCCACGGCATCCTCATGTTTTTGAAGTGCTTCAAGCTCTGACTTCCGGAGCGTCTCCATTTCGGATTGAAGAACCTGAATAATGCGTTTCTGTTTAACAATGTCAGCATCACGTTCCACAATGATCCTCGCCCGGTCAAAAGCTACCTTCGATGCTTTCGCTGCCGCTTTGTACCACCCCTTATACTGAGCATAGAAGTCACGGATATAATTATGAGCAATGTTCTCAGCATCCGGAGGAATTCTTTTAAGATTAGGAGGGAAGACATAGGCATCCATACAAATTTCAGGAAAATCTTTTTTCATTTGCGCAAGTTTGATGGCTCCTTGACTTGTCAATTCAGCCGGAGCCTGTTCTACCATAGCAGCTGTTGTTGGTTCCACCCTTAACCGCTGAGTATCGGGCCATGAAGATTGAGAAGGCTGTTGCGGCTGCTGAGAAGGCCCAGGGAGATCTACGGGGGCCCTAGGAGGCGGAGGAGAACGAGATCGGGATCGGTGCTGGTGCCCCCGATCTCTGTCAGTGCGATCATGGCCAGAGCGGCCATGCCAATAGTCTCTATCCCTATCATGACGCTCCTGGCTAGTATAACCATGCCCGTGATCTCTATCCGATTCTCTTCGACGGTAATCATAATATGGGGAAGATTGGCGCACATTACGGAGCCTATCCAGAGTAGATCCTCTGCCTGACATTTCACCTGCGATAAAAAAGAATTACGGGTTAGGATCCGATAAAGCAATGTTTACTATGCAAAAGTCATGAAGTGTTGTGGAAGTGTGTGTAAATGTGTAAACCCCCAAACCGACCGGAAGTGTTGGCCGCACTTAAAGGAAAGGGCTCGTTCATATTTAGGACATCTTGAAATTCCTCCAACCCAGGATTATGGGAAATCGATATATAATCTGGGATAGGAATATCGTCAAGCCCTTTAAAAGAATCTCTCGAATGAGAAGGGGCGGCCTCAGAAATCATGACTCCGGAAGTGGGAGGAGACACATCTACAGATTTCCACCCCTTGGACTTAAGTTTTTTGGAAACGGCGGCCTTTCCTTTCCGTTTTTCTCCCGACTCTTCAAAGTTTCCCGAGAGATCAGCCATCGGCTCCGAATCTGTATGGGTTCTTTCTTCGTCACTCGCTTCGGTTATGGTGATTCCAAGCGGTTTCTTCGCCGTTTTCTTCTTGGTTTTCTTTTGGTTTTCCTTCCTGGAGGCGGGCTTTGCCAACCCTTCGATAGCTATACTTTGATTGATTTCGATCAGACCGAGAGTTCTTAAGTTATAGTCATTCATCACCGAGTCGATATGTCTTAGCTCACTCGGAACTTCTTGAAGACTTCGAACTATACCCCTGAAGTACCCACCATCGGGTCTGGAGATAATGGCTATGAAAGAAATAAGATGTCAATACTAACGCCAAAAAGCTATTGGTCAAGAGAACAGGTTAAGGCGCCTACGTCTAGACAACCATCGCCTAGCAAAACCCGGAGGGCATCGAACATAGAACCATTCGTTCTTGAAATAACTCAGTCGGGTCCAGGCTCCGACAACAACTTGGCAATTCCTAACTGCTTCCAGAAATGTAAAAGATGGGCTATCACCCCTACTCTTGAAGTTAAATATATGTCTAATCTCGGTTGGCCTTGGCGGGTGAAAGAGACAGTCCATAAATATGACAAAGGCACTGTTCAGCAACACGTGCCCATTGGGATGAAGTTGCGAAGGAGCGATTCCTAAATATGATAGCATCCCTCTGATATATTGATTGAAAGGAGGGAGAGTTCCGGCCACGCAAGCATGGCGATAGAAAGCTGTATATCCTTTGGGCGGATTGTGCGATCTATCATCGGCACTGGGTAATAACACATCGTCCGGGGATATGTTATGTTTCAAGCAAATTCGGCCCATTGAGGGTGCGGAAATATTAGATTGGACTTAATCAACAGGGTCCTCGATAAATATAGCCTCCGGCAGTTCATCTGGAGCCGGGTCGATTACGTCGGCAGGAATATCGGGAATCTCAAGCACTGGAGGAGTCAAGCTCTGTACCTCTTGTTGTTGGGAGCCCGAAGATTCCATAATTAACTAGCTCATCAAAAAGCAACGTTAAGTTCATAAACAGCCCGTGCATTCCCCAGTGTGGAGTGTGTGAACGTGTCGTGCAGTACAAGTATTGTACGTTACTTAAGCAGATTCTACAGATTAAAGTAAGATGTCCGTACAACAAAACTTGGGAATTTGAGAATGAAAATGACCGTCATCGCTGACCGTTACTTCCACGCCATCCAAACGCTACTGACCACTTCAAGTATAAATCAGTTGTATTATTGGTTAAGTTATGGTTCCATCGACGAGCTTCAAAAGGGAGTCAAGTATAGTATAGTATAGTCCTACAGTCAAGTCCAATTAGGCAAGGCCGAAACTCGTCGGAGTGAAGTATGCTAAATGTCATTAAGTTCGTCAAGTTTCGATTGAAAATTGGTCACTTTCGAATCAATTGAGCAAGTCAGAAGAGTTGCATTCCCTGAACTGAAGACGTTCGAATCGATCACCTCGGATCGATACGAGTCGAATCGATGTGCTTCGAATCGATAAAAAAGTCGACTCGATGCATTTCGTATCGATGTAGCTCGTTGGAATGATATCCACAGCATCAAGTGAAGGAGCGCTTCAAGTCCATCAGGAGAGCGTTCGTACCAACCCAGGAAAGAAACTTCGTATCGATCGAGTTCGATACCTTCGAATCGATCGTGAAGTTATTAGTTCGAATCGATCGATACGAACCACGTCACCTCACAAGCATCGATTCGAAGCCCCATAATCAGGATCGATGCGAACTAATTCACCCCGGATCGATACGATACAAAGAGAAAGGAAATCCTTCAAAATCTCTCATATTCCAAGAAAGCCTCAGCACTTTGTCACGCTCCATCCATCGATTCGACCCGTTTCGTTCAGATCTTGCAACCTTCCAAGAGTAATTTCAGAAGAAAAAAATTGAGGGTGATGGTGAAGATTTCCCATTTTATCGTTCTCAGCTTGGTTTAATCCAGTACCTGATTTGTTACGATTATGATTGAAGGAATGAAGGTGTTTGTTCGAATCGAAAAAGCGCCTCTCTCTCGAGTCTGGGGGGATCGATACGAAGGAGAAGGCGATAGCAAAAAGTAAAAAGTGAGAAATGAATAGGACCCCGGTATATCTAGGAGAAAAATGACGATTCGCCTCCCGGTATACCTGACCGGCTTCAACAGGTGAGGACGTCAACTCGATTCGTTACGGCGACCTCGAATCGATTATAATCCACTACTTCGAATCCATCTCCTGCGAATCTTCTTGCATGTTCGAATTCATCTCAACAACATCGATACAAGGCAACGTCGACTCGAAGCACAAACCCCACGAGCATTCACGACTTCGACTCCACCAACTCAGACAACTACGTCGAATCCACACAGTATCGATTCGAAGAATCTTCGATTCGAAGCAGTCAATAGAAGACGAACCTAGGTCACTGTGCCCCATCAATTCGAAGTGCCTACTTCGAGACCATCGACTCGAAGCGGATCGAGAAACATATATTCGAATAATACTCTCGAATCTATCGAAAACGATCGAATGGGAATAAACGCATCGCTTCGAATATAAAATTATTATTTGCCTACCTTGTACAACGGTTCAGGAGAGGATCGATACCAAGGAACAGTCATAAATAATCATTAATGCACTGATTAAACTCGAATCTCAAATCGACTCAGGAGAGTGTCGATGCAGAATTCGATAACAAACTAAACGGGCAACGACTTGCAAACATGCAACGTTCACCAAAGTCAAAGTGGTACATATATGCACATATGTCTGACTAGTGTTTAATCTTTGTCATTTACAGGGATCGGATGTTCATCTCGTCATAACACAAAAATATCCAAAACTAACAGCCAGTCACAGTTATACGACGGTCAATTACAGCGATACAAAATACAACTTTCGGTAAAGCATGTCATAACTGACCAATGAGAAACTGCAGCTTATCAAAGCACGTCATGTTTACACAAGACGTACTTTGGGGGGCAAATGTTATCCCGCCTTTTGGCAAGGCCGTGACACCAAGGACTTAACTAGAAACCGATGACAAATCATATCAAAAACCAGCTACGCGCAGGGATCGCCATGGATATCGCTGAAATTTGTCCGAGCCTGGATCAGGCTACAATTGATAAGGCACTTCAAGCAAAGCCGTGGGAACCAACGATCCAAGTTTCAAGTCAATCCGAGTTCGTATGCTCAAGATATCATCGATGAAAGATGGAGTAGACCATCCTTAGTTCAAATCCATAGGCGAGGCCTATGTTCGAATCCATCAGACGTGTAGTGCTTCGAATCCATGAGGAGTACCCCTGCTTCGATTCCATCGAGCTTTCTCTACTTCGAATCCGTAGAAAGAAGGTGCCCCGAATCCATGGAGCATAGCCTTGCTTCGAGTCTGGGAAAAGTACCTTAGCTTCGACTCCATTAGCACAGAAGCCCTAAGGTCGAATCCATCGCCCCTGCATTCCTTCGAATCCACAAAGGCTAGCTACTTCGACTCCATCCAATGACTGCCCTCGAATCCACCACATCCACATAGCTAAAACCCCGGCCGCGACTCAGTAAAACTCGGAGATAAAGGAGGGTTGACCCGAGGCATGCGCACCACGCCGTAGTCTTCGCATACAGGAGGATCGATTCGAACGAATCGATTCGAGCGTATCGATTCGAACGACTCCAGGAAGCGAAAAACAACTACTTGAATCGATCATAACTCAAGTTCTACAAGTCCAAACGCCATGAAATTTTCACAAAAGCTTAAACACATGATGAAGAATGTCCACACCAAATTTCAGCTCGGTTGGACTCTTTCTTGATCGATTCGAACCAAGGGTCGAATCGATCCCAAAGTGGGCCCGGATCTCCAAATTTCAGCCATGCGGGCCCCCTCACGTGCCAGAACTGGTCTCCCCTCAATTTAGGCGAAATATCTGCCTCCTACACCTATAAATAGAGCCCCTGGTCATTCAGAAAAGGGGTGAGATAATTCTAAGTACTAAAGAGCGCCCAGATTCTGCCAGATTTACTCCATAACACCACCGCTACTTTAGATTGAGACTTAGCATATAATTTCAGTTGTACTACGTTATAAAGAATTTTAATTTTCAAGTATCGAGTAATAAAATCATCAAACTTCATAGTGGACGTAGGCAAAACGCCGAACCACTCTAAATCGCTTGTCTTTGCAATTTACTTTCTGTTACTTGGAGTTTTTGTTAGATAACCCACATTTTTAATTTTCATTCTTCACTTTTATCTCTTCAAAAACTTCCGAAGAGTGAGTGTTGTGCCCATTTTTGGTACAAACAGGATCATTTATAAAATTAAAGATTTTGAATCATATTAATAATCCTTCTTAATTTTGGTGGTATGGAACCTTTTTTTTCCATACTTAACACCAAAGGAATCATGGTTTGGTATGTAGTAAAACAACATTTTGAACAACATTGTGTTTGATGCTTTTTAAATGAATTTGAAATGAGAAATATTCTTAAATGTTTTGGAAAATATCCTTATACCACTATGTAAGTATGTAGGAAAGTTCCATAGATATAGAAAATTAATGTATGAAATATACTAATACCGGTGAGATAAGTGTATAAATATTTTGGTGAATAATTAAAGTGATTTAATTAATGAGGATTATTTAAAAGGAAGCTTAGTGGATCCTATGTTGAAATAAATCTATGTTTGGATTTTTTGTTATATTTGATAGTTAAATAACTGACTATCACTCTGGACCTATTTTTAAACTCTGGAAATATCTAGGAGATACACAGGAGTTTATATGGCACAGTCATCTTCGATGATGTTGTACTGCGTGTACAAATCTCATTTTGTTCTTCTAGGACAAATGTTAGGAAGATATGTCCACTAAAACAGTTAGGGGATAGGTGATCCTCGCTCTTATGCATAGTCTGTTTATTTCCAAAAGAACTGTAATTGAGTTTACTAAAAAATGTCGAATGTTAGTTCGAAGAGATCAAAATGAATTATTATGAATTATATGAAACCCACTATGAACTAACTCATGCATTCGAATAAGAAGCATCTTGAGAATGAGAAAATCAAGATTTGGGACTCTTTGAAGTGCAAGGGCTACTTGCTAATAAACCTAAGGGTGATTCCAAAATGGATGTAGTAGAAGTAGTAACTTCGGTTTATTCGTATCCTGAATAACTTGTATAGATGAATATTGGCATTGCATTTTTGCCTAAGGGGCAATGTAAGCATTCTAAATGAGATTTCTATAAAAGAAGGTAAATACATAGCCTTACCAATCGCAAATGACTGAGATACAAGGGATATGCCGCAAGGATATGTGAGTCTTACCCATTAGAGTATTGTCAATACTCTTCTAGATTATTATTTATTGGTTTGGTTGTACATGAGAGCTCTTGGAAAAAGGTTGCTTAATTGGCACTATCCAGTAAAGGGTAGGCTGCTCTTGCCATGTAGGGTTGATAGGTTCGACCTAGATACATTTTTTTCTAGACGTCTACTGTGATGGGCTGTACCCCATTAGCCCTGTCATTGATGGAGTCCATTCTCCAATAAGCGCCATACGGACGTAGTTGTGCCTAACTATGCGTAACGTGAGATGTAAGCAAACCAGCTGTATTCATAATTTATTTTTAATCCTAGATATTATTATTATATCACTGAATTTCTATGAAATGGTTTGGTTGTCGTAAGATAAAAACTCATCCGTGTGTATATGCGACGTGGTCTTATAAGATACCATTTATTTTAAAGGGTTATATAAGATATAAACAAATTCCTTGTGATTTGAGTTTCTCATGCTGATTTATCAGACCGATCCAGGTACCATTTTTCTTAAATGCTTGGGTCAGAACCGAGTAGTTTTCCTAGGATTAGCTTTGGATGCTTTGGAGCTTCTAGCGTTGAGCTAGATGTCCAAGACGTATTTTCGTATTTGTGTTTCCATTGTGTTTCTTGTTTGTCTCTATCAGCATTTGTGAGGATAGGCTGTTATAACTATTCATGCTGATGATAGGTTATACGCTGATGTTGCATGTGTATTAAATGATTTCCTTTTTGTAAATAAAAATTGGAATATCATATATTATTCTATACGTTATGAGTCTTGTTCTATCTTTTCTTTTCTTTTTCTCCAAACAATATATCTTTGCGACACTTGATTGTTCGGCATGTGAATACCGTGGATGTATTAGTGTTATCATCTGAAGATTGGAAAGACTGGTCGTTACATTTGGTATCTGAGCTAAAGGTTAAGTGAGAACCTTAGCCCTGGTGGGGTAAACTCGGTAAGGATAGGGTAAGCAGCACCCTAGGATGAGTTTGAGCGTAGATATATATGGCTGTGCATACTTGTCAGTGATACAAAATGTTTTATATTGTGTGGATTAGTCTATTGAGTGGCTTGTGAATTCTGGTCGATACGTTTGGTCAACGTTATCGATAGGGATTTCTAAACACTAGAGCAAGATGAATCGACATAAAATTATTTTAAATTGATGAATGAATAATTTTACCTAGGATTCCATTTTATATATAAAGGAATAATCTTCACAACTCTAATATATTTATTTTGTTATGACTGTTAATAGAAATTGATGGTATTTAATTATCATTATTGTTGGTTGTTATATATGCTTGGATAGTTTACGAGCATTTATTTTTGATTAAAATTAAAATAAGAACACCTTGTGAATTCAGTTTCACGATTTAACAATAAGACTTTGGTTAATAAAGTAATCTTAACTAGTTTACTAGGTTAAAGAATTACTATAATTAAGAAAGTTCGAACATTTTAGAATTAACTTCGTAAATGATTTTATAGAGAATGATTGCTAATAAAAGAAGTTATGGTATAGGATGCGATCTAGGTATTATACAAGGATGATTTTATAAATTCGGTTTATAAGAAGTGATTTACAAAGAAAAGTTTGCAAATTTAAATTCTATTGCTTCTAGAAAGGATTTCAAAATGCCTTGTAAAGGAAAATTATATAATAATATCACTTAGAGGTACTTATAAACATAAAGGATTTAAAGAGGAATTTTAAGAAAGGTATATTTCTTGGATAGTTTCGGAAAACGTCTCGGTTTTTTTATGGTGATCTGAATAATCTTCTAAGTGATGATTGGATGTTCGCTTGGGCAAACATTTTATACACTTAGTAAATTATTCTCTTTATCATTGTGTGATCGAACGAGTTCGAATTCTAATAAACCACAGTGAAAATTTTAATAAATAAAGTGCTTAGGCTAATTCATATGTTTATATGACTATATTCCACTGTTAAAAATTTACTGAGTTTAGTATGAGATTCTAAGGATTTTTGTCGCCTTATTTTAGAGGACACCCATAGTTTTGAGGGGGTCGCATGAGGATTATGAGACTGCTTGGTCATGCTAGGGTTAGTCAAGACATGGAGCTTACTGCCACCATGATACTAGAAACTGGGGAGAACAGATGAAGGAAGGTTAGCCAATGGAAGAGGAGCTAGTGGAAGAGCCAATGGAGGAGGAGCCGAAGGAAGAACCAATGGAGGGGGAGTACCTAGAAGAGAAACCCAAGGAATACCAATATGAGAGGTGGATGAGGTATGGAGTGGGGGATGGAGGTGAATGGGAGTTTGATGGACCAGAATCCATGGAGTTGTCGAGTCCTCCAATCGAGGACTCACATGAGGAGGGCTATGCCTGTAGTTAAGTTAGTTTCTAGATATTCTATGTATCAGTATTTTGGCGGTTAGTTGTATTTGGTATGTTAGTGGATACTTTGGTACAGATTATGTGTCCCTTGGATGTATGGTTAACTTGTTCTGATATATTATGCTTAACTTAAAAAGGGGTTCCTTTTACTTAGTAAACAGTTAGAAAGGAATAAGAATTCTGTTTAGCCTTGCTTTTGTTTGAAAGTGGGTTGTGATGAAATTTCGGGGTCAATATTCTTTTAGGGTGGGAGGATGCAATGACCCGGAATTCTATCGCTTTTAATGTGTGAATATTTAATTTATATTAAATATTAAATTAATGGTTTTAATAAGTAAATAGCTCTCCTTTAAATTTATAACCAAAAATAAAAAAATTCATTTCTGAATTTTTGTTCACAAAAATTCTAGTTCGACGGAAAATTAAAATTGTGACCGAAACCCACTTTTTGGATTTTCTTCTTTTATTCGAATGACAAGTTATTTAGAAGTTGTACTACCCTTGTATAAACGAAAATAACACACATATATTTCAAAAATTATTTTTAGAAACGTACGAACAAAATTATTTAATAATAATAATAGAAATTTTAAAATGAATTTTTTTTAAATTCAAAATGGAAAAAGATAAATGTGAGTAGAGTTAACCATTCATGAGTCCTTAAGTATATAAGTGGTTTTAGGTATGTAAAACACCCTTTTATCCAACATATTATTAAGGGTTTGTATTTTGATAAGAATTTAAAATGATGGTAGAGTTGAATATGTAATTTAAAGGGTATCTTCATTTTATTTTTCTTATTATATTTCTTATGTGACTTCTTTATAAATACATATATATATATATAAACAACATTCTCATTTTATATTTTTATAATTTATTTCCTAACCTTATTCTTTCTATCTTCTCTTCATTTCAATGTTTGGAAAAAAGTAAAAATCTCACATCTTTAACTTAAAACAACTTGGATTTGGAATCTGCATTTGCAAAAATATTGTGGAAGGTGAGATTCTCCATTTCTTGCATTTTGTAGTTTTTATTTTATAAGTGATGATGGTTGGATATATACATACACATACACACACACACACACACATATATATATATATATATGTTTGTGCCAAAATTGGTCATAAACCCCGAATGTTGTGAAAGCACCAGTATATGAATATAAATCAACAATATTCACACACAAATCTCAAATCTAGGCAAACAGAGTATCACAATTCAGAAATAATGAACAGAAACACGAGATTTGTAGTGGTTCGGCGATCTTGCCTACGTCCACTCTGAAGTTGATGATTTTATTGATGTTCACTCGATGATTACAATCTCTTCTAATGTAGTACAACTGAAATTATATTCTATGTCTCAATCTAAGGTAGTGGTGGTGTTCTGGAGTAAATCTGGCAGAATCTGGGCGCTCTTCCTTACTTAGAATTCTCCGACCCCTTTTCTGAATGACTAGGGGCTCTATTTATAGGTGCAGGAGGCTGATATTTCGCCTAAAATGAGGGGAGACCAGTTCTGGTACGTCAGGGGGCCCACATGGCCGAAATCTGGAGATCCGGGCCCACTTTGGGATCGATTCGACCCTTGGTTCGAATCGATCAAGAAATCATCCGATCGAGCTGAAATTTGGAGTGAACGTTCTTCATCATGTGCTTAAGCTTCTGTGAAAATTTCATGGAATTTGGACTTATGGATCTCAAGTTATGGTCGATTCAAGGTTAGATGCTCAGCTGAAACTTCTCTTCGAATCGAATCCATTCGACCCGGTTCCTTCGAATCGATTGCATCGAATCGATGGTGGAGCGTGCTTTGGTGATGACGTGGAGCGTGAACTTCGTATCGATCCGCTTTTGTCGCCAGTTTGATCGAGTCGTCTTGAAGACTCTTCTGCTTTGACTCAATGGATTCGAAGACGTCATTAATCCTTCGATTCGAATGACGTTTCGCTCGTATCGATAGCGACATGCTTCGATCGATTCGAAGTCAACCGTAGCTTGATGGATTCGAGGGAAGACATCTGTGCATGGATTCGAAGCAGGGCGTCTCATTGGATTCGAAGTAGGATATCTCCATGGACTCGAACTAAGGATAACTTGAAGGAAACGAATGTGGATTCGGGGAATGGATACGAAACCTGACCATCTGATGGATTCGAAGCTAGGCCTAGTGGAACAGATTCGAACCATGGGCTGGCTCGATGGAGTCGAAGCAAAGGTGTTCCTCATGGATTCGACCATGCTGAGGTGATGTCGGTCTGATGGATGCGTGTTTCATGGATTCGAACATGGGTTTCGCCTATGGATTCGAACTAAGGACTGTCTACTCCATTTTTCGTTGGTGATATCTTGAGCATACGAACTCGGATCGCCTCGAAATTTGTAATCTTGGTTTATACGACTTTGCTTGACATGTCTTATCAATTGTAGCCCGATCCGGACTCGGACAATATTCATTGATATCCATGGTGAAACAGTGCATAACGAACTTTTACGACGAACTGTCTTTAGTTTTCCAGTCAACTTTTTGGTGTCACGGCCTTGCCAAAAGGCGGGATAACATATATTTAAATTGGTTACAAATCTCCTATATGTTAAATAATAGCTTAAAATCAAATTTTTGAATTTGAAATATGGAAATGAGCTCAGTGGAATGTACAGGTAATAAGTTTTTGAAGATTCATGCTTACTATTCTTTGTATATACATAGGAAATGTTTTTATCTTTGATTTTAAAAATTAATATCTCCCAGTACGTATTGAATTTTCCAAAATAATCAACTAGTACTATGTTTAGCTCAGAAATTAAAAAAAATAGTTTTGGGGTTTTTTGTCGAATTATTTGGGATAAAGCTGTTAATTATAGTAAGAGGTCGAAATTTGTCGAGTTTTCATTGATCACAAATCGACAAATGGCCTATACCATCATATTGGTGTTGACAAAGCGAGGTTTTAAGAGTTGTTCGCATGATTTCTTGTTGTGTGGTTTGGTCGAGAGTGATAGTCGGTCGGGTTTGGGTTTAAAATTGATTTTCAATGATTTAGATAGTAAGGGCCCGAGCGGTTGGAGGTGGATTAACCTAGGGACGTGGTGGAGCTATGGTAATAGTTATAAGTTGGTGGATGGCCAGTGGTGTTCAGTGGAGGTCGGCTAGGGTTTTGGATCATGGGTTTTTTTATGCTCGGTTCTTGCGTTGCGCACTGTGGTGAAGGGACAGAGCTTGGGAAGGTTGATGTGGGAGGTGAAGGGAAGGTCGACGGACTTACTGGTAAAGGCGGCTTGTATCCGGGTGGAGGAATTTGGAAGGTCGAGGTCGATTTCGGTGCACGCGTTTGTAGTACTTATATTTTGGGTTGAGGGGTATCTTGTGGCATGGCGGCAAAGGAGGCATCGACGATGGCAAGGGGTGATGGTACGAGGTAAAGCAGACTTTAAGGTGGGGCTACATCATTGGTCGGCGGCGTGAGGCGATCGTGCACGTGCAGTCATGCATGCGTGGGTGTAGGTCTATTTGGCTTCTTCATTTGAATTTTTGAGATAGTTTGGTTTAAGGAAAGTTTGTTTTGGGAAGGGAAAGGCAGTAGGTTTGTTAGTTTTGGATGTGGGCTTGGCCAAGTGTTTAAGTAATAAATTAAATTTTTATGTTTAAAATTTAAAACTTTAACAAATTTTTACGCATCCATTCGAAATATGTTTAACCCACAGATTCCGACACTAGATTCGTACAATTGAATAGAACACATCTATATGGCTATTTGAAAGTTTGTAGAAGTTTTAAATAATGGATAAATTTATAGTCGTAGAGAACAATTACATTGACTGGTAATTTTATTCTATCACCGGCATTACGATAGCTAAATAAGACATCATTCTGTTATATTTAAATTTAAATGGATATTATTATACACTAGTTAGAAGAATAAATCCCTCTTCTGCTATTTTGGTGTTTGGACATTTGTTGGTATGTCAGTGACATAGATAAATGACGTATTATCTATCGCTTGCTAATTATGAATTTTATCTACATATTTGTTGCGTATGTAAATATCAATGATTTGACCTAAATTGTTGAATTGAAATAGTGGTATTGTGTAAGTACCAATGTAGTTGCTGAGCCTCTTTTCAAAATTTGGAAACAAATGAATTTGGATTTACTTGGATTTTAAATTATTTCAAAGTAAAGAATTTCCTTTATTTAAAAGATTAAGTGAATATTATTTATTATAATATTTTAAAGTTAACTAATTACTTATGAATAATGGGTTAAAGTTGAAAGTTGTTTAATTATATTTATCTAAGTTGTTTAATTTTATTTTTTATAAGTTGTTTTAAAATGTTTAATCGATTAGTTTATTTAATTTATGTAAAAAGATAATTTTTTTTAATGATAGCTAAAGTTAGTTAATTTTTCTAATGATCTATTTTAGATTTTTTTAATTATTTATAAATAATGGTTTAAGATAATTAACCATTTATTTAATAGTTATTAAATTTATTAATTATGTATTAGTAATGATGTATGGTAAGTTAATTATCTACTAAAAATAGTTTAAACCTTAATAAATGATTTATTAGTTAAGTTTTAAGGGAAATCAACTTATTGATTAAAAAGTGTTAAAGTGTTTTATAAAGAGAATTATTTTGAAAACAAAGAGGGTTATTAATAAAATGAATTAGAAAAGATATTGGAATTCGCATAATGGGTTTTGGGTTTATAAGACTTTGGTTTATATGAATTGGATCATTTACTAAATTAAAGATTTTGAATCAAATAAACAATCATTCTTAATTTTGATGGTATGTAACCTTTTTACATACTTAACACCGAAGGATTCATAGTTTGGTATATATAAAACGATGTTTTGAATAACATTGTGTTTGATCCTTTTTAAATGAGTTTGAAATGAGAAATCTTCTTAAATGTTTTGGAAAATATCCAAATACCATTGTGTAAGTGTATAAGGAAGTTTCCAAGATGAGGAAATAAATGGTATGAAATATACTTATACCGATGAGATAAGTATATAAATATTTTGATGAATAATTAAAATAATTTAATTAATGAGGGTTATTTAAAAGGAGTAGTTGATCCCATGTGGATGTAAATCTACGTTTGGATTTTTTGTTATATTTGATAGTTAAATAACCAATTATCAAATCTGGACCTATTTTTAAACTTCAGAAATATCTAGGAGAGACACAGGAGTTTATATGGCACAGTCATCTTCAATGATGATGTACTATGCGTATAAAAATCATTTTGTTCTTCTAGGACAAATGATTGGGAGACCCTTCCATTAAAACAGTTAGGGGGGTGATCCCCTCTCTTATGCATCGTTTGTTTATTTCCAAAAGAACCGAAATTAAGTTACCGAAAACGGTCGAATGTTGGTTTGAAGAGATCGGAATCGAATAAGTATGATTATCTAAAACCCACTTGAACCAACTCAGGCGTTCGAATTGGCAGCGTCTTGAGGATAAGAAAATGAAGATTTTGAGTTCTTTGAAATGCAAGGGCTACTTGATGCTAATCTCGATGGTGATTCCAAAACGGATGTAGCAGAAGTAGTGCCTTCGGTTTGTTTGTATCATGAACCACTTGTATGTATGAATGCTGGCGTTGAATTTTTTTCCTAGTGGGCATTGTTAGCATTCCAAGTGGGATTGCTATATAAAAAGGTAAATGCATAGCATCTAGCCTCACCAACCGGGAAGGACTAAAATAATGGATATGTTGCGTGGCTATATGGGTCGCACCCATTAGGGGTATTATCATCACCCTCCTAGATTATTATTTATGAATTTAGTTGTGCATGAGAGCTCTTGGAAAAAGGTTGCAAAGCAACCGGAGTGATGTAATTTTCGGCAAGGGGTGTGTAACGCCCCATCTTTTATGCCTAGAGTAACAAAGAATATCATGAATCCTCTGCTAATCTGGAGAATATAAGGCTTTGAAAGGAGCGATCATCGTGAAATTACTTTGGGCTAATACTGACACGTCTCATGTACCTCAACAAATAATAAAATTATGCGAACAATATTGGCACAAAGCAATAACACGAAGACTCAATATATCCAGAACAATATAAAATATAACGGATATCTAAGATATATCACAGATCACAACGAAAGGATAAATGTCATAACATAGTAGTGAGTCTACAAAAATACAAGTCCAAGCTCACATAATAGCATAATAATACAACACCATCAAGTAATACTAGCTAGCCAAAATATACATGTATCCATCACAAAAGTATAACACATCTAACATTTGCTAGCCCAAATCCAAAAGCTAAGCCCGACTACCTGCATTGTCTCGGCCTGACCCGAGTACTATATAAAAATATAACAAACGAGTCAGACTACAACCAATCTAAAGGGTGAGAGACATGATAATAAAAATAATAATAATATGACATGCATCAAAATAGAACCCACAATATGTCCAAAACAATCACACACAAGGCATAAGGAAAATCACCATGTCATAAACCATATCAAGTCCTTGATAGACTATCATCTCAAAATATGCCCAAAACAATAATACGCAAGGCTTAAGGCAAATCGCCATGTCATAAATCATATCAAGTCTTGATAGACTATCATCTCAAAATATGGTGGAAATCATCTCAAAATTATTGAAGCCATAAACCAATATCAAAACCAAGATGCTTCGGTGAACAACGGGAACGATTACCCGAACACTAAACAAAACTATAATGATAGTCTTCCATCTCGATCAAAGTGCAGTAGGACGAGACTTCAACGGAAGGCTCACTACGTAGATTTTACGAGTGCACCGGAAAATTAGACGACACTCACTAGTCCAAAACTGTCGGTCACCAGAAATCTAGACGGTCCAACAAGATCGATGAGTATGCAGCCACCAGAAATCTAAACGGGCTGTAACCCATATAAGACGGAGGCCATCAGAAAACTAGACGGGCACGTCTCATAATCATGAATAAGTCACCGGAAAACTAAAAGGACTTTCCTATCAAAACATAAATTTCAATATCATATCGACAAGGGTTTGGGCTGTGATTCGAATATCGACCGAACATCCTATAAATATCCGGCGTTATTCGAATATTTACTAAAAGTTAGTGAATTTCACTAATTTCTCTATTCAATAAGTCATGAGAATATCCGAACTAGATTTAACTACCTTCCCATAACCAGTTGATAATTCTAATCCGTTTACAATAAATTCTTATCTCATAGAATGAAAATAATCAAAATTTATGAATAATTGAATATATAAAAACATTATATAAAGGCATTTAATCTCAAGGCTGTGGCATATTTAGCCATTTCGACCCTTGCAAAGATCAAAATTTGATAAAACTCAAAACATGAAAGTTGAAAACGATAACTTTAAATTAAATTCAAAAAAAGAATCACTTATTTCTGACATACAAATCAAAAGATATGGCAATTTCATTTTCAGGTTTTAAAAATATCAAACTAAAAAAATTGATATTCACATGGCTGAGGCATTTAATTGCCATTTCAACAATCTAAATCTTAAAATATTATAAAACTCAAAAAAACAAAGTTGAAGATGGTAATCTTATCTTGAATTAAAAAAAGAATTACTTATTTCTGACGTACAGATCAAAAGATACGGCAATTTCATTTTCAGGTTTTAAAAATATCAAACTCAAAAAATTGATATTCACATGGCTGAGGCATTTAATTTCCATTTCAACAATCTAAATCTTAAAATATTATAAAACTCAAAACAACAAAGTTGAAGATGGTAACCTTATCTTGAATTAAAAAAAGAATCACATATTTCCGACGTACAGATCAAAAGATATGGCGATTTCATTTTCAGGTTATAAAAATATCAAAATCAGGAAATTGATATTCACAGGGATGAGGCATTCAATTGCCATTTCGACAATCTAAATCTCAAAGTATTATAAAACTCGAAACATGAAAGTTTAAGATGGTAACTTTATCTTGAATTCAAAAACTGAATCACCAAATTCCGACATATGGATCAAAAGATATGACCATTTCATTTTCAGGTCTTGAAATTACAAAACTCTGAGTATATTTAGAATCCACAGGGCTAAGGCTTGAAAAGCCAATTAGACCTAAACACCAAAATCTTGTAAAACTCAAAAAATAAAAGTTAAAGATGGTAATCTTAGCTTGAATTCAAAAAAAACCTAATTCCGACTTATAGATCAAAAGATTTGATCATTTTATTTTTTGGTTTTAAAAATATCAAACTCAGAAAATTGATATTCATAGAGCTGAGGCATTCAATTGCCATTTCGACAATCTAAATCTCAAAATATTATAAAACTCAAAATATGAAAGTTTAAGATGGTAAACTTATCTTGAATTCAAAAAATGTTTCACCTAATTCCAACATACAGATAAAAAATATGGCCATTTCATTTTCACATTTTAAAAATATCAAACTCAGAATATTGATATTCACAGGGCTGAGGCATTCAATTGCCATTTCGACAATCTAAATCTATAAATATTATTAAACTCAAAACATAAAAGATTAAGATGGTAAACTTATCTTGAATTCAAAAAAAGAATCACCTAATTCTGATTACAAATCAAAAGATATGGCCGTTTCATTTTCAGGTTTTACAAATATCAAACTCAGAAAATTGATATTCACGAGGCTGAGGCATTCAATTACCATTTCGACAATCTAAATCTCAAACAAGAAATACTTGAATTCCCTAATCCCGTATTAGTGGTAGTTGTGAGGAGAACACACCTTATTCAAAGAAGTAGTTTGCTTTCCTTCCTCTAAACCTTGCTACTAACTCTCTAAACACCAAAACTCCCCAACAAACTTTAATTTTTCTAGAATTTATTGGAATTTATTAGAATTAAAATGAGTGGATTTTTCACCTAAGGCTTCACGGGGCAAAGAGATAATGCTAAGTTTTGAATATGGATTTCTTTTCTATGAATTAGGATGAGAGGTCGGTGGGAGTGTTTTAATGAAAAGGGTGATCTTCATAAATGACAGTGGGCTTAACCCATGAACAATGCTTAGCAAACTTTCCCATTTTTACTTCATTTACTCTCATTTTCTCCACTTAAAGCTATATGATTAAATTCTAAAAAAATTCCAATAAAAAAATGAAATCACTTTTATAACTCTCATATCAATATTTAAATTATTTTAAACCCATGTTAACAAAAATTCCAATATTCAACAATTTATTCAAAATTCCCAATGTTAAGGGTAAACTCAAAATTATTTGTTTCTTATCTTTATAATCCCCATAAAAAAATATTCCGGACTTGTGATAATAATTTATTTAATTTTTGAATCTTTAGTTAATGTTTTAAAAAAGAATTGGTTTTACTTCCAAAAACTTCTAAATTAAATTTTAAATCCCAAATTGAGGTTTTATAATTCTAAGCTTATATTTTAAAATCTCAAATAAAATCTTTTATCTCATTTAATTAGCAAGCTCTATTTTCCGGGTTGTTATAGAACTCCCCCACTTAAGAAAATTGCGCCCTCGCAATTTCTTTTTAAAGAGGAATTTATAACGTACTATACTAGCATTACATCCATCTATTATTTGCTCGCACACTACAATGCACGATGCAAACAACAATCGTAGCCAAGCAACCATACAACAAATACTAAAGTACATACCTAAAATATTCGCTAATTGAGACTTCTACCTACCGTATTGAATACAAGTTATTTTTATGTATCGAAAATTCTGAAAATTTTGGCAGTCTCCTTTGCATAGAGGACATTTCAAAATCTCAAATGAACGCCCCGCGAATGGTGTGAAAATCATCAAAGATGGAAGAGTAGAGTTCTTTTGTGGCAAATGTAAGAAGTGGGGACACCCTGTTACGAATTACACGGACGATTTTGATGAAATGTCATGAAATACTTAAGGAAGTTTTATTGAAGGATGCGGAGTGGTGAGAAATGGCAGGTAGAGTTCGTTGTAATATAAGTAGGGTTCTGTTTTTCCTAAACCCCTAGGTAGTTGTCAAGGCGTCAAGATTTATGACCTTTTGTAAGACTTTTTATATGGATGAATGGATGTAATTTTTAACTTACTAGTGTTGTAGTCTATCGATGTTGTAAATATTTTTGAAAGAAATATGATCTTATATAAAATCACTTTTTATATTGATTTGAAAATAAATTTATAATTACTAAACACAAATGTGAAAATGTATTTGATTGAAGATTGAATAGTTGTTATAACTAGAATTTACTTTATAAGAAGTAAGAAATGTTACAAATAACTTTGTAGAGTACTCGGAAAATTTTTATTGGCATTAATGAGATTATATATGTTAGTTATGTATTCAAACTCCACTATATTTAATTTTAAACGTAAATTTCTGGATATGATAAATTTTATAGATATATGTATGTATGTATATGTCCATAAGAAGTAATGTATATGTAAAAATATATAAATATAAATATGACAAAATAAATATGTATATTGTATATGCATGCATATCTACATATATGTATATATGTATGTATGTATGTATGTATGTATGTATTTATGGTAAAAAATAGTGTATATGTAATAATATATACACAAAAGTATAAACTTTATGATAATAGAAGAGTACATATGTATAGATACATAAATGAACATGAAAATAGGTAAGCATGTAAACATGTACATGGTAAAAGTATGTATATAAGAATGTGTGTGTGTGTGTATATATATACACACACATTTATATGTATATATAAACATAAGAAAACATTATCATGGCAAAAACATCAATTCAAGCACAAACATTAAATCAACTTAAGATCAAATCAATACATAGGAAATCAAATCAGCAAAAATCAAATGAAAAGAAAAAAAAGAGAAGCCTGTACAATACCCAGCCACATTATTGCTTACTCTGTACGCCTTCTTTTCTCTATATATATGCATAGCCATGACTTATCACCTTGTTCATCTGTTCAACTAAAAAGAAAGAAAAAAAAAGAAACAAAGTAGAAATCTGCCATTAAATCAAAAAGCTTGAAGGAGGAGCAAAACAAAGCAAGCATCAGTGTTCATCAATATATATCAAACAGTGAGTAAACAACTTACATTTGTAAACATGATAATTCTTTTATATATATATGTGTGTGTGTGTGTGTGTGTTATGAATGAATCATGGATATATGGCCAGTGTATGTGTGTTGAATCTATGAATGTATGTATATGGTCAGTTCCACTCATCATCAAAACACTACTTCCTAATGTTGCTCTATTCTTTTTTTTATATAAAACAGTTAAGCTCTTGTTACTTTAAAAATCTTTATCTTAATATCCTTTCAGTTTTAGAACATGATTCCAAAACAAAAGTTATTTGTTTTTAAGTATAGAACATATTAAAATTTATCTCATGCAAATTCATTATGTATAGAGGAAGAAATTTTCAAATTACAGTGAGTGGGAAGGTTTTGGTCGAAAATTAAATTTCATAATTTAATAAATGGGTTTCATAGTTGTGTTTGTTGTTGGAAAACATGAATTTTAAGGGTGGTTTGAAGATTTTTAGCGGAGTGTGGAGGAAGAAATATGGAGATGATCTGATTTGGGTGAAAGGCCAAATTTCGGCAACCCAGTCGATTTCGTGGCATGGAGTTTGTCGTGGTGGAGGCTTGGGTGATGTGGAACCCAGGAAAAATGGTGTGCGATTTTCTAGATGCGTATGTGGGGTAGACGACGAAAAAGTAGGGTTTAGCACGCTGTTTCTTTTGTCTCGGTTTCGTGGCCGAATGCGTAAAGAAAGGGAAGAAGGAGGTGTGCAGTCCGGGGGGATAGGGAAGAGGAGGTGATGACGAGCGAGTGGGTGAAATTTTGCGGTGAACGATGGTCTGTGGTGGTGGTGAGGGGTTTAGGTTTGGCACGGTTTTAGTTTCGGTTTTTGGTGGGATGTCGAATTTTCGAAATGGGTGGGTTGTCGTGGTTTCAGGTGGTGACACGGAGTGGCGTGGTCGAGTGTGACTCGCGTGGATGATCGACGGCATGAAACGTCGATCGGAGTTTGTGTGCAAGTGCATAATTTTTTTTCGTGCACGTCTTTGTGTTCGAGCAAGTGAGAGGGAGGAAAAGAACCGGGGAAGAAGAGAAAGGGAATGGGTTTGAATTGTGGGCCGGGTTTGTAGTTAGTGGGCTAGGATGCAAAATTTCAAGAAAAATCTGATTAATTAATTAGTGTAAATATCTATAAAATTCTAAGTCCTATTTCTTCTTCATTTTAAACTCAATCGACGAGCAGTTTGTTGCGTTATGATCTTATCGTCCAGTATTTCCATTTGAACCAATATCGTCGAGTTTCCTGAAAATTAATGATTTAAATGGTTTAAGTGAATAGACAACTGATAATTTTTTGATTAATTATATGATAATTGATAAATTAATTATGCAATGGACTGATAATTTTTTTGAATTAATTAAAATATTTATTTAATTAGTTAATAGAATAAATATGGATTTAAATTTTTATAAATCGACTTAGTTAATTGGAACCAGTTCATTTCTGAATTGTAAATTTATTTAATAGTAATTATAAATCGTTGATAGAGTTAATGATCTATGTAAACTGATAATGTTCTTGATATTGATTTCAATTATCTATTGTCGTGCTATTAAGTAGCAAAACAAGTTAAAGTAAAAAGATTGGCAAGTAAATCGACCGGAACTGATCGCTATTCCGATTTCGGGAAAAATGTGGTAATTACAAGCAAATAATTTTTCGATGGACTCGTCTTGATGAAGTAAACATATGGAACGAATTTCCATATGTAAATAATGACACCCTAATTGTGAAATTGCTATTTAAAACGACTTGGACTTTTCATATTTACCATTTTAAGCTCGAAGAAACTTGGATCGGATATCGGCATTATCCGAAACCAGTTCGATCCAATAACCACCACGAACCTTTACGGTTTTTATTTTAAAGCCCAGCTGGAATTTAAATTAATATAACAAATTCGACTTTTTCAATAAGTATGGTACTTAGACACTATTATAATATCACCGGATTTTCTATAAAGGTGTTTTGGTTATCGTAAGATAAAAACCTGTCATGTTTATGTATGACGTGGTCTTACGAGTTACTTTTGTTTTTCAAAGGATTTTGATAACTTGAGTAATTCAATTAAGTGTGTTTACTCACGCTGGTTTTTCAGACGAACTCTAGGTGTGACTAAAAGGCCAGGCGCCTGTAGGTTTTCGGGTGAGGCAATCCAGATTCGGGTGTTACTTTATTTTAATGCTCGGATCAAACCGATTATTACAGATTCAGGTTAGAATGCTTTAGAGCTTAGGAGACGAGTTGGATGATAGAGACGTATTACGCGTATTTGATTATATTCTTCGGTGTGTTGTAGGCTGTATATTCAGCATTTTTGAGGATAAGTTGTTTTAACTGTCCAGGTTTCTATGTTGATGGTTGTACTCTGATAATTTGTATGTATATTAACTGATACAACTTTTGTATAAAAATCTGTTATTGTATATTATATTTTGTTCCGCTGCGATTGTGAGATTCTGTGTTGTTATTTCTATTTATTCTTCTATCTCTTTTCTTCTTAACTCATAACGATCTGGTATTTTCGACACTCGATTGTTCGGCATTCTATACAGTGAACGTATTAATGTCGATTTTGAGGGTCGAAAACCCCCAATCGTTACAAAACCTATCAACAATAAGTAAAATTAGTTAAAATATGTGTACGTGCGCATGTCAAATTCATAAAATTAACAATTAAAATGATCTTAAACAAGAGCTGGTCAAACATACAAATCATACAAAATATATCTAGATTGATGCTATGATACATCTACCAATACTTCAAAAATACAAATGTATAGTGTTCTTTTTTTAATCAGTGAGACAATAGACGTGATAAAGTAAATATATGCATGTAACGCCTGCAACAAAAAGAATCAATTTGTTGCATCATACTTATTTAAAGAGATAGCTTAAGTTGATAGCAATATTAATATTCGTTAGAGAGAAGATAAGTTAGGAATGTCGTTATGCTCGTACGTAAGAAATAGGATCTCAACTTCCCTCTGCCAGCAGCTCAATCATGCATAAAGGAATGGAAGACGAAAATTTATATGGATATTCAACACACACTCAGCTTATATACACACACGCAGTAAGAGAAATACAAACCAACCCACGTGAATTCACAGACCAAACAGTTCAAAAGATGGACCAGTCTGTACATTTGTGAACTTGTGAATGCCCATGTTGCTGAGATTCCCGATAAATGAACCTGTATCATCACATTAAAAACAATATGGCCATATTAAATAGCAGGCAAATAAATGCATATTGGCTCGCCCTCAAAATACTGTATCTTTCTTTATATTTAGCTTTATATGTTTCTGTATAAATTCAAATATTTTGCTATAGTGCATGATGGTGCATTTCAACTGTGTTATCTATGGTTTTGCCAATATGAAAAATAAAGCAAAATAAACCTTGAGATTTCATTACTCGTATAAAATACTACTAATCAATCAATATATGCTGGTTTAAAAATAAAATTTGACTAATCAATGTTGATGTATAAAATATTTGGGTAGGCAAAAAGTGTGTTCATGTTTCTTGGGGATTTCCTACAAATATTCTTGTAAACAAAGAATAGAATCTAGTGATTATTTTAGATGGAACTTTACATGAAAGGTCCTTATTTCTATTATTATTACAAGAAAAGTTCCAATATAAATGAGTATGTAAATTAGATCCCTGTTTTTTCTAAATCAGAAAGCGCAAATTAGCTTGCGCTTTTCAAACATTAATAAAATTTTGAAAATTTAAAAAAAAAATTCCAAAATCAAAATGGGCAAACTAGCTTTTGTTTTCTTGATATAAAACGCAAGTTACCATGCACTTTTCAAAATTTTCAAAAATAATTTCAAAATCAGAAAGCGAAAACTAGCTTGCGCTTTCCTGATAGAAAGTGCAAGTTAACTTGCGTTTTTTAACATTTTCAAAACTTACGAAAAATTTAAAAATCAAAAAAGTGCAAGTTGTCTTGCATGTTCTATCAGAAAAGTGCAAGGCACCTTGCATTTTTTATTTTTTAAAAATAGAGATCAAATTTACATATTCATTTCTGTAGGGACTTTTCGTATAACAACATCAAAAACAGGGATCCGAGACTCTTTTCTTGATTTTAGATATATGTTTGTAAGAGGACCATGGCATCATATCTTAAAATATAATATGGATAACAAGATTTCATTCCAACTGAAAGCCGCAAAATCCAAGATTACAAATATTGCATAACACTGTGTTAATGATAATTATTAGTGTATGCTTCTTTGTTTAAATAATAACATGCCATAATCATTCCATAGCTTAGCATTTGAATAGTTTTTTAATTACTTAAATAAGAGGTGTGCCCATTTGCTTTGATAAAGCAAAAGTGTAAGAAAAAACCACATAGGCTTTTTCTATGAATTTTAATTATTGTCCGTCACATGATAAATTAAGGATAATTCAAAAGTGATTTTTATCATGAGCTAAAGTACATTACAAACTAGAAAAACGGAATTGGTATAATCATTAAGAAATTGTATTGTTTGGTAATTATCTCATATGCATGTTAGATAGGATACCTTGGAACATAAACAAGATATTCTTAATTGTTATTAGACGTTATCTTTATTTTTAATTAGAGAAATTGCATATTGATGCTAAAGGAAAATGCATACAACTTTAAAAATAAATAATATTATGTATCATGAATAGAAATTGCAATTTCTTACCACTCTCTATTTTTGATGTGTGGACACTTTGTCCCATGTGTTAGATATTCAATTTGCTTCTCCAGCTCAGCCTCTGTTGTTATGAAAATAGTAGCGCTTTGCGGAAGCTTATATTAATGAATCTTTATCACTCAAATCACAAAGAGATAATTTGGACTGAAAACAAGATGGAATTGAAATTAAAACGCAATAACACAAGATATTCCACCCAACCACCAACTTTATTGATTCATCAAAATTTTGTTTACAATTAATAGAACAAAGCTAAAATAAACAAAATACAATTGAATCAATAACCAAATTGAAAAAGGGAGCAAATATCTATATGGCTAAAATTGTTGGAGAAGAAGAACAAAGATGGAGAAAAGAGAATTAGCAAATAGATTTTCCACCCCTTTTACACTCTCTTCTATTCTCTATTTATGACATTAATTACTTAACGCCCAAGTTAACATTAGATATCAAAAAATAAATTGATTAGCCAATTAGAGAGAAAAATACTCATAATCAAATATGCCTATTAATTATAGGAAACAAATTCTTCTCTTTCTTTCTTTTGCATATTTATTTTCCTCTATTTGTGATTTTGTATCACCAAAATTTAACACTTCACCTTGATTCAAAATCACATATCTCCAACATATCAAGCATGTCATATCTGGATCTATCACAACTCTCTATATCTCAATCATACCAAATTACAACCTTAACCACCGCTACAAGTGATGCATCTCCCGCCATGAGGTGCACCACACCAATCGGTCTCAAAAGCTTTTGCAATACCACAAAGACCTCCATACAGTCTTTGTGGATTTTCCTACTCGACACCCGTCTACCACTCGATCTAAGCTCATTACATGATCACTATTGATCTCCCGAGCATCATCAATATGAAGACCCCTATCTAAAATATGATCCTCAATGATAGAATCATAAGCAGTGACCACATTAACCTCTCCACATTGTTGTGGACTAGGTCTTTCAACCGTCACTCGCTTTCCATAATCGACTACAGAACCAACCAAGCTATAAAGGTTTCCTTCTTCCAATACTCCTCTCATCCTTACACGACCATCTTTCTTCACTCTCAAAACTCCACCTTAAGTCTCATAAGTGCAATCACGACGATCCAACTGACTGAGAGAAATAAGATTATGCGAACAAGTGGGTACAAGTCTGACTCCAGAGACTTCTCTAACCACACCGTCATGCATACAAAACCGAATATATCCAATACCACAAATAGGTAGCTCTTCTCCATTGGCTGTCCTAATCATGCCGACATTCTTCCCATAAGAAGAAAAACAATTTACATCTCTACAAATGTGAAAGCTGACTCCCGAATCTATCTTCCAAGGCTTATTTTCACTAGAGAGAACATCACAAGTAGCATCACTATCGGTACCTTCAGCAAAACCTGCATGTGCATCACCACTACTATCACCATGCGCAGCCTTTTTCTGATCTCTTTTATAAGCATAACACTTGCTGCGTATGTAACCTTTCTTATTACAATAATGACAAGTGATAACACCTTTACCATTAGCGTCCTTCTTCCAAATTGTATCTTTCTTTGAGTCTCTTGCAACCATAGCCTCACTTTGAACTGATTTCATACCTGACCCTTTTCTTCCAAGCTCTTCATTCAAAAAACTGCTTCAAACAGTTTCCAAAGAGATAGTTCCATTAGCATTGGAATTACTCAATGAAATAACCAAAGTTTCCCAACTTTCTGAAAGCGAACTCATCAATAAAAGAGCCTGTAACTCATCATCAAAATTGACCTTTATATTTGCCAATTGATTTATTACATCTTGAAATTCATTCAAATGCTCTACAACAGACTTCTCTTCATCTAATCTCAGTTGTACCAACTTTCGAACCAGAAAAGCCTTACTAGTAGCACTCTTTGACTCATACAAAGATACCAACTTGTCCCACAAAGTCTCCGCGGATTCACAACTAGCCACATGATGGAAAACTGAATCATCAAGATACTGGCGAATCAAAGCAACCACATTCTTATCCATCTTCTTCCATTTTCCCTTATCTAAATCAAAGGACTTCTTTACATCTCCATCAATCAGATCATGAAGATCATTGAGGTATAGAACATCCTCCATCTTAGGCTTTCAAATACCCCAATTTTTCTCATCCAAAATAGCCATCTTCGAAAACGAAATCATATCCAACATCAATAATTTTTAAAACCGAAATTACTCTAAGTTTTGCGATGATCTGTGCTCTGATACCAACTGTTATGAAAATAGTAGCGCTTTGCGGAAGCTTATATCAACGGATCTTTGTCCCCCAAATCACAAATAGATAACTTGGATTGAAAACAAGACGGAATTGAAATTAAAACGCAATAACATAGGATATTCCACTCAACCACCCACTTTATTGATTCACCAAAATTTTGTTTACAATTAATAGAACAAAGCTAAAATAAACAAAATACAATTGAATCAATAACAAAATTGAGAAAGGGAGCAAATATCTATATGGCTAAAATTGTTGGAGAAGAAGAACAAAGATGGAAAAGAGAGAATTAGCAAATAGATTTTCCACCCCTTTTACACTCTCTTCTAGTCTCTGTTTATAACATCAATTACTTAATGCCCAAGTTAACATTTGATGGCAAAAAATAAATTGATTAGCCAATTAGAGAGAGAAATACCCATAATCAAATATGTCTATTAATTATGGGAAACAAATTCTTCTCTTTCTTTCTTTTGCATATTTATTTCCCTTTATTTGTGATTTTGTATCACCAAAATTTAACATCTGTAACAAAAAATCAAAGTAAAACTTCATCCAATATGAACTATGAACATTTCAAAAAATGAGTGAATGGTTTTCTAAAAACAAGTCTGTACATGTCCGTAGACATAAACTAAACCATTTGTGAATGCAGACAGATCAAACAAGTCTGTACATGACTGATAAATTAAACCATTTGTGTAGCAAACTTAAATTCATTCATCAAAACATGTTTGTACAAAAGGGCTCAACAGATCAAACAACAAGTTTAAAATACCCCACTGTGACATCTAAATGTTTACAATAAGTTCACAAATTTAAGTAAATTTTTTGGCTAAGTTATATAAGTTTTATAAAAAATTAATAGTACTATAAAACAGGAGCAGGTGATTGTGATGCAAGCAAACATGAGCTGCAACCTTTGCCACAAAACAGTTTCTTCCATTGTATCTAAAGCTGAATGGAGAGGATAAGTAAAACTTCACTTCTATAATTATGAAAATGAGATTTCACTTAATATTTACAGTATATCATGATTAACTGAACTTAACTTAATTATGAAAGTGTATTCTATTCTGACGATTTTAGCAAAGTAATTACTGCATATTTGGTTTTAACTGAGGCACGTTTCCTCAGTTTTAACCGAGGCGTGTTGCCTTAGTTAAAAATAAGGCAACTATGCCTAACTGAGGCAACATGCCTCGGTTCTAACTGATGAAAATATTCCTCAGCCAAAACTGAGGTATGTTGCCTCATTTTAGTTTTAAAGTCGAACGCACAGAAGAAAGATTATCATCAAAGCAAATCATGTAAAGGAAAATGTTTTGTTTTAATAAACTCACCCCTCTGAGACTACAATGTCCAAGACCTGCACCAGTATTCATTCGCCTTTGGATAAACAAGTGAGTTGTAGTGACTACTTTGACGGAAACTTAACCTTATTGGATTTATTTCTATAGCATAGGTCCATTGAAATGTATTAATAGGTTATGGAAACCATGTACATGAAAGGTTAATACAGAAAAACTTACTAGTGAATTAGATGATGCAAGTAATATCGAGAACTCGCCTGTACCATAAGTGTATACATGAATTGATCGGTTGTACAGTTCACAAAAAACCTGGAGCTCTACATTGTTACTGTATACATAAAAACACCAAAGTAATAGCGTAAGATTTATTGTAAATAAACTGATAGTAGACAAGGCACGCTCAAATTATATTGCAAGCATGCCAATGTGCCTAAATTAAAATGTATGCTTTAATAAAAAGTATATATTGATAGATACCAGAAAACGACACTATGTTGACTTATGAAGATAACGGTGTCATTATTGACTGAAGCTTCACTCTTCCCCCTCTTTGGCTTTGTGTTCACAACATAACATCCTATTACTAATCATATAGAAAAGGAAAAAACAAGTGATAAGTGTACTAAGCACCGTAGAAGGTAAAAAGCTTACATTTTCCAAAGAATGTAAAATAACAGTGAACAGTATAACTGAGAATCATATATATGCAGTTAAGCATAAGCCAATAACCTTGGAACCATATGTAACAACCCAGGTTTTGCAATTATTTTATTTCGTCATTAGACGATTAAAATTGGTTGCAAATTTCAGTTTAGAGTTTGAATCCAGTTTAAATTCTTTTGAAATTCATTTAGAGATTAAGGGCTTTAAGTAAAAATCAAGACCCAAATACATTTTTCCTCCTTTTATTCTTGGTCGTGCCCTTCTTATTCCCAATTCGACCCGCCCCTTTATTTCATATTTTCGCTTGCGTTCGAAAACCTAATCAAAGAAACAAAAATGGCTGCCCATCCTCTTCTTTGTTCGATCAAATTAAGGCTTCCAATTTAGAGTCGCCGCGTTGCCTACTTGTAAGAGACGAGACTTCAATTTTTGGAAGTGGGGCAATGGATCTGGGTTCATCTTTACTTCGGAAGTCGTAGCCTTCATCGATTGTTGGCTGCTCGAAAAAAAAGGTGAGTAATTTCTTAATTACTCACATCTGATTCGATTTCTTGTACGTGTGATTTTGTAGAATCGATCTTGAATCTTTGTAATTCGACTTCGGTCGTGATTCTTGGCTTGTTTTGAGTTGGCTGTCGTGGTTCGTCCTTTGTTGTCTTTTGATGTTAAATTCTTTTGGCGATGCTAATTTCGAGTCGACTTCGACACTTACTGTTATTGACTGATTCATATTTATGGTTTTGACGATTTTCGAGGTGTTCGAATTCCTTTGCCAGTATGGCTTAACTTTCATTTTGACTCTGGGTTGATAGTTGTAGTCATCTGGGAATATGCGATACTTTGCTTTGAGCTTAGGCTCGATAAATTTGATTGTTGGGAAGCTGCTAATTTCGATTTCTTTAAATATGAGATTTCTATCACTCTAGCATTTGAACACTGGGTTAAAATTGGTAGACCTACTTGACTTACTCATTATAGTGCAGTTTCAATTTGTTTATGGCCTTAAAAATTGCGGCTTCGACTCTCGATATAGTCAAACTTATCGGTGGACTTACCTATATATGTATGCATACATACATTCGTATGTGGGTATGCATATGTTGGTGGCCATTTTTCGAGTGGTGTTGCCTTGTTGTAGTATGTCTGCACTTACATGTTTTGTTGGATTTTCTGATATTTGGAAATTATTATCTCTGAATTTGTTTGATTATAGCCTTGACCACCTTGGTTCTAAATTGATGCTAAACCTCGTTGTTGATTACACTGTTGGTATCAGCCTTGTCATTGAATTAGTTTTTTTTATGACTTCGGCACTTACCTATTTTTGGAATTGCAGTAACTTCACACTTGATTGGGACTAGGCCTTGTCTAGTTCAATTGTTCTGTATTTTTGTTTTGTGGCTCCACTCTCTGATTTCATGAATTTGGCTGGCTTAAGTCATTTACAGTTATATTTGGGTTGCTCCAGTATATATTCCTTGTTGATCTTCTTTTTTTGTTTTTGTTTTGTTGAATCTGTTGTTGCACTGCACTATTATGTAAACTTGTTGTCTGGAGTGTATGTGTAGACTTGAGTCTTGCGATCTCCAGTGTATTTGGAACTAAAATCCGGTTGCCTGCCCTGCTTCATTCGAATTCTGGCATTGTAGTCTTCACTTCTGTTTTGTTGACTTTAGAACTGTTGCTAATTTTGAGTTGTGCAGTCTCTTGTATATGCACTATTATACGTATGTTAGTGGAGTTGTGGTCATTGCAACATGTTTCTCATTGTTGTCTTGATAGCGTCTCTGCCATCTTGCTATACTCGATTCAATCGAGTCCTACTTCAGTTGTTTACCTTCTTCGAATCAGATTCCAATGTACATATCTATGCATATGTATACATGAAATTTTGCTTGCATGATGGACTCTGCACATATTGTGTTGGAGTTCTGATCTCATCCCGGTTGTCTGCATTGTCTATTGGTGTTGGCAAGCCCTTCATTTTGTAGATCCTTAGTGTAGCCTGGTGCATTTAGATTTGTTGATTGTAGTGATACAATCGAGTCTGGAACCTTTTGTAACAGTGAGTTGTACTGCACTTGATTTTCATGGCCAGTTTAGTTGATTTATGGTTGGACCAGTTTTGCATAGTTGTGGATATACATTTGTGGTCACTGCACGTTGTCCTAGGTTGATCATCGAAGTGCAATGCTCTGCCTTTGTACTTGGATGATTTGCAGTCACTCCTCATTGGATCTGAACCGGATAGTCGAGTCATCACAGCACATTCTGGTTTCAACTTATTGCTGTTAGTCGAGTGGCATCAATGTAGTTACTTTGAGCATGTTACATTTGTGCTCGAGTTGCTGACATCTATATATTCTTGGTCGAAACTATTCATTCCTGTTTTAGTTGCATTGACCAGTTGTAGTTTTGAGTACTGTAGTTTACCTTGTTAATCATGTTGCATATTGGGTTGTTCATTTCTGGTTCATGTGTGTCTGGTAGAGTTAATTGTTCTTGACAGTTGAGTTACGCCTGAGTTGAATCCAGCTTAAACGCTCGGGTTTGACCTTGCGTTTGTCTGTGATTTCCTTGAGCTTTTGTGTGTTTCATCGCGGTAGTGGCGAGGCAGTACACGCGTGCGCGTACTGCAGCCACACCGAATTTTGACTTGGATTTGCTGATTTGTGGTTTAACGCTGTTTAGTGTTATATTTGTCGTTATCCATTTCTCTTATCGAGAAGTTGGATATACGAGATTTCTGTGATTGTCGTCTATTTGATATTGATTATTATCGCTTTTGTGCATTAATAACTGATTTTGAATTAGACTGACCCGTGTATTATTTTCTTTCGAATTTAATACTCGGGTCAGACCCGAGTTATTTCAGGTTGTAGATTTTCTTCTTTGAGTTGCTGTTCAGGATTCGAAGACTTTTCACATCTTCTGAAGTTGTCGGTGTCATTCTGTAGTAGTCGTGTCATTGTATAGAACGATATGTATTCATGTATATTAGTCGATAATGTACTTGTATATATAACTTCTAGAGTCGACAGTTGTAGTTGTATCATATGTATCGTGTCAACTATATTGTAACTGACATCGGTTATATATATATGAGATTTTTGTTAATCTGTGTTCCGCATTTATATTATCTGTGTTATTGTTATATCTAATGTCCTAAACTATTATGAACTATCGTAGTTTGTCTTATACTGATAATTGGATATGTCGATGGGAGTAAATAAATAATGGATGAAAAATAAAAAGTATATACCACTCCTACCGAGATAACCAATATTAGTGTAAGGCCAATTACGGATGGTCGCTCCTACCCAGCCTTATTCTTCGTAATAATAGACAGTATTTCTTTTAATACTCTTTGTTATTATGAGCATAGAGGTGGGGCGTCACAGTTGGTATCAGAGCTTGGGGTTTATGGACATAATATAAAACATAACTTGGATGGAACATATGTTACAACTATTAGTCGATGTTTTATTTGTGATTTGAGTCAAAACTAAAGTTTTGAAATTTCGATGAAATTTTTAAATATCTTTATCTAAAAATAAAAGTGAATTTGTGTTCTGATGATTTGATTGATTTGAGTACTGTTTATCAGAGTGCGCAGCGGAAACAGTGAAACTGTCTTCGCTGAGTACAACTGATAATCTATTTGATTTAGAAATTGAAATAAATTTCATTTGTTGTTTACATAGCTGTAATTACTTTGTTTCTTTGAGAATTTCGAATCCGAATTGAGGATTTGAAGAAATTACAGTTATGTGATTTTTGTTGAAATTTCCGCTGGCTTCTCTTGTACTAATCATATATTGATTGGATTTTTGCTGTTTTGAATTATCTTCATTGAAGATACATTCGAATGATTTCTTTGCTCATTTTATAATACGTGCAAAATTTAAATTGCACGTTATTGCAATTATTTTACGTTGAACCGATGCTTGGTTATGATACGTATTTTGTTGCCATTATTTTTATAACGGGATTTTTACACCAATGCTGAATTTTTGAGGCACGGTGTTTTGTTGACAATTTTAATGAATGAAAATTCACTGATGTCACATTTTGATGTGAATTCTTTTGATGAGATATTTGATGTTTTAAAATTACTGTCGCTTTGACTTCAGTAACCGTCAAATTTTTAAAAGTGGATTTTCAAGCGGTTATTCCGCAATACTGATTTGTGACCGTTTTTACGGTATTTTGAGAAGTACAATTTCCTTATCGAAATTGTTACTGATTTGCTGTTTTAATCACGTGGTTGGAAAATCGTTTTAAAATGAAAATTGTTTTATAAAATTTTAGCAGTTTGCGTTTTCAAAAGAATGAGGAAGTGACTTAAACGATTCAGCAAAATCGAGGATTATGACCCCTTTCTTTTACTGTTTCGCTTAACTCCGGACTTGTTCAGTTGAGGATGTGAATTGTTATTTTTACAAAAATTTGTTTTCAGAAATTTTACAGTTTGCGATTTCAAAAGAATGAGAAAGCGATTTAAACGTTTCAGCAAAATCGAGGATTATGACCCCTTTCTTTTACTGATTCGCTTAATTCCGGACTTGTCCGTTTGAGAATGTAAAGTGTATTTTTACAAAATACACAATTTTGCACTTTCAAGGAAACGATGAAGTGATTTAAACGATTTAGCAAAAGTGCGGAGTATGGAACCACACTTTTACTATTTCGGTTAATTACGGACTCGTTAATTGAATATCTGTTGTTTTGATGAATTTGATGATTTCACACTTTCAAGGAAACGATGAAGAGAATCAAACGATTTAGTAAAACACGTGGTATGGGACATGTGCGTTTGCTATTTCGGTTAATTCCGGACTCGTTAATTGAAACATTTTGATGCTTTCGTGTGCTTTCGAGCCACTTTGTTGGACCTTCGGGTCATTTGTTGGACCTTCGGGTCAAATACCAGTACTAGACCTTCGGGTCATTTGTTGGACCTTCGGGTCATTTGTTGGGCGCCAAAAATTATGTTGAGTACTTGGTAGGCTTCGGCCATTTGTTGATGCACGTGCGGCGAATTAAAAACTCGCCATCTGATGAGATCGATCCAAGCTTTTATGTTGATTTTCTAGTCTTCTTAATTGATTTCTAGATATTTGTTGCTTCCAATTATCTGCAGGTAATTGGATATTTGTTGATATGAATTCTGATTATCGTTTTTGATAATCGGATATTTGTTGTTTCTATTTATCGCTTGTGATAATTAGATATTTGTTGATTTGAGTTCTGATTATCGTCTTTGATAATCGGATATTTGTTGCTTTTAATTATCGCTTTTGATAATTAATTATTTGCTGATTTGAGATTTAATTATCGCTTTAGATAATTAAATATTTGTTGCTTTGAGATTTAATTATCGCTTGAGATGATTAAATATTTGCTGATTTGAAATTTAATTATCGCTTTAGATAATTAAATATTGATTGATTTGGAATTTGATTATCGCTTGAGATAATCAAATATTTATTGAATTTGGAAATTTGATTATCGTTTTGTGATAATCGAATATTTGTTGAATTTGAAATTTGATTATCGCTTGTGATAATCGAATATTTGTTGATTTGAGAAATTTGATTATCGTTTTTGATAATCAAATATTTGTTGATTTGAAATTTGATTATCGTTTTGATAATCGAATATTTGTGATTTGAAATTTGATTATCGTTTTTGATAATCGAATATTTGTTGATTTGAAATTTGATTATCGCTTGTGATAATCGAATATTTGTTGATTTGAGAAATTTGATTATCGTTTTTGATAATCAAATATTTGTTGAATTTGAAATTTGATTATCACTTGAGATAATCAAATATTTATTGAATTTGGAAATTTGATTATCGTTTTGTGATAATCAAATATTTGTTGAATTTGAAATTTGATTATCGCTTGTGATAATCGAATATTTGTTGATTTGAGAAATTTGATTATCGTTTTTGATAATCGAATATTTGTTGATTTGAAATTTGATTATCGTTTTGATAATCGAATATTTGTGATTTGAAATTTGATTATCGTTTTTGATAATCGAATATTTGTTGATTTGAAATTTGATTATCGCTTGTGATAATCGAATATTTGTTGATTTGAGAAATTTGATTATCGTTTTTGATAATCGAATATTTGTTGATTTGAAATTTGATTATCGTTTTGATAATCGAATATTTGTGATTTGAAATTTGATTATCGTTTTTGATAATCGAATATTTGTTGATTTGAAATTTGATTATCGTTTTTGATAATCAAATATTTGTGATTTGAAATTTGATTATCGTTTTTGATAATCGAATATTTGTTGTCGTTTTGATAAGTAGATAATTGATAATTTGATAATTGTTGATTTGTTTTCTGACTATTGTTTAGATAATTGGATGTCTGCTGATTTTCTTGATACGAGATTTTCTAGTTTCTAATTGAACCTAGATTAGGCTGATTTTTATTGAATTGCTGTTTTCTTTCTATCTCTGTTGATAGTTAGAGTTTGCTGATATGAAGTTTGTGTTTTCCAGTTAATTGTGAATAGCTAGATATTGGCAGTTTTGCGAATTGTGATTGGTGCTTTCTAATTATCTTTGTTGATAATTAGATTTGTCGTTTTCTAATTATCGTATCGATAATTAGATATCGCTGTTTTGTAATTTCTATATTTCTACTTATCCTGTTGACAATTGAATATTGCCGATAAATTGGGTTTATCCAATTTTGCTGCTTTCTGACTATCTATTGATAGTTAAATTTTGTTGAACATTTGAAAATTTCTTTTATTGGAATTAAAAGATTACCGTGGCATTTGAATTCGCGACTTTTATTTTTCTAGCTTAACCAGTTTATGTTAGAAGGATAATAGTATTGAAGTTCATTATGAAAATTGCGGGGACGCAATTTGTATAAGGAGGGGAGTCTGTAACAACCCAGGTTTTGCAATTATTTTATTTCGTCATTAGACGATTAAAATTGGTTGCAAATTTCAGTTTAGAGTTTGAATCCAGTTTAAATTCTTTTGAAATTCATTTAGAGATTAAGGGCTTTAAGTAAAAATCAAGGCCCAAATACATTTTTCCTCCTTTTATTCTTGGTCGTGCCCTTCTTATTCCCAATTCGACCCGCCCCTTTATTTCATTTTTTCGCTTGCGTTCGAAAACCTAATCAAAGAAACAAAAATGGCTGCCCATCCTCTTCTTTGTTCGATCAAATTAAGGCTTCCAATTTAGAGTCGCCGCGTTGCCTACTTGTAAGAGACGAGACTTCAATTTTTGGAAGTGGGGCAATGGATCTGGGTTCATCTTTACTTCGGAAGTCGTAGCCTTCATCGATTGTTGGCTGCTCGAAAAAAAGGTGAGTAATTTCTTAATTACTCACATCTGATTCGATTTCTTGTACGTGTGATTTTGTAGAATCGATCTTGAATCTTTGTAATTCGACTTCGGTCGTGATTCTTGGCTTGTTTTGAGTTGGCTGTCGTGGTTCGTCCTTTGTTGTCTTTTGATGTTAAATTCTTTTGGCGATGCTAATTTCGAGTCGACTTCGACACTTACTGTTATTGACTGATTCATATTTATGGTTTTGACGATTTTCGAGGTGTTCGAATTCCTTTGCCAGTATGGCTTAACTTTCATTTTGACTCTGGGTTGATAGTTGTAGTCATCTGGGAATATGCGATACTTTGCTTTGAGCTTAGGCTCGATAAATTTGATTGTTGGGAAGCTGCTAATTTCGATTTCTTTAAATATGAGATTTCTATCACTCTAGCATTTGAACACTGGGTTAAAATTGGTAGACCTACTTGACTTACTCATTATAGTGCAGTTTTAATTTGTTTATGGCCTTAAAAATTGCGGCTTCGACTCTCGATATAGTCAAATTTATCGGTGGACTTACCTATATATGTATGCATACATACATTCGTATGTGGGTATGCATATGTTGGTGGCCATTTTTCGAGTGGTGTTGCCTTGTTGTAGTATGTCTGCACTTACATGTTTTGTTGGATTTTCTGATATTTGGAAATTATTATCTCTGAATTTGTTTGATTATAGCCTTGACCACCTTGGTTCTAAATTGATGCTAAACCTCGTTGTTGATTACACTGTTGGTATCAGCCTTGTCATTGAATTAGTTTTTTTTTATGACTTCGGCACTTACCTATTTTTGGAATTGCAGTAACTTCACACTTGATTGGGACTAGGCCTTGTCTAGTTCAATTGTTCTGTATTTTTGTTTTGTGGCTCCACTCTCTGATTTCATGAATTTGGCTGGCTTAAGTCATTTACAGTTATATTTGGGTTGCTCCAGTATATATTCCTTGTTGATCTTCTTTTTTTGTTTTTGTTTTGTTGAATCTGTTGTTGCACTGCACTATTATGTAAACTTGTTGTCTGGAGTGTATGTGTAGACTTGAGTCTTGCGATCTCCAGTGTATTTGGAACTAAAATCCGGTTGCCTGCCCTGCTTCATTCGAATTCTGGCATTGTAGTCTTCACTTCTGTTTTGTTGACTTAGAACTGTTGCTAATTTTGAGTTGTGCAGTCTCTTGTATATGCACTATTATACGTATGTTAGTGGAGTTGTGGTCATTGCAACATGTTTCTCATTGTTGTCTTGATAGCGTCTCTGCCATCTTGCTATACTCGATTCAATCGAGTCCTACTTCAGTTGTTTACCTTCTTCGAATCAGATTCCAATGTACATATCTATGCATATGTATACATGAAATTTTGCTTGCATGATGGACTCTGCACATATTGTGTTGGAGTTCTGATCTCATCCCGGTTGTCTGCATTGTCTATTGGTGTTGGCAAGCCCTTCATTTTGTAGATCCTTAGTGTAGCCTGGTGCATTTAGATTTGTTGATTGTAGTGATACAATCGAGCCTGGAACCTTTTGTAACAGTGAGTTGTACTGCACTTGATTTTCATGGCCAGTTTAGTTGATTTATGGTTGGACCAGTTTTGCATAGTTGTGGATATACATTTGTGGTCACTACACGTTGTCCTAGGTTGATCATCGAAGTGCATTGCTCTGCCTTTGTACTTGGATGATTTGCAGTCACTCCTCATTGGATCTGAACCGGATAGTCGAGTCATCACAGCACATTCTGGTTTCAACTTATTGCTGTTAGTCGAGTGGCATCAATGTAGTTACTTTGAGCATGTTACATTTGTGCTCGAGTTGCTGACATCTATATATTCTTGGTCGAAACTATTCATTCCTGTTTTAGTTGCATTGACCAGTTGTAGTTTTGAGTACTGTAGTTTACCTTGTTAATCATGTTGCATATTGGGTTGTTCATTTCTGGTTCATGTGTGTCTGGTAGAGTTAATTGTTCTTGACAGTTGAGTTACGCCTGAGTTGAATCCAGCTTAAACGCTCGGGTTTGACCTTGCGTTTGTCTGTGATTTCCTTGAGCTTTTGTGTGTTTCATCGCGGTAGTGGCGAGGCAGTACACGCGTGCGCGTACTGCAGCCACACCGAATTTTGACTTGGATTTGCTGATTTGTGGTTTAACGCTGTTTAGTGTTATATTTGTCGTTATCCATTTCTCTTATCGAGAAGTTGGATATACGAGATTTCTGTGATTGTCGTCTATTTGATATTGATTATTATTGCTTCTGTGCATTAATAACTGATTTTGAATTAGACTGACCCGTGTATTATTTTCTTTCGAATTTAATACTCGGGTCAGACCCGAGTTATTTCAGGTTGTAGATTTTCTTCTTTGAGTTGCTGTTCAGGATTCGAAGACTTTTCACATCTTCTGAAGTTGTCGGTGTCATTCTGTAGTAGTCGTGTCATTGTATAGAACGATATGTATTCATGTATATTAGTCGATAATGTACTTGTATATATAACTTCTAGAGTCGACAGTTGTAGTTGTATCATATGTATCGTGTCAACTATATTGTAACTGACATCGGTTATATATATATGAGATTTTTGTTAATCTGTGTTCCGCATTTATATTATCTGTGTTATTGTTATATCTAATGTCCTAAACTATTATGAACTATCGTAGTTTGTCTTATACTGATAATTGGATATGTCGATGGGAGTAAATAAATAATGGATGAAAAATAAAAAGTATATACCACTCCTACCGAGATAACCAATATTAGTGTAAGGCCAATTACGGATGGTCGCTCCTACCCAGCCTTATTCTTCGTAATAATAGACAGTATTTCTTTTAATACTCTTTGTTATTATGAGCATAGAGGTGGGGCGTCACACCATATATCCACATTATATTCCTTGATTGGTCCTAAATGCTCAGGTGGCTTATCATTGCCTCTGAATCGTTTCCAAAGCTACATAATTCATTGGAAAAAAAATTATCTTAACTGTACTGTAGACAGTTTTTGGTGAAATCATCGTAATGGGTGAGGGTTTTGTCTATTAGACAAACAACTATCTTTTTCACACTATATATCTGGTAGCTTGTATTTCATCAGTATCATTGTCACATCATAATATAAAACATAAACATCAACTTTATAATGCCACTATCGCTGTGTATCATCATTTTCGTCTTACTGACTAACTTGTTATAAACTTCTCAGTTCATGAGAGACTTCTCCGAACTAGCGAACACTTTGTTTGGCCAATCGATTGCACTTTTCATGGTCGATTTATCATCGATTTGGAGTTTCTTGATCTCAAGGTATCAACGTTAAATGTAGGAATTAATACATATGTTTATTTATGTTTGACATGTTGTTTCTTTCTTCATAATTTCATCATGAGGGATCTTAGTCTGCATTTTTAAGCTATCTTAACTGCATTTTGGACATAATCATACTGATTTTCACCATGTAATGTCTTTCAACTTATTAGCTAGATAAGCTATGTTTAGGTGTATTTTAATATGACAATTCATCTAACCTAGTAAACAATACATCTTAACTTGGTTCCCCTCTGTCTGAACTTTTTTTTTACTCATTTCTGAATTTGTTTAGTAAAATGCTCATTCTTCATCATTTTCTGTGTAAAATCC
This sequence comes from Allium fistulosum, assembly GCA_030737815.1. Classification (NCBI taxonomy): domain Eukaryota; kingdom Viridiplantae; phylum Streptophyta; class Magnoliopsida; order Asparagales; family Amaryllidaceae; genus Allium; species Allium fistulosum. Next base: position 1,558,498,720 of record CM060902.1, on the reverse strand, counting down.
ATTTTAAGCACCGAGTAATTTTTAAAGTGCAAAAGATTACATCATACATATTTTGATTGTTTAATAATTCAAAACTTGTACCGCATTGAAATCGCAATTCAAACAGTGTTTTCATAGAAGAAATAACAGTAATGATATCTCTGTATTCTCGCCTATTTATCAAAGAGTCAAAACTTTTTTATATCATTAAATTATGCAATATTAATAATATGTACCCGTGGTATGTGTTCACAGTTATATCAGTGGCACAATTTTTCTTTCTATTACCTATTAAAATAATAGGCTAAATTGTTAAAAACCTTTTCATTTGTACCATTGACACATAACGGTCTAGATCCACTTCTGTTGTTTTTCTACTTTTTTTAGGTGATTATATGCCCCTAACAGTATCATTTTAAAAGATGTTTAGAAATGATAATCGAAGTTGAAAGATTATTACCGTGTGATTAGTTTTGTACTAGTCACCAATGAGAAGAGTGAAGTCACCAGCAGGTTCATCAAAAGGCACTGGAATTCTGGGTCTGCTCAGGATTTTAATGCAACCAAAATCACCTACTGCCTTGTGCATGTAAAGTGAAGGAAAGTAGAAGAAACTTCCAATTTGATCCTTCACTTGAAGTTTATAAGTGTAGTTTCTCCCTGGTGGGATAGGGCATGTTGTTCCTTGTACTCCATCTACGTATGAATTCTTTCTGTTTTTTACTCCATTCCTGTTTCATATGCAAAAGATGTATAACCAATAAAAATAAAATCAAATGAATGCATGAGATGTATTGCCAACAACCTACTAATCTAGTTTTAAAATTCTAAACTGTTAATATATAAATTTCGACAACGAATTTCATTGGCAATTTTTTTACCAATGTTAACAGAAAAATAAATGAGATGGAGATGTCTTAAACACATTAGATATGAGCTTTTTTATTAATCTTTAATACTATCCTACAATGGAAAACCAAAGCAATAGTACATCTAGTATAGTAAACCCGGTTGAAGTCAAATGGTTCGAACTACCGGTTCATTATAGCAATCTTTAATGTTGGCTAGATTTCCATGAACACTGTAAATCACTAAGAAGTAAGAACAACCTCAATAGTTGGGTATGTTTACCTGGAAATATTAATATTCACTATTACGGGTATTAATACATGATTTACCCAAATTACAGAAACTCGATATGCCACTACGGAAACTTACTTAAGCTTTTAATCCTGGACAAAAAAAAATTAAACGAAGGTAGTGTCTGGTTTGAAAATTGAGTTTTGAGTTTTGCTTTTTCAACGATTTAAAATACACGGAAAAGCGGAAGTGGGTGGAAAATAATCGATTTGGAAAATGGTAACATATAAAATTGAAAACGATTGTTTCATGTTTTGCGCATTGCGGACAATATAAAACTCAATCTTCTTCCATCTTTTCTTCCCATTGTTGAATTGAATAGAATGTTCCAACCCCTTCACTTCTCCAGACACAAATATTGGAAACGCAAAATATAAAACGTGTTAATCAAACACTATCTAAGAATTTTGAAACTTGGCTAAGTCACTTGCTACTGGAAAGCCAACACTTGCTACCCAGTAGCAAGAAAATGGAGAATAATTCTCATTTGTTACTTTATAGGGATTAGAAAGTGAGTATTAATACACACTGCCCAACATAGGATGCTCTAAATATATTTGATAATGGAAATACTATATGTATCTTTACATGAGATTGGTATCCATTATAGCAGATGTGCATGTGTAAGTGGGCATGTTCCCAGAGAATTAAATCTCGCAGCAAAGTTGACAAAAATATGCGGCTAATAAATTAATATATGCACAATAAATTAATGAGATAGGCCTGATTTCTTTAGCCTTTATACCATGCATTAGACTAGAAGTGACCAAAGAACCTAAATTATTAAGAGATCTTAAAGGAGATGTCACTTTGTAAAAGGAGAACCCATTTATTATGTATCCCATCTTTAATAAAACCCATAACTAACCATGTCACTTGTGACAACTTACACTGTAGCCCACAACAAATTTCTAGAAACACTTTTATCATTTGTATTGAAAATGCTTCAAGGCGAAGATAACATTTGACACAGAACACTAATTTAGTTCTGCTAGTTATAGGAATTATAACTGGTTTATATATCATTTGAATTCAAGATCCATGACAACAACAAAGATTTAGAAGCCAAGAAATGAGATAAGATATTTACCATGAGAGTAGAAATGGGTCCGTCAAGTTATTATGGACATTGATTATAAGATTGTCATTAGTGACAAAGTAGATGTCAGGACCAAGAAATTGTCCATTGATCAATATCCCCTATAAAATTAAAACGTAACCAACATGAATATACCATTATGGATGACATTAAACATTGCATTCATAGACTGTGTATATAATGTGTGAAAAGCTTACTTGCTGCTTAACACCAAGAGGGGAGATTTCACCAAATGTAACAACCCAATCGAAAAATCTGTAGGGATCCTCTACTTTAATTGAAGATATTGAACAAAATAGAGCAAGTTCACGGCAAGGTTGAAAGTGGTCAAAGTTCACGGCAAGGTTGAGGAATCGGAGCAGCGGCGAGGTTGAGGAAGTTGACGAACGATGAACGGCGAGGTTGAGGAATAGCGATTGACGATTAAGTTAGGGATTTGGGAGTGAAGTGTGAAATGGGATAATCGGGGTAGGGATTGAAATATGACCAGGAGAGTAAAATTATACGCGCCAACTATTTATATTAATCCATTGTGTGTTAGTGAGCTATAATTTTTATATCAACAACTATTAAATAGCTAATGATTGCAAATCATGCTCTAATGCAATCCTTCTATGCTATCAATAAACCATTTTCTTGTAGTGTTGCTTTGGAACCTCTGTTCACCTTACATAGTTGTAACTATGATAGAAAACATTCATCCCATAACAGAAATCCTCATCAAATGCTCGCCATCAAAATTCGAGTAATAGATCCTTGTTTGGAAACGGTGCAAACATCTCAAAGTCATGTACTTGAATCGTAGATCGGAACTATATGAAAAGAAGCGATGATCTACGTTCAACCTACGCACTTACTTAATTGGTTCTTCCTAATACCAATTCTATTTTCACCAAATTATTTATGAAAACATTTCATAAACTAAATATAGGTTTGCCTGTATAATACTCCACTACATCCTGAGAATACATACCCCTATTTGATCCCACTATTCCATTTTGAATTTATTTTCCTAACAAAAAACAAGATCCAAATACCCAAGTTTTGTTCGAAAACTTTTTGAAATGAAACTATAATTTCAATCCTTTAAAAATTTATATATAGCTCGAGTAACTCCAAAATGATAGTAAGGAATTGGGTATTACCAAAGAGTATCATACATTCCTTACCAATGAGGGTAATACTCAAGAGAAATGTTTACCATCCGAACACATCTCTTTCCCAATTTTTAGTTATTTTCGAGCCACTCGAATTAGTTAACTTAAAAATATTACTTTTATTTCAAATTCTCATTTCTGAAACAACACTTTACATTTTCAAATAAAACTATCATTAGTTCCCAAAACCTTGAAAATCATTTTTCAAAAGCATCAGGATTTAGGTTCTCAAGTTTCAACCTAAATTCTTTTTAATTAAAAGACACGTCTTATTTAATCCATTTCCAAATATTTATTTCCAATATTATATTTTTGGATAAACATCTTTTAATCAAATTTTACCTCAACATTAACATCGAACTCTTTATAATCAAATTCTAAAACTTAATTCACAAGGTGTTCGTTTCAATGTTTCTCTGTTCTTATTTACCCAACCCATATCTTAAAAGAGGAAGCTGCCTATATACACTAACAATAATAAATGCTGAAATTGGACGAGCGTGACTAAATGACCCTAATTGATAAGAATAAAGCATTATTATCTCCTACAACAACACCTCAAAATATTATACTATACTATACTATTTTTGAAAATCAATCTTTATATGTAAAATATATCCTGGGTAAAATTATTTCATTTGCCCAATTTCCAAGACAATACTATGTCGGTTGCTCTGGTTCAAGTGTTTAGGAATCCCTATCGATAACGTTGGCCAGACACATCGACTAGAATTCACATACCACTCAACCGATCAAACAACACAATATAAAACATTTTATATCACTAACAAATACCCTCTTATATATAATACACTCATACTCATTTTAGGTTCTCACTTACCCGATCTCAAATGAGTTGCCCCACCAAAGTCAAGGTTCTCACTTAACCTTCAGCTCTGATACCACTCTAACGACCCACTTCTGTACATTTTAAACTGACAATTAACCACACATGTCATCTATAGGAAAAACATAACTGGTCTTGTTAAGACCGAGTGCATCGATCCCGGCATGCCAAAACTGATAGATATTGCTAGAAAAGGGAGCCGACTATACCCTATGGGTTTGACTACACCCTTTGGGTTTGCCAACCCTGCTGGCCATGTCTCCTATCTCTGGTTTTAGTCATTTTCGCTGATGAAGCGATGTTTGGCATTCCAGCTTATGCACCGCACCAAAAAAGATCACGGAATCCTACATGGATTCCCATACCCGATAGGTCTTGTAATCACGTAAGGGTTCCCACATCTCAATATAGATCTTGGAATCACCGATGGATTCCTGTACCCCAACGGGTCTTGGAACTACATATGGATCCCAACATCTCAATATATCACGAAACTCCTCCATAGAACCGTATATGGTTTTGAAGTGGTTACAGTTTCAAGTCATCTCTTACAGGTACACTCTTCTGCTTCTAGGGTGCTCCACAAACCAATCGTCGATTTTCCGGAATGCTCAATACCGGTTCTTTAGGAAATAATCAAAGAATACATAAGAGCGGGGATCACCCCTAAAACGTTTAAGTGGACGGATCTCCTTATCATTTATCCTAGAAGAACAAACGAGTTTATACGTGTAGTATAGCATCACCAGTGGTAACTATACCATATAATTCCCGTGTTTCTCCTAAATATTTCCAAAGTTAAAATCCTTTGGTGTCAAGTAGGGAATTGTTTCCCTACAATCAAAATTAAGAAGGATTACATATTTGGGCCAAGATTTGATAGTTGGTTATTTAACTATCAAATAAGCAAACATCCAAAACAAAGATTACCTTTCCCAATGAAATCACTAAAGCCTCATAAACTAATTTGAAATTGTTTCATATACTTATCTCAACGGGATAAGTATATTCACAAAACACTCTTTTCAAAAATACTTGGAAATCTTTTAAAAATAGATATGGAAAGTACCATTTGGTATCGACCATGGATCGCAACTCAATGGTTACGTCTCTATCCTAGAGAAATCCAAACTTAACTGCAGGCAATCTCTGCCTCTCGAATTACGCCATGAAATCAATCATAGATTGGTGTTTGCATAATGGTTACGTCGCTATCCCAGCGAAAAAACATAGTAAACTGTCGGCAATCTCTGCCACTCGAATTACGCTATACAAATCAAACATTCTTTCCACATCTCTTTATTTCATAAATAATTTCAATTTATTTATAAAACTTCTTTATAAATTCACAAGTTAAATTTTTAGAAAAGTACTCTTTTCTAAATCTCAAACCATTTGTAAAACTTTCATTTTTAAATTGTTTATAAATTTCCTTTATAAAATATCATTTGTGAAATATCTTTTGTAAAACACCTTAAGTAAACCCTTAGTAAAAAACCTCTTTTATAAACAAGTTATTACTTACAAATAACTTTATAAATAATAGTATAACTTGGAAATCATTTAAATCTTTAAACTCCAAATTGATTAAAGAATTGGAGTTAATTCAAAAACATACTTTATAAATTCCAAAAAGAGGCTTTGCAATCCCAATGGTACTAATTTAAGTTACTATTCAATTTCAATTCTAGTTCACTTAACAGTTATTTACATAGATCAACATGTATGTAAATACAACTCATATCCAAATCAGGAAATAACATGTCAATACAAGCTAACTAGCATATACATCTCCAAATAACATAATAGCAGGATGGTGATTTGTCCTGCTAAACAGATGTCCAAACAATTAATCAACTAATAGCAGAATGGAGATTTATTCTGTTAACACATGTCCAAACAACCAAACAACAAACAATCAATTATCTTATAGCAAAACGAGGATTTATTCTGCTAACACATATCCAAACATACAAACAAACAAACAAACAATCAACTTATAGCAGAACGGGGATTTATTCTGCTAATACATGTCCAAACAACCAAACAATCTACATTATAACTCATTCATAGTTATATGGTTTCTTAATGGTATCAACACTTGTATTCAAAACCATCTTTGAAAAAAAGAAGTACCTTTAAACAAATTTACTTTTGGAAACCAAAGAATTTAAAACCTTTAAACCTTTTTAAAATAATTAATTATAAGTTAACTCCATATTTAAATCATAATTAAATTTAATTGAATCTAAACTTATTTTTATCAAATAGTTAAACAATAATTAACTATTAATTAAATTGAAATTAATCATTTATTAATTATTTAATTAATAATTAAACCTTCATTAATAATTAAATACTAATTAATCTCAATTAATTAATTAAATATTCTTTAATTAAACTTGAGCAATAAGTTAAATCCTTTTAATCATAATTAATTAAAGATGTAAAATTAAACTTTTAGTTAAGTATTAATTAAATAAATAATTAACCTTTAAAAAATAATTAATTAAATAATCCAAACTTTAATTAAATATTTCATTAAAATAATTAACTTGATTAAAATAAAAATTAATTAAATAATTACTTCTTAACTTAATTAATCATTAATTAAAACTTTTTTAATTAATTAAAATTAATTAACTTAGTTAATTAATTCTTAAACTTTAATTACTTAACTTAATTACATAATTAACTAACCATTATATTTAATTAATGATTAATTAATTATTAAACTAATTACCTTGTAAAAAAATTAATTAAGTTACATTCTTACTAATTAAATTTAAAATGGTTTTCAAGAACATTTTAAAAGAAAGCTTCAAAAACATGGAAATCGTAGTTTCCGCACTGCACTCATAGCGACTATCGCTATGAATGCAATAACTTAGAATTTCTTTTCTAAGTTACCATTCAACAACATATCCAAGCATATACAAATACAAACCACATCTTTAACACATCAAAGTTCATGACTTTATATCCAAACATATCACATAAATCGTCGATTTCAAAGTCTAATGCTAAACTACAAGTTAGCACACATATTAACATCCAAACATATCATAAACCAAACACAACATTATATATATAACCACATATATATAAAGTAAATGCTTCCCAAAGTTAAATAAATTTACTCACCAAAAGCTTTGAAAACTGGAAATACTTTACAATCCGGAAAGCTTCGAAAACTTTAAAATCCACTCAAAAATTGGTCATTTTCTTCTCAATTTAAGGACCCTTTATCCTCAGAATTTGAAAAGTTTTCAAATAAAACGTTTTAGATAATTCTTTCCTCTATTATTTAAAAGAAGAATTACTCAATTTGGATAAATTTTGACGGATTTATGGTAAAAATAGTAAGGGTTATTTTTAGATTTCAAAATCTAGGTTCAAAACCACTCTTTAAAAATATGGATTTTTGAAGTAGCTAGGCTCGAAATCAGAAAAAGTGATACACTACAAAGTTGTAGATACTAAAATTCTACATGGTTTGAAAAAAATGAAAATTTTGTTTTGGAGTTAAATGTAAGACGTTATGGCCAAAAATATTTAGGGTAAAAATGGAGAAATTCTGAAATTTAAAAGGAGGAGTTTAAAATGGAATTTGAAATATTTAAAACATTTAAACTCTAGATTTAAAAACCTTAAAACCTTAAAATCAGAAAAAGAAGCCATGGAAGTTGCTTTCAAGCTTATAAAAGTTTTTGTCAAAGGAAAGAATGGAAAAATGAGAAAAAAAATAGCTATTTATATTATGTGCATAAGTCAGATTACCAAAACGACCTTCATACTCTGCCATCCTCTCCTTGAACGCCACCTCACCATCTTGTCCCATCCATGATCCCTTTAAAATATTCGAAATTTATCATGGAGAAATAAAAAAACATTGATTTGACACCTTGTTGTACTCTTGTCCTCTTTTGATGTGACATATATTTCAATTTTTAATATTAGTTGCCAAAGTGTCATATCATGGTTATCTTAGATTAATTAACTTAATTAACCTAACTAATCATAAATATATTATCCTAAACTATATTATATACTTAATATATGTGTTCATGTATATACAAAAGCGTAAACAACATTTCAAACAACTTTTATACGATGAAACGTCGAAAATTTGAAAAACAGTTTCCGGTCACATTTTATGTTTTTCATCGAACGATATATTTTTGTAAACACATTTTAAAAAAAATTTCACCATCATTGTTTATTATTAAAAAGATTTTTATTTTCATTATAAAACCTATATATTGAATATTTAAAATTAATCAAATATTCGCAAATCAAAGAAGTGAAATTTCTAGTCGTCGCATTTTATATACTTATCTCAAATGGTATAAGTATATTCACAAATCATTAACAATTTCTTTCTTTAAACCTTTTCTTTTTCTATTTTTTTCCAAAAGATTCCATTCTTATAATTTCCTTTAAAATATCCATTTTAAGGATCTAAGTGCTTTCACAAATCTATTCAAAAGGTTTAAGACTAATGTTACTTAAATATTGTCACTACAAATCCAGAACCATTTCACTTATGCTTATCTTTAAAACAATCTGTTAAAGATCTATTTACATTCATGAATATATTCAAAAAGGTTTAAAGACAAATGTAATTAATACATTATCACAACAAACCCAAAACCATTCCGTACTTACATTATCTTTAAAAAGATTCTTTTTAAAGATCCAAGATAATATCTAGTTAAGTTAGATAGTCAACTAATCAATTATTTGGTCAAAATAATTACTTATGCAAATCAATGTTTGCATATGTAACTCGTTTCAACGTCTCAACTTAACTATTCCTCGTTCAAGAGTGAAGCTAGGTAAGTTAGAGCACTGGTTGCATCAAAGCCATGCCTAGACACTACATTCTTGAATCTCAAAAATAGACATGCATACTCGTTGGCTTTTAGTGTTAAGTATAGTATTAACGATTTCCATAAACAAGTAACAAACAACACAATTAAGCTACTTTCAACATTTCCAAATTAACTATTCCTTATCCAAGAAGGAAGCCCGGTAGGTTAGAGCTCTATTGCTTCGTCCCTACTGGACATCAATCTTAACTCTTAGAAATAGGGAAGTCTACCTCGTCGATTTTTAGTGTTAAGCCTGGTCTATTACCTTTTCAAAACTTATATAAACTTTTAAAATACTTGTAAATAGATTTTAAATATCTATGTAAAATATTACTTGAAAATAACTAATTTATGATTTGATGGAAAATCAACAAAACATATTTTACATTTTGCAACACTTTACTTCCAATATTCGTAAATAATCATTAAAACTATATTTAAACTTCTAATCTTTTTTCACACTCAAGTAAATTTTATTAGAACTTCCATAAAAATATTTTATATAGAAAATAATTTAGAAACCATTTAAATCATGAAAAAAAAGTTAAACGTCATATTTTAAACACTTAAAAGCATAAGCGACTAACTACAGTATTTATAAATGCTGTTATAACCATCTTTACAACTAGTTTTGACACTCAAATAGATGGTTTAAGAGTTGAAGTTTTTATAGTAAGTACTACCCTTAGGGTACTTAAAAACCATGAAAAGAAACCCTTAAGAATATATTTCTTCATTTATTTATTAAAATTCCCGAAAACAAGGGATTCATAAGTGCACTTAGAATGACTATTCTCGCTTTAAACGCTTTCAAACTTACTTTAATTTAACAAACAAATTAAAATACCATTTAAACATCAATTCAAGCCATGATGCATGTTTTAGAGGGCAATATAAGTGATGTTATACAATATAAAGTTGTCATTTGTTTTCAATAGCAAGACGAGTCTAAAGTTTATAACTTTACTTAGTTAATGTCACTTTACTTTATATTTTGCACACAATATATACTTATATATGATAGTGATATAACTCACTTAGATTTATGCCAACCCAAGTACAAAGCCATAAGAACAAAGAACCACCATCTTCCATCACCAAACTCCTAAAGGTCCAACCTTAAGCAATGCCAAACTAAAGTCACACCTTCTCTCCTCCTCGATACACACGGCCCCCTCATGGATCCTCCTCTTTCTCTTACCTTCTCCCACTTCTTACTTGCTAATCATGCCTCCCATGATGTTTTATGCCTAAATCCAAAGATTTAAAAGAGATTGGAGATGATTTGGTTAAGATTTGAGAAAGTTAGAGAGTAATTTGTGGATTAGTGCTTAAGCCCTTCCACCATTTTTAACTCTCATACTTCATCTCGAGCTCAAGTGAATTAGTGAGTTATGAAGTGAACCCTCTCTTCTATTTACAGGCTAGGAAATGAGATGTTGAATGACCAGAAACCCCTCACAAAGGACCTAACATTAATTACCAACATCATTTCTCCCTAATCATTTAAATAACTTTTAAGACTTTCTATTTATGCACATTTCATAACATTATAAGAAAATATGTTATTGGTTGCAATATATAGTAGCATTTAAGTGCAACCATTTGTTTAAATAAAAAATAAAAAACCAACGCTGCTAAAGTGTAATCCTACCAACATTTTCAATTGGCGATAAACTTTCACCTTCACCGCTTTCCTTTTTATTTTTTCATTAAGTCATCTTCAGTGAAAATCACCCAAATCTCTAAATTGAACTTCTCTTAACAGGAAACAAAAAAATCTCTTAAATATGATTCATAAAAAATACATACCTCCGTCGTCTTTAGCTTTGGGCCTCATCCCATTAGAGTATTCAACCAATCTACCACATTCACAACGTTGCTTCACTTCTCAGCCTCCTATGCCATGCTTCGGTGAGTTTTTTTAAGATTCATTAGTTTTTCAACTTTGTTCAAATTCGAATGATATTAAAATTCAAAATTCGAATTGACAAGGAAGAGGTAAACTTTATTTCTTTATTATTTTTTAAAGAAATAATTGTTTTGCAACTATAATTATATGAATGCTGGGGTTTAATCTTTAATTGTTAATTTGGATTGTCAGGATTTAGGAGAATTTATGAAGGATTTTATGAGTGCTGTGGAAGTGGTAAATTCAAAGGTGAGATCATTTATTTACTGATTTGAATATTAGATATTTAAAGTAAGTTAAAAGTTTTCAATGTTAATGTTAGTAAATTTATTTTTATCAGCCCGTGAAGAGCTTTGAGGAAATACAGCAGATGTTTGATGATTTGGTGAGTGGAATGGGGATGGATTCCAAATTTGGTAAGTTATTATTTGCATAATAAAAATATGAGGAAATATCTATAACCATTTTGATCATTCAAGATTTCCATGCACTTAATGCAAAAATAGAGGTTCAAACCATGAACTGGAGCTGGAAAAGGATTGATCCTGCCGAAATATTTTTAACCTAACAGCATGAATTTACAACATTTTTTCATTTACACATACAACATATATTTTAGCATGCTAACAAATAAAGTCATGTAGAGTTTCTACATTAAATTTATTAGTCAGGAATACTGATCTGACTACAGAAGATAATCTTTTGTTAATTTCTTTGTTATATTATCCTTGATATACTTTGAAATCTAAGTTAAAAAGATTCAGAGATCATGTATATGTAAACTAATTACTAGGTCCAAATTCCTCCATCGAGTTGATGGTAAATAATGAAATTTTAAAAAGTTATGATACATCTCTCAGATTTATTATCTTAACTAGCTGATAATAAGTTCTTCTATAAAGCTATGTTAGTATTTAAATTTGCCAAATTTCTTCCCATGAAATTGTTTCTTACAAAATTTAAGGAGTAGCAGTATATACTATGAAAGACCAAGATTTATGTGATGTAGAATAATAATAATAGAAAGGTTTCATTCTTTTTTTACATGACGAAACAGGTATATCCAATATTTTTAGTGGTCGGTACTGCTATATGTGGAATGCAACTGATCAGATTACTACTAATCCTGAAGTCAGGTATATATTACCTAACAATCAAAGCTATATATATAATTTCTAATATTTAGTTTTGCCTTTGTGTATATGATGATTAAAAGAAGTGAATAAAAAAGCAACCGTTGAGCGTGCTTGTTTGTTCATGTCATGCTAAAACAAGTATAATGGATGGTAGTCTAATTCTATTAGAACAACCACCATTTTTTACAATGAAGATAGACTTGTGGTCTCAATAAATTGATTAAATTTACACCTAGGTTAAGTCATATAATAGCACCAGTGTCTCAATGGTTAAGAGTTTCGATTTTGATACGAGAGGTCACAGGTTCAAAATTTGTATAGTCTGATTTGAACCATTGAAAAAATATTGATATGCAGTGTGATGTACACCCCAAAAGACCTATAGTACTAACATGTGTCAGTGTAGGAAAAAAGAAGAAGAACATTTTACTGTCTTAGGCTAGCTAGCTAACTAATTCCTAGTTGATATGTCAAATAATAAATCTAATTGGGATATATGATGACACGACCCACACCAATTAGGCGCAAAGCTTAAAATTTTAATTTTGCAGCATTATTAACTTTATATGGAAAATCAAAACAAACAATGTTCAATCGTCTTTTTTCCTTCTTGTTCATTTCCTTTTTTTAATATAAATTTTTAATTAAATACTCATTAGTGTACTATAGCACATAACCTTTTTCTGTTGTTATTGTTTGGGCTTTGCTGTTATTTAAACTGGGAATCGTTAGACAGGGTGAATAAAGAATATAGAGCTGTAGGAATTCTTGACAACCATTCCGAAGGAGAAAGATATGTTCAGCATAGCCTTCACAAATTTGTCTGAAACAGGTCTCCTGAAGTCATGCCTTCTCTTGATGGATTCTTTTCGAACCCATAATGAATAATAATTCATCCTCTCTTCTTTCGCTATTTCTTTTGCTTGAAGAATAATTTTCAATTTTATAGTCTTTTTGTTGCAATACTAGAATCTCAGCAAGATTCTTGAACTATATTTGTTGATAATTTTGTCTACATTCAATTCGTGGAACGTATTCATAGGCTATACTTGTAAATGTTTAATTTACATTATTCATGGCAATACAAAAATCAGGCTCTTTTCTAAAATCTACAATTTATCATTTATATCTTACTATAGTCTCATATATACATATATAATTGTCTTCAAGAAATGTAATTTCAAGAAAGTTTCACTATAGTATTTAGTATAATTGTAGATTTCAAAATAAGATACTTATGTACAATTATAGAGTAATGTTTATAGCTTACTCTCCCAATATCTCACTTTGGAAGCACAAACTTACTTGTAATACTACTTGGTTGAAATAGTTAAAAGTAAGATCGTGTATATGAATTTTTTTCCATAAATGCATGTAGATTCATTGAAGTACACATCAGCCATATTCATTCTCCTTGCTGTGGTTTTTCTATTGCTAAATTCTACGATGGCTTTATATGCATTCTTCAATGGCACAACAAAGGCACCAAGTTTCTAACAAATTTCACTGAATAGTCATTGGATCAACTACTGCTATGTCCATATCTTTGATCTTTCCTGGTGTTATAGTTTTAAGGTATTGAAACATGCCATATGTAACATCCTGCCATTTTGGACCATTCAAATCGACAATAAAACCACACATGTCAGACTTGAATAATTCAAAACAACAGATTGTTAATAAAATTTGGGGCAAATAAAATAATCATAGAATCAAAGACACAGAATATCAGAATAACTCGCAGCGGAATAAAATAACTATAGTAGTTCATGAAGCTACTAGATACAAAGTCTCAAAACTAATACATAATACCAAAGTCTGAAACAAATACATTTGGAAATTCAAGGTACACAAGTTCTCTACTACAAAAGCAAAAGCTGAGTGGAAATAACTGGAATAGAAATATCAGGTAGACAGCTAAATCTCCAGCGGATCTCTAGCTCCAAAAGGATGAAACCAAAGCTGTGAAACTCGAGCTGACCCGAGCGTAAAGAAAAACACAAAACACTCGAGTCAGGACATACATACTTATAAAATGTAAATCAACTCAAGTGAACTATAAAAGAGATGCATCAGTAACTTAAAGGATGCTTGGGATTGCCCATCCTTTAAGGATCCGTTAAACTATCTACTATGTAGTAACATACGATATTATAATAATGTCTAAAGTAAAGTAAACTATTAAAATAGCGTTAAGGCGTTACATTTTCCCCCTTAACACATTTTTATAATGCCAATAGTCTATACAGTACCGTAACTCCCCGTAAACTAGAGCCGCCAGAGGATACCACATAGGTATGACATAAAACAAACTCGTAGAAGGCATGCTAGGGTAGGTGACACAACAGAACTAGGCAATGCCAGGGTAGATATACCAATTACACTTCCGGACTGTTGGTAATGCATAGCCGCAACTACCGCCCAACTCGATCCACACTCCCGAATCAAAGGTGCGCACCAAATCAATCACAATGTAATAGAATGGCTAACGATGAAGTATGTCCGATCGGAGGAGCTACCTCACGTGGCCCGTCAATTGCTCCTGTTTTAGCCACCTTATGCTAACTCACGGGAGTTAGGTCCACGTATGTATACCTTTAGGATCATCGCCACCATCCTACTTCATTCTGGAATCTCCACCGCGTACACAGTTGTTAAAGTGGTTTTCGGTATCGACAGAGAGTATGCCCATATCCGATCCCGGTCTCTTTAACAACCAAACGTTATTATAACCCGTGGTTATTTCAATTTCAAATGGTTTATATTTCATATCAAACATATTTATTTCCAAACCTCATAAATCCAATATCATTATTCTTTAAAATATTATTCATTTTTCCAAAGTTGTAACACTTCCAAATTCATTTAATTATAACCCCTTGAAATATAAAAAATTTAGAGATCATAGCACTTTAAAAATGTATCCTTTAGAACCATACATTCAGGACCATAACCCTTTAGAAAATTTTGTAGCATTCTGGAAACGTCACTTTTAAGAAAACGCAGCAGTACAGAAATGCTATTGTAAGAATTCGCAGCAGTGCAGAAATGCTACTATAAGAATTCGCAATGGTGTAGAATTGTTACTATAAGAATCCGCAGCAGTGCAGAATTCTTACAGTAAGGAAATCGTAGCAGTTTTGAATTGTCACCGTAAGAAATCGCAGCAGTTTTGAATTGTTACCGTAATACTTCCTACTACAATAGTTTATATAATCAAATAGTACATATTTGCAGTTTTTATCAGAGTCGTTTTATCATTCCTATTATATTACTCTAATTTTAGCTATTTGGTTATTAAAGAAACCATACCTTTAGTTAAATAACTTTGTTACTAAAATGTCAATTTTTAAAGCTGAAATCCTTATGCTAAGTTAAAAGTGCGTTATTAACTTACACTTTATTTTCTTTCCAGTAAATAACATTTATCATTTTTATTACCCAAGTTATACCATTTACATTAGTCAAAACTTATATGTCAAATGTACAGTTTAACTTACATTTTTTTTCACAAAAAAAACAAAAACCATTTATCATTTTAATCACTATTACATGAATTAAAACTTACAATTTATAGGTTAGAATAAAATACCATTATTAAGTCAAATCGGATTATTAAATTTCAATTAACCTTCATACTGTAAATAGATTCCAAAATTTACATTTCCAACTATTTTTCTCTTATAAAAATTTTAACTCATGTAAACAAATTCACAGCAATTATTACAATAAATTTAGTTGAGATTCATATATAGAAATCCAAAATACTTAATAATTTTAGAAAATCATTTTAAATCGACCAGGGAGTCTGTATAAAATTCTCTACCCTAGGGTCAAGTAAATACGGACATATATCATTTCAATACGCAATTTATTAATTTTCCAGGTTTTATATCATTTCAAACCTGCCATCCCAAGTCAAATAAAATTGCTCAGGCCTATCATTTTAGCCCATAACAATTTTCCTTAATCTAAAAATCATTCGAGTATGTATCATTTCAACCCATAGTGAAGGAACTTGCAGTATGAGAACAGAATATGAAATAAACATAACAATATTCAATATATCATGGAATATGATCACAATGGGTAAAATATGATATGAAATAACATAATATAAACATAGGTGAAATTCTCAACTTGCATATACAAATCCATACAATTCCATTGTCATCAATTCACCAAAATATAAGTACGTTGTCAAGAGTGATCACTCGCCTTTCTTTGGTTAGAGAAGTGATTCAAAATGCAACACAACGACTACGACAAGCACGATAAATTACGGACAAACTTGAGTGAGAGGAGAATCCAAATCCGACACTTTGCAAAATAAAATAAATTCCATACGTAAACAAATAATTCACATAGAAAAATAAAAATAGAAAAATTTATATTTGTAAACATGTGAAGAGGGCTTGTCTACGGGACACATAGGTTTGGTCTAGGGTTTATTTGGGTTCGGTCTAGGCTAGATTTGGGTGGGGTTTGGTCTATGCTAGGCTAGGCCATGGCTAGGTTTTGGGTTAGGTGGGTTCGGCCTTAGGCTAAACAAGGTTTTCGGCTAGGGTTTGGGAGTAGGTTCGACCATGGTAGCTTAGGTTTTGGGGAGGTCACGGCTAGGGTTAGGAAATTGGGGAAGTAGATTGTGATGGTGGCCGAATTGGTTAAAGGGAAAAGGGGGAAAAAGGAATATGAGGAGGTGGGGCCGAAATTGGTAAAGAAGAAAGGGGGAAAAGGAAGGAGAAGAGGTAGTTTTGGCTAGGGTTTTTGGTTGGAGGAAGAGGAGATGGAGGTAGTGGAAAGCATGGCCGACATTTGTTGAGGAGAGAAGGAAGAAAATTGTAGAGGAAAGGAGGGAGAAAGTCTAGGGTTTTGAGGAGGAAGATGAAGAAGAAACTTACATTGTTTTTTTCTTCTGTGGAGGCACAAATAACAATAAGAGATCTAGCAAAACCCTAAGATATTATATATGCATCTCAACAGGTGGCTTCTCATCTACTAAAGGAATTCCTAGCCTATTAGTACAAGCCCAAAGTCATACTGTAAATAAGATGAATGTTAAGAGAAAATAACTACATGTAATACGCCAAAAATTGTAAGTTTTGAGAAGTAGAAATCAAAATTTAAAAAAACGAAAAACAAAGAAAATGTTAGAATTAAATTCATCTTCATAAAAAAAAGTAAAAATAAAAAATTCAAATTTTAAAATTTTCACAGAAAGTCAAACTTTGACCAAAGTTGACAAAATTTGTATTTTAAGAAAAATCTTTATTTTATTAAATTTGGAAGAACATTTCACATCAAAACCAAAAATATTACATTAAATTTCCAAATTTATCAATTTAAAATAATTACATTCAAAATTTCAAATGAATTTTCATTTAAATATTTTCAAAATTTGCGGGTTGTTACACCAAATTATACAGAAATAACTGCTGCCGAATATAACCGAAACATGCAAGCATTATGGAGTGTGCAGGCAATTAATGTGACAGGCATGATGCTACCTTAGAGCCCGTTTGTGCACGCTGGTACTACATATTTCATGATTCTAAGTGAAGCTTAAATAGAGTTAGATGGCATTGCTTACATAAAACTTATATACCGAAGCTGGTATGAGACGTGCATGGGCGCATATTGCAAGTGCCGGTGGATAGAGTTGAAAGGCATTGCAGGACAGTTGATAGTATTCCATTGACAAAGTTTTGATTAGCAGTTGGATTTTTTTTAATATTTTATGATGATAATGAAGTGATCATATTAAAGAGACATATGTTTTTCTATTTTTCGATCAGTTCATAGAAATCAGGTACATGCATGGACACTAATGTGGGATTGCTGAAGCAGTTCATGGAGCACACATGCAGTGAACATTAATGCTTTAATAAGTTATATTACTATACATAAATGAAATCCCTAGGCTCTTAGTTGTAACTATCCTTCTATACCTACTCTTTACCAAGTTGCGAAGCTCATGGCTAAGACCAAAAACCAACTGTAACCATCTTTGTATATCACAATATATATTCTTTTAGACCTCATGGACTAAGCCTGGATAAGTTTACTAATTATAATCTTGCCCTTTGTTTTATTTTACGATCTACGAAATGCTAATGCTGTCACATACTTTTTTCAATTTAGTTAAATTTCACTATTTTTTCTTGTTACCTTGTATTTTATGCCAACAAATACAATGTGCTTTATAGCGCTTCTACTTCCAACTTTTTTTTGCTAGCTAAGAAACATTTGTTTATACGTCATTAACATTCTCTCTAATTCATTTGTTTTATTTTATATTGTCTTATGACTCAATGCTTAGTCTAAGCCACAATCAAGACCATTTCAACTTGAAAATTTTGTTATAATGATGTCATCTATTAATGAATTGTAAATAGTATTAGATCAGTAATATATATCACCAACTTTGATATTGAAATTTTTGTTTACCTTCTTCTTTCTCTCAAATTTTCTGCAGTGATATTGCCTTTACTATAGCATATAAATGCATAGTGATTGTTCTCCTTATGACAATGATAGTTAGTATTGCCATTGGTCTTCCACTAAATGAGGAAATTATGAGCATGGATCATGTTGTAGGTGACGATAAAGGATGGTCAATTGGCGTTGACTTGCTACATGGGTTCAAAGCCAGCAATTCCACGGTGGCGGCAAAATAGGTAAGTTAACATATATTATTACCTTCTAGTTAGCTATGATTTTTTTTAATATCTTAAAGGAGCTATGGGTCTTGTAAAATGTAATCATATGAGTGAACACATTAGAAATTGGTTCAGATGTGCTTCACCCTAAAGTTTTTTTTTGAAACGATACTTTATATACAACAAATCACTGTGACAGCATATCACATGTCAATAATCATTCGAATCATGCTATGCCAGTTTCGAACTTGCGACCTCTCGCACCAAAGCCAAATCACTTAACCATTGGGACAATGGTGCTTGTCGCTTCACCCTAAAGTTTACTATTCACCTCACTGATTTATATCCAATTTTAGGAAGTGTGGCTTCATGTCTATTGTGAATACGATGTAATAAAATTGAGAGTATATAATGATCAAAATGTTTCATGCACTGGGAACAGATATGATGTAGTTTATTCTGAGTTAACCATGCATTATTTCTGGTAAGGTACAACAACACGGACACACTTACTAAAAGAGAATCCAAACTTATGTTCATCTTCTGTTGATTTTCCTATTTGGATGGTTTTATTTCAGCATTTATAGATAATTTTTTTTGAAATGGTACTTTATATACAACATGTCACTAGGACAACGTATCACATGTCAATAAACGTACGAATTGCGCTACGCAAGTTTCGAACTTGTGACCTCTCGCACCAAAGCCGGATCACTTAACCACTTGAACAATGGTGCTTGTCAGCATTTATGGGTTTTATTCATGCAATTCTGGGTGGAGCAGTTTAATCTTCTTCTTTTTAGCAGCTTTTCCTGCCTGTCAGTAATCGTTTTCTCTCCATTTGTTTATGCCAATGATATTATGGAGGGATTCTGAAACAATTTTATGGGAAGGGAATAACTTGAAGGAGAATGATGGTGCAAAGTGTATTTATGCATAGTGTTTAAATTTTATCGAGCATCATAACTTTTCCAAGATTGATGATGTGGCTAATAGATGTTTAACATTCGGTTACTTCGGTTTGGATTCATAAATCACTCGTACGGTGGATGGGATGTGCTTGAATTTCTTACTTTAATCAAATTTTTTCATTGTCACATGTGTTTTTTGTCTCAATGTTTGTTTAATCCTTCTTCTCACAATTCTTTCCTTACACATTATTAATAAATCTAAATAGAATCCACTAAGCCATAATACTCAGGTCCTAGTTTTGATGTTAACAAAGACCGTGTATGAAAATGTCATCATGATGAGATTATCGACATGATTCATGAGAGAAAATAAAAGAAATTTCATTCGTCGACATGGTTAACCCTATCATCTATAGTGTTTTCAAATTTTGGTGATACTCATTCGTTTAGCTTTTATAATAAGTAGATAACATATCGAAAGTTTAATGTGACTTTTTGTTGTGTTGAACTACATTGATTTTTTATGGATAAAAATATCATAAACTATTATTTGTGTTGTATTTTATTGATGTGTTTTTCTATTTTGAGTCTTTAATATGGACTCTTTCTTAAGTTAGTTCTTTATTTGTTAGTTGTTACACAATTGGTAATTTGTAAAAAGCATATAATTTTTGAGCAAAATAATGGGTAAAATAGTTGAAGGAATTAACTTGCAGTTGACCACAGCTATACCATGTTATATGGTTGGTAAACAACTAAACATACAATTTTAGCATAATAATGGGCACAAAATCGTTCTTAAGTGTTCACTATTCACTACAGTTACCGTTACGGTATAGAGATGGTTGTCATACCATATACAGCTCTAATCAGAACAACAACTAAGGATGTACCTCTACATGTAGGAAAAAATCCTATTACTAGTAATCATGATTAAAACATCCAAAAAGATATCACTATTATTTTTCTGTTACCAAACATATAATTTTAGTGTATTTACAAGAATAGCTAGAGTTCATTCAAGAGCTAGATGTTTATGGCCATGTAAGAAAGCATGGAACATGCTCGTATTCTATATTACAAGTTGAACTCGGCTTCTTCTCCAAGGCACTTGAGTTGTATTTCAAATATAATATAACGGTAAGTTATGGTTATGTTTAGCTTTGACTTTATTAAGAGAAGGTAGAATATGAGGGTGTCGATACAGTTAGACTACTAGACAAAGGGTACAATAATATTGAAAATATATAAACTTAAACTTTAGAACACGTTAAATCTACTTGAAAGGATGCAATTACATAAAATAATAATGGATGTATCTTCTAATCGGACAGTTCATGAAAGCTAAATAGAACTATATTTTTTCAATATGTGTGTATATACACATTATGCTTGATTTAGCTATGTTTAAAAATACTAACTACATATAAATTGAGTTAATTAATGGTTATGGTTTGATAAACAGGAGATGTGATAGCAGGCAACAAGTCAGAAGGCGGATCAATTAGTTTATCAATGGAGTGGTTTGGGCGATAGTGCTGGTGGAACTCCTGTGAAGTCTCTTTGCTTTTAACCCTGTTGCTTGTTCTTTTTTCGCTTGTGCTTTTAAAGAAAATCGGTAATTAATTATGTCAACTGTAGCCATTAATTGTGTTCATTTCACTTCCTATATTTTAGCACAATCATGTATATGAATGTTTTCCCATAAATGCATGTAGATTCATTAAAGTACACATCAGCCATATCCATTCTCTTGATGAGCACTGAAAGTTGAACAACAAACTGGGCTGAGGAATAGAACTCATGCACCAGAAGCGGGCTCTGAAATGGGAAGCAAATATGGAGATGTGGGAATGATTTATGCTATGAGCACCACTGCAGCTTGAGATTGGAATGAGCACTGCACAAGACTATACTGAGGTGAAACATTGCAGCAAAAGTGTAAAGAGCAAATGATCATGCTAGCCCCACTCCAAATGTGGTGAAAGCTCCGAGTTAATGATTAAGTCAGCACAAAGTGTGTCTATGGTGTTTACGTTAGCATACATGTTGCGGAAAATCCGACCATGTTAAGTTTTCCACTTTGGGTATCACCTACTTGTCAAAAATAGGCTGGTAACATAATCAAATTATTAGAGCTAAATGAGTGAGAAACTAAAGCATGCATCATATTACAAAGGGATGCAGAGGCATGTGGTACGTGATATAGATGCGGATTGTGGAGACGGGAGAAACTGTAGTTACGACATGGAGTGCATTTACAGTAGAAGTCTATGATAGGTAAGCACTATCAGCAAAATATGACATCCATAGGAATAGTAAGTGGTGGAAAATCATGATAGAACTAGCAAAGTAGGTGGAAGGCAAGTCTGGAATTAAAGTGTGTCGACAAAACTAAAGTGATGGACTGAAGTAACATAGGCAGTAAAATGGTTCAGAGGATTGACTAGATAGAGACAAGTCAATGTAGACTGCAGCATTGAACTTAGTGGCTAGAGCTAAGGGCAGAGATCACGACATGCAATAAAGAGGAATGGCTTAACTGAAGCTGATACCATGGATGTGATTCTTGCAGGTGATGTAGAAGAAAAAATACGGCTGCGATGAGTGCAAATGCAAATGGGTGGTGCAGCAGCAGTAAGACCTAGCAGGAGCTTAAAAACTAAGAAGGAAAACCCGGTGTAAAGTGAGGACCTGACATAGTAAGAGAGGAACCTCATGGAAAAACTGAACATGTGCTCCAACCGTTGTAGAGTGAGATGTGTGTCTATTGCGAGGGGGCAATAGTTGACTTGAACACAGTCTTTGCTTGAGTGCAGTGGGGTTATATTAATTTCCAAGTACTTGCTTGTAGAAGTGGGTGAGTGATATATGTTGGGGTGTTGCTCTATCCAATCAAGGTGAATCTTCCGGTCTAAACTCCATGTAATTATCCCTGCATGGGTAGAAATGTAAAGACCAACATAAGGACCTGTGTGTGTCATAAAGAAGAATGAGTTAGCCAAGACGTGGGAGGGTAAAATTGGCAAACAAATTGATAGAATTTTCGTATCTGACGAGAAGCTTCTTTAGAGAATAAAAGGTAATCTTAAAGTATGAATAAGTAGAGATATTTTTTAAAATATATAGACTGAAACTATGATGAATGTGCCAGAAATTATGAGCCCAAAAAACATGAAAATTAATGAATGTGCCAGAAATATCAAATTCACATCAATTTTTAGTTAACATAGAATTCATAGTAGGTAGATCATATTCAATAACAGTTTACACTGTTATTCTAGTTCCATAGATATTTAATAATAGTGTGATTATCTATATGTTTTAGTGTAAGCTAGGTTAGATTCAAGTGCAGTTTCATG
The DNA here is from genome assembly GCA_030737815.1 of Allium fistulosum. Lineage (NCBI taxonomy): Eukaryota > Viridiplantae > Streptophyta > Magnoliopsida > Asparagales > Amaryllidaceae > Allium > Allium fistulosum. The sequence goes on along the minus strand of CM060902.1, from coordinate 1,558,475,644 downwards.
ATCTCTATAACTACATGTTTGGTGAAGCAGTTAACGGCTGAAACCATCAAAGAAGCCTCTATTTCAAACAAAAGGCTTTAAAGCTTTTTGTGGCCTCTAGAATTTCATAGTTTTACTAGACCATTTCATCATCGTGCACTTGTAAGTTCTTTAGTTTCTCTATGAAAATTATTAGTCCATGAGTTGATGGTTTTGATGACAACAACCTTAGAATAAGATTATAAAATATAAATACTAACATTATAGTTTAGATATATATGTATATGCAGGATTTAACCATGCATGTACCAAAAATGAAGACGGTACAGTATAGAGATTCAAGATATCAAGATTGAAGACTCATGAGTATCAAGATAATCAAGAGTTCAAGATTTCAAGATAACTATTGAGTCTAGAATTATGTTAAAACTTCACAATAGCACTGAAATCTTCACTCCATTTTTCTTTTAGGATGGAACCCATTTCTACCTTTTAGTGGCTTACAAACCCACGATAAGTAGCTTACAAACCTACGACAAGTGGCTTACAAACCCACGAACATCCTGGTTTTGTACAAGTTCTCGAGTCCTGTCATGATGAGATATTCTACAGGAAGAAGCTTGCAAAACTACTTCAAAATGATTTTCAAAACTACTTCAGAATGATTTTCAAAATTGTTTTTCAAAATGTTTTAGCCTTAAAAATTATCTTTTCAAATAATTTTCAAAAAGAGGTTTTAGCCTTAAATATTCTTATTTTTAAACTTTGGTTATTTTAAACTATCTTTTAATTATAATATATTTATACTTTGATTTAAATATAAAATTATAGTAAAATGTTATATATATTATTGTTTATATTCATCTATGTATTTTATCTATAGTCAAGTATATATATAAAGTTTAAAATAGTTTTAATATAAGATAAAGGTTATTTTCAAAGAAAAACAAAACTTCAAAAATTGCTTTGGGATGTCGACATACCTATGGTGATCATGTCGACATAGTGGCAGTTAAAATTCAAAATTCAAATTTCAAAAGAAGTGTCCATTCGTCATAACTCTTCACGAATGGACATGGCTGTTGTTCCTCTATAAATAGGGGTTAGTTTCAACGAATTTTAGTTCAGTTTTTCTGGTTTTTTCACTCCTCTTCTTCTTCCACATTTTCTTATTCAAAACCCTATCATTACTCTGCCGAAATCAACATTGAATCTAACTAGATCATCTCTGGTTTGATTCTCTATCACTATCTCAACAAGATCTAAGTGCTATTCAGAGTTATTGGCTTCTTTGTAATCAATCTAGCGAGAAAAGGTGTGATTATAGCCTTGGAAATCAATCAAGCGAGAAAAGGTGTGATTGTAGCCTTGGAAATCAATTGGGTGAACTTGTTGACCCGGAAATCAAGTATCTCTACCCAGAGGATCGTGATTCTGGAGGGTGTACCTCGTAGCCTTGAAACCGAGGGTTGTAATTTTTGAATTGCTTTTGAAAGGAAATCCGTACTTGATTGTGCGGGACTGGATGTAGGGTAACTCCGAACCTGTATAAAATCCGGTGTGTTCTTTCCTTTACTGCATTTACTTTATTTCTGCATCTGTGTTTGTTTCTGTGATTATATCTATGTCTGAATATTGCATACATTTGTGTTCAAATTAACATAAACTCAAAAAGATTTAGTAATTTCTTAAAAACACTATTCACCCCCCTCTAGTGTTATTCCTAGCCTTAAGATCTGTAATCCGCATTCCTCACATTTGGTATCAGAGCAAGGTTTTCAAAAGTTTCATAATCTGATTTTTGAAAAGTTTTCAAAATGGCTACCAACACTGGTACTGTTATTAACACTAGTATCCCTGTCACTAGTTCATTTGTAGAAGGTCAGTCTACTGCCAGACCACCACTTTTTAATGGCAGTAACTATGCATATTGGGCATGTAGGATGAAAATATATTTACAATCTGTAGGATTAGATACTTGGAATATCACACAAACTAAATATTCTGAACCCACAACTAATTTTGCACAGTGGACTACTGAGCAAAAGACTGTTGCACAAAATAATTCTAAAGCAATGAATATTCTGTTTTGTTCACTTGAAAGAAAAGAATTTAATAGAGTGTCAGTTTGTAAGTCTGCATATGAAATCTGGAAAACTTTGCAAGTGACTCAAGAAGGAACAAGCAAAGTTAAACAGACCAAAATTTCCATGCTCACAAATCAGTTTCAGTTATTTAAAATGAATACTAATGAGTCTATTTCAGATATGTATAGTCGATTTCAAGATATTGTGCATTCTTTAATATCCTTGGGAAAGGAATTTTCAGAAGAAGACCAAGTCAAAAAAAAATTAAATTCTCTCACTCTAGAATGGGATCAAAAGACACTTGCAATTGAAGAGGCAAATGAAATCAGTACCTTAAAGATAGCAGAATTGATTGGAAATCTAATGCTGTTTGAAGTTCAAATGATCGGGAGAAGAGAAAGCAAAGCATCTGAAAAGAAATCAATGGCATTCAATGCATTAACCGACGGATCAGACTCAAACAGTGATAATAATGAAGAGATAGCATTTATGACCAGGAATTTTCGGAAATTTCTAAAATAAAGAAAGATGAATAATCTCAAGAGAAACAACTATAAGAATTCTGGAAATCAGAATGCAGTGCCAAACAATGTCAAATGTTTCAACTGTGATGAACCAGGTCATATCAAAAGAGACTGTCCGTATCCAGAAAGGCAGAATCCTCCTATAAACAATGATTCAGTAAAGAAACGTAAGCGTGCATTTACTGCTACTCTAGATGACTCAGACTCGTCCTCAAGCGATGATGATCAGAAGACAGAAAACTCAAATTTGTGTTTTACGGCAGTTCATGACTTCAACAAATTCAAGGAAACTGATTCAGAAAAAGGTACACATTTACAATACAATTGATTGAAATTGCATGCTTAGAATTAGATGATTGATTACTTGATTGAATTTTAAATTTATTTTTTATTTTTTATTATAATTTTATTATAATTTTTATTATTTTTAATATAATAATATTTTCTGGAATTTACTATAAGAATACTCCAGATATATATATATATATATATAGACATTAAAATAATAAGTATATATATATATATATTAGAATACTAGGAAAAATAAATCATAGAAATTCACAGGCACATGTCAACATGGTCCCTACCATGATGTCGACATGGGTACAAATTTTGAAATTCAAAATTTGAATTCAAATGGTTGAATTTCCCTCCATCTTTTCACTTCATTTAATACTCTGAAAAGGCATCTTTTGACCAGAGAACATGTCTTTCATAAATCTATTTAGTCACTATCTTTTATCACAACTTTTCACTTTCACTTTCAAATTCAAACTCTCTCTTCAAAACTCCAAGCTCTCTATTCTCTACTTTAATGGCTTCTTCAAGCAACCCCTCCACCATGAGACTCTCCAGAAACTTGAAAGAGCAACTCCTCAATAATCCGGAGGCAATAAAAGCATACATCAATTATGCTAACTATGGAAAAGTCCATCCCGGAAAGTTTGCTATTTTTCAAGATTTTGCTTCTTATAAAATTGATACTCATTTTGCAAACAATCAAATTCTTAGTCTTGTTGATTCTTCTCAAAATGATTTTGTTTGTTACCCAAATCTTGTTAGAATTTTCTATGCAAATCTCAATCGAGAATTTTTTGAAGGAAATGATAATGAAATTTGGAGTAGTGTCAAAGGCACTAGAATTGTTTTAAATTGTGATCTTTTGGGTACCATTCTCAATTGCAAAAGCATGGGAATGGAACTTTCTAGTTTTCAAATCGATGAACATGATCGTGAGACATTTCATCATATTTTTGAAGGAGATGAAAACTTTGAATTTAAAAACCGAAACTTTCGTCCTAAAGCAAGAATTGTCAATCTTCTTTTACAACATACTTTGACCCCAAGATCGGGACATTTTAACAATCCTACTTCAAAAGTGTGCAAAGCACTTATTGCTATTTTCAGAAATTATGTTATCAATTGGGCGCAAGTTATTTTGGATGAACTTCATCCTAAAAATTTTGAAATGGGAGAAAACACTTTATATCATGGAATTTACCTTACTCGGATTTTCAACTATTTTGGAGTAAATTTCAAAGGAGAAGAATTTATTTCAAGAAAAGTTTTTAATATCTCAAACATTTCTCTCATGAAAATCCCATATGTTTTTCAACCTTATGAGACTCTTGCCGAAAAGGAAGAGCGTTTGGCTCATGAAGAAATGGAAGAGGAAGAAGAAGAAGAAAGGGATGAAATGGAAATAGAAGAAGAAGAAGAAGGTGAAACATCCCTAGAAAGTATTGAATATCCCTCCAATCCTTCCAACAAAACCCTTCTCAAAAACCAAAAGGTTATTGTTGAGAATCAACGGGTTCTTAAAAGAACCGTTAGTAAGAAATTGGACAAAATGTCATCCAAGATGAACAAGTTTTTCTCTAAAGTCAGCAAGAAACTTGGATTATCTTCATCTTCATCATCCTCTAACTAGTTCTATATCTTTATATCATATCGAATTAGATTAAGTTTGTTTTAATTTGAGTGTTTATGTAGTTCTTTATGTTTAATCATTCTATTATCCTATTATGCAATGAAATTGAATTTCCTTTTTGTTATCTAGCTTATCTTATCTCTTGAATAAATGTTAGTATATTATATAAATTTATATATATACACAATTATTCACAAAATCAAAATTACCATCAAATTTCACTATAGTATGTCGACATCCCCCCCTTGACCATGTCGACATGTACTGGTCAGAAATGACATTTCATTTCAAATTTGAAATTTGAATAATTACCATATGTCTATTCATTTCAAACGAATTCCTACACTTATAAATACATATTTCTTCCATAAGTTTTCACTTAATATTATTTTCTATCTTCTTTATCTCTTATTCTCTTCACAAATTCAAAAATGGCAAATCCTATTCACAATTTAACCGAGAATCTTGAAGAGACTCTTAATTCGTTCAAGAACATTCTCTCGTTCATTCTTCGTAACTAGCGACACTTAGAGTTGAGTCAAATGCAGATGATCAAGGAGCAAGAAAGGCATTTCGATGCAATTCGATGGATGATTTCTTCCCTGCACAAGGATGATAACGAAGCACATCCTCCTGTCTCTCCCACAAATGACAATTAAAATTGGGATGCCATCAAAGCAGACCTTATTTCAGAGAAGAAGGATGGGTGGAAGTTCCCCGTAACGTTTAATTTGTTTGCTTTATTTAATTACTCTGTTTGAATTGATTGTTTTTGATTGAAATGGGTTGTTTTGATTGACTTGATTTATACATTAGTGTGGTTTGATGGTTGTATAAAATATACATTAATATATTTATAATCGTTGGTTGAATATCATGTTTATAAGTATAGTTATTTCTTATATATACTCTATTATATAGTTTACTAATGCAGGTACTTGAGTACAAGAATGAGGGGGAGTTATATAGTTTGTAGTTAGATTGTTTTTGTTGATGACAAAGGGGGAGAAATATAAAATAGGAGAATTAGGCATAGATTAAGGGGAAGTTATTAGATTTAGGGGGAGTCAATAGGATAGAAGTAATATTTTATAAACAAAGGTTGTCATCATTAAAAAGGGGGAGATTGTAAGTCCATAAGTTGATGGTTTTGATGACAACAACCTTAGAATAAGATTATAAAATATAAATACTAACATTATAGTTTAGATATATATGTATATGCAGGATTTAACCATGCAGGTACCAAGAATGAAGACTGTACAGTATAGAGATTCAAGATATCAAGACTGAAGACTCATGAGTATCAAGATAATCAAGAGTTCAAGATTTCAAGATAAGTATTGAGTCTAGAATTATGTTAAAACTTCACAATAGCACTGAAATCTTCACTCCATTTTTCTTTTGGGATGGAACCCATTTCTACCTTTTAGTGGCTTACAAACCCACGACAAGTAGCTTACAAACCTACGACAAGTGGCTTACAAACCCACGAACATCCTGGTTTTGTACAAGTTCTCGAGTCCTGTCATGATGAGATATTCTGCAGGAAGAAGCTTGCAAAACTACTTCCAAATGATTTTCAAAACTACTTCTGAATGATTTTCAAAATTGTTTTTCAAAATGTTTTAGCCTTAAAAATTATCTTTTCAAAAAGATGTAATAGCCTTAAATATTCTTGTTTTTAAACTTCGGTTATTTTAAACTATCTTTTAATTATAATATATTTATACTTTGATTTAAATATAAAATTATAGTAAAATGTTATATATATTATTCTTTATATTCATCTATGTATTTTATCTGTAGTCAAGTATATTTATAAAGTTTAAAATAGTTTTAATATAAGATAAAGGTTATTTTCAAAGAAAAACAAAACTTCAAAAATTGCTTTGGGATGTCGACATACCCATGGTGATCATGTCGACATAGTGTCAGTTAAAATTCAAAATTCAAATTTCAAAAGAAGTGTCCATTCGTCATAACTCTTTACGAATGGACATGGCTGTTGTTCCTCAATAAATAGGGGTTAGTTTCAACGAACTTTAGTTCAGTTTTTTTGGTTTTTTCACTCCTCTTCTTCTTCCACATTTTCTTATTCAAAATTCTATCATTACTCCACCGAAATCAACATTGAATCTAACAAGATCATCTCTGGTTTGATTCTCTATCAATATCTCAACAAGATCTAAGTGCTATTCAGAGTTATAAGCTTCTTTGTAATCAATCTAGTGAGAAAAGGTGTGATTGTAGCCATGGAAATCAATCAAGCGAGAAAAGGTGTGATTGTAGCCTTGGAAATCAATTAGGTGAACTTGTTGCCCCGGAAATCAAGTATCTCTACCCAGAGGATTGTGATTCTGGAGGGTGTACCTCGTAGCCTTGAAACCGAGGGTTGTAATTGTTGAATTGCTTTTGAAAGGAAATCCGTACTTGATTGTGCGGGACTGGATGTAGGGTAACTCCGAACCAGTATAAAATCCGGTGTGTTCTTTCCTTTACTGCATTTACTTTATTTCTGCATCTGTGTTTGTTTCTGTGATTATATCTGTGACTGAATATTGCATACATTTGTGTTCAAATTAACATAAACTCAAAAGGATTTAGTAATTTCTTAAAAACACTATCCCCCCCTCTAGTGTTATTCCTAGCCTTAAGATCCGTAATCCGCATTCCTCACAAAAATGTCATTACTTTTACAAATTTTTCATAGGACAATGGACTAAAACTCATTTTAACGTGCATTTTTGTGCACTTTCATAAAATCTTTGTAGCTAATTTTTTATTCAATTGCTTGAAATTTATTGCTCATGTTGTAGGAATTACATGCTTTGGGATAAAGGATTGTGTATGTGAATACAGGTTTGGCTGATAGCTTTAAAATGTGAGCTTTGATTTGTACCATTATATGGAAGTTGTAGTGTTGATTCATTGAGTTGTGGGACTGCTGCATGAAAAATAAATATAGACTAATACTGCATATTGACCAAAGGCTACAAGCTACTGGACTGCACATGCATAGGTTAAAAGTCGAATGTAGGCTGGACTGTATGTTGAGATGACTTGAGCAGTTGAGCTCCAAGCGAGTCGCGGATGGAATTACCAGGTTGAACCTTTGAACTAGTCATATTCTTACCAAGCCTGAATTACTCAGATTAAGAAAAGTATCAGGGAGATAAAAAAACGCATTTCAAACTAAACAAAACAAAGATAAAATTAAACAAAGTTTGAAAACCTTACGCTTCAATCAGTCAAACGTGAACGTTCTTTGCCAAACAAAAAATGACGTAATTAGAAGGGAAATATATTTTTAAAGGGAAAACTATTATTAAAATTATTTAAATTTAAGAAAAGTTCAACTAAGGATGTTTGATATACTTTAAATATGAAACAGTTCCATACTCATTTGTTGATTGTTAAACTTGTCTATATGTAATTAGCTTTTTAGGAGTAAAGACCAGCCGTAGCAAAGAATTGTGGGTAATCAAGTAATGAATATGTCTTTAATTGTTATATATGCTATAACATTTTGTTAGTACTTGTTATGTAAACTTGTTTATGAATGGTTATGGATTTTATGTGAATTTGCTTGGTTTGTCGAAAAACTATTATCGAAATGGTTACAGATATTATATTTAATTATGTGATTAACGTGTTTTTTAATTGTTTGAATACGATGATTATGTGATTGATTGATTGTTTGAATACGAAGGTTATGCGATTGATTGCTAGTTGTAATAAGACTATTATGTGAGCGATGGCTGAAAAAGGTACAAGCCATTAAGATGAAATAGTAGGGTATACAGTATGCTACAAAACAATTAATAACTTTTAGTAGCATTTTAAAAACGCTACTAAAATAAATGTAAATAGATGAGATACGACCTTTGAAGCGTTGAAAAAATGCTATCAAAAATTTTATAGTGTTTCAGTAAACATTACGATACGACATGCTACTAAAAGTCTGAAATTTTTTGTAGCATTTCTAAAACCCTACAACAAGTCAAGTTTTACTAGCGTTTTCTATAACGCTACAAAAATTTTCAGACTTTTAGTTGCATGTCGTATCGCAGCATTTATCGAAACGCTACTAAAATTTTAGTAGCGTTTTTTCAAGGCTACAAAAGGCCTTTTCTGGTGTAATGTAATATCTTTGATGACATCACTCATGACATCATCAATAAAGTTTATTTACTAAATGACAAAAAGTTTTTGTTTCATTTTCTTTAATTCCTAAGAAAATAAGTGTATGTAAAAAAATCGGTTAAAAGGCTGTTTGTCGAAATAATGATTTTCGACCACATTATCAATATTTTTTCAAAGTATTTATTTTTATAAACATTTTTCCAAAGCAAGTTTATTATCATTACTTATTATTTAAGAGGGCATTAAAAAGTGTATTAAATTGTTTTAATAACATTTAACCCATGATTTAAACATTTAAATATTTCATATATTTAAATACGAAGTGTTTGAAATTCTAAGTCATTGCATACCACCTGTCATAGTACATCCCTAGATAAATGTATCGAGTGCCTCGTATGGACCCCTTGCCAATACAAGCTGGCCTACCCCTTCTTGGGTAGAATCGAATATGTCATCAACCTGGTTGCTTAGCTACTTTTTCAACTAACTCTCAAAATACATACATTTATAGATAGTAAACTAGAAATGTAACGACCAGTAATTTTGCTACTTCGAAAATGAGAAATTTGGTTTATTTTGAATTTAAAAGAATTTAAAACTTAAATAAATATGCAATATATAATAAATAATGATAGAGAAATTATTTATTCTTATAGTTAATAATTTAAAAATTATAAAATTTGGGTTTTAGAACAAATTAGCAAAAGTTAATTTTTGTTAAAAATAAATTAATGCTTAAATAAATGTATGTAAATATTTATTTGAAAAGTTAAATTATATTAAAAACACTTAATAAAGATAATAGAGGAATATTTAAAGATTTAAAAATATGTTTATATTCGTTTTACAAAAATATCCAAATTTTATCACATTTTGTCAGTTTTACATACACTATAAAAATAGAGATCTTGATATTACTTAAATATGATTTTAAAATATGAATAGACATGTTTAAATTTATTTAAGGAAGTAAAAAAGTTCATTTTTAAGTTTTGTTTGTTTAAATATATAGTTTAGTAAAAACGTCAAATTTTGACTGTAAAATTTGTCAATAACAACGTTGTTTTCAACTGTAACAAGTACGTTGTATGAACATATGCACTTTATAACATGTATATTACATATTTACAAACTATAACAACCTATGCAAACTTTAGATTATCATGTAAATACAAAAACAGTAACATTTGCCTATATTGACAAAAGTGATAAAATGCTGATTTCAGAAAGATAAGTTTCAATGGTTAAATAAATTCCATTAATTAATTTATGAGTGTTTATATTTTTAAATAGCAATATAAAAATTTATTTTTAAATTTGGTTTACATAAATAAATAGTTTAACTAAAACGTCAAAATGTGACCGTAAAACATTTTATCGAAAATCTACGTTTTGTCGATTAAAAGTTATGGCAACGTTGTCGCATCGTCATTTACTTATATAGGAACATATATTCAAATAGCATAAGCTAATCAAGATTACTTTTACTAAACATACTTAGAAAAATTCTAGAATTTCATTAAGAAAAAGTAAACACAAAATTCCAAAACATGTCAAATCAAACCAAATATTATTATTACTTTACTTGTCTTACTCCTTAAGTGAAAGTGACATAAAACATGATTTGAAATGTGATGTTAAGTGTTGAAAAAAATAAGGTTGCTTAAAAAGTAAGTAAAGGGTATTTTGGTCATTTTACATAATAATATTTAATTCCAAACTTTTTCCTATAAATAGACATGCATACCTCTTCCATTCTCACACAAATCATTCTCTTCTTCTTCCTTTAAGCTATTTTTATGGCTTCTCTCTTTAAGAGAGGTAGGAGGGTTAAAATAGTGGAGTGCTTAAGCACTAATCCACTTGTTACTCTCTAACCTCTTCTTAAACAACTTCTTAATCCACTTCTTCCTCTTCTCTTCTTAAAAATGGCCTTAGGCCATGAGTTTGGGGTTGATAAGGGGGAGGCTATGGCCAAGAGCGAGAAGGGACGTGGGGTAGTGGTCGAGGACTTGGAAAAGGTGGAAGAATGTTTAGGTGGTGGTTTAGTGAAGCGTTGAATTAAATGAATGTTGGTAGAAAGTTAAACTATTTTGTTAAAGGTGAGAAATTATCATCGCTTTTTGAGTTATATTGATTATCAAGTTTAATTGTTATGTTAGATAATCACCATTTGATGATATGGAGAATGATTGTTTGAATATTTGGTTGAATATTTAAGTTATGATAATATACCCACTTATCGATCATCACTATGCTATGAGAATGGATGTTGTGTTAATGATAAATACTGAAAGTGATTATATGATGTGACTGGTTGATTTGGATGTGGTAGTGGTAATTATAAATAGTGATTATGTTTATTTCACCCAAGTAATCACCTTTGTTAAAATAAAGAGCAATTTTGGTGATATGAGATACTTTGGAAAAATAAGTCTCTTTTTAAGTGAAATTGAAATTAAAGTTAAAATAAAATAGAATTTGAAATTAGAAGTGAAATTGGATTTGAAATGGAAAGTTAAATTGAAATTGAAATTGAGATGAATAGAAAAATTGAAATTGAAATCGATTTTAAAAATTGAAATTGAGATTAATTTTGAAATTTAAATTAGATTTGAAATCTAAGTTTTAATTTAGTTTAATTTGAAGTTAGAATTAAAATTGAATTGAAATTGGATTTTAAAATTTAATATTAAAATAATAGAAATAAAATAATATTGTAATATGGAAATAGTGAAAATACATTTTAAATACTTTAAAAAGTGAAAATATTGATTTAAAATTATTTGTAATGATTTTATAAGTAATAAACTTTATTATTTTGAGTGTTGAAAAATAAGTTAAAACTAAGCGCGTCGCGCAACGGTAGTTCGCGATTTCGCGCCGAAATGTTATTTAGTGTATAGAGTGGGGAATTCTTCGAGATAAGAAAATTCCATATTATTATATCCATATCTTCTAAACGAAGAAAGAAAATCAAATTTTCATTAAGTATATTTTGAAACATGTCCAAATCAATTTTCTAGAAAAATCGCGCTAGCGCAGTTAAGTGACCATAACGGAAAATCCTTTTAATTGAATGTTTTTAATTATGGAAAAATATGGAATAAATTTGATCAATCTATTTAAATAGTTTAGAAGAGATTTGAAGCGAAAAATATGAATTTTCAAATATTAAAAGTTGTTTAAATCAAATAAGCTATATAGCACATTTCACAGCACTTTTATGCTGCGAATTTTATAACTTTTGGAATATGAGCTAAACCTAACGATTTTTACTAGAATGTATTATGAATGTTTTTAAAAGGAAAATTAAGCGTTTAAAAGATAATTTGAAATCTTTATAATCAATTCCAAAATAAAGTTGATAGCTGAGTATGCGGAAACGACTAATACATTTGTCCTACCTATGAGATCTGGGAAGATAAAACAAGGTGTTTAATAAAGATTAGGAATGGAGCAACCAGTGCCCTGAACTTACCTAGCCTATGTTTTCTTTTCTTAGGTGAGGGGTGGAACAGATCGAAAGGAAAGCCCGGATGCTCTAAAAAGATTATATTAAGTTTTCCAAAAAATGATATTAGTATTATCCAAAATTTAAGCAATCTTCAAAATGAATAAACTACAACTTGGATTGCATAGGGATAATCTTCTTATACTTGGTATTAAAATCCGAAGAGGGAACTTGTCCTATTCATGGAATTTAAAAGGTGATCTCACCGTTATTTTGCCCATAGCACTTGTTGCATTTAGAAATTAATATTGAGTTAATTTAGAATGATTTCTGTGATCCTATTTACTCAATAATGTTTGCTAAGATTGTTTTTAGGGTTTACAGTAAATGATGTCTTAAATAACATTGTATTTGACCTGCCTAAAAGTTAAGGAATTTGGATCGAGTGTTAAGTGAGGAAATTTGAAATGTTATCCAAAGCAAAAGAATGAATTACTTAGAATTACTCTAAGACAAAAGGAAGAGATTTATAAATCATCCGATAACAAATTAAAGTGAAAAGTGACTTAATAAATCATGTATGCTCATATTCACTTTTTATCGATAATTGAATTTCGAAGGAACCGGGGTCGGATTTGGTTAATTCCTATCTGAAAACCACTTCGAACCAGTTTATGTGTTCGTAGAATAAAGATGTTTGAAGACGGAGATATTGAGACAAATAATAACGAGGGCTACTTGTTGATTAATTGGGAATAAACTCCTGATTCACTGTATTGCAGCAGTGGTCGCTTTGTTATGAAAAAATCTCAGAACCACAAGGACTTCTCGCCTAGTAATGGACGAGGAATATGCCTTCTGTTTCGTTCAGTCCCAGACCGAACTTGTATGGATGAATGTCTGACCATGCATTCCAAATCACAATGAGTGTTATCTATAAAAGTATATCGGTTTGGTGGCAAAGAAGACATTTTCTCTTAGCTTAACACCCTTTCATGAGACGTATGAGCTCAGGAATTATACGTTTATAGAAATCAGTCATGTGAATGTGGAATGGCAATGTGGCATTCAAAGTGAAGAAGATGTGCTATGTGAAAAGGTAATCGTTTACCTCAGGCCTCATTATCCGGAAATGACAGAAACAGGGTAGGAGTAGCAAGACTAAGTAGGTCGCTCCCAATTAGGAGATGTCATCATCCTTCTATATTTACTCTACACATGTATAAGTATGTGGTGAATGTATGACCCGGGTACCCGTTAAAGGTCGGTAACGACCGGGGTGATGACATATTCGGTACTATCCAGCGTGAGGGGTAGGCCGGTCTTGTGTTGGTTTAGGCGGGCAGTAACTGCTCCCTAGGTGCATCCCTCTAGAGGTGTACTTTCGGAAGGTAGTCCCTTACATTTTCATTTGTATGGAATCCATTCTTCAATAAGTGCCTTCAGACTTGATTGTAGAACCTAGTATGCTGGAATTTAATAATGTAACAATTTCGGCTAAGATTAATAAGTTTATTTGCAAATGTTTTCAAAGATATGTCATTAGAAATAATATCAAATGTTTTGATATATAAAAGCGATTTAGTTATCATAAGGTAAAAACTCGTCCGTGTTTATGTGTGGGCGTGGTTTTATGAGATACTCTTTCTTTTTAAAAGGATTTTATTTCCAAGGCTGGTATATGACATTGTCATTTATTATTGAGTTTTTCTCATGCTGATTTATCAAGCCTGATCTGGGTATTTTCAATACTCGGGTAAGATCCGAGTAGTTTCAGGTTTAGTTGAAGACGGTTGGAGTTTCTAGAGGAGAGCTGGAGATATTCATCTATGTATGGACGTATTCTATTATCCGCTGTAGTTGTTTGATGTTTGACAACATTTGTAAGGACAGATGTTTATAACTGTCCAAGCTGAATTTAGGTTAGACTTTGATATATGTATCTTCAAAAAATTTCCGCTGTAAAGATATGTTCAATATTATATATTATTCCATTCGTGTGAGATTTTATTCTGTCTTTATTTTCTTTCTACCCTTAATGATCCGCTTATTCGTGCAATTTGAGTTGGACATGTGTGGTTTATTGTCGGCTCAAAGGGTACGGAAAAGTGGGCCATTACAAGAAAGGTGATGACCATACCCAAATGGCAGAGACCCACATAGCCCTGCCGCATATCCCTTGTTTTATTTATTCCTAGATGTGAGGTATGAGACTATGTTTTTACCTTTTTAACGAATTCCACTATGAATGCTGACACAGTCTTCCAAGCAAAAATGCAATACCAGAATTAATCTATACGATTTGTTCAGAATATAAAAAAATCAAAAGCACTATTTTACTACATCCTTAGGATTAGTAGCAGATAGCCAATGCACTTCAAACAACTCTATCTTCGATTGTCTTTAAGATGTTTTCCGATTTAAACACTTTTGTTAGTTCGAAGTGGTTTTCAAATAACTTATGTTTATCCGATCCCATCTCGCTGAACCAAAATTTGATAGTTTCAAAACTGGCGAATATTTGATAGTTGGTTATTTAACTATCAAATAAACAATCTATCAAATCAGAGGTTTAATTTCACATGAAACCAAGCATGATTAAGCACCTAAGCAACCATTAAGACTCTAATTAATCCTTTAATTAGTCAAAACCACATTGGAAATACTTGGAAAACATTTCTATATACTTATATACCAATAGTGTAAGTATATTCACAAATCACCACACTTTCAATACTTGAAAAATGTAACCATACACTTATATCAGTAGTATAAGTACATTAACCAATTTTAAGGCAGATTTCCTCTTTTTTAAAGTTCATATTTAAGTGGGCCAAAAAAAATGTCACTTAAACATTGTTTACTATAAACCTAAACAACTTTCCTTTTGGTGTAAGTAAATGGATTGTATGGAATTAGGCCACATATACTTACCACCACTTTCCAATTCAAATTTGTGCAATCCCTTGATTAACAATAAAGTCGGACAAGTTAAGGTATTACTACCTTTCAAACCTTGACTCGATAACATTCTTAATTCTCACGGATAGAGAAAAGTTTACATACCACAGAATTTGGTGTTAAGTATAAAAGAATACTTTTCATACCACCATAATTTAAAATGGTCATTTAGGGAAATGAAATCTCTTTTTCCATTTATAGAATTCATTTTATACATTCCATATTTACAAGTCCTTTTATAAATCTCCAAATTAATCTATAAAACTCCTTTTATAAATATGTAAAATTATTTATAAAACTCTTTTTATAGACCTCTAAAATAATTTATAAAACTCCATTTATAAATTTGCTTTTTATTTATAAATTCCTTTTATAAATCTCTCATGTTACTATAAATTCACTAAGGTGATTTATAAATCTAATTTGTAAAAGTGATATCAGATTCCTTTTATAAATCTCTTATGTTACTATAAATTCACAAAGGTGATTTATAAATCTAATTTATAAAACTGATATCATTTACCATTTTATAAAATATCATTTATAAATCTATTCTTTCATTTATTAAATACCATTTATAAATCTATTTTTTCATTTATAAAATACTGTAACGACCCGTATTTTTACGGATCGAAACATCGTAAAAACAGTTGACATTTGGTCGCATTATTGATAAGTGTCCAGGGTCTAAGTCTTAGGTCGTATAGAAGTTAGGTCGTATAGTGGTTAGGTCGTAGTAGACGACTTAAGGAAGTGGAGCGACCTATAGGAAGTTGGCGACCTAAGAAGGGGGACGACCTAAGTAGTTAAGTCGTATAGGAGTTAAGTCGTATGGTGGCTTAGGTCGTGGGGTAGGATTAGGTCGGAGGAGCGACTTAAGAGGTTGGAGCGACCTAAGAGAGTTGGCGACTTATAGGAGTAGACGACTTATAGAATAAGCGACTTAAGAGATTGGGCGAGTTAACGACCTAAGGGATAGGTCGGCAACGACCTAAGGAAGCTGGTAGTTAGTGACCTATAGGAGTTAGCGACCTAGGGGTTAGTAACCTTCAGTGGTTAGCGACCTAGGAGTTAGCGAGTTAGCGTAGTTAGGTCGTAGACGACCTAAGATGTTAAGTCGTATCCTAGCTAAGAGTTAGGTCGTGAGTTCTGTGTTGAGTTAGGTCGTAGACGACCTAAGTTAGTTAGGTCACGTGTGTGTTAGGTCACAGGTGTGTTAGGTCGTAGGTCGCATAGATGCGCATCTGGGTTAGGTCGTAAGTCGCGTAAGTGTTAGGTCGCGTGAGTTGTTAGGTCGTGCGTAGAGTTAGGTCGTAGGTTGTAGTAGCGCTTATGTGTTAAGTCGTTAGGTCGCTAAGCGCTTAAGTTTTAGGTCGTAAGTCGGAGAGGTTTGTTAAGTGGAAGGATCTGCTAGGTCGTATGTCGTGTTGTTGTTGAGTCGGAGGTTGTTAGGTCGTGGGGTTTTTAGGTCGTGGACGACCTAAGAAAATCAGCTATAAATAGGAGGGTTTTTCTCACTTTTTGGGATCCGGATTTCGAAGCGACGAAGTGCTGCCATTTTGAGAGCTCGACTTCTACACTTCTTCACTTCTTTTCTCCACTCTAATCTAGTGATTCCTTCCATCCATATCGAAGATCAAATCGAAGATCGAAGAGCTTAGATTGAAGATCTACATTCTTCGAAGAGAGATTTCATCGTTTAAAGCGGATTTGTGATAGATCGAGTTAGATCCTTCGCTGTCCAGATCTGAAGTGTGTTGCTTTTGGGTTGTTTAGGTGATTTGGTGAGTGGTGATTATCTCTCACACGGATCCAAAGGAGTATATCGGATCGTTGGCTTGATTATGTGTTAAAGTAGTGATTTCCATGTATTTTTGTAAACCTAAGTATAGATCCATATAGATCCATTGTTCATGATGATTTGACAACCATTTTACTAAGTGTTAACCTATGCAAGTTCATTCATCAAGATTATAGAGATATTGTTCATGTTTTCATGCTTGTTAGACTTTTGACTCTTTAATTACGAAATTGCCATTATTGTTATAATTGTCTATTTAGATCATATTTGAATGCTTGGTTACTTGGATTAATGTTTGATTTGATTGATTGCTATGAGTTAGATGATTGATGATTTGATTTAGACCGAAGATGATTCAAAAGCTAAGGGAAAGGCTCTTGAATTGGAAAAGCTGCTTGTGGCATATGTAGCGGATGGTGAAGCTCATATGGATAGATTTGATGATGATGTTGAGATGAAGCTTTGCTATGATGATGATGAGGTGAAGTATGATATGAGATAGTCTTGGTCTAATCCAGACGGGATGATTCCAAGCATGTTGATAACTCGGTGATATGGTTCGA
Source organism: Allium fistulosum (assembly GCA_030737815.1). Lineage (NCBI taxonomy): Eukaryota > Viridiplantae > Streptophyta > Magnoliopsida > Asparagales > Amaryllidaceae > Allium > Allium fistulosum. Next base: position 1,558,458,199 of record CM060902.1, on the reverse strand, counting down.
GTTAGAGGATAATGGTTTGCTCGAGAGGCGCTTGAGCTAGTATGGAAATAGTCGTCGAGGAGGATGACTAGAAGGTTGAGATCTCATCGTTGTTGAAGGTTCTATCATGCTCAAAGCAAGAGTACGTTGGGCAGATTCGATAGTCCCTGAAGGCTACTGATTGGTAGTCGAGTACTCTAGGCAGATTTGATAGTCCTAGGCACGGGTCACGATGACGTGCGGAGTTATGTCTAGAACCGGGGTTTCCATTAGCCCTTGACGGACGAATGAAAGAATGAGCCGGTCATTCAATTAACGATGATATCGAAGCAATGATAACAGTGATAGCCAGAGTCATGGATGTTTGGTTGTATCGTCATTCGGTCTCAAGAGCGGTATTTTCTGGGTGCTTATCTGATCTTGGTTTAGGCCTTGGGGGTTTGTACTTGGAAAACATCGCCCTTGACTCGAGTGATAATTGCTTTACTTTAAATTGTATGCCCTGCTATGTTTGCTTTTGCTTAGTGTGTGTCTGGAGGCTATCACTGTAGAAAGAGGTGGAGTGGGAGGGTTGTATTCCTATTCCTTTTCCTTTATGCTCTTTTGGTATGTTGTTAGTTAATTTACTGCTCACTAAGACTGTTGTCTGACTCAAGGCTTTATGTTTTAACTCTTATTGCCTTGGGCTGTTCGTCCATTTTGGGACGGGCAGACTAGGTAGCAGGTGACAGGTGCTGTTCTTGCTTCCCACGATGTTGATGTCGAAGACAAGCTGGAGGCTTGCATATTATCTTCTTACTATATGTACTGGATGTTCCGCTGCTTGTATATTCTCTGAGTGTTATGTAGTGAGGCTTGATGTATTGAATATTCAGATGTTTGTATTCAACTATTATGAAGTTTTATTGATGAGATTATGTTCTGTGAAGCTTCACTATATATATATTCTATTGTATTTTGTCCATGCGCTGTGAGTAATACGATAGATCCTGATGTTTTAATTTACCCTGGCAATCGTCCATGGTCGCCTGGCACACTTTACAGCGCACTTTCTCTAGGTTCAGTGCAGGGGTCATGGGCGGTCGTCACATTTGGTATCAGAGCTTTGGTTAATCGATTTTACCCAACGCTCGCTGACGTAACTACGTATGAGAGACGTAATTGTATTTTGATGGATGATTACTATATATAATATAGTAGCTTAGTAGAGTTTGAGTCCTTTATGCAGTTGTTTCTCTAGGTGTGCTAATCATTCCTTTTTATAGATATTGAGAATGAGTCGAAGAGGGAGACCAGCTGCTAGGGAAGGCCGTGCTACTGAAGGGGCTGCTGATTATGCTGCTATGTTCGAAGCTATGATGACTTCGATCATGAGAAGGATGCCAGCTCCGGGGCCATCGGTGGATGTTGGAGTTCAAGTTCAAACTCCAAGACCGGTGGATTTTGCTAAGCTGTGTAAGGACTACACTGCTCTGGGAGGAAAGGTTTTCTTAGGAACAGAATCAACCATTGAAGTCCAGAGGTGGATTGATGCTTGTAGAAGGATCTTTGGTGATTTGGGAATTGAGGATGCAACTAAGAGGAAGTTAGCATCAAGGCAGCTTCAGGGAAGAGCTTCTGATTGGTGGAACTCTATCACTATTGATACTTCGGAGGAAGAGATTACTTGGGTGCAATTCCAAGCCAGATTTGAAGCTAAGTTCATTTCTACAGCCCAGAAGTCTGTTCTGTTCAAGAAGTTTGTGGAACTCAAGCAAAGTGGAAGACCAGTTCTTGAGTATGTTTCTGAGTTTGAAGCTTTGTCCAAGTATGCCCGGTCGTATATTGAATCTTCATATCAGAAGAATGAGAAGTTTGTTACAGGCTTGGACAGTTATCTCGAGAGGCAGTTGGTGGATCATTTGGACGATCCATTTGAGAAGCTTGTGGAGAAAGCTCTCAGACATGAGAATCTGTTTCCTAAGGAAGGATCTGTTGTTGCTGTGACCAAGGAAGAGTTTAGACCTCAGAAGGGTGGAAACAAGAAGAGGAAGCAGCAGCAGCAGTAGAAGGGTAAGGATGGCCAGAAGAAGCCGAAAGGCGAAGTGACCTGCTACAATTGTCAGCAGAAGGGCCATTTCTCTAGGGATTGTAAGAATCCGAAGGTGCCGGTGAAGTGCCACAAATGTGATAAGCTGGGGCATGTTAAGAGGAATTGTCCAGAACCACGGAAGGACAAGCAGATTGTGCAAGCTTATGCTTTGGGAGCTGTTCCATCATCTTCGAAAGCTCCTACTGTTGGAGAGAAAGGAAAGAGTGTGGTGGTTCAAGGTACTCTCTCCATATGTGGTGTTCCAGTTAGAGTGCTATTTGATACTGGGGCGTCGCATTCGTTTGTTTGTAGTGAAATTGTAGGCCGGTTAGGTTTGGAACCGGATATTGTTGATAGGCCATTGGTTGTGACTAATCCAGTTGGGGGTTCGTCTTGTTTGTGTATGCTATGCCGTGGTCTGATTGTATCGAGTCATGGTTGCTCTTTTGTTTGTGATTGTTTTGTTCTGAACTTTGCGGGGTTCGGAATTATTTTGGGTATGGACTGGCTTAGGAAGTATGCGGCAAAGGTTGATTGTGAGAGGTTGGAGGTGACAGTCGAGAATGTGGAGGGGCGAAAGATTGTGATACGATGTAAGCATGAAGAAGGCGTCTTCATGAGCTTCATGTATTTGCTGGTTGTTCCACGGGATGGACTGTCATCTGTGCCAATCGCTAATGGATTTGAGGATGTCTTTGACGAGGTCAAAGGGTTACCGCCGCATAGAGAGATCGAGTTTCGTATAGATCTAGTTGAAGGAGCCTGACCTGTTGTGATGCCTCTTAGGCGGATGGCGCCTAGAGAACAGCAAGAGTTGAGGGTGCAAGTTGATGACCTTTTGCAGAAAGGATTCATTGGCGTAGTGTGTCCGAATGGGGTGCACCAGTTGTGTTCGCAACCAAAGCGGATGGATCGTTGAGGTTGTGTGTGGATTATCGTGAGCTGAATAAGGTGACTAAGAAGAACAAGTATCCATTGCCGAGAATAGATGACTTGTTTGATCAGCTTCATGAAGCTAAGGTGTTTTCTTAGATGGATTTGGCAACGGGATTTCACCAGTTAAGAGTGGCTAAGGATAGTGTGCCGAAGATTGCTTTTAGGACACCATCCGGTTTCTTTGAGTGGCTGGTAATGCCGTTTGGATTGACTAATGCGCCAGCATATTTTGTGGATCTTATGAATAGAGTGTTCAGAGATCAGTTGAACAAGTTCGTGCTAGTGTTCGTGGATGATATTCTGATTTATTCCAGAACTGAAGAAGAGCACAAGACGCACTTGCGCATTGTTTTGGAAATCTTACGGAAACATCAGCTGAAGGCTAAGTTTTCGAAGTGTCACTTCTGGAAGAGTGAAGTGAGGTTCTTAGGCCATGTGATTTCTGGAAATGGAATAGCGGTTGATCCCGCTAAGGTGGCAGCAATCCAGGATTGGAGTAGACTTAAGAATGCATCTGATGTGAGAAGTTTTCTTGGATTAGCAGGATATTATCGACGGTTTATCAAAGACTTCTCCAAGGTAGCTGCACCGTTAACAGGATTGACGAAGAAGAACCAAGTGTTTAGATGGGATGATAAGTGTGAGAAAGCTTTCGGAATCCTGAAAGAGCGATTGACAAGTGCTCCTGTTTTGACTATTCCAAGTGGGAATGATGAGATGGTGGTTTACACCGACGCATGTGGTACTGGACTTGGAGCAGTGATAATGCAGAAGGATAAAGTTGTTGCGTATGCTAGTCGACAACTGAAGCCGCATGAAAGGAATTACCCGACTCATGATTTGGAGTTAGCGGCGATTGTTTTTGCTCTGAAGATGTGGAGACACTATCTATTAGGAGTTCGATTCGAGTTGTTTACAGATCATAAGTCGTTGAAGTATCTTTTCTCCCAAAAGGATTTGAATCTTCGGCAGCAACGTTGGCTAGAGTTTTTACAATCATATGACTTTGGTATAGCTTATACTCCGGGAAAAGGTAACGCAGTGGCAGATGCGTTAAGTCGAAGACATGCAGGATTGGGAGCCATGTTTTCAGAATGGAGGAATCTCGAGTATTTAGCTAGATTTGACTTCAGGCCCAGATGTGAATTGGAACCTGAGATGTTGGCAAACTTATCGATAAGACCGACTCTTGTGGAAAGGATTGGCGAGAGCCAAAAGCAAGACGATAAGCTTGTCAAGATTATCCGTGATTTGGAATCTGGATTGGACCCAAAAAAGGATAAAGGATTCGAAGTCGATCGAGAGGGTTGGCTTCGGAAGCAAGGACGACTAGTTGTTCCCGATATAGATGAATTGAGGAGTGAAGTTCTGAAGGAAAGTCATCACTCAAAGCTGACAATTCATCCAGGTGGAAATAAGATGTATCGGGATATGAAGAGAACCTACTACTGGGAAGGTATGAAGAAGGATGTTGGAAATTTTATTTCCATGTGCACGAACTGCCAGTTGGTAAAAGCCAAACAGAAGAAGCCAAGTGGATTGCTTCAGCCATTAGAAGTTCCTACATGGAAGTGGGAGCAAATATCGATGGATTTTATTGATGGGCTACCTAGAACAAGAACGGGAAATGAAGGGATTTGGGTCATCGTAGATCATCTGACTAAGAGTGCAAGATTCATTCCTGTTCAATCGACTAGGACTGCATCAAAGTTGGCAGAGTTGTATGTTAAGTGGATAGTTCGATTCCATGGTATTCCGAAGAGTATAGTGAGCGATCGAGATCCATTGTTCACTAGTGGATTTTGGAAGAGCTTCCAGGAAGTTTTGGGAACCGAGTTGTGTTTGAGTACCGCTTATCACCCTCAAACAGATGGTCAGACCGAGAGAGTCAACCGAGTTTTGGAAGATCTTCTTAGAGCTTGTGTCTTGGATTTTGGAGGATCATGGGAAGATCACCTTCATTTGGTGGAATTTTCGTATAACAACAGTTACCAGTCAAGCATTGGTATGGCACCGTATGAGGCAATGTATGGAAGACCATGTAACTCTCCGACATGTTGGTTAGAGACCGGAGAAAAGCTGATACTTGGGCCAGAGATGAATCGTCAGACTTTGGATTGTATAGAGATCATTCGGCAACGAATGAAGGCAGCCCAAGACCGACAGAAAAGTTATGCCGATAAGCGTCGTAAGGATTTGGAATTCGACGTAGGTGATATGGTTTTTGTGAAGATTTCTCCACTGAAGAATGTTATTCGATTCGGGAAGAAAGGAAAATTGACTCTGAGATTTGTTGGACCATTCCCGATCATCGAGCGAATTGGAAAGCTCGCCTACAGATTGGAGTTACCAGAGAAGATGTCGAGTGTGCACAATGTTTTTCATGTATCGTATCTACGGAAGTATGTGCACGACTCGAATACAGTGGTTTCTGCTGATAGCTGTGAAGATTTCGAAGTTGATCCAGTCGATAAGAGACCTCGTAAGCCGCTTCGTGTTGTGGAAACCGACACGAAACAGCTTAGGAGGAAGGTAGTTAAGTTGCTCAAGATACAATGGAGTGAAGATGATAACGACTGTACATGGGAGGTGGAAGAGAGGATGAAAGCAGCTCATCCTGAACTCTTCAAGGTATGGCCCTAAGGTGTCGTGTCATCTAACGACATTGTAACTTGTTCTAGTTTTAGAATTCTGCATGCTAAGCTAGAATTGGATGCATGGTTTGTTGATTGCTATGGATGGTAGGCATGCAGAATAGTCTTTGATTTCTCTGTTTGTTTGGAATTTCGGGGGCGAAATTCCTAAGGGGAGAGAATGTAACGACCCGTATTTTTACGGATCGAAACATCGTAAAAACAGTTGACATTTGGTCGCATTATTGATAAGTGTCCAGGGTCTAAGTCTTAGGTCGTATAGAAGTTAGGTCGTATAGTGGTTAGGTCGTAGTAGACGACCTAAGGAAGTGGAGAGACCTATAGGAAGTTGGCGACCTAAGAAGGGGGACGACCTAAGTAGTTAAGTCGTATAGGAGTTAAGTCGTATGGTGGCTTAGGTCGTGGGGTAGGATTAGGTCGGAGGAGCGACTTAAGAGGTTGGAGCGACCTAAGAGAGTTGGCGACTTATAGGAGTAGACGACTTATAGAATAAGCGACTTAAGAGATTGGGCGAGTTAACGACCTAAGGGATAGGTCGGCAACGACCTAAGGAAGTTGGTAGTTAGCGACCTATAGGAGTTAGCGACCTATGGGTTAGTAACCTTCAGTGGTTAGCGACCTAAGAGTTAGCGAGTTAGCGTAGTTAGGTCGTAGACGACCTAAGATGTTAAGTTGTATCCTAGCTAAGAGTTAGGTCGTGAGTTCTGTGTTGAGTTAGGTTGTAGACGATCTAAGTTAGTTAGGTCGCGTGTGTGTTAGGTCGTAGGTGTGTTAGGTCGTAGGTCGCATAGATGCGCATCTGGGTTAGGTCGTAAGTCGCGTAAGTGTTAGGTCGCGTGAGTTGTTAGGTCGTGCGCAGAGTTAGGTCGTAGGTTGTAGAAGCGCTTATGTGTTAAGTCGTTAGGTCGCTAAGCACTTAAGTGTTAGGTCGTAAGTCGGAGAGGTTTGTTAAGTCGAAGGATCTGCTAGGTCGTAGGTCGTGATGTTGTTGAGTCGGAGGTTGTTAGGTCGTGGGGTTTTTAGGTCGTGGACGACCTAAGGAAATCAACTATAATTTTTCTCACTTTTTGGGATCCGGATTTCGAAGCGACGAAGTGCTGCCATTTTGAGAGCTCGACTTCTACACTTCTTCACTTTTTTTCTCCACTCTAATCTAGTGATTCCTTCCATCCATATCGAAAGTCGAAGAGCTTAGATTGAAGATCTACATTCTTCGAAGAGAGATTTCATCGTTTAAAGCGGATTTGTGATAGATCGAGTTAGATCCTTCGCTGTCCAGATCTGAAGTGTGTTGCTTTTGGGTTGTTTAGGTGATTTGGTGAGTGGTGATTATCTCTCACACGGATCCAAAGGAGTATATCGGATCGTTGGCTTGATTATGTGTTAAAGTAGTGATTTCCATGTATTTTTGTAAACCTAAGTATAGATCCATATAGATCCATTGTTCATGATGATTTGACAACCATTTTACTAAGTGTTAACCTATGCAAGTTCATTCATCAAGATTATAGAGATATTGTTCATGTTTTCATGCTTGTTAGACTATTGACTCTTTAATTACGAAATTGCCATTATTGTTATAATTGTCTATTTAGATCATATTTGAATGCTTGGTTACTTGGATTAATGTTTGATTTGATTGATTGCTATGAATTAGATGATTGATGATTTGATTTAGACCGAAGATGATTCAAAAGCTAAGGGAAAGGCTCTTGAATTGGAAAAGCTGCTTGTGGCATATGTAGCGGATGGTGAAGCTCATATGGATAGATTTGATGATGATGTTGAGATGAAGCTTTGCTATGATGATGATGAGGCGAAGTATGATATGAGATAGTCTTGGTCTAATCCAGACGGGATGATTCCAAGCATGTTGATAACTCGGTGATATGGTTCGAGTTAGAGGATAATGGTTTGCTCGAGAGGCGCTTGAGCTAGTATGGAAATAGTCGTCGAGGAGGATGACTAGAAGGCTGAGATCTCATCGTTGTTGAAGGTTCTAGCATGCTCAAAGCAAGAGTACGTTGGGCAGATTCGATAGTCCCTGAAGGCTACTGATTGGTAGTCGAGTACTCTGGGCAGATTTGATAGTCCTAGGCACGGGTCACGATGACGTGCGGAGTTATGTCTAGAACCGGGGTTTCCATTAGCCCTTGACGGACGGATGAAAGAATGAGCCGGTCATTCAATTAACGATGATATCGAAGCAATGATAACAGTGATGGCCAGAGTCATGGATGTTTGGTTGTATCGTCATTCGGTCTCAAGAGCGGTATTTTCTGGGTGCTTATCTGATCTTGGTTTAGGCCTTGGGGGTTTGTACTTGGAAAACATCGCCCTTGACTCGAGTGATAATTGCTTTACTTTAAATTGTATGCCCTGCTATGTTTGCTTCTGCTTATTGTGTGTCTGGGGGCTATCACTGTAGAAAGAGGTGGAGTGGGAGGGTTGTATTCCTATTCCTTTTCCTTTATGCTCTTTTGGTATGTTGTTAGTTAATTTACTGCTCACTAAGACTGTTGTCTGACTCAAGGCTTTATGTTTTAACTCTTATTGCCTTGGGCTGTTCGTCCAATTTGGGACGGGCAGACTAGGTAGCAGGTGACAGGTGCTGTTCTTGCTTCCCACGATGTTGATGTCGAAGACGAGCTGGAGGCTTGCATATTATCTTCTTACTATATGTACTGGATGTTCCGCTGCTTGTATATTCTCTGAGTGTTATGTAGTGAGGCTTGATGTATTGAATATTCAGATGTTTGTATTCAAGTATTATGAAGTTTTATTGATGAGATTCTATTCTGTGAAGCTTCACTATATATATATTCTATTGTATTTTGTCCATGCGTTGTGAGTAATACGATAGATCCTGATGTTTTAATTTACCCTGGCAATCGTCCATGGTCGCCTGGCACACTTTACAGCGCACTTTCTCTAGGTTCAGTGCAGGGGTCATGGGCGGTCGTCACAAATACTATTTAGAAATCTATTTTTTCTATATAAAATTATATATGAAACATTTAACAAATATTTATATCAAAATATTTCTATCTTCTTTTAAAACGAAATCACTTTATTATAGAAGATAAAAAAAATTTCTTTATAATAAACATTATATTACCTTTTCCGTAAAATAAATAATTCTTAAATTTATTTTAAAACATTTCCATATATGTTAGAAAAGGCTAACAATAAGGTTGAAGAAAAATAGAGAATTTCAAAAATCATTTCTTAATAAAATGTCATAGAAAATCCCAAAAGTCATATTTAAAAATTATCCTCCAAAGCAAGACCATTTAAAATCAAAATCGATAATTAATAGTATTTCCAAAATTCTATATTCAGGCCTAGAGCTACTATAGTACAGAACAAATGTTATCATTGTTTTCACTCATAAAAGAATTCGATTTTTACGACATATCAAAGTCACAACCTATATGACTAGGCTATAAAGCTTCTGGCACTCAACCATTTTTATAAAAAAAATATGAATGAAATGAAAATCAACATTGGCGAGGAATCCCATTGGACCCCTATATATATTTCCTTGTATTATATAAGACCTATGCAAATCATTTCATATATTATCCACTTTCAAATGCAGTAATTCATCCAAATCGAACAATAAAACATCCATGTATATAGATAGTAATTCATACTAACACATATATTATATATTATTAAATCAAAGTTGAGTTCATTTGTTCCAACTATCGTTTATGAATTCCAATTTGATCTGAAATCGAATGGTTTTCCATTTTAGCTCAAAATCATTCTTGCTCCAAACTTAACAAAATTATCTCCAATGCATAGATAATGCTCCTATGAGCGCAACGCAAAAGACTGCATATCGATTGGACCTCTTATGACTAAGATATTGATTTTTTTTAAGATTTGAGATTAACTAAATTAATTAACATAAAAAAATCAATCATTACTGTAACAACCTTGGTTTTTGGAGATTGCCGAAAATATTAAATTATAATGGAGATTATAATTTAATATTGTAATTGATTAATTAATTAAGAGAAAATAAGGAAATATGTTTTATTTGAGATAAATGATGAATTTGAGATGTATTGGGTTAATGAATGTAGAAAGACGGATGAATAATAATAATTTGTTCAATATTGTGTTTATTTAAAATAATATTGGCATTTTATTAATTTAAATATGGAGAAATGAATAAATAAATTAATAATCATGAAGAATGTGGATAAATTAGTGAGAAATAATTTATTAGTGACAAAACATGTATTTGTTTTGTTATTGGATGTGTAAAACAATATAATTTAACCAATTGTGTTAATTTTGCAATTTATTGTGAAAAAAAATAATAAGAAAATTGGTTAAATTTGATGATAAATGAATATAAAATAATAAAATTGGTTGAAACATAGGTTTTAATAATTTTATCTAAAACTAGATTGCAAGACGAATCCAACGCATCCAAAATCGTGAAAATCCGATCAAATATGTGTAAGTTATGTACATTTGTATATTGTGTAAATTATGAACACATAAATAAATAGATAAATAAATAAAAAGAAGCCTAAATCTAAATGGGTTTAGCCCCCCAACCCAGGTCAGCCCATAAGAACATCTGGATAGGAAAAAAAAAATACACTTGTACGTACATTTCCACCGTTTTCATTTTATCTTCTTCCTCAAATTAGCCAGTAGCTTCACAGAGCAATCCATGTCCTCCTTCTTATCCAAGCTCTAATAAATCAAATTATAGCTGAAATAAAACGAGTAATTAGCCAAATTAAAGAGAGCAAGGTAATCTCCATCATGTTAATCTCGGATTTGTGATTTCATTTGTGATTTTACTGTATATTCATGTTTGAGGTTTGCTTTTGTTTTGCATGTCTCTCTTCTTGTAGTAGCAGCCTCCGGAGCTTCGTTGCAAGCCTAAAAGACCTCTCCTTCCTGTCCAATTCTTCGCTCTTCGCTGCAATAGGTAAGAATTACCTTACAGCAAGCTAAATCATCTGAAGTTGTGTAAAAATCTAATTCTTGTACGTCAATTTACTTCGGTTTGTTCATATTGAATCCTGAAAATATCCTATTTTCATTTGCTCGTATCTCCCTCATCCCTTATTGGATTGAGGTGATTTTGGTCTCGTTTTGAAGCTTATTGTCTGCTGTATATTCATGCCAATTTTTACGGCATTTTGATTTCATTTGATGCTTGAAAACTGGGTTAGAAGTTGCTGTGTCGAATGGTTTTTGGCACAGAAATACTCTTTTGCTGGAGTTGTATTTTGGGCATATCTTTTGAATCACAAATTGGAATTTAATAATTTTACCCATTCCGGAAAGCTAAGAAACTAAGCTACAACTTTTCTTTGAATCACATTGCCAAATTCTGATGTTTCCTATGCTGAAATCGTGAATGTTTATCTCTGGCCTGCTGTTTTTAGCTAATGCACATAAAATTCATATGATAGTATTTCGACCATAACTTTCACATTACTGGTCGGAATATTGAAATTTTGGATGTTCTGAAATCCCCAAGGAATAAGCTACAACTTTTGTGTTTTAAGTTTTGTACGATTTTGATGTTTAAATGGAGTAAAACTGCTATTTTTACTGCTGGCCTGTCATTGACAGCCACAATATTCATGTGTTTGTTCGATTTTGGCAATTCCATTTGCATTCTTTAAAAAAAAATTACATGAAGTTTGATGCTAATATTTGGCCATGATATCCAGAAATGGATTAGCCAAGTTTGCATGGATTTTTGGATTTTAAATTTTATTTAAATTCAAATTGTTTTTTTTATATATCGATTTATATCGATACTAAGAGGACTAGTAGTTTTCTTGGATTTAAAAAAAAAAATCCTTAAACATTTTAGTATATTCCCTAAAAATCATGGCTTGTCTTATAAATGTTTTTTATGCGTATTTAAAGGATTTTAAGCTATTATTATTATTTTTAAAAGGATTTTTATAAATTGTTTTATGGCCTTAAAAATAGTGTTTTCTCTAGTAAAAATCCTGGAATTTATTATAAATAGTTTTATAAATCCTATTTTCGCTATAAAAATATTTAGTCCTATACAAAAATATTTTATCATTGTCTAGAGCATTCGGACATACGAGAAAGTACATTAAACGATTTAGTAAAAACCACGGGGTATGGGACTCATGCGCGTTTACTTTATCGTTTAAGTATGAACTTGTATGATCGAAATATTTTGAGGAATCTTTTGATCTCCTCCACGATTAGGGACCACTCCGTGGTACCTCAAGATGAACTTAAAGCATACTTTTCCATATTAGCATGATGAGCTTGTATGGAATGTAGTCCAATAATTCCCGAACGGGAATATATAGACGATGCTGGACTATCACGACGAAGATGCTTTCGCCAATGAGATGAGGTGTAACCATTCATGGTATATTACGATTTATTGATTTAGATGGTGTTTTACTTGTCGATGAAATGAGACAAGTTTGATTTTGTGTTAGATTTTTCGTAGCGGAATTGCTACGAATTATATATATTTTTCTTTTTTCGCCGATGAGATGAGGCGATATAATTTCATATTGATGTTTGATTTTCATGATGTGGAACCAACAGACGATTAGTAAACCGTTAGGAGATAACACATGGTATGGGACGTGTGTTATACCCTTTTGGGTTCCTACTCGAGATGTTGAGACACATTCTAGAAGACGACTAGTACTACAAGACACGAGTATATTGGGGATCCGTGGATGATGATTATGCCCCAAAATCACAAAGTGTCATTAACAATACTCGAGTCTTTGACGTCATCGATTGGGATTCTGAATTATAGACTACGTAGTTGTCAAGATGATTAAGATGTTCTAGACGATTAAGATGTATATAATCCCGATCATCACGATGTACGGTACCAAAAGTATAGTACTAGTAAAGATGTTGTAGCACGTGTAATAATCTGTTTTTGATGATGATTCTTACCTATTTGGTATTGTTTGATGATTTCATAGCCTTCTTAAGAATAAGGCGACATTATTGATGATTTCTGATGTTTTGAATCATATCTTGATGTTTTAGATGTTTATGAAGTTTTGATGATTTCCTTGGATGTTTACTCATGATTGTTCTTATAACCTAACATCCACTATATTGATTGATATTGAGATGATTCACATGACACCTTCATGTACACGATGCACTTATATTCTTATCCGTTAGGAACAACGGATGGAATATTTTCCCCTTAAACTTATTGACATGAGCCTTATCTACTGATAAGTTTTAGTTGCCTGACCTGTGTGTTTTCACTCGGGTCAGACCGAGTTGCAGGTTAGATGGATATCTTATCTTTTGGATCAGCTTTTGCTCTTGTGCACTACATCAAAACAGTCATTTGGTAACACTTTTTTTTTCCATTTGGCGACACTTATATGGGTTGCATTTTAGTCTCGCTAATAAGTGTCGCTATCCAATATAAGTGTTACTGAAACTAAAAATTTACACTTTTAAATACGGCGACACTTATTTTCGTTGTAAGCCTTGGTTTAATTGGAGTTAATTGAAATATACTAGGGCAAAATTGTAATTGAATAACATATCACGCTTAACCCTAACCACGCTTATCCCTGGCCGCATTTTCCCCAAATCGTTTCCCTACGTTCATTCTCCAACCGCCCCTCCTTCATCATCAACTCCAACGATGTTAATCAAAACTTCCACCTGCGGCAAGCAATATACCGCCACACACTCGCACAAGAATACCGCCAGAAACCTTAAAAGCACCACCGCGCATTTCGAATCTGCCTTCAACTCAAAGCCTGAAGCAAATACAAATCTAAACCTTGAAATAAAGTTTCAGCCTTCAACCTGGAAAGCAAGCGCAGGGTTTCTGAAATAAATTAAGGCAAGTGAATTTCTTTTATAAATTTGAATTTGATGTTGTTAATCAGTAATAAAGCAAAGAATTTAAGCAATGGTATTAATCAGTTGCAGGATACAAATCAAGTTCAAAGATTAAAATTAATTTCTGGGTTAAAGCTGCAGATCTGCTCTCTTTTGCATAAAAAGATTTCAAAACTGTAAGTAATCTAAAATTGCTGTTATTGAGGAATTAAGTCAATGAATATAACAAAGAGTAAGCAAGAATTTTCATTTACAACTTGTAGATCTAAACTTCAAAGAAAAAAAATTTAAAAGTAGGAAAAGGAAGTAAAAGAAAAAAAAGGTTTCCAGGTTCTGGTTCTCTGTCTCAATAGCAACCAGGTGAGCAAACTTATCTTTGATCAAATCTTTGCCTAGATGTGATGATTTATGTTTGAATGTTTGTAAATGTGTTTTGGCATATATACAAATATATGTGAAAGAATCTGAGCATGTCTAACTACTGAACAAGACTACCTAACTTTTTCACTTCTATTTCAAATTATTGACATGTGGATTAAAAATTTAATTATTTGTTCGACGCGGAAAGTAAAGCAAGAATTTTGATAATTTAACTGATAACTTCCTTTAATTTCGACTTTGATTGTAGTGGAGGCATCATAAGGGTTTTATAACACCGCTGAATTAAGTTTAAAGACAATCATTTTTATTCTTTTCTTTTCATAAAGTGGTTCTAACCAAATAAAGTGCAGCAGCTACTTGAATCACGGGATCCATTACGTCTTATTGATTTATTTATTTTACTGCATACAGCGATAAAATATTAATGGTTCTTTGATATTTTTCCTTGCATTAAAAATACATTAATAAATTCAACCATGAATTAGTGATGGATACGTAACAAATTATACACAATTATATCAGGAGGTCTTAGGTTCTTCTAATTAACCATATCAACCTTATTCCAGTTTAAAATGTTAGAAACCCGTACACCTTGCACTTCAGTATGACTTGTTACTTTGAGGACGTCATTAGCTGAAGGGTTCTTCAGTACTTCATTTTGGTTTAAATACTACTTTACTCAAATTTATTCAAACTACAAATTAAGTTATTTGATGCTAAATATATGTTTTATTTACAAGATTCTACATTGGTTGCTTCATTTAAGAAGTTGAGGAGAATATATGTTCAAGTTTTCAGATCTGAACATCATCCATGATTACCAGATAAATTACACATGTTCAAGTTTTCAGTGAATTGCATGTATTCATAACAAATTCCAGAAAATGCGAATAAATGCACTTAGATACTTTAAAAGTGAAATTTGACGAGGAAAATTATTATAACAATAAACATAGATTTTCGTTGCATTAGAATAGTTAATACTTAAAATTTCAAAAAGATGACACCATATGATCTACACATATTACTTGCATTGAATGTTACCAGTTCAAATTGTAAGATTCGTAACTAATATACCGTACATACCCTAAACTGATAATTCAAAATTTGGACATAGCGTAGTAATAGGAAGGTATGAAGATTTACTGTCTATACAAAGTATTGAGTCTATAAAAGTTTATTCTAATATCATACAGTGTGCAACCGTTTGTTACTCTTTGAATGATTGTTTCCAAATGCCAATGTTTTGTTTTCCTGACATCACGTTCAAGTGTCTATGTAGCCTCACAACATCTCAGCCATCCTTCACTTCCTATTTTTCATCGTGTCATATTTACTTGATCCGCTTATTTCTTCACTTACAAAAGTTGCAATTCCTTCATGTTGAAAGAAACAGAAGTTGCATGTTTTTTATTGTTAGATTACATTGAACTTTCAACTGGACTACATTTTGATTTAACTAAGCACTCTAAATGATATATACCCAATCGTACTCATTGGAATAGTGCCAATTTACTTGGACATATATGCTTAAGGAGTCAGAGGTAATTTTCTAGCAATACACATATATCAAATGATTTTATTTTTATGTGAGTTGAATTGGTGGACATCTCGTAATTTTTAATCAAGAGATGGTCGTTGTAACATTCCCGTTTTTAAATCAAATTTAAATTGGAAATTTATCTAATTTTAGAAACTGAATTGTGGATTTATTTGGTATTTTCCAAATTTAAATAGATATTTGTTTATTTATTAATGTAAATGAATATAGATATGATTTTAAATAGAATCTCTAATTGGAAATTAAAAATAAATATTTTGAAAAATTATATCAACCATAAAATTTGATCTTGTGAATTTATTTGAAAATTTTTAATAAATATATATAGATTAAAAGTTAAAATTGTAAATGAAATTTTGATTTGGGAAAATTCAAAATGTAAAAATTTATAAATATCTTGGATTTGGAAACTCTACAAATTTAATACCAATAGGAAAATTTGTTTTGTATTTATAATATATATATATATATTGATTTTATTATGAAAAACAATTGTTCAATACTAAGCACTATTTTATATGTGTTTATTTAATTAAAACATAATTAGTTAAAATCATTTCTTTCTTTAAATTAATATAAGTAGGAATAATAAACAAAATGGATATAAAATAAGAAATAAAAGTAAAGAAATAATAATAGTAATATATAAATATAATTATTTATTTAAAAAGATATACTAGCTTTAATTCAAAGAGTAAGATAAACTAGGCTTAAAATAATATTGGTTTAAAAGTAATATTATAAAATTGATATAAATAAAAATTTACAAAAGCTATTTAAAGAAAATATATACATATTACATACTTATTTATTAGATTTGATAAAAAGGTTTAAAATACATCTTCTTTTGAAATAAAGATTCAAAACTAAAATCAAGATCAGGTTCAAACATTTCAAGTAGCAGACAAATCTTTCTCCGTTGTATAAGAAAATTCAAACTGTAAGTAAAGCTTGGGTCTTTGTTTGTTATTGATAAATTAAATAAACAAATACAACAAAGATTTAAGAAAAGATTTGTATTAACAAGTTGTAGATTTAACTTCAAGATCAAAGTAGAAAAATTATCCAGGCTTTCAACTCAAATTTTAAAACAGTCAGGAGTGTAAACAGTTCTCTGTTTCAACACCTATAGGTGAGCAATCCTTCATCCTCTTTTATCTGATACATATATAGAAGTCTGCTTGTTAACTGCTTCTCTGTTTTCATGCCTGTGAGCAACTCTAAATCCCATTTTTCTTTGTGTTGCATGTGATGATTATTGATGAATGATGTGTTTGTTTTGCCTGCATGACTGAATACACAAGTTGATATTTAGGTCGGTATGGATATCTAAATCCTGTTATAAGCTACAGGTTCTTAATTTTTTTTTTAAAATCCAAGTCATACAACAAACTGATCTTTAGGCTATAACCTTTTAATGAAAAATGTTTGTATGTATATGACATCATTAAATTCAAGTATTTAAAGTTAAGTAATTCACTTTAAAAATAGTTAATTGCAGAGATGATTTTTATTAAGTGAGAAGAAAAAAAACTCAACAATCTCAATACACTGTGAACGAATCTTTCGCCCTTTGATTTATTTCTATGTTGAAGCTTGTGAAATCTGAGTTTTTTTATATATGGGTTGAATTCATGCCTCTGTAAATATATGACTGTATGTATACATGCATACCTGGCCACTGTTAAAATCACAGACTCAAGAGGTTCAATAAAAAGAAAAGGAACAAATAAATATAAAAGCCTATAACTCATTTTTTTAGCAAGACTGCAAATCATTTCAAGAAGAAAACCAGTCTGCATTTTCTTCAAATCTGGAAATCAGAGAGCAATCATCAACATGCATGCAGTTTTTAAATCAGAAACAAAGAAGTATTTGCAACTCAAGTTTTCAGCAAGCAACTCAAAGTTTAAAAGCAAAACATTTCCAGTTTTAAAGCTTTAAAAAGCTTTCCAAAATTAGAGGCCCTGTTCCTCATATTGACTGGTGAGCAAACCCCCTAAAACTAAACCCTTCTTTTTATCTGATTGTTGCTTATGATCCTGGAGGTTGATTTGTCATGAAAAAAAATAGAGATACACATCAAGCTATTAACCATGCATACAAAATGTATTGGTAGATAGGGAAAGGAACCCAAAACCACAGAAAATTAAAGAAAACTGATGACATTCAGGGAAAACTAATTTATTGGTTAGAGTATATGTGCGAGAATTTATAGTAGAAAGGGGGAAATTACTCTCTATTTGGGCATTTATCAGCCATGATTAATTAATTCAGACAGTAAATGCTGTTTACATTGTTTGGAAAATGTTCTACGCGAGACTGTTTGCTGAGATTGTAAGGTTTAAATCCAGAAAATGTACATGTAAGAATTTTTGAAATTCATGGATATAACTATAGAAAAAAGGAAGAATGTCACTACTTGCTATGTACATGTCCAATTGGACATGCCATGTACTATTGGTACTTAATAGAGGCACACATGGTTCTTTAGTATTTCAGTACAGATGTTTTTTTTGGTTTATATTTTGGTATTTTTTTCATTCTAATTTGGCGCAGATATCTGGAAAAGCATTTCAAATGTACACTTAACAGAGGCGCACATGATTTGTAGATGATATCCTATATTATTTATACTATGATATTTGTTCTTTTTCTAAAATCGACTATTTGGGTATCTCGTTGGTTTAAATTGATGTACCCATGATTTTCTTTAGGAATGATATACTCATACAAAGTTACCAGATTTAGTCTTCATTTTTGGTCACTCTTTACCTTTTATTTTGGCTCACTGCATTATATGTTTTCATGTTTTTTCTTCTACTTGGTTAGCAAAAATAACTGAGCCGGTTTCTCCTTTTTATTGGGATATGATTATTTGTGGTTCTTATTTAGAAGATTTACAGAACCAGTCTGAAAAACTTTCATATCAATACTAACCAAAATGCAGTTCATTATTTGTGTTATATATAGGGTCAGTGCAATGAGTTTTCGAAGGGGCAGCGGTTCTTACCATCTTGTACATCCCCAGAGGAGAAGCATCAACTTCCTTCAACATATAACCAGTCCATGTTTGGTAGGGTCTTTATGTTGTCATTTTATAATTTTCCACATGAATTTGGTCAAATAATAGCTAAATATCCCCATCCAACAACATTTTGGTTTGTGGATTTTTAATTGTAATATTAACCCACTAGTTTGATAATCTACAGGAAGTTGAATATACGAGTCACTAATGTTGGACTGTTGATCTGGAAAAGTTAGTGCCGGGACAGTGAGCCACTTTCCGTAATATTAAATGCAGGCACTTCTAGAGGAAGCGGAAAAAAAGAGGAAGTTGGATGATAGTTCTAAGGGTGGAGTCGAAGACCTTGAAGATGACCCAATTGCGGAAGTTTTTGGTTCCAACACGAAGAAAAATTATTGTCGATTTATGATGGTCCTCAAAATGGAATGCACAAGTTATGTGATTTTTCAAATGGAGGTTTCGTTATATGGCCGGAGTTTCGTATTCGGTATTTGTAGAATTTCACTATGAAATTTACCTTGTCTTTTGTATTCCAATTTGACATTGTTATGAAGTAGTTGATTATGTATTGAATTAACCAACTTAATTATGTATTGTACTTGTTATGAAGTAGTTGACATTGTTATGAAGTAGTTGACTATGAAATTTATGTTGTTATTTGATCATGAATATTGTAATTTTGGGTTCCTATTGAATGTAGTATAATAAATGTTAGTTATTAATTGTTTATTAATGTTAAAATAATTGACTATATTGAGAATGAAAATATTTCAGCGTTATAAGCGTTGCCAATTAAAATTTACCAACGCTTATAAGCGTCAGCATAGAAAATTAAACAATGTTGGATGGTTAATTTGCCAACGTTTATAAGCGTTGCTAAATAATATACACCAACGTTTATAAGCGTTGGCGAATACAACCTTCCAACGCTTATTAGCGTTGGGAAACTAAACTCCCCAACGCTTATAAGAGTTGGCAATAAATTGCGACGCCCCTACAGCGACGCTAATAAGCGTTGCTGAAACTGTTTGCGACAGTTATACTCGTTGGGAATCACCTGTTTTGGTGTAGTGGTGGGACACATGCATCTTTTGTCTAGCTTCTATGGATTGTCTCTAGTCATTCGTGTTGTTTATCTTTTGGGATGACTGTATATATTCTTTTTGCTACTCTGATAAACCTCATGTGTATGATGTATCTGTATGACTTTGTATGGGACATGTGTATGTATATATATGTGCTGATCTGAGTTTGTTGTTCTGTGATAGATTGTTATGATTCCGCATATGTATCTCATTGTTTCTGAAATAGTTTAGTAGCCATCGTAGTGTGCATTAGTTATGGATTAGACGTGTCATCCACTAAGAGGTAAATGAAAAAATAAATCTGACACAAATCCGACATGTCTAGTTCATAGCTAGTGTATGCTATGTTGGTCGCCCTTATCCAGCCCTATTCTCCGCATTAGTAGACGGAATTACTCGTTAATTCTCTTTACTAATGTTGGTCTCGGGGTGGGGCGTCACAGCTTGGTATCAGAGCATCGTTTCAGAAATTAATGTGATATGAACAGAACAGCACACGAGATACCATACATTGGATACAATGCATCTACATGTATCATCCCAAAAAAAAAATTCAAATCACGATCCATTCACCTTGATTTATCCTTGTCCTTGTTCATGATTTGATTGTGTCCCTTTCTGATTCCTTGGGGTAGATAGAAAGGAATACGTCTAGGAATGTTCATTTTTATTCCGTAGTATTCCTTTACATTCGAATTGTTATGAATATATCTATCCTGTGTTGATCCATTCTTGTCTTATCTTTTCAGCTATGTCTGGACGTGGTAGAGGATGCCAGTCTGGGGCGGAACCGTCCAGTGGTTCTCGTCCTGAGGGCGTATACATGTCTACTGACCAGATTCTCGAGCTCGTGCGGAGCATTCAACCTCCCACGACCAGTTCTTCTTCTGTTCCTCACAAGTCAGCCTTTGCCCGCATGTGTAGTGATTATACTCACCTCGGTGGCAAGCCCTTTAGAGGCACCAAGTCTGTTCTAGAGATTGAGGCATGGCTCAGTTCTTGTGAGCGTATATTCAGCCGTATGGAGATTTCTAGCCGCCATCGCGTTCTTGTAGCATCTAGTATGTTGCAAGAACGAGCTCTTCATTGGTATGATCTGCTTATTTCTGAGATTGATGAGGCTACTCTTGAGTGGGATCAGTTTCGTGAGCGGTTCGAGCTCAAGTTCATTCCAGATTCAGAGAGAGCTACCTTAGCTCGTCGTTTCCTTGAGCTTAAGCAAGGAAAGCTTTCTGTATCCGAGTATGTTGCTTCTTTCGAGGGTCTCTCGAAGTATGGCCTTGAGCATATCCCGACTCCTTATATGAAGAATCTTAAGTTCGTCTCTGGACTTAAGAAATATCTGAAGAAATCCCTTATGCTTCGTCTTGAGCTCTCTTTCGAGAAGCTAGTTGATGCGGCCCTTCGCCTTGAAGCGTTCGAGCAGGAAGATGATAGTGATGAGGATGTTAGTATTCGGGCCAACCCGAATAAGAAGACGAAGTTCTTTCGTAAGCCTTTTCCTCCGAAGAAGAAGAAGAAGCAAAGTGGATCTTCTTCTCAGTCTCAGCCTTCTCAGCCTCCTAAGCCCTTTGCTTGCTTCAACTGTGGCTCCCCTGATCATCCCGTGAGAGATTGTCCTAAGCCCCGCCGCTGTCTCTATTGTAAGAAGGAGGGACATATCATTGCTTCTTGCCCCAAGAAAGGGAAAGGTTCTCGTCAGGGTCAGCTCAATGTTGCTTCTACCTCGGGCGATGCTCCTCAGCCTGGAGGTACGTTCTCTTCTATCTTGGAAGGCTCTATATTATTTCATGATCGTTCTATTAGAGTGCTCTTCGATACGGGTGCTTCTCACAAATTCGTATCGAAGGAACTCATTGTTGCTTTACAGTTGGATGTTTCTTGCTTGCTTACTACTTTGCGGATTGCCAATCCTATTGGAGGATCCGCTACTCTTAGTTTGATTTGTGATGATGTTGAGATTTGGATTTGCGAGCTTCCTTTCCGTGCGAATCTGTAGGGATTCCTTTTCTTGGATTTGATATGATTCTCGGTATGGACTGACTCGTTCGTTATGATTGCAGAATTCTTTGCTTGGAGCGTGTTCTTTATTTGCATCACCCAGATTCTCCCGATCAGCTTTCTCTTTCTCTTCGTGATTCCGATGGTGATTCTGTAGCTTCTCTATTTGCTCTTGATTATCATGATATTGATAGCGATGTATCTCATATTCCAGTTGTCTGTGATTTCCCTGATTTGTTCGAGCCTGTTTATGGATTGCCTCCTAAGCATTCTATTGAGTTCCGTATTGATCTTATTCCTGGTGCTCATCCTGTTAGTCGTCCTCCCACGAGGATGTCTACACGAGAAAATGAGGAACTCAAGAAACAACTCCTTGATCTTGAAGCCAAGCATTTTATTCGTTTTAGCTCTTCACCGTGGGGTGCCGCAGTGGTATTCGTGAGGAAATCTGATGGTACTCTTAGGCTTTGTGTTGATTATCGCAAGCTTAACGAGTTAACCATCAAGAATCGTTATCCTTTGCCTCGAATTGATGATATGTTTGATCGGCTTAGTGGTGCTAAGGTCTTTTCTCAGCTAGACCTGGCCACCGGTTGTCATCAGCTCCGAGTTGCGGACGATAGTGTTCCCCTTACAGCTTTCCGCACTCGCTATGGTTCTTACGAGTGGCTCGTCATGCCATTCGGTCTGACGAATGCCCCAGCTTACTTTGTCGATCTTATGAATCGAGTATTCCGGGAATATCTCGATAAGTTCGTGCTTGTTTTCATTGACGACATTCTTGTTTATTCAAAGTCCGAAGCCGATCATGCTCGACATCTTAGAATTGTTTTGAGTACTCTTCGTCAGCATCAACTCAAAGCAAAATTTTCTAAGTGTCACTTCTGGGAGAAGCAAGTGAAATTCCTAGGCCACATTATATCTTCCAATGGCATCTCAGTCGATCCTTCTAAGCTCGAAGCTATTCAGAATTGGAAGAGGCCCGAGAACGTTCACGAGATTCGTTCATTTCTTGGTTTAGCGGGTTATTATCGTCGCTTCATTAAGGATTTTCCCGCATTGTGCTTCCTTTGACTAGCCTTACGAGAAAAGGCGTCCGTTTCATTTGGTCTGATAAGTGTGAGGCTTCTTTTCAGCGATTGAAAGAGCTTCTCACTAATGCTCCTATTCTCGTGGTTCCTCATGGGAACCAAGATCTTATCGTTTATACCGATGCCAGCCTTAGTGGTCTTGGTGCGGTTCTGATGCAGAAAGATCGGGTAGTTGCTTATGCTTCGAGACAACTACATCCGAACGAAGTTCGGTATGCTACCCACGACCTTGAGCTTGCGGCCATTGTCTTCGCTTTGAAGATTTGGCGTCATTATCTTTTGAGAGAGCATTTCGTTCTTTATACCGATCACAAATCTCTCCAGTATCTCTTTTCGCAGAAGGATTTGAATATGAGGCAACAACGATGGTTAGAGTTCCTCGCCTCATATGACTTTGATATTGAGTATACCCCTGGCAAGGGTAATCGAGTTGCTTATGCGCTTAGTCGCAAGCATTCGGCTGTGGTTTCTATGATGTTAGCCGAATGGAATGATCTGATGACTCTATCTTCTTGTGATATTCGTGATCGTGTTCCATCTTCTGATTCTCCTGCTTTGTTGTTTAGTATGGACGCTCGTCCATCTCTGTTGGATCATATTCTAGAGGCTCAGAGGCATGATGATTATATGATGCGCCTCATTCAGTCTTGCTCTTCTGAGTCCCGTAATGATGAGTTGCGGGATTATTCTGTTGATTCTCACGGTTGTCTTCATCTGAAGAACCGTATCGTTGTGCCTTCTGATACAGCACTTAGGCGTGACATACTTGATGATTGTCATCGCTCTAAGTATACCATTCATCCGGGCAGTAGTAAGATGTAAGCGGATATGCGTCGTCTTTATTTTTGGGAAGGCATGAAACGTGATGTTGCTAGTCACGTGAGCAAATGCCTTACCTATCAGCTTGTCAAGGCCGAGCATCAGCGACCATCTGGTCTTCTTCAGCCTTTAGAGGTTCCGCTTTGGAAGTGGGACCAAGTCTCGATGGATTTTGTTAATGGCCTACCTCGTTCGAGGTCGGGTCATTCTAGTGTTTGGGTTATCGTTGATCGCCTTACGAAGTCTGCTCATTTTGTTTCTATTAAGTCCAATAGGAATGCTCCTTTATTAGCCAAGCTCTATATAAAGGAAATCGTATGGTTACATGGTGTTCCATCTTCTATTGTTTGTGACCGTGATCCTTTATTCACTAGTCATTTTTGGGCGAGTTTTCAGCAAGCTTTGGGTACAAAGCTTAATATTTCAACTGCTTATCATCCTCAGTCTGATGGTCAGACAGAGAGGGTGAATCGTATTCTTGAGGATCTCCTTCGAGCATGTATCCTTGATTTTGGTAGTTCATGGGAGGACCACATTCCATTGGTTGAGTTCTCATATAATAATAGCTATCAGTCCAGCATTGGCATGACGCCGTTTGAGGCTCTATATGGTAGACCGTGTCGTTCTCCCTCTTGTTGGTTAGAATCTGGCGAGAAGTTTATTCTTGGTCCGGATTCGATTCGTGATTCTTCGGAGAAGATTTCCCTTGTTCGCAAAGAATGAAAGAGGCTCAGAGCCGTCAGAAATCCTATGCGGATAATCGTAGGAAGCCTCTTGAATTCGTTGTTGGTGATCATGTCTTCATTCGTATATCTCCGATGAAGGGAGTGATGCGCTTTAGCTCTACAAGGAAGTTGGCTCCTCGCTATATAGGGCCATTTCCGATTATTGAGCGCATTGGTCCGGTAGCCTATCGAGTTTCTCTTCCACCTCATTTGTCTGGCATTCACGATGTATTCCATGTCTCTCAGTTGAGGAAGTGCCTTCGAGATTCTGATTCTATTATTGATTCCTCCGAGCAGCTTGAGCTTGAGATCTCACCGAGTTTAACTACCGTTCAGCATCCGGTTCAAGTTCTTGGTTCAGAGGTGAAGCGCCTTCGAAGCAAGAATGTTCCTTTAGTCAAGGTTCAATGGTCCGATAATCCCAATGATTGCACTTGGGAAACCAAAGAATCTATCGAGCGTGCTTTTCCGGATTTTATCTCTTCGTTTGATCATGGTGAGTATTTATTATCTCAAGCTTATTTCCGTTCTTTTGTTTAAATCTTTGTAGAGTTGTTATAGATTTTTCCTTCAGAAATTGCGTGGACGCAATTTTGTTAAGGGAGGGAGTCTGTAACAACCTTGGTTTTTGGAGATTGCCGAAAATATTAAATTATAATGGAGATTATAATTTAATATTGTAATTGATTAATTAATTAAGAGAAAATAAGGAAATATGTTTTATTTGAGATAAATGATGAATTTGAGATGTATTGGGTTAATGAATGTAGAAAGACGGATGAATAATAATAATTTGTTCAATATTGTGTTTATTTAAAACAATATTGGCATTTTATTAATTTAAATATGGAGAAATGAATAAATAAATTAATAATCATGAAGAATGTGGATAAATTAGTGAGAAATAATTTATTAGTGACAAAACATGTATTTGTTTTGTTATTGGATGTGTAAAACAATATAATTTAACCAATTTTGTTAATTTTGCAATTTATTGTGAAAAATAATAATAAGAAAATTGGTTAAATTTGATGATAAATGAATATAAAATAATAAAATTGGTTGAAACATAGGTTTTAATAATTTTATCTAAAACTAG
Source organism: Allium fistulosum (assembly GCA_030737815.1). Lineage (NCBI taxonomy): Eukaryota > Viridiplantae > Streptophyta > Magnoliopsida > Asparagales > Amaryllidaceae > Allium > Allium fistulosum. Next base: position 1,558,432,894 of record CM060902.1, on the reverse strand, counting down.
ATTGCAAGACGAATCCAACGCATCCAAAATCGTGAAAATCCGATCAAATATGTGTAAGTTATGTACATTTGTATATTGTGTAAATTATGAACACATAAATAAATAGATAAATAAATAAAAAGAAGCCTAAATCTAAATGGGTTTAGCCCCCCAACCCAGGTCAGCCCATAAGAACATCTGGATAGGAAAAAAAATACACTTGTACGTACATTTCCACCATTTTCATTTTATCTTCTTCCTCAAATTAGCTAGTAGCTTCACAGAGCAATCCATGTCCTCCTTCTTATCCAAGCTCTAATAAATCAAATTATAGCTGAAATAAAAAGAGTAATTAGCCAAATTAAAGAGAGCAAGGTAATCTCCATCATGTTAATCTCGGATTTGTGATTTCATTTGTGATTTTACTGTATATTCATGTTTGAGGTTTGCTTTTGTTTTGCATGTCTCTCTTCTTGTAGTAGCAGCCTCCGGAGCTTCGTTGCAAGCCTAAAAGACCTCTCCTTCCTGTCCAATTCTTCGCTCTTCGCTGCAATAGGTAAGAATTACCTTACAGCAAGCTAAATCATCTGAAGTTGTGTAAAAATCTAATTCTTGTACGTCAATTTACTTCGGTTTGTTCATATTGAATCCTGAAAATACCCTATTTTCATTTGCTCGTATATCCCTCATCCCTTATCGGATTGAGGTGATTTTGGTCTCGTTTCGAAGCTTATTGTCTGCAGTATATTCATGCCAAATTATACGGCATTTTGATTTCATTTGATGCTTGAAAACTGGGTTAGAAGTTGCTGTGTCGAATGGTTTTTGGCACAGAAATACTCTTTTGCTGGAGTTGTATTTTGGGCATATCTTTTGAATCACAAATTGGAATTTAATAATTTTACCCATTCTGGAAAGCTAAGAAACTAAGAAACAACTTTTCTTTGAATGACATTGCCAAATTCTGATGTTTCCTATGCTGAAATCGTGAATGTTTATCTCTGGCCTGCTGTTTTTAGCTAATGCACATAAAATTCATATGATAGTATTTCGACCATAACTTTCACATTACTGGTCGGAATATTGAAATTTTGGATGTTCTGAAATCCCCAAGGAATAAGCTACAACTTTTGTGTTTTAAGTTTTGTACGATTTTGATATTTAAATGGAGTAAAACTGCTATTTTTACTGCTGGCCTGTCATTGACAGCCACAATATTCATGTGTTTGTTCGATTTTGGCAATTCCATTTGCATTCTTTAAAAAAAATTACATGAAGTTTGATGCTAATATTTGGCCATGATATCCAGAAATGGATTAGCCAAGTTTGCATGGATTTTTGGATTTTAAATTTTATTTAAATTCAAATTGTTTTTTTATATATCGATTTATATCGATACTAAAAGGACTAGTAGTTTTCTTGGATTTAAAAAAAAAATCCTTAAACATTTTAGTATATTCCCTAAAAATCATGGCTTGTCTTATAAATGTTTTTTTATGCGTAGTTAAAGGATTTTAAGCTATTATTATTATTTTTAAAAGGATTTTTATAAATTGTTTTATGGCCTTAAAAATAGTGTTTTCTCTAGTAAAAATCCTGGAATTTATTATAAATAGTTTTATAAATCCTATTTTCGCTATAAAAATATTTAGTCCTATACAAAAATATTTTATCATTGTCTAGAGCATTCGGACATACGAGAAAGTACATTAAACGATTTAGTAAAAACCACGGGGTATGGGACTCATGCGCGTTTACTTTATCGTTTAAGTATGAACTTGTATGATCGAAATATTTTGAGGAATCTTTTGATCTCCTCCACGATTAGGGACCACTCCGTGGTACCTCAAGATGAACTTAAAGCATACTTTTCCATATTACCATGATGAGCTTGTATGGAATGTAGTCCAATAATTCCCGAACGGGAATATATAGACGATGCTGGACTATCACGACGAAGATGCTTTCGCCAATGAGATGAGGTGTAACCATTCATGGTATATTACGATTTATTGATTTAGATGGTGTTTTACTTGTCGATGAAATGAGACAAGTTTGATTTTGTGCTAGATTTGTCGTAGCGGAATTGCTACGAATTATATATATTTTTCTTTTTTCGCCGATGAGATGAGGCGATATAATTTCATATTGATGTTTGATTTTCATGATGTGGAACCAACGGACGATTAGTAAACCGTCAGGAGATAACACATGGTATGGGACGTGTGTTATATCCTTTTGGGTTCCTACTCGAGATGTTGAGACACATTCTAGAAGACGACTAGTACTACAAGACACGAGTATATTGGGGATCCGTGGATGATATTATGCCCCAAAATCACAAAGTATCATTAACAATACTCGAGTCTTTGACGTCATCGATTGGGATTCTGAATTATAGACTACGTAGTTGTCAAGATGATTAAGATGTTCTAGACGATTAAGATGTATATAATCCCGATCATCACGATGTACGATACCAAAAGTATAGTACTAGTAAAGATGTTGTAGCATGTGTAATAATCTGTTTTTGATGATGATTCTTACCTATTTGGTATTGTTTGATGATTTCATAGCCTTCGTAAGAATAAGGCGACATTATTGATGATTTCTGATGTTTTGAATCATATCTTGATGTTTTAGATGTTTATGAAGTTTTGATGATTTCCTTGGATGTTTACTCATGATTGTTCTTATAACCTAACATCCACTATATTGATTGATATTGAGATGATTCGCATGACACCTTCATGTACACGATGCACTTATATTCTTATCCGTTAGGAACAACGGATGGAATATTTTCCCCTTAAACTTATTGACATGAGCCTTATCTACTGATAAGTTTTAGTTGCCTGACCCGTGTGTTTCCACTCGGGTCAGACCGAGTTGCAGGTTAGATGGATACCTTATCTTTTGGATCAGCTTTTGCTCTTGTGGGACACATGCATCTTTTGTCTAGCTTCTATGGATTGTCTCTAGTCATTCGTGTTGTTTATCTTTTGGGATGACTGTATATATTCTTTTTGCTACTCTGATAAACCTCATGTGTATGATGTATCTATATGACTTTGTATGGGACATGTTTATGTATATATATGTGCTGATCTGAGTTTGTTGTTCTGTGATAGATTGTTATGATTTCGCATATGTATCTCATTATTTCTGAAATAGTTTAGTAGCCATCGTAGTGTGCATTAGTTATGGATTAGACGTGTCATCCACTAAGAGGTAAATGAAAAAAAAATCTGACACAAATCCGACATGTCTAGTTCATAGCTAGTGTATGCTATGTTGGTTGCCCTTATCCAGCCCTATTCTCTGCATTAGTAGACGGAATTACTCGTTAATTCTCTTTACTAATGTTGGTCTCGGGGTGGGGCGTCACAATTACTATATCCTCCCACTAATTATTCTTCCCCCGCCTAATCTACTTCATGTACATGTCGTGCATAGAGAAATGCACAAAACAAACAATCTCGATCCCTCTGTCCTCCATATCTCATCCAAAACTCAATGAAATTGGCCACCACCTTCGCCAACGTGCTTCTCTACAAACACTCTCCAATGCACCCGCACACATAAGGCATGAACCCTTTACTTGAGCTTGACCTGCAGCTTCTTCAATAAAATGCCTAGGGTCATCGGAACGCCTCTTATCACCTCCGTTCGATCCCACGCGTCACCACGAGTTCGACTATGCCTCCAATTTCAACTCTCGCCTTGTCCTTCTAAACCCGACCTGAAGCCCAAGCAAGCAACATGAAAATGTCGCACTTCACGTCACGACACCGCACCCACAAAATTACAGCTACAAGCTTGCCTACTCACCTAAAGCTCAACGCCCATCTCCATTTCCTCTAACTACACTTAGATAGCCTTTAAATCTAAACCCTAGCTCGGCTTGCCACTGTCGAGCATCACCAATCAATGCCGCATACCTCAATCCCTATATAGATTCGAAGCTCTCGTCTCCACGAGTATAATGGATCCAATCTTGTGATTTATAGTGGCTTCTAGCTCCGGATTTTGATTTTTGAAGGTGGTGGTTTAATCCCTTTCTTTTATTGGAAGAGAGGGAAAATGAAAAGTAAAAAGGGAAAGAGAAAAATGAGGAAAATTCTAAGTGTGGATTTTTGTTTATAGTAATATTTTCGGCAATTTGCTATACAATATAACATTCATGTATAAATCATGAACGACATAAATAAAAATACGATCGAACACAACAATGCGACACGATCACAAAATAAAAATAAAATACACTTGTTAAATTATTCTGTAAAATTTTAAAAATACAAATGTTTGTCGCAAAATGCGACAAATAAAAATTTAAATATTTTTCAAATTTAAAATTATGGAAAAATCCTATTAATTCATTTAAAAAACCATTATAAATCAAGTTGTTTTATTAAAAGTTGATTTTATTATTACTTATTAAATTTCAATGAAATTTGAAAATTTAAATAAATTAAATATTCCATTCAAAACTTTAAAAGTTTTGGATGTTTACATATATCTCGTTCCATGGTCCCTCAATTGGACCTAGATACTATCCCCGCTAGTATCTCTTTATTAGCACCCCGTCGGGATCCCTTACTCTTGTCATATAATGGTCTCATCGTTGCTTATATCGAGGGACTCCCATAGTGCCAAATGATTGATTTTCATTCATTTCTCCCTGCTCTATCTCGTTGTGGGGATTTATTACTTCGCCGCTTCCTATTACGGACTCGGCCCACGGACCACCCCAACCATTTTGAAGGATCTCCTTTTTGGGTTAACAAGCCTTTCCATAACAAATAACAAGCAGACAACTATGTTGGTTGTCAAGGTCCGAAAATCCGTACTTCTTGATTAAACACTAATCTCCATTGATTAACTCAAGAGGCATGGAAATACGAACCCTGAGGGGTTTTAAAAACAAGAAAAGGTAGAAGAAAAAGAAAGCAGAAGAAGAAAGAAGAGAGAAGAGAAGAAAGAAGAACAACAGAACAACATCAGAACAACATCAGAACAGAAAACAATATCAGAATCTTACACATCGCAGCGGAACAATATACAATAGATAATTACTAGTCTTTTAAAACAAAGAGCTATATCAGTTTATACATACATCAATCAGAGTCAATATACAACAATGGACAGTTATATAACTTGTCCTCATACAGAATACACAGCGGAATAAATAATATCAGATACAAATACTACGTCTCGTCATCCAGCTTGCTTCCAAAGCTCCAGAATATCCAGAATATCCTGATAACATAACTCTAGGCTGCCCGTGTGGAAATTGGTGGGCACCCAGAGTTTAGAAGGGAAACAATAAACTCCGAGTCAGTCATGGTGAATGGTGTGAGATCGTAAAACAGTTTATCTTTAAAATAAACAACAGAAAAATTTTAAAGTCAATCCGCAATGCTTTTTGGAAAATGAGACTACCATAAGGCCTCCCGCACAAACACACAATGCAAACGCAGAATCGGAGGAGATTTCTCCTTATGATAGTCAGAGATGCTTGATACGCAGAATCAAATCATTTTTGATATTATTATTAGTGCATAGTGTAGAAAACATTTCGAAAGTATAATATTAATCTTAGCATAGGCATTCCGCACTTATGCCTACTATAGCTACTATGTTCAATAGCAGGTTACCGCCACATTCCATAGCAGGTAATACAACTAAAACCGTACAAGTCACGTATTGTTTCTTTGGATTTCCAACAAATGGTCAGGCTAAGGAACTTCCTATGCCACGGTGGGTACGCCCTTGGAATAGGCGACCCGAGAACCTAACCGGATCTCTGCCAACACAAGGCCGGGTTACCTCTGCAAAAATAGGTAACTACTGACACGCGTATGCCATCCCCCGATCGTAACCGATCTTCCCGAGAATCCCCGATTCGCAACAAACCACATAATAAGCAGTATCAACATAGGTTAAGTATCTGGGCTCCATACCATGATACCACCTCTATCCAGAAGGAATGACATACACTAACGGGCACTACTCCCTAGAACCTTGCCGCATCCTTCCTGTTTTGACCATTTCCGGGGTGTGAGGCTCGACGAAGTCTCGTCCACAAAGCTACGCTTTTCAAAAGCCATGCTTCGGGTCAAACAAATGATCAACCTATGATCACAAAGATATAAGATCAAACAAATGATCATATCGCAAATGATCAAACACTGATCATTTCACAGCAACACTCAGTATGTCACATTACCAAATTGGGAGTATATTGCTGATAAATTTCAACTACATAACCTCTGAGCTCGTACGTCTCAGAGAAGGGTGTTAAGCTAAGAGAATAAATTCTCCGCCACCAACAGGTTCTGTATTTGAAAGAAATCAGCTTTATATCTCAATTTGTAACGTCAGACACACAATCCATACAAGTCTGTTCCGGGATCGAACAGAACCGAAGGCACTTCACACGAAGCCCTTGCACATCCGGATAAATTTCTAATCACGTCCGGACTTCCCGTCACTAAGGGTGATAAAACCTCTAAATCGGAGATCAGCCGATGTAGAGTAACTCGACGGTAATCCTTCCGTTTTCAAAAATATCCGGTCTTCAACACCGGTCATCAAATGCAATTCATAACGACGTATCACATATTTGGAATGGGTTATACGACCCCATGGTCCTTTCCCGGCTAACCCGAATAGTGAGCGTTTATTCAAAAATAATTGTGGCATTCAAATTCATCCAATTTACAACAAATACCCACTTAAGGTAATTATTGATAGTCGGTTATTTACCTATCAATAAAGATGCGCAACATCATCAGATTCCAAATAATTTTCCAAATTATTTATTTTCCAAAATATCTTTACTGGATATAAATTTTCTACACTTCAAAAATAAATCGATATTTATTTTTAAAACAAATTTCCATTTCTTTTTATAAATTCCATAATGAATTTATATTTCAAAATATCTACTGATATACGATTTTCAAATCGATGTCAATATTCACTTTCGATTTATCTTTAAGAAGATAAAATCTCAAAACGTTTCATTTCATATTGGAAAACATTTCCATACTTTTTAAAAATAAGTGATTCACAAATCTATTTATTTTCAACATTTGAAAATATCGATATACTTAAATCAATTTTAAGTATAAATTCATTCTTTAAGGAAATCATTCTCTTAAGCACATTTATTTGAGTCAAAACGAATGTTACGTAAAACATCGTTACGACGACTCAAAATCACTAGTATAGGAATTCGGAATTAAGATAGATGTATAAATCCCAATACTACATAAAATATTTCCTTTCGGAAATCATTTACTATAACAACAGTGTTATAGTCCACCATTTCCTTCTTCCTCGAAAACGTCTATTTCAACAATGAATGTTGAAATCTATGATTTCGATATTTAATATATTTTAAAACATCGTTAAAACAATTTACTTCATTTTCAATGTCACTTTCCCAAAACAATATCTATTTTACTTAAAGATATATTCACTATCCAAAATCGTGAATATACTTTACTAACCAAATTTCAATATTTTCCACACATTTAGATTTTAAGAATTTTCCACTATCCAAAATCGCGGATATATTTCATTTAATAAACTTCTATGTTTAACTTATCAATTTCAATTGGTTTTGGATTTATAAAACAACGTTTATAAATCACATTTATCCTTCATAACAATTTCAACTTACAAAATCATTTTATTAGCCAATTCTATTCATATTCCATCTAAGTGCAAAAATCTAATTTATAAGTTTACTACTTATAAATCTTTTATTTTACAACATCTATTCATTTTATACCTCACAATTTATAAATTTCATTCACTTACGAATTCCATAAATATTTCATTTTTTTACACTTATAAAAACTCGTTTTATAATTCCAATATTTGATTTATAAATATCAATTTGTATACGTCTTTTTATACAAATCGTTTATAGTTATTCAAAAATCCCAACTTAAACCATTTTATAAATAAATCGACTTTTATTTCAAAAACGACACTTTGGTTGTATTCCACTAAAAATTATAACTTTTCTAACTTTTAAATTTTAACGTTTATAAATCAATTCAAAAATTCCATAAAACGTATATTTTCAAAAATCACTTTAAAAATCCTTTTAAAGTAAAAGTCGTTATTTTAAACTTCAAAACTTGAATCCGATGATGCAACGCACCAATTAGTCTATCATAACAACTAACATCATATATCAATATGATAACAGAATATACATCAATATCTGTAAATAAATAAATACTGGTGAGGAATCCAGTTGGATCCCTCCAACCTGTTTCCCTGCATCCACAGACGTTAGCACAATACCAATTCCACTTCGAGGTGGAATATCGTGATATATAGGTTTTTATAAAAATCATCCGCTTACTAACGGCGCAATAGGGTCTCATCCGCTATACGAGGCGGGAAATCAATCAATCCAATATATACATATGCCAATATGTATATATTGCTATATATATAGATATATCCTACTATATCTAATATCACATCCAATAGCAATCAAATCAATAACTACAATATCAACTTTTTATTTGAGTGAGGAAAATCTCACCTTAGCTTTAATTTGCAATCCCATTTCCAATCCAATTTGTTTTCCCTTCATTGTATTAAACCTTGTATAAACAATTTATACAATTCTATTAATATCCGAACATATCGAATAATTTAAATCCCTATTGGATAATTTTAATTAACCAATGTTTTTAAATTTCAAAATTTAAAATCTAATTCTTATATAAACTCTTCGATCATTTAAAAATCCCTATTTTTTTTTCTTTTCAATCATCATCATATATATATATATAGACTTATTTTTTTCGTTTAAATGGAATTACCGAATTTAATAACATCTGCTATGATTTTAAACCACCCATAATACTCTCATTTTAAATTTAAATCCATTGGGTAAATAAAGTTATAAAGTTTACTTTTAAAAATTATTATTATTATTCTCCATGTACAAATTTTAAATCAACAATTATATCAAATAAATCACGTAAATACATTATTTAAAATAACTACTAGATTTCGAAAATGTGTCTGTGTGTTTTCAATTTATTTTCATCTCAAAACTGCATATAAACAATCAGTAATTTTTTCTTGACTCTAAAAAATTATTTTCTTCAATCTGTTTCAAATTCACAAATATATGCATACGTTTAAATTAACAAAAATAAAAACAGCAACACCTCACCGATATCCTCACCAGATCGTCGATCGAGACTGGATTCGAGCTCCACCCTAAATCGCCTCGCTGAAGCCTAGCTCGCGTACGCCGATGCAAATGCACGACATCGGTCGCGCCTTCCCCTCAATCGAACTCCCTCCCAGCACCGCCAAACCGCGCTCGCGAATCGAGCTCGACTCCCATCGCGAATCTCTGCTCGCGTTTCGCCCAAGCCTAAGGCGCCGCCGCCTTCGATCTCGTATCGCTTCGCTCCCCACTGACGAACGTGCGCGATTTGCTTTGACCTAGACCCAACTTCAACTCACCTTCGATTTTGAACGCGATTTCAATAAGATTTTTTTTCTTTCGTCGATCTGCTTTGAGAATGGAGAGGGGGAAGGAAGTAGATTTGAAAAGCTAGGCATCCTATTTAGTTTCGTTTCTCTGAGCTAAAGAGGGAAAATGAAAATCGATCGGCCCTTAATTTTGATTTTGATTTGTATTGATAAATAAACAGCGGCCATTGTTTTTGTTGAAGGGGAATGGCAGCCATTAATTTTATCTTGAACGATATATTTCTTCTGAAATGTTTTACTGAGGAAACAGAGAAAGGTTGCGTGATTTAAACGAGGAAAGGGACAATAGATCAACGCGTTCAGATGTAGGGTGGCTTGAGTATGATTATAGGGTGGTTGTGATTTGATTTGTACAAAATTTTAAATCAAATTTCAATTTAATTCTCAACGCGTTTGATTATCGTATGCTCACATAACAACTCCGATAATTACGAAATTTGAAATCCGACAATAATTCAATATTACGGATCCAATGGAACCGGTTTCGTCGAATTCCGAGACTGCGCCTCGGACGGCTATTTTTAAATTCAATTTAAACGATAAAATTTCAAAACTGAACAATTCACTTCCAAATTCAATTCTGAAGCTTCTATTGTCTTCGGTAATATCAATACGAATTTTAAAAGCTTTCGAAATATTTTTCTTCAACTTTAAATTGAAGATTTAAATTTTTATTCAACATTTAATAGATTAAATTTTAAAGTTTAATCGCAAATTTCAAAGTTATATCGGGGATTCAAATTAAATCATCGTTCAAATATTTAAAATTAATTAAATATTTTCAATTTAATTTGTTCAAAATTCAGGGTCGTTACAAACTTCCCTCCTTAAAAGAATTTCGTCCCGAAATTACAAGTTAGGAAAAATGGTTCTTAACTCGTCTACTATTTTACCAAAACCCCATAGTTTTATCAAATTTATCAAAACAAATCTTTCTACTAAAGATTCGTTATTAATTCAACTAAATTTCCAACTTCAATTATAAGTTCAAAACAACATTGTTTTACCTCTCAATTCAAATTTAAATTTAAATTCAAATTTCAAACTTTCAAAAATTTCTTAAAAATTTTCTAACGCCCTAAATTTTCGAAAAATTTCGCCAGCGTCTCCTTTGCGCGGCTGATACGGTACGACTACAAAACGTCCCTACGGACTCTCAGATTTCAAAAAGAAAAAGAAAAAGCCAAGCGGCGGAACAAGAAGGTCATCAAATCTCATATAGAAATTTAAATACTTACCTTTTGTCGAGCAATTCAAATTTATCTTTGAAATCAAAATTCCAATTCCTTTAAACACCTGTATATCCTACTAGCCATAATATCTAGTTACAATATTCAACCCAATTTGCAAATTCGATTACAAAATTTTCAATATAAACTGCTTATATACTATCTCTAATTCACTATTGGAGTTACATCCATTCAATTTTACATTTCAAATTTCATTTGAATTCAATTCACAATTCCAATCTAATTTGGATTTGGTTCAACTTCTGAATATTGAATTTTTATCAATTAACTTTAGTTCACTTCAAACTAATCTCAAAACTTCATTTTATTTCACACAATTCAACTTCGTTTTCAATATTCAGTTTTAATTCCAGTTTTATTCTTTTGTTCATTCCCAAAATCTATTTTCAATTCACTATTTTGGTTTATAACCACTTATATTAAACTGAATTTCAAATTCCATATGAATTTTAATTCATCTTTCATTTATAATTATTCAATTCCATTCTGTTGCTTACAAATTCAAAATGAATCTCCACTTTCATTTAATTGGTTCACTTGTACTTAAATTTATTTAACTCCATTTTTTTTAAGTTAAATTTATTCTATCAAAATTCGAATTGTATAAGTTATCAACTCAATAATATTTCATAAATATTTTTATATAGTATTCCAGAGTCTTACCAACATTCAAAATCATTTTGAAAACAATTCAAAATATCATTTAAATTTCCAAAACAAAACCCAAATTTTTCAAACAACTTTCATTTAAAACAATTTGGCAGCAATTCCTCTTTTGGAAACCCAAAAATGAACACCGATAGTGTCGCGATCACCAATCGGAATTATTTTCCAGCGACCAAAAAGAGTTTAGAGCTTTTATCCCTCCAAAATACTTTTCAAAACCTTCGAAAATCATTTTCAACTCCAAAAAGGATTTAATTTCTAAAATTTCTAAATTCTTTTCAAAACCTTTCCAAAAACTTCTCTGGAATTCCGTTTCAAATTACAATTCACATTTATAATTTACATTCTCAAATTTCGTTTGTATGTGAATTTATCTCTTAACTTTGGAGTTACGATTCCAATTTCTTATTTAATTTCAATGATGATAGTTTAATATTATCACTTCTAACAACCATGCAACCATATATTGTAATAATTTACAGAAAATCATTTTTTTTATATACAAAAATAGTTTTGGGCAAAATTATTTCATTTACCCTATTTAAACAATATTGTGCCGAATTGTTCTATTCGAGTGTTTAGAAACCCCTTCGATACAGTTTTGCAGACTGTGCCGACGAAGGTTCATATGCCACTCAATAAACCAATCATCACAATATAAAACAATTTTTTTTTTATTCACTAACAAATACGCGCTCGTATCTATTATTACACTCAAACACATTCTAGAGTACTACTGACTCTATCTCTAATGAGTAACACCCAACAGAGCAGGGTTGTCGCTTAACCATATGCTCTGATACCAACTGTCAAGGTCCGAAAATCCGTACTTCTTGATTAAACACAAATCTCCATTGATTAACTCAAGAGGCATGGAAATACGAACCCTGAGGTGTTTTAAAAACAAGAAAAGGTAGAAGAAAAAGAAAGCAGAAGAAGAAAGAAGAGAGAAGAGAAGAAAGAAGAACAACAGAACAACATCAGAACAGAAAACAATATCAGAATCTTACACATCGCAGCGGAACAATGTACAATAGATAATTACTAGTCTTTTAAAACAAAGAGCTATATCAGTTTATACATACATCAACCAGAGTCAAATACAACAATGGACAGTTATATAACTTGTCCTCATAGAGAATACACAGCGGAATAAATAATATCAGATACAAATACTACGTCTCGTCATCCAGCTTGCTTCCAAAGCTCCAGAATATCCAGAATATCCTGATAACATAACTCTAGGCTGCCCGTGTGGAAATTGGTGGGCACCCAGAGTTTAGAAGGGAAACAATAAACTCCGAGTCAGTCATGGTGACTGGTGTGAGATCGTAAAACAGTTTATCTTTAAAATAAACAACAGAAAATTTTTAAAGTCAATCCGCAATGCTTTTTGGAAAATGAGACTACCATAAGGCCTCCCGCACACACACACAATGCAAACGCAGAATCGGAGGAGATTTCTCCTTATGATAGTCAAAGATGCTTGATACGCAGAATCAAATCATTTTTGATATTATTATTAGTGCATAGTGTAGAAAACATTTCGAAAGTATAATATTAATCTTAGCCAGCATAGGCATTCCGCACTTATGCCTACTATAGCTACTATGTTCAATAGCAGGTTATCGCCACATTCCATAGCAGGTAATACAACTAAAACCGTACAAGTCACGTATTGTTTCTTTGGATTTCCAACAAATGGTCAGGCTAAGGAACTTCCTATGCCACGGTGGGTACGCCCTTGGAATAGGCGACCCGAGAACCTAACCGGATCTCTGCCAACACAAGGCCGGGTTACCTCTGCAAAAATAGGTAACTACTGACATGCGTATGCCATCCCCCGATCGTAACTGATCTTCCCGAGGATCCCCGATTCGCAACAAACCACATAATAAGCAGTATCAACATAGGTTAAGTATCTGGGCTCCATACCATGATACCACCTCTATCCAGAAGGAATGACATACACTAACGGGCACTACTCCCTAGAACCTTGCCGCATCCTTCCTGTTTTGACCATTTCCGGGGTGTGAGGCTCGACGAAGTCTCGTCCACAAAGCTACGCTTTTCAAAAGCCATGCTTCGGGTCAAACAAATGATCAACCTATGATCACAAAGATATAAGATCAAACAAATGATCATATCGCAAATGATCAAACACTGATCATTTCACAGCAACACTCAGTATGTCACGTTACCAAATTGGGAGTATATTGCTGGTAAATTTCAACTACATAACCTCTGAGCTCGTACGTCTCAGAGAAGGGTGTTAAGCTAAGAGAATAAATTCTCCGCCACCAACAGAAATGTATTTGAAAGAAATCAGCTTTATATCTCAATTTGTAACGTCAGACACACAATCCATACAAGTCTGTTCCGGGATCGAACAGAACCGAAGGCACTTCTCACGAAGCCCTTGCACATCCGGATAAATTTCTAATCACGTCCGGACTTCCCATCACTAAGGGTGATAAAACCTCTAAATCGAAGATCAGCCGATGTAGAGTAACTCGACGGTAATCCTTCCGTTTTCAAAAATATCCGGTCTTCAACACCGGTCATCAAATGCAATTCATAACGACGTATCACATATTCGGAATGGGTTATACGACCCCATGGTCCTTTCCCGGCTAACCCGAATAGTGAGCGTTTATTCAAAAATAATTGTGGCATTCAAATTCATCCAATTCACAACAAATACCCATTCAAGGTAATTATTGATAGTCGGTTATTTAACTATCAATAAAGATGCGCAACATCATCAGATTCCAAATAATTTTCCAAATTATTTATTTTCCAAAATATCTTTACTGGATATAAATTTTCTACACTTCAAAAATAAATTGATATTTATTTTTAAAACGAATTTCCATTTCTTTTTATAAATTCCATAATGAATTTATATTTCAAAATATCTACTGATATACGATTTTCAAATCGATGTCAATATTCACTTTCGATTTATCTTTAAGAAGATAAAATCTCAAAACGTTTCATTTCATATTGGAAAACATTTCCATACTTTTTAAAAATAAGTGATTCACAAATCTATTTATTTTCAACATTTGAAAATATCGATATACTTAAATCAATTTTAAGTATAAATTCATTCTTTAAGGAAATCATTCTCTTAAGCACATTTATTTGAGTCAAAACGAATGTTACGTAAAACATCGTTACGACGACTCAAAATCACTAGTATAGGGATTCAGAATTAAGATAGATGTATAAATCCCAATACTACATAAAATATTTCCTTTCGGAAATCATTTACTATAACAACAGTGTTATAGTCCACCATTTCCTTCTTCCTCGAAAACGTCTATTTCAACAATGAATGTTGAAATCTATGATTTCGATATTTAATACATTTTAAAACATCGTTAAAACAATTAACTTCATTTTCAATGTCACTTTCCCAAAACAATATCTATTTTACTTAAAGATATATTCACTATCCAAATCGTGAATATACTTTACTAACCAAATTTCAATATTTTCCACACATTTAGATTTTAAGAATTTTCCACTATCCAAAATCGCAGATATATTTCATTTAATAAACTTCTATGTTTAACTTATCAATTTCAATTGGTTTTGGATTTATAAAACAACGTTTATAAATCACATTTATCCTTCATAACAATTTCAACTTACAAAATCATTTTATTAGCCAATTCTATTCATATTCCATCTAAGTGCAAAAATCTAATTTATAAGTTTACTACTTATAAATCTTTTATTTTACAACATCTATTCATTTTATACCTCACAATTTATAAATTTCATTCACTTACGAATTCCATAAATATTTCATTTTTTACACTTATAAAAACTCGTTTTATAATTCCAATATTTGATTTATAAATATCAATTTGTATACGTCTTTTTATACAAATCGTTTATAGTTATTCAAAAATCCCAACTTAAACCATTTTATAAATAAATCGACTTTTATTTCAAAAACGACACTTTGGTTATATTCCACTAAAAATTATAACTTTTCTAACTTTAAAATTTTAACGTTTATAAATCAATTCAAAAATTCCATAAAACGTATATTTTCAAAAATCACTTTAAAAATCCTTTTAAAGTAAAAGTCGTTATTTTTAAACTTCAAAACTTGAATCCGATGATGCAACGCACCAATTAGTCTATCACAACAACAAACATCATATATCAATATGATAACAGAATATACATCAATATCTGTAAATAAATAAATACTGGTGAGGAATCCAGTTGGATCCCTCCAACCTGTTTCCCTGCATCCACAGACGTTAGCACAATACCAATTCCACTTCGAGGTGGAATATCGCGATATATAGGTTTTTATAAAAATCATCCGCTTACTAACGGCGCAATAGGATCTCATCCGCTATACGAGGCGGGAAATCAATCAATCCAATATATACATATGCCAATGTATATATTGCTATATATATATAGATATATCCTACTATATCTAATATCACATCCAATAGCAATCAAATCAATAACTGCAATATCAACTTTTTATTTGAGTGAGGAAAATCTCACCTTAGCTTTAATTTGCAATCCCATTTCCAATCCAATTTGTTTTCCCTTCATTGTATTAAACCTTGTATAAACAATTTATACAATTCTATTAATATCCGAATATATCGAATAATTTAAATCCCTATTGGATAATTTTAATTAACCAATGTTTTTAAATTTCAAAATTTAAAATCTAATTCTTATATAAACTCTTCGATCATTTAAAAATCCCTATTTTTTTTTCTTTTCAATCATCATATATATATATAGACTTATTTTTTTCGTTTAAATGGAATTCCCGAATTTAATAACATCTGCTATGATTTTAAACCACCCATAATACTCTCATTTTAAATTTAAATCCATTGGGTAAATAAAGTTATAAAGTTTACTTTTAAAAATTATTATTATTATTCTCCATGTACAAATTTTAAATCAACAATTATATCAAATAAATCACGTAAATACATTATTTAAAATAACTACTAGATTTCGAAAATGTGTCTGTGTGTTTTTAATTTATTTTCATCTCAAAACTGCATATAAACAAACAATAATTTTTTCTTGACTGTAAAAAATTATTTTCTTCAATCTGTTTCAAATTCACAAATATATGCATATGTTTAAATTAACAAAAATAAAAACAGCAACACCTCACCGATATCCTCACCAGATCGTCGATCGAGACTGGATTCGAGCTCCACCCTAAATCGCCTCGCTGAAGCCTAGCTCGCATACGCCGATGCAAATGCACGATATCGGTCGCGCCTTCCCCTCAATCGAACTCCCTCCCAGCACCGCCAAACCGCGCTCGCGAATCGAGCTCGACTCCCATCGCGAATCTCTGCTCACGTTTCGCCCAAGCCTAAGGCGCCGCCGCCTTCGATCTCGTATCGCTTCGCTCCCCACTGACGAACGTGCGCGATTTGCTTTGACCCAGACCCAACTTCAACTCGCCTTCGATTTTAAACGCGATTTCAATAAGATTTTTTTTTCTTTCGTCGATCTGCTTTGAGAATGGAGAGGGGGAAGGAAGTAGATTTGAAAAGCTAGGCATCCTATTTAGTTTCGTTTCTCTGAGCTAAAGAGGGAAAATGAAAATCAATCGGCCCTTAATTTTGATTTTGATTTGTATTGATAAATAAACAGCAGCCATTGTTTTTGTTGAAGGGGAATGGCAGCCATTAATTTTATCTTGAACGATATATTTCTTCTGAAATGTTTTACTGAGGAAACAGAGAAAGGTTGCGTGATTTAAACGAGGAAGGGGACAATAGATCAACGCGTTCAGATGTAGGGTGGCTTGAGTACGATTATAGGGTGGTTGTGATTTGATTTGTACAAAATTTTAAATCAAATTTCAATTTAATTCTCAACGCGTTTGCTTATCGTATGCTCACATAACAACTCCGATAATTACGAAATTTGAAATCCGACAATAATTCAATATTACGGATCCAATGGAACCGGTTTCGTCAAATTCCGAGACTGCACCTCGGACGGCTATTTTTAAATTCAATTTAAACGATAAAATTCAAAACTGAACAATTCACTTCCAAATTCAATTCTGAAGCTTCTATTGTCTTTGGTAATATCAATACGAATTTTAAAAGCTTTCGAAATATTTTTCTTTAACTTTAAATTGAAGATTTAAATTTTTATTCAACATTCAATAGATTAAATTTTAAAGTTTAATCGCAAATTTCAAAGTTATATCGGGGATTCAAATTAAATCATCGTTCAAATATTTAAAATTAATTAAATATTTTCAATTTAATTTGTTCAAAATTCAGGGTCGTTACATCGGTGCACAACCCAACTTGGTCCATCCTGGTAGGAAAAGAAAGATCGGCTAGGTTTCACCACTCACCATCTTGTTTAAATTGTCTAGTGAAATCAAGGCAATACACCCCCTCTAATACGTATTTGAAGCGGACTAAAATTTCTTTTAAGGGTGTTACTCTATCTATACGCAACCGCGTATCTTCCATGGTTCATATAGTCGAACATGTCTCACGTCAATATAATATTATGCAAACAGTAATACTTTTCGGTGGAAAAACTTCGATTGTGCAACACCCCGACCTCATATTCCAACCCGCTCTATTTACTGTTAGCTATTTCATTCTTATAATTAAACATTAATTATAATAGTTCGCACCCATCATAAACGCATATTCTAGGCTTCTTGTACGTACGTATGTACGCATGCATGATGCATGCTTGCATCAAGCATGCATGTATGTATGTATCATTTTATACATATACATTCATAGATACTTTTGTAAATTATCCTCCCTTTACACCTTTGTAGTTGCCCTTTAGTGTTATTTCGTTATGCGTTTCACTATTTTCTTAAATTTAAGTTCATTCACCGCTCTTCTCTTATTTGATTCATAATACTATTGCCTATTCTTTTTGTATGTTTTTAGATTTCCATTTCTATTTTTCCATGTTATCCCTATATTCCCTCTTAGCCTATTTTTCCATTTTTTCTTCATTGTGTACTTCACATGTATTGGTATTTTCACATCTTAACAATCCAAAGTATTTTTAATGCGTTTATATCTTACCATTTGACTTTCGGGTTCTATTGCATTTTAATTTGTTGGAATTACATTTTTATCTAATAATGTTAACATAATAAATTTCTACATCTTATCAAAATATGAAGATGTTCGTGCGATGTTTCTAATTACCAGGAAATATCTTTTTAGTTCTTAAAATAGATGGTACAAAATACAGTGTTTATCCTAATTTTGCATATCTCTTTCATTTTAGATATTTTTCTTATCATTTCAAACATCTTACTTTTGTTTATTTAAGCTAATAATACATAGAAATTCACTAGTAACATCCCAAATTCCAACAAATTAAAATATCACTTAAACCCCTAAAATCTTAATAAGGTTCCTTTTATTTTACATTCATTATCAACGTTCAAATACCAAATTATTATCATCAATTTCATAACAAGTTGCTTGGATAACGCATGTAGGCAAGTTTTCCAATTTTTATGAAATACCTGCTATAATCAATTCCATAATCAATTTTCAATTTCATTAAATTCATCACGTGTAAACAATATATTTATATCTAATCATTGTACACTTACAAATTTAAATCAAATCATTGCACACTTACAGATTTAAATCTATTCATTACGCACATACAAATTTAAATTTAATCATTATGTGCTTATATATTTATATCCAAATTGCTTAGAAATAGGCATATTTGAAATAAATTACAATGAAATAAATATATTTTTATTTCAAAACATGTAATTTTCCCACTCACCTTTCTCAAGCGTTCCCAAATCACCAGATCTTGTCTCTGATATATGTATTTCAACTTTTGACTCCCTATTTTGATTGCCATATAATATATACATACAGGTTTATTAGAATTTGAATTAGAAAGAAGAGATTTAAGTTGATTTTAATTTTAATCCGGGTTTAAAGTTTTCTTTGGTTGTAGCAACTTGATTTAAACTTGTGATCTATCTATATCATCTTCTATAATCCTTCTATGGTGCATACGTACGAACTAGCAACCAAGAACTATTACTAAGAATTTGGAGTTGTGGAGAAGAAGAGAAAATGGCAAAGCTTCTTCGGCCATTAGAAAATTATGAGTTGGAAGTGAAGGTCTAGGTTTGTATTTATAGGAGTTTGAATCAATGCCAATCGCTGGATTAAATTGATTTAAATCTGGGTCGTTAAGACCACACAAAAATTCACTGTTTAAAAGATCTCGGGTTGATCGCTTATTGCTCTAGGTCGACCGCCATCGGTCGACCTAAGCATTCCCTCGGTCGACCTAAGAAGTGCAAATTCGATTAATTTTAGCATTGATTTGATTTATTAATTTAATTCCTTCTTTCTAATTATCTTGCATATTTGTTTCCTCTGTTAATTGATCTCTTTCAACTCTTTCCAATATAATATATTCTCTAAAATTTTAATTAAATGTTAACCTTTCTTAACATTACATTTGCATTAATACTACTATTAATTGATTTTATTACCATATTTACATATATAATTATTTTCGACATTAAAATTTCAAACATTAATCACTTTTTCATTTGAACTCCGATCGAAAAATATCATGTATGAAAATTGATCAGGAAATCATCACGAACTCAACGTTTTAAGTTTCATTTCCAAATTTTGACATTTGCAAAATTCTATATTTAGCACTATTACTTATGTATTGCATTTCTTTTTAAATTAATTAGCGTTAAAAATTGCATGGTGTTACAATTCCCCTATTTTATTTCTATTAATTATAAACAAAGTACACATTACTATTTTAGTTATGGAGTGAAAAAGCATTGACATTTTCTCATGAGCATAAAAAGAAGTTTTATCTTAATGGTAAGTCATAAGTAGTAGTTGGATCTCTATCAAAGAGGAACATATATTTTACTATAGCCAGGGACATATTTCATTAGCATAGTAAAAGAAGTACAAACTTACAAGTTACATGAAACAAGCAACAAACAAAAAGCAGTAAAAATGTGAATTAGCAGGTAGTTTACTTAATTTACCACCTCGACCAATCACCTTATAGACAAAAACAAACCTGTAAACAACATTAAAATTGGCCGCCAATAAAAGTCTGACCAAACGACCATTTGGATGGAGCCACATCGTAAGAGTACACTACCATTTGATTGTCCTACTAGCCTACAACGATCAATTTTGTGATTCTTTCCTGAAATGATTCCCATGTCTTAACTAATTCCTTGTATCTACCGCCATTTGATCATTACTACATAGTTAAATCTAATTAAACATAATCGTTATCCCACTAGTTAATAATAAATAATCATGTTATACAAGTTAATTATTGGATTGTTCATAAGTTGTAATGACACCTATAAGAAGTCATGTTGACAATATCAACTTAACCCTCATAAGTTGTTTATCTTATATAGATAGTTTTCTACTATATCAGAGAAGATATTTTTTCTTCATTTGATTTTTGGATTTTTAGGCACCAAGATTATACTTAATATTTTAATAGCTCACTATAACAAATAGTCAAGTAGTAAGTAGCAAAATTCTCATAGAGGATGTAAATTCATAGGAATCTAACCATTATGATTCTCCATGTCATTTTTCTGCATTTTTACTTCCTTTTTCTTCAAATTTCTCTATGTAATACTCCTTACTTGGTGACATAAATTTACACACATACCTACATGCATTTTTTTGTGGTATATTGTTTATGTTTTATAGTCATTTTTGACAACCAATCTTGCTATTACATATTCCATTCTGATTGCATAAGTTTTAATCAATTGTTTAACATCTTATTGCTTTCTGGTCTGCACAATTAAAAACTAAACTCATTGCTCTTTCAATATATTGTACCATTCAAAGAAATAAACAATAGAGAAATTATTGAATTCTCTAACTGTAATCGAACTTCGATTATTAGGGGGATAAAATGATACCTGATTAAATTCAGACTTTTCTTTTGAAAGAAACATAATTTGTCCTCATATAAGGTAGTATCAGAGTATCAGTATTTCAACAGAGTTAACCTATGTATGTATGTCATGGTGTGCATATACCAGTTATTACACTAAAATATGATATTATGCATTATTCGTGTACTGAGATGTGAAACCATGTTTTACTGAAGTCAAATAATTAGTATTTAGTTTCAAGGTGTTTCAAAATTTATGTGTTTATTGATAAATATAGTTGTAAAGTGGTATTGGAAAATACTGATAAAGAACTATGATTTACGTTGAGAAAGTTTCTTTATGTTAAGAAAAGTGAGTGTCATTCTTCCCGTGTTATCTGTACTTTGCACCGAATTGGACAAATCTTTCCTTATATCCTTTTGAAACGAGTTTTATGGGATTAAACAATGTTGCAATCTTTTGATAAACACAATAGAGTTACTATATAAAAATGTGTAGATTCAAACTGTTCTTGTGTCTATATGTATCTGACTGATATAAATATACGTATAAGAAAATCTTCTTGACCAAACGAAATGCCATATATTATAGATATATGACAGCCTCCCAAAGATTCAAATTCAAATTCACAATATGAAAATGTAATATATTATAGATAATATGACAGCCTATTATAGATAATATAATAGCCTATCAAAGATTCAAATACATTGCATAGGTTATCATTTGAAAATTCTGCCACTACTAAATGTTTCTGTGTGCGTTTGTTTATCATAATCACATAATCACAAAAATTAGCTTGTTGTGTCCGCGGGTGCGGCATAGTAGAAAGGAGGCTTGGGTTCTGGTAAAAAGACCCAGCTTCGATTCCTACCATGCGCTTTCTTATCCTATTTTAATTTACCCGGAGGTATGTGGGCTTGGATCAGAGGACGGCTTTACTATACCCTCCTCGGGAGTTTACCAGCCTGTCGGGTTCTCCTGGTTTTTCAAAGAAAAAGCTTTTTGCCTTCATAACAACATTAAATGAAATAAATTTAAGATTGCAACCTTCATAAAATCTTACATATTTAGCAATTTGCATATATGCAGTGGCTATATAGAAGAAGCAGAAATAATAAACATCCATTATGTTAAAGATTATGTTATATACAAATTTATGAAAAAAAATTGTTAAAGCTAGACTCAAAGATTGGAACATAATCAAAATAAAGGAGGAATATACGGTTATCCTTTAGAAAGTGTTCCAGAAAGCTTTTATTTAGCAACCGAATATTTGGTCCAGTCATATACTTGACAATAATCAAAAGCAATAGACTGACGTGAATTAAAATACAAAAACAAATCGAAATTTTACCTTGGAATTACAACGAATCAGAAGCTTGAAACATAATTTGAGGTTGGGGAGAAAAACCCTAACTAGCATCGGAGAAAATATTACTAAACTCTCACCGATAGATGGTCAGAGCAGGTTGAAGGCTGGCAGTGGCTGGTAAAAGGACGAACATGCCGAAGTCGAGCTGACCGAAGTGGTGTCGGATGCAAGTTGCGATTAGGAGGAGACACTGGATCGTAAAATTATGGTTTAGGGTTTTTTGCGACCGTGGGGAATAAAAAGAGACTAGGCTGTTGTATTGCGAATGATTTGGTAGAGTTCATCTATAGGTCGCTACTAAGTCATTTGAAATTTTTGATGACTTTGTTATGACATAGCATATCAACGCCCAGCAAAATGTCGTCTGCATGTCGTGGGAAAATGACCGTTGAAAACATCAGCATTTTCGAATAGTGCATTATGTTGCAGAGTATAGGGTGGAGTAATCTAAGATATGATCCGTTATTATTTAAGTGCCATTGGAATTCATCAAAGTATTCATCTTCTCGATCTAATTGAAGAATCTTAATCTTACGGTTCATTTTGTTTTCTAAAACATTTTAATACTTAACAACTGTCTCGCAAACATCTGATTGTTTCTTCATTAGAGACACGTGTCCTGGTCTCGAGAAAACGTCAATGAAGGTAACAAAGTAAGAACTATTATCTTTGGCGATTATAGGCATCAGGCCACATACATCATTTTGTATAACCTTAATCAACTCTTTCATTGCTCCCACTGAAACGGTGTTTGGTTATTTTACCTTTGAAACATGACTCATACATATCAAATGATTCAGAATCAAGAATGGGCGAAAACATTCGGTTTTCAGTTTGTGCACTCATTAATATAACATAGCCTAAAATGTCAAAGATAAGTGTCATTAATATTGTTAGAAGAAATATTTACAGAACATATATAATTAAGTGAATATTAGGCTCAGGTCCCTAATAAGTTTCAAAATACACAAAAACCCCAGCAAAAAAAAGTATGTAAATTATGTCCTTAGAATTAAGTTACTAAGTAATTGCGTATAGTTATGCAATTATTCACTAAATAATTGCAGACATTTATGCAATTATATCCAAAAGTTGCATAAATTTATGCAATTTTTTCGGTGAATAATTGCGGAAATTTCCGCAATTGTTTTGGTGAATAATTGCAGAATTTTCCAAAATTTTTCAGTGAATAATTGTGGATATGTCTACAATTTTTTGTTATAATTGCATAAATGTCTGCAATTATTCACTGAATAATTGCATAAGTGTATGTCATTATGCGGTAACTTAATTCTAGAGACCAAATTTACAAAATTATTTACTGAGGTTTTTGTGTATTTTGAAACTTATTAGGGACCTGTGCCAAACTGTCCCTATAATTAATGTTAATCACAAAAATGTCATTTTCTAAAACACCGTTGTGGACTTCATTTCCATATAAACTAATGATCATAACATTATTTGCATAATGAATATATATCCAATCTCAGACAATCTAGAAACAGAAATAATTCCCCAAATAAAGTATTTTACAAAATAGAAATTATTTAATATCAATGCTACTCCTCTGGGCAAACATAAATTATAATCTTCTATTGTCGTTGCATCTACGATAAATCCATCTGCAACTCATAGCCTCGTCTTTCCTTTTGCCACACCACACCAGTTCCTAAGCCCTTGTAACAAATTACATATGAGTTACAGATCCATTGTCCAATGCATTTTATTGATTATAAAACAATTTTGAACCTTAAAAGTACCTGATGGAGCTGTAGAACCATTCTGCTTTCTTTCTCTGATAATCTTTAAGTAATCAAGATGGTTCCTTTTTCAACCTTTCTTATGGTAATGGTGACATTCACCCTTCTCATTAGTCTTCTTATTTCTTCTTCTTCTAACCTTCTCTTTGTTGCTTCTTTAAAACTTTGGAAGATGATGCACCAACCAGCTTTATAGCAAGCACAACCTCTTGATCCTTGAATGCAGACTCGGCTGACCTCAAAATATTGAAGAGCTCCACAAGATTCATATTCAATCGGTTCATATTGTAATTCAGTATGAATGGTTCATTGCTTATTTGTATATCCAATAGCGAAACCCTTTCAATAAAGCCCTACACTATTAGAATGAATCATCCACCTTCTATCATTTAGTCATTTTGGTATTGAGCAACTTTTTCGGTAGCTCGTACCTTTGTAGAACGAGATTGTTCAAGGAGAAGGACCTTAAAACTATCAAATATCTCATGGACAGACATGTTTTTGCAATGCTTTTGCAACCACTTATCTAACGTTGACAACACAAAAACTTAGGCAATCTCTAGGTCTAATATCCATTTCTCATAAGCAAGTCAAATTTTGGGGTCCGGATCATCAATGATTTGTTCTTTAGGTTGGCATGTAATAGTCAACCAAAGACATTTGTAAGTCAAAGCTATCTCAACCGTCATTACCCAATCGATATAATTTGATTCAACAAGCTTGTCGCTTTTAGAAAATAGTTTTAAAGTTGATATTTTCTGTAAGTTTAATTGACAGATTATTAGGATAATATCATAGTGGATGTTCTTATTATATCAGTAAGGTTAAACTTCATTATTCATTTTTCTAATAAATCCCCACTAGTCTTTTATATTTCGCCAAACCCTAGGTAAAAAATAGAAGCCGATGTTAACGCTGAAAATCGAACGCTAACACCCGGTGTGTGTAGTAGTAACGTAAAAGCACCACCGTTGGTACGGGAACAGGATTTATACTGAAAATAGCATAAAGCAGTAAAGGAACAACAGATTTATAGTGGTTCGGCCCGTAATTGAGCCTACGTCCACTTTGTAGTCTTTTATTGCTGATTTCGATTACAAGATGATACAATGCACTTCAAAATACGACACACTTTGATCACAATAACACTCTCGACTAATAGCTCAAACTTCGATGATGAAACTTGTTGAATCCGTGTTGGATGTACGAAATTCCTCTCTAAGCTTGTTGTATTGTCTTGAATGTTTGAAGTTCTTCAAGTGTTGGACGAGTTTAGAATTCTGCAGAGTAACGACGCTTCAGAGAATGATTGGCCAAAAGTCCTCTTCATGTTGAAGGTAGTAGGGTATTTATAGGAGTGATTCTGGACAGAAATATTGCTTTAAGTCTTAGGTCGCGTACGACCTAAGTTAGGTCGTAGGTCGCGAGCGACCTAAGATAGGTCGTGGTCATCTTGCAACTTATGAGGCTGGGCTGATGGAGTTGCACTTAGATTCATCTGAAGTGGTAAGTCGTAGGCGACTTAAGATAGGTCGTGCCTTTCTTTTCTTTTAGCTCGTGGAGTCTTTAGGAGTTAGGTCGTAAACAACTTTAGGTCGCAGACTTTCTTCGGTCGCTAAGTTCTTAGCTCGCAGAGTTCCTTAACTCGCAGCCACTTTAGGTCGCAGACTTTCTTAGGTTGCTAAGTTCTTAGGTCACAGTGTTCCTTAACTCGCAGCCACTTTAGGTCGCAGACTTTCTTAGGTCGTTAAGTTGCACTGCCTTCTGAACCAGTTAGGTTGCTAGGTCGTGAGGCCTCTTAGGTCGTAGAGAAGTTAGGTCGTGATACTTTATAACTCGCTAGTACTCTTAGGTCGTTGGACAAGTTAGGTCGTTGATACCTTTAGGTCGCAACTTCCTTTAGGTCGCAGCTTCCTTTAGGTCGCAACTTCCTTTAGGTCGTTAAATATGTTAGGTCGCAGCTTCCTTTAGGTCGTTAAATATGTTAGGTCGCGAAGTATGTTCTGTAGCTAGGTTGTTGGGTCGTGGCATTTTTAGGTTGTGAATAGCTGTTAAGTCAGAGTTTTAGGTCGCCGAAATAAAGGAGTTAACATTTGCCCCTCGAAGTACACGCCTATGCCATAGGTCGTGTGCTTCGACTTAACCTTGTTAGGTCATGAACTACCTAAAACTTTGCTAACTTATTTGCCTATTCACCTTCCCCTCTCAACCCCATATAAACTGTTAGGTCGTTTTCTTCCCCCTTACCTTACTGCTCTGATTTCCCACTGCCATTGACAAATCTTTGAACTTCCAAGGGAGAATTCAACTCACTTAGTCGTCGATCCATCCTTACTAACACACTACGTAAGTGAATTCAATCTCTGTCCCACCATAATCGCCGCCCAAACATGAACTTGTGTTCTCCGACCCAAGTCCAATTCCATGCACCGTGTTTCATTTTTTGAACGATTATTACAATCGACTTTCGTTGTTTGATATGTTGATGTGATTCATGAATGCACGGTAATGTTTGTAATGGATCGGAGGGATTTGAAATCGATTTACTGGGCGATCTGGCGGTATGTGCAGATGAATGGAATTCACGAAGAGGATGATGGACTTCTCTGTAATGGCGATATCGGGTTATCGGATTCAGTAAGTGATTGCGTGGAGGGGAAGTCGGCGACTTAACAGATCTATACGACTTAAGAGTTTTGCGCTAAGTCTTCTGCGACCTACGACTTACGCCCTAAGATATTTGACCGACCTAAACATTCTTGTGACCTAAGATACTGTTTGGACCCGGTCGAACTTTGAACAGAACGACTTATCAATTCAATGACCTAATTACCTTGAGTGAATGCAGCACGACTTAACATAACAACGACCTAACTTTTTGTGGCATAAGCTCTAAGTCGCGGCCGAGCTAGGACTTAATAGATTTATATCGTCTTGAACTCTTCAACTTTGCACTGTGTGACCTAAAAAAGGCTCTGACCTATGCTAGGTCGTGAGCGACCGAACACTTGGGAATCTGAGCAGAACATGACTGAATTTCGAACTGTTTGAACTGCCTGGACTTTGTTGAACTTGATTGCATTCTTTTACAGATTATATCAACCTTTAAAGCTGTCAACCTGTTAAATACAACATTTGCAAAAACTGGGACAAACATACTGCCATTGACTGCCCACATCGAATGACAGATTAGTAGATAAAGAATAATTAACTTAAATCAACTGTGTGAACGAAGCGCTATTAACCAACCAATTCAAGTGAAGTATTAAAGCACAACTAAAAATAGTTAATTAAAACTAATTAGCTTGCATTAACACTGCACCTGAGTTTGAAATTAACAAGTCCTGAAACCTTGTAATCAACCAATTGTCAACTAGTTTAGTTTCAGTTATGTTTGTTTTCTATTTTCATTAGTTTTGCACAACACTTCACACTTTTTAGGAAACGTGCACCTTCACATTTGAATATCCAGTTGATTGTGTAGAATGACATCTCAACAAGAAGATTCAGGACCAGCCGGGGAAGCTTTCCCGATTGCTAATCAACTGATCGATCCTCCGGAAAGAACTCCGACTACACTAAGCCACAAGGTTTTCAGACAACTGTGTATTCAGTTCGGTATTGCCGAATCAGATGCTATATTTCCTGGAGCAAACGACACCGCTGACAGGCCACCTCTCGGTTTTGTCGCAGTGAATCGTCAGATGTGCTTAAGCGGAGCCATTCCACCTTTCAACGAATTTCTCCGGGAACTCTTTCTTCGACTATCCATCTCGCCTTTCCAGCTACACCCCAACGGTTATGTCGTTCTGATGGGGTTGTGTGTTCTGTTTAGGAGGACGCTCGACCGTCTCCCGAGCTTTGATGAAATTTGCTATTTATGCACCTTTTCGAAGAACAAAGATCATCCTTCGATCGTGCTTGTAAGAGGTGCCAGAAATCGGAGATTGATTCTAGATTTGCCCGATAGTGCTCACGGGTTCCTAAGTCAATTCTTCTTTGTCCGATGTCCTCCGGGATTCTACTCCGTCTGGAGAGTTGCGAGTAAGATTGCCTTTCTTTGTTCATCTTATGAGCTTTTTGAAACCCGAATTTATCAAATGCTTGTCCTCATCCTTTTCTTTTTTCAGCACTTCCTTCCCCGCTTAGAAATCCCAGCCTCAAGTCGACTTTTGAGACTTTAAATGCTGTGGCTATGGAAGAGAGGGGCGCCAAATTCTTGTTAAAAGATGAACTTTTGCACCAGTTCGAACTTCTACATTCTTCTCGTTCCATCCAGCCTCATGAAATTCCTGATTCTCCGGCAAAGACGTCAGATGCCCCGGTGCCTTCTAGAGAACTTTCACTGAAAGAACCCACCACTGAAACTTCACTGGTGAAGTGTTCTACTTCTACTGATGTTGTGGGGTCGTCCAACAAGTTAACACTTTCTCCCGTTATTGAAGAAGAAGAAAATCCTCGAATTTTTGAAAAGACGGTCGAGGTGGAAGTTGAAAAAGAGAGTTCTGTTGGGTATCACGGCGATGACACCTTTGATAACTTGTGCGATATAATGATAACCTCTCAGGAGCTTTTTAAAGACGATGCTTCAAAAGCGATCTCTCCTGTTGTTGAAGCGGCCTCTTCTTTGCAACAAACTACAACACCTACCACACAAGTCATTGCCATTTCCACACCCAAAAGTGGTTTGTAGTCTGACGCGCGTAGTTTGCACAACACACACACTTAGGATTTTTCGGCACTCATATGCACTTAGCTTCTTCAATTTGAAGATTTCTAAGACTTGTCTTTTCTTCAATTTCAGGTTCTCTGATGGGGCGAAGTGGTTCTTACCACGACAAATTCCAGCGTCATGGAAGCCGCGATGCTTATGATTTTAGGCACTATCTTCCTCCCCGTCAGGAGACCGATGAAGAAAGGGCCTCTAGAAAAGCTCGCGAGAGA
This sequence comes from Allium fistulosum, assembly GCA_030737815.1. Lineage (NCBI taxonomy): Eukaryota > Viridiplantae > Streptophyta > Magnoliopsida > Asparagales > Amaryllidaceae > Allium > Allium fistulosum. The sequence continues at coordinate 1,558,403,413 of CM060902.1, read as the reverse complement.
TGGGATTATGAAGAGCGCCGCAGAAGAGAAGATGAACAACACTATGGGAATAGGGACGAGCGATACGACTCTTCCCGCAGAAGCGACGATTCTCATAAAAGAAAATCTCACGACGATAAGGGGAAGAGTCACATTGCTGATGATTCTAGCAAGCGGATCAAACTCGGCGAAAAGGACGCGTCTGCAATTTCGGAAAAGACTGCCGCTTCTATTCCTCCTGATACTTCCTCCCGTTCTCCTGCACTTAAGAAGTCTGACATCCAGGCAATTATCAATAGGCCTCAGTATCAAGTCGGGGACGGCCCTCCTACGCTTCAAAGTCGATTCCCAAATTGATGCTTGAAAGGGGTGCGTTTCGATTTGGACTTGGTACCAATCGATAAGCAAGCTATGCTCAGAAATCTTGATTCTGTTAAGCTTGATATTGAGAGGATATCCGGATGGCAGAAGCTGGTTGACGAGCTTCAAAGAGTTAACCATATGAATCTTGAGGCCATGCTAACTATGGAGAACGATCATTCAGAGTGGAAGAAGATTCTCTAGCAACACGATGCAGAGATGACGAGCATTGTTGATGACAATTCAAGACTTGAGTCTGAAGTTAAGAGACTCAAAGATGAGCTTGCTACTTCTTCTTCCTCCTATACTCAAAAGGAAGAAGTTCTTCAAAAACAAGTTCGCGATGCTCATGCTGCCCAACGGAATGCTGAGGCTCAACTTGAATCTGAAAAGAGGATGACAGAAATCTATCGCACCGACATTGCCCAGCTGCGAGAGAAAGCGAGTTCCCAGGACTTGGAAATTATGCGGTTGCGAACTCAACTATCAAAAGCTCAAAAAGAGCGCGATGAGGCCATCGTCGGAAAAGAAATGGCTGAGCAGTCGCATGAGGCGACGAAGGAAAAAGTCAGCTCAACTCTATTTGACTTTTATATCCACAGCGTCTTGGGGTGCGGAAGTCTCTCATTTTTGGGGGAGGACTATGAAGTTACTCTGGCTGAAGTGTGGGAGGCGATAATTGACTTGTTTGGAGGTGTTGGCTACGCAGAAGCGGACCTTGAAGCAACTTATCTGGATGATGAAGCCCGCGCCGCCCTTGCCAGGGGAAAAGAGCAGCTTGCAAGGCAATGAGCCGAAGCAACGGGAGGAGAGTGTTTGGAGAAAGTGACTGTAATTGACCCCGCTCATCCTCAGGCTTCGGTCGATCCCGATAATACTGGCTCTAGCTCTTATGCTTCACCTTCCGCAAAAGCCGAAGTTAAAACTGCGACAACCGAGCCTCCCACTACTCAAGTTGATGAGAAGACCCAGGACGATGTTGAAGCTGAAAAGTTTGAAATCGTCGTGATTAAGCCGACTTCTCCAGGTAACCTTGATTCAGATCTTGCTCAAGTGGGCTGCTCATTTGGTTCAATTGAACTCGATGAATTTCTTGCTTATTACTTAAGTCCTGATGATTCGACATTTTCTCTTTTCTCGGAGAATACTGATTTTAACTTCTTTTCTTCTGTAGCTGAAGCACCGAAAGCTGCGCCAACTTCTCCTTCCTCGGCTGCTGTTCCTCCTCCTTCTCAAGTTACTCCTCTTCCAGCTTCTCAAGGATCGCAAGAAGAGAAAATTTAAGCCCTCAAAGACTTGGACGATCCGGTTGTTTCGCAAGAGCCAAAAACTGGGGAACTTGGAGAAGGCGAGAAGACTCCGAAGCAATCTTATGATGACGACACGAAGCTTGCAGAGTTTTTTACTCCAGGCAGTGAGTCTTCCTCGAAAAAGAAGGGGAAACGCGTCATTTCGAAGAAAGGCAAGAAAAGCTCTTCTGCCGCTGGAGAGGAGGCAGGAGTTGATCCGGTTGTGCCTCTTTCTCCTTCTTCCCCGTCTCATCCACAACGGCCTCCGAAGCTAATTATCAGGCCGGGTAAAGGCTCTAAAGGCGGGAAGAAGGAAAAATGAGCTTGATTTTTCCTTTTCTGTTTTTTGCATGTATTGACCGGAGATTGTGCGAGTACCGGTCCTCGCTTTTTTGAGATCTGCACATGTAAAGAATTTTCACAGTATTGAATAAAATAATTCTTTTTCTTGCATGAATTCTTGTATATGTAAGATCTATTTTTCATTTTAGCGTAGAATAAGCGATTCTTTTTACTTGTACAAACTTTTTGCCTGTGTTTGAGAATGCACTTATTCCATATCTTTTTCGTGTGATATTGTAACGTGCTTGTGGTATGTTGCTTAAATACTACTTTTATTGTTTTAGTTGTATCGTATGATATTGCCCCGATACCACAAGTGCATTACAATATCTTTTTGTTTTGGCGAGACTTGTACTCTTATTTTTTAGAGAATAACTATTTCGTCTTTGAGGAAATAATTATTCTATTTAAATAGAGTGTATCTCATTTTTGGAGAAGTTTTCACGCTTCACCCTTCGGAGATGGTCACTTCATGTTTTTGAGAAGTGAATTCTCCTACACGGTAAAGCGGGCCTCTAGAGAGGATTTCACTTAGTACTTCAATCTCTGGGGAAGAATTTTTCAAGATGAACAAGTAGGTCTTCCTTAAGAGCTGAAGTGTGCCTCTGAGGAGGGCTTTTTGGTATTTCTGAGGAGTAGCATTTGGACTCCGAAGAGTAGCATTATGCCTTATGAAGTTGCATTGTGCCTCCGGAGAGGTCTTTACTTGGTTGCCTGGAAGTTACTTTCTCACAGTTAAATGGATCCACAGGGCGGGCGCAAGTTATTTAATTGGATGTTCATTTGCACAAACGATCGCAATTAGTTAACAAAGGCCTTGCCTCAGTGGTTCCACCAACCTTTTTGTTGAGAAGAGCGTTTCTATTTATTGACGTGCCTCCGAAGAGGTCTTTTTTGGCATTTCAACTCTGGTGAAGTGGGCCTCCGAAGAGAGATTTTTGCACTTCAACTCCGGTGAAATATGCCCCGGAAGAGGTCTTTTTTGGCATTTCAACTATGGTGAAGTGGGCCACCGAAGAGAGATTTTTGCACTTCAACTCTGGTGAAATGTGTCCCCGAAGAGGTCTTTTTTGGCATTTCAACTCTGGTGAAGTGGGCCTCCGAAGACAGATTTTTGCACTTCAACTCCGGTGAAACGTGCCCCCGAAGAGGTCTTTTTTGGCATTTCAACTCTAGTGAAGTGGGCCTCCGAAGAGAGATTTTTGCACTTCAACTCCGGTGAAACGTGCCCCCGAAGAGGTCTTTTTTGGCATTTCAACTCTGGTGAAGTGGGCCTCCGAAGAGAGATTTTTGCACTTCAACTCCGGTGAAATGTGCCCCCGAAGAGGTCTTTTTTGGCATTTCAACTCTGGTGAAGTGGGCCTCCGAAGGGAGATTTTTGCACTTCAACTCCGGTGAAATGTGCCCCCGAAGAGGTCTTTTTTTTGGACTCCGAAGAGTAGCAATTGTTGCTTGTTCTCTTTCATCATCTGCTCCTTAGCGATTCCTTGTTATTACTTCCAGTACATGCCCCATTCTTTTGCAAGTTGCTTGCTTTCTGCCAGGGAAATGTACTTTATTGTTGAGTGATTTATGGGAATCGCTGAGTCTTGTGACGTGCTAAATAAGTTAGCTTTGCTTTGATAGCCTGCAATATTAAATCGACATTTTAGCAATCTATTTAAGATATTTGCATATCGAAATGAAACAGGCATTATATAGCAGTAGAACACAAGACTTAAAATTCTTTATTATTAATCCGCACTGATTTCTCAGCGGTTTACAATACAAGAGTTATACATCCATCATCATTTTACAAATTTAAGCAATGCTGTTAAGTAAAAAATTGGATGCAAGTGATTGTTGTTCCGGAATCTCGAGATTGAATCTCCATTTCTGTTGGAATCATTGTTTCTGATCCATATGCCAATCAGAATGGAGCGTGGTCAGATGCTATGTGGGGACCCCCTGTGACAACATTAATGACAAGCCTCCCTGGTTCCTGCTCTGCGATTTCGTTGACTGAGCCGTATTGATGATTGGGAAGTTGTTGCTCCTGAGTGGATGAGGATGGGTCATTCCTGTTTTTCTTGACATACTGTTGAAGTTTGTTCTCTTTCAACAGCTTTTCAATCAGATCCTTCAAGTGACGGCACTCATTAGTGTCGTGGCCGGGCTGGTTGTGGAACTTACAGAATCTTTCACTCTGAGTGGCATTTTTCCCAAGTCTCAACTTATGAGGTTTAGGATATTCGACAGTGTCCTTAGTTGCAAAGAAAATATTCTCTACAGTATCGGTCAAGGGAGTGAGATCCAGAGATTTAAAGTAGCGAGTTTTCTTCGCATATCCCTGCTTTTTCTCGTCATTATGTTCCCTTTTCTGTCCTCTAAATTCTCTTCTATTAGAAGCAACACTGTTATTCTGGATTTCGGCCACAGCTACTTTCGCTGGCGCAGAAAGGCTTTCTAGGCGCATGAATTCGTCGGCCTTTTTATAGAATTTTTCGAGTGAGTTTGGCTCCTTCATTTTTAACCATCTTCCGAATTCACTTGACTTATTGATGGCTCGCATCAGGTAAGTCAGGATCATACGTGGTTCTGCATTATCCACCTCGGCTAGGGCTAAATTGAAACGGTTCAAGAAAGACCTGATAGATTCTCCGGGCCCTTGTTCAAGGTTGGACAGTGACATTATATCTTTGGCTTTTGAAGCATACAACCTTAACTGATCCTTGAACTTTCGAGTTAAATCAGAGAATTGATCCACGGACCGAACTGGTAACTTTGTGAAATAAAGTAGAGCCACTCCTTCCAAATACACTGGAAAGTATCGGCACTTAATTTCATCTGATGCTCTTGCATCGGTCATATGCCAATCGTACTTGTATAGAAACTGGTTTGGATCACTCGTGCCCCTATAGGCTGGGATAGTAGGAGGTACAAATTTCCTTGGAAATTCTGCTTTCAGGATCCTTTCAGTAAACGGAGTCTTGCTTGGAGCAAATCCCCAGTCATTCTCATTTTCTTCTCTCTGCATGCTCTCTTTCATGATTTGGCGAATCATCCCTGATAGGTACTCCTCATTGTCCGGAGGCATTGTCGAGTAGATGTCCGCTCTCCTTTCGGAATTTTGCCTGGGCAGATGTTCATGAAAAGTTGGCTGCGGCCTTGAACCTTCAGCTTGGAAAGGTGGCGTTTCGGTGGCGCCAGCTGCTCTTTGAGGAATATCTTTCTCCTGGGAATTATGAGCATCTTCAGTGAAGACTGTTTCATTGTTTTCTGGCCGTTGATTTTCCCCAAGTAGAGCATTCAATCTTTCCATCATTAAAGCGTTTTGAGCTTCAATTTGCTGAAATAATCCCGACACTGCATCGTCCAATTCAGCTCTTGTGACTCCAACGGTAGGAGTTGCCTGATTTGCTGTTGGGGAAGCGGAGGTTCCCTCATGAGAATTTCCGGATCTGGAAGATCTACCCTTTCTTCCAGGAGCCATGATCTCAGATAAACTTCTGGTCTTTAAAGAGATTCTTTCAACAAACTCTTGTGGAGCAATGGTGTCAATCTCTTGAGTTCAACTCTCAATGAAAGCACCAAAATGTTAACGCTGAAAATCGAATGCTAACACCCGGTGTGTGTAGTAGTAACGTGAAAGCACCACCCGTTGGTACGGGAACAGGATTTATACTGAAAATAGCAGAAAGCAGTAAAAGAACAACATATTTATAGTGGTTCGGCCCGTAATTGAGCCTACGTCCACTTTGTAGTCTTTTATTGCTGATTTTGATTACAAGATGATACAATGCACTTCAAAATACGACACACTTTGATCACAATAACACTCTCGACTAATAGGTCAAACTTCGATGATGAAACTTGTTGAATCCGTGTTGGATGTACGAAATTCCTCTCGAAGCTTGTTGTATTGTCTTGAATGTTTGAAGTTCTTCAAGTGTTGGACGAGTTTAGAATTCTGCAGAGTAACGACGCTTCAGAGAATGATTGGCCAAAAGTCCTCTTCATGTTGAAGGTAGTAGGGTATTTATAGGAGTGATTCTGGACAGAAATATTGCTTTAAGTCTTAGGTCGCGTACGACCTAAGTTAGGTCGTAGGTCGCGAGCGACCTAAGATAGGTCGTGGTCATCTTGCAACTTATGAGGCTGGGCTGATGGAGTTGCACTTAGATTCATCTGAAGTGGTAAGTCGTAGGCGACTTAAGATAGGTCGTGCCTTTCTTTTCTTTTAGCTCGTGGAGTCTTTAGGAGTTAGGTCGTAAACAACTTTAGGTCGCAGACTTTCTTAGGTCGCTAAGTTCTTAGCTCGCAGAGTTCCTTAACTCGCAGCCACTTTAGGTCGCAGACTTTCTTAGGTCGCTAAGTTCTTAGGTCACAGAGTTCCTTAACTCGCAGCCACTTTAGGTCGCAGACTTTCTTAGGTTGTTAAGTTGCACTGCCTTCTGAACCAGTTAGGTTGCTAGGTCGTGAGGCCTCTTAGGTCGTAGAGAAGTTAGGTCGTGATACTTCATAAGTCGCTAGTACTCTTAGGTCGTTGGACAAGTTAGGTCGTTGATACCTTTAGGTCGCAGCTTCCTTTAGGTCGCAGCTTCCTTTAGGTCGCAGCTTCCTTTAGGTCGCAACTTCCTTTAGGTCGTTAAATATGTTAGGTCGCAGCTTCCTTTAGGTCGTTAAATATGTTAGGTCGCGAAGTATGTTCTGTAGCTAGGTCGTTGGGTCGTGGCATTTTTTAGGTTGTGAATAGCTGTTAAGTCGAAGTTTTAGGTCGCCGAAATAAAGGAGTTAACAGCCAATCTACTTCCCTAGGATGTTAAGACTCGTCCGTCTTGGTATTCTGACCATGAGTTTGCTTGACAAGTCATAGCTCCACCGACGATGAATAACTCCTTATCGGTTGTATCATATACAACTCCTCAACCCTGGAACCTTGTCATAATTTCACTTAGATCTTGAATTTGCTCAAAAAATCAAAATGAAACTGTAATAATTCGCACTTTTTGACACACCAATCCAAAGTTTAGAGTGACTTTTAGACTCGCGTCATACCAAGAAATACGAGCTATTGAGTTTTTAAAACATCTCAGAGCAAAATTATAAGGGTAACATCGAAGACACCATATATTTACAGATCTCACAAACGGAAGAAATCAAAATATAAGTACATAAAAATGGATATTTCAAAAAATAGTCTCCAAAATACTTAATTACAATACACACGTTTTCTAAAGTACAATATAAATTTCACAAAAATTTATTACTACAAGTAACTACATGATGAACAGTAAAGAATTTAAAATTTTAACGTGTAGCTTCTTTCTCTACATACTATGTCCAATCAACTACTAATCTGTCATTTTGTTGTAGGAAAAAACAAAAAGAAGGGAGAGGGTTAGACAATAATCACCATATATTAAACCCGTACTCATTCACTAGACTTTGCACGGTTGACTTTAATTCTACTCTAAGTGTCCTGGGATGTCATACAAGTGTTTGTGTATTCATAAGGCCTTTTATTCTGGGTTTTTTATTCACCACATAGACCCCCACTATAAATTGTGCGGGCTATAATAAGGAATGAAATGCAGATCAAACCTGAATGGCTAAACGATCGACCATCGCTCCAAGAGCTACTAAATATGGAAAATCGCCGTCAGGCTACTAAACATGAAACACTGCCACCGTAGGATATTAAATATGAAATGCCGCCACAAGGCTACTAAACGTAGAAATACAACCTCCTTGGTAACTAAATATGAAAACGTCGCCACAAGGTTATTGTGGAAATAAATTTCCAGTACTACTACCACACTAGAGCTAACATGAGAACATATTTCCACTACTATGACTACACGTAACCCAACTACACATCGAGGAGGAGCCAGTAATGCCGACTCGACGGTGTATCTCATCGTTTACATTTGTGTCCACCGCTCGATCATCGTGTACGCCTCTTATTACATGCTCTGGGATCCACCATCTTAACTGTATCACATCGCTCCAATGTCCGTGCATAGCAAGATTCCCATTGTATCAGACCCACACACTTTATCGGGCATCAGTCAATGTTGCGCATCCATTGTAAACCTCCTGTGAGTTTTATTTGTGATAAAAATCGCCCCCCTCGGTGGCATAATCGACCCCTCACTGGATAAAAGCATTTACCCAATAACACCGCTACGTTGTAGTACCATCTCATAGGGAACTAGCTTCCATACTGGCCGTAACATGCACACATAGGCATAATATTGGCCTTCACAAAAATTATTATCATAAATTAATTTTATTCCTAACATGGGCCTTAGGTCGAGGTTCGAGTTATGCAATCCAGATCATAAATAGTGAACTGCTACATCATGTCGGTCAACCGCTTGCGGTCGACCACTCATGGTGAACGATCAATTGGTCACAGTTGAAAAATTATAGTTTTTCTTAATTTTTGTTTTAATTTTTAATTATTTGGGTTTTGTTCTGTGTTGATTTCTCAATTTCTATTTTTTTAGTAAACCTAAAGTTACCGATTCCTATTTCCAATTCATGGAGTACCCAACTTTAATCTCACTTATTTAATCTTGGGTTAACAAGTTTTAGGGTTTAATTGAATAGCAAAGTGGTTTACTTGGGTTAAATTCATATTTAGCAATTAGGGTTTATAGTTTTCAGTTTAATTACTAACACCCTTAATCAAGAGAATATGTTAAATTCAACTGTAAATAATCATCTTATTAGCCGTGTTCCCACCCACCCTGAAGCCAAGCTCTAACTATATTCCTCTTATGTGATCCACACCCGTCATCCTGCCTCTCCTAGATATAATTCACTTGTATCCTACTTCTTTTATTTTGATTGATTTTAAAAGAACGTTTATAAGCAGAGAGAATAAGTTTTGTAGAGTGTCAGTGTACTGTAAATTCTCTAATGAAATTAGGGTTACCTTATATGTTAATTTATAGAGGTTAGGGACTGATTTAGAACGTTGGATTTGCCTTGGAGAATCTTTGTTTTCATCTCGTATGCACATAAAAACTTGGGAATGAAGGAAAATATTTTGGGCCATCATAGACATTCGATCACACTACATAACTCTCGATTTTCAGATATGAATAGTCGAGCACCAATAACCAAAGGTCGACCATTATCGATCAACATCAAACCCCTACGGTTGACCGCTTATAGTATAAATTTTGAGAATTTTTTACTTTAAGTTAATTTAATTTTTAAATTTCCAAACATGTGTAATTTCTCCAAGCTAACTCCGATTTCAAAGTGTTATATATAAAAATTGTTGAGAAAATCGCTACGACACAATGGTACAAGTTTCTTAGCTAAATTCGGATTTCTATGAATTTTTTTATTTCATCCCTTGTTTTATTTTATTTAATTTTCTCATTAAATTTTTGGTGTGTTATAGAAATTGTTCACTCGTACCTTCCATATTGGATGACCTAAGAATAGTATAAGTATATTGAGTTTTCTCAACAAATACATACAGTCATTTTATCTCGTCTATTCAATATATTAATAATACTACATTGAACATCCCTAGCTTGAGTTTTCTCAACAACTAAGGAATACGCAAGTACTTTATTCATATATATGGTTGAGGACAACTTTATATTGAAGATTCATAAACTTTAATATGTTGTTTTTGAGTGATATCGACTTATAGAATAATATATATCGTGATTCAAGTTCCAAACACATCGGAAATCACGGTAAACGTACATTTACATATGCATTTATAATTTAAGTTTATTTAATCTTTCTATAATGTTCCACCTTTAGTTTACACATTCAAATTATATAAGTTTTATTATTATATAGCTTTTATATTACAATTTTTTTATATAATAGTCTTATGTGTAATACTATATTACCTAAATCCCATTTAATTAATTTTAATTAAGTAACATTTTAATTAATTATATAATTCTTAGGCAAAGTCAATCTGTTTTATAGTGTAATAATAATAGTATAATTTAATAGCCTTTATAATATTTATATTGAATTTTATATTAATCTAGCATAATATTTATATCGAATATAAATACGATAACCATTAAAGTATTACATATATATCATATATTTTATATTTTAATTTGATTAATTAACCTTTCATTGATTTATATAATTAAATAATTATAATTAAATTATATTATGAAAAATCATTTTATATTCATACATGTATACATATGATACCTTAAACATTTTAAAATATTATAACATATATTAAAGTATTTAACATACGAGCTTTAATTAAGTAACTTATTTAGTTAATTAATATATTCTGTTAATCTTATGAATTAATTAAATATTTCTAAATTGATTTATATGAATTTTCAAAAATTTTGAAATCTTTTATTATATTATCTTTTATAATATACTTTCCATATTTCAAAATTTTATTAAATTTAAAATTTTATATTTTAATTTTTAAATAATTTTGAAAATTAGCCCAAGATTAAATTCAAGTTGGGCTTTTTTATTAGGGACAACCTTTGGGCTCACATATTTATTCGGCCAAGCTAGTAGCTTGGTAGGACAGAGCACTTGATTACTCAAACACAATCCTTTAACGTTATCTTTCTAGACACTCTACAATCTGGTTGTAAACCTACTTAGTAAGCCTAACATGATCAATTTAAATCATGAAAGGAATTAGGCATTGATACCATTGATGGAATTGGGCAACCCACAATAGAAAAAGGTTAAATTTCAACTTTTTAACTGTTTTTGATCTTTATTGTAACAACCCGCATATTTATCGATTGTATATTTAAATATTTTATTTAAATATAGAATCGTTAATCGGATTGAGGTCCAAAAAGCTACTTTTTGCAAACTGTCAAATTAGGACTCGAGACCACTTCCATTGAGTTCAAAATGCCGTTTGCGGCCTTTTTGAGTATAAACTTCGATATGTTTGTAGTTAGTAGAATTTTGCTACTTTTTCACTTTGGCCTTTGGGTTTGGTTCGGCCCATTTGCCCAATTCTGGTTTCATTAACTCAAGCTCCACTCCCTCTCCTCTTCATTACTTCACTTTCATTTCCTAACACTTAAGCTTCATAAAAAATGGAGAGTGGAATGGGAAATTAAAACTCCAAGCCCTAGTTCATTTGCAAATCCTTCTTCTAGCTCCAAATTCATAGAGAAGCTATTGGTAAGCATCCTCTTCATCTTCTCCAACTCATTCTCCTTTAAATTTCAGAAATTCCCTAAACCTAATTTAGGAAATGTTTCTCTTTTAAGCTTAGATTCAAGCTTGTTGAGTTGGAATTGAAGAGTGATTGTCCTTGCCATTGCTCTATAGCTTCTTCTTCATTGATTTTGTGAAAAGATGAGATTTTTATCTCACATCTATAACTATAATTGTCTTTGGTTGTTGGGTATGAATTTCTAACACTTCTTCATGTGCATTTGCTCTTGATTTGGATTGGTTTTGTGAATATTCCAATTTTTGGGTGTTTAAGTCAAATTTGTGTGAAAATCCTTTTATGGATGTTTGATCATGCTTTTGGTGATGCACCGAGGAGCATATAGGGCCGGGTTGCCGATTGGCATAAACCCTTAGAGCCAATGTTCGTCCGGTTGCATTTTGGGAGAGTTTTCTCTTCATTTGGATAGGCTGAAAAAAAGCCCAGACATGATTCAGTCGATTGAAATCTCTGTTCAGTCGACTGAATCTGGAACCCGAAAGTTTCCAAGCATGATTCAGTCGACTGAAAATCTCTGTTCAGTCGACTGAACCTGGAAACCGAAAGTTTCCAGGCATGATTCAATCGACTGAAATCTCTGTTCAGTCGACTGAACCTGGAAATAGAAAGTTTCCAGGCAGAATTCAGTCAACTGAAAATCTCTGTTCAGTCAACTGAATTTGTTGTTTCTGCCCAATTTGCCTTTTGGGATTGAATTTCCAATTTAAATCGACTCATGATGATCCTGTTTGTTATTATCATTTATTATGACTTTGATGACTCCTTTTTCGGGATTTTCGAATATCTATTTTGATGGATTCTTTATCGATTTAATTGGATTTGATTCATGTCTTCGTATGTGGATTTTAATGATTGATTGTTTCTACAACCATTTTTATGGTTTGTCATTTTAAAATATAAAGGTTTCTATACTAGTAGTAAATATTCAAACTCTTTATCAAAGATTATTTAAACTCTATTTTCAATATCAAACTCATTTATAAAACCGTTTTCCAACCTATTAGTATATACAAACCTTTACCTCACTCGTATGAGAAATCTAATTAAATGGTTTAGTAAAACAAGTGGTATGAAACGCTTGCGTTTACTTCGTCGGTTAATTCTTGGACTTGTTCGATTGAATCTCTTGTGACAATTTTCGAGTGGAAGTCTACAATTCGTTCGTAAATATTTGAGTTAAGCTAGTGGTTATGGGACATGAAGCTAAACTCTTATATTTACTAGCTTAGTGTAATTTACACTTAACTTCGAGTGGAAGTCTACAATTCGTTCATAAATATTTAAGTTAAGCTAGTGGTTATGGGACATGAAGTTAAACTCATATATTTACTAGCTTAGAGTAATTTACACTTGTGGGTCTGCGAAGATCCTTTTTGTGGAGCTTCGGCTCAATTTTTGTGGGGTAGCGACTCATGGTCTTCGGGTCGTTCTTGTGGAGCTTCGGCTCATGGTCTTCGGGCCGTTCTTGTGGAGCTTTGGCTCATGGTCTTCGGGCCGTTCTTGTGGAGCTTCGGCTCATGGTCTTCGGGCCGTTCTTGTGGAGCTTCGGCTCATGGTCTTCGGACCGTTATTGTGGAGCTTCGGCTCATGGTCTTCGGGCCGTTCTTGTGGAGCTTCGGCTCAAAATTGATGGTTAGCGACCATGAGCTAGCGTCTCATCTTGTGATACACGTGTTGGTGAGCTTTAATGCTCCCGTTTTAGTGACAGGCCTCTTTCCCTTTTTATGATTGTTATCCCACTTTTTGGCAAAGCTGAGATACCCAAAGATTAACTGAAAATCAATGATTATTAGTCATGAACATCGATTGTGCATCGCAGGTTCATCATGGATATCGATGATTTTTGCCCGAGTCCGAATCGAGCCGTAATTGACAAGACATGACAAGCAAAGCCATGAAAGCCAGTGCTCCAAGTCTCAGGTAAATCGGAGTTCAGATGAGCGAGATATGATCGATACAAGTTAGATGAAGTGCGTTGTTCGTATCCATCAAAGGCCTGTTCGAATCGATCAGATTTCGTATCCATCAGAAACCATCGCATTGGCTTGTTCGAATCGATCAGCTCCGTGTCCATTTGGGCGACGCCGCCTCAAACTGTTCGAATCCGTTCTAGAACTTTGTTCGAATCGGAGTTGTTCGAATCCATCCGGTATTGGACTCCTCGCATCGATCCATAGGCGGTAGCGTCATATCAGTTTAGCTCGTATCCATCGTAGGCGAAACATTTCGTATCGATCAGGGGTATACCCAGTTCGAATCGATTATGGAACCTTGGTTCGTATCCATGTGGTTCGTAGTTATTCGAATCGATAGCGCATATGTCCTTCTTCGTATCCGTATAATCGATGCGAACGAGGACTACGACGAATCGATAACCGGTTCGAGTAAAGACAGAAGCACGTGGATGCGAATAAAGAGCTGGTATGCGCGAAGCTTCAGCGCTAGATGCGAATGACTCGTTCGACGCGGCAAAAAAGGTGGAGAGATCCAAGAGTTCCGCACCACGTCACTGCGCGCTCACGTGCCCAGGTCGATTCGGAGCGATGGATACGAATCCATGGATTCGAACAGAGCAGCACACACGAGAATACAATCTTGTATCGATCATATCTCATAAACCGCTGGTCCAAATGCAACGAAATTTTCAGAGTAGCTTCCATGCAAGGTAAAGAGCAATCCTGCCAAGTTTCAGCTCGATTGGAGCATTTCCTGATCGATACGAAATTGACTCGAATCGATCACAGATTGAGTTGAAACTTGGTGGGACCGGTCGCGTGGGCCCCCTCACGTGCCAGAAAAAGTCTCCTGAAGTTTGGGCGAGATCTGAGCCTCCTACGCCTATAAATAGCCCCCTGAAGCCTACAGAAAAGGGATCTTTTTGGCCATCTGACGTCCAGACTCTGCCGGATTCAACTCTACTCCTTTTCATTGCTGTTATATTCAGATTCATTCATTGTATTTGCTGCAACCATCTGTAATCAGTGAAGAACATCAATAAAAGATAAAAATCCTTGAAGTGGACGTAGGCCGGAGATAGCCGAACCACTATAAATTTCGTGTCACTGTTCATTATTTCTGGATTGTTGTTTTTTGCTTGCTTAGATCTGATATTTGTGTCTGAATATTGCTGATTTGTATTCATACACTGGTGCTTTCACAACACTTGGGGTTTGTGACCATTTTTGGTACAAACACTTTGGTGCTTTCACTGAGAAGAACTAGCACCCGCTACACCAGATTCGAAGTTCAGATTTGAAAACTCGAAGATTTGAAGACAATGACTCGACAAACAAGTAGAAGACAAAGAGCTGAGAGAAGCCATCAAGGAGGAAGTCAAGAGGCATCCTCTGGTGCTGGAGAAGAGCCGGCTTCGATCTACATCACTAGAGACGAAATGGAGACCATGACCAATCTGATGCACGAAAGAATGATGAAAAGTCAACAAGAGATGCTGCAGAATTTCTTTGAACAGATGAGAGCTGCAGGGACGCAGAGCCTAGGACCAGCTACAGCGGCTATGAATGTGGAACAGGGAGCTAGGACTGCGGAACTTGATGAGGGACAGAATGCAGATCCAGTGGACAATCGACAAGGACTCGGGGGCAGACCCACGGGATCCGATACTGGAAGGCCGACAGACGAAGCTCAACAAGCTAGGGCCAATGCTGATGCTAATGGGCCACACGAAGAGTACGTACCAGAATACCCTTCAAGACCAAGAGGGCAACCCCAAGATGGAGATGAAAAGATGGCTGGATTAGTGCGACGACTCATGAGAGGAGGATTGTCTATCGGAGGATTGGAGGAAGTCAGTCGGAGTCCGTTCACCCCAAATATCAGGAATGCAAGGAACCCTCCAAAGTTCAAACTGCCGACGCTGAACCCATATGATGGAAAGTCAGACCCGACCATGCACGTTACCAGATACATCAGGCATATGGAAGTGCTGGGGGCATCCGAGGAAGTGATGGCACGATGCTTCCCTTTATTTCTATCAGATTTGGCTGCGCTTTGGTTCAGACAACTAGAGACTGGATCAATCAGGACATGGGGTGAGCTAGTGGAATGCTTCATGAGACAGTTTAGGGTCCATGTGACGCGACCCAAAAGTGTGATGACTTTAGCCTCGATAAAGCAAAGGACCGGCGAGTCCATAAAAGATTTTCTATTGCGATTCAATGCAACGGTGGCTTCTGTAGATCGCCCGGATCCATCAATGATTTTGATGGCAGCAGTAGCAGGAATTGCAGAAGGCACCGAATTCAAAGATTCTCTTACCAGAGATCCACCGCAAGATCTAGGAGAGTTCTATCATGAAGCTGAAAAATTCATTCGACTAGAGGAATCACGAGCCGAGAGGCAGGAAATAAACACTACACGAAGCGAAGGAACCGCGGGAGGACAATCTGGAGTAGACAAAGGCAAGAGAAAGCAGGACGATGCACAGGACGGTCCTGATAAACGGAAGAAATTCCGGGAACCCAGATTCAGGCAATTCACAGATTTGACGGCAAGCCTGGAAAGGATTTACACTGAAACTCGGGGGCAACTCCCCTATCGAAAACCACCCAGGAGAGATCCCACGGAGCGGGAACGCAGGACTGGAAAATACTGCCTATTCCATGAGCTGGATGGACACACTACCGATGAATGCCGCCACCTAAGGGATGAGGTGGAAGAACATGCCAGGAGTGGTAAACTGCCACAATATGTCAGAGAACGGGCAGCAGCGGTAAGGCCTGAACAACTACCGCCTCCAACTAACAGAAGCGATCCTGGATCGGGATCACGACTCATCATCAACTGATTAAGATGGCAAGGGCCAAGTTCGAGATCTGGACTTCGGCCAAATAATTTCATTAGATTTGCTTTCAAAATAAAACGGCTATTCCACTCACTCATGTACGGGAACCAGAGAGACCCCTAGGCATGCTCTGAGATGGTATAGACCGTTCAGCCCGGAGTGGCGTTGTTTACTTTTTCCCTGATGTTTGAGATTGAGCATCTAGGGTCTGAATTTAATAAATAAACTTGAATTTCTTGAATAAGCCTTTGACCGGAGAGTTAAAGGACGAATATTACGTACTAATACAAAATTATGATCGCTTTATGACCCTACCCGGAGAGACGGGGTCCGGAGTGCAAGAAGTGAGTTGCTTCGCCGAAGAGCGACAGGATCGGCTCACTTAAGCGCTGTTTCCCCCTCACCGAAGTGTGACAGGATGGGATCCAGCAAGGGCCCGGAGAGGCTATGATCGGCCGACGATTTAGGCCAAGATATCGCTTAATGTTCAGATACACTGAACCGGAGTGCAAGAAGTGGATCGCTTCGCCGGAGAGCGACAGGATCGACCCACTTAACGTTGTTTCCCCTTCACCGGAAAGTGACAGGATGGGATCCAGCAGGAGCCCGGAGAGGCTATGATCGGTCCAGAACGGCCAAGACATCGCTTCACGCCCTAACTGGGGCCAGAGTGCAAGGGATAGAAAGCAACGCCGGAGTGCAATAGGATCTTTCTATTCGACCGCTAAGTCTGGAATGGACTTCGCAAGGGTCCGGAGCGATCGACAACAGTCCGGAGAGACTGTAGAATTTCATTCTTAGCTTCCACTGGCAGAAATTGATAATGCTTCGGCTTCGAACAGCCATGAACTCGATTGAAAATATCATAAGATTCGAATGAAACCCGAGCTTACTACATTCGAATTGAGACTAATCAAAACACACCTTTTGCCAAAAGGCATGTTTTGGGGGGCAAAGTGTTATCCCACTTTTTGGCAAAGCTGAGATACCCAAAGATTAACTGAAAATCAATGATTATTAGTCATGAACATCGATTGTGCATCGCAGGTTCATCATGGATATCGATGATTTTTGCCCGAGTCCGGATCGAGCCGTAATTGACAAGACATGACAAGCAAAGCCATGAAAGCCAGTGCTCCAAGTCTCAGGTAAATCGGAGTTCAGATGAGCGAGATATGATCGATACAAGTTAGATGAAGTGCGTTGTTCGTATCCATCAAAGGCCTGTTCGAATCGATCAGATTTCGTATCCATCAGAAACCATCGCATTGGCTTGTTCGAATCGATCAGCTCCGTGTCCATTTGGGCGACGCCGCCTCAAACTGTTCGAATCCGTTCTAGAACTTTGTTCGAATCGGAGTTGTTCGAATCCATCCGGTATTGGACTCCTCGCATCGATCCATAGGCGGTAGCGTCATATCAGTTTAGCTCGTATCCATCGTAGGCGAAACATTTCGTATCGATCAGGGGTATACCCAGTTCGAATCGATTATGGAACCTTGGTTCGTATCCATGTGGTTCGTAGTTATTCGAATCGATAGCGCATATGTCCTTCTTCGTATCCGTATAATCGATGCGAACGAGGACTACGACGAATCGATAACCGGTTCGAGTAAAGACAGAAGCACGTGGATGCGAATAAAGAGCTGGTATGCGCGAAGCTTCAGCGCTAGATGCGAATGACTCGTTCGACGCGGCAAAAAAGGTGGAGAGATCCAAGAGTTCCGCACCACGTCACTGCGCGCTCACGTGCCCAGGTCGATTCGGAGCGATGGATACGAATCCATGGATTCGAACAGAGCAGCACACACGAGAATACAATCTTGTATCGATCATATCTCATAAACCGCTGGTCCAAATGCAACGAAATTTTCAGAGTAGCTTCCATGCAAGGTAAAGAGCAATCCTGCCAAGTTTCATCTCGATTGGAGCATTTCCTGATCGATACGAAATTGACTCGAATCGATCACAGATTGAGTTGAAACTTGGTGGGACCGGTCGCGTGGGCCCCCTCACGTGCCAGAAAAAGTCTCCTGAAGTTTGGGCGAGATCTGAGCCTCCTACGCCTATAAATAGCCCCCTGAAGCCTACAGAAAAGGGATCTTTTTGGCCATCTGACGTCCAGACTCTGCCGGATTCAACTCTACTCCTTTTCATTGCTGTTATATTCAGATTCATTCATTGTATTTGCTGCAACCATCTGTAATCAGTGAAGAACATCAATAAAAGATAAAAATCCTTGAAGTGGACGTAGGCCGGAGATAGCCGAACCACTATAAATTTCGTGTCACTGTTCATTATTTCTGGATTGTTGTTTTTTGCTTGCTTAGATCTGATATTTGTGTCTGAATATTGCTGATTTGTATTCATACACTGGTGCTTTCACAACACTTGGGGTTTGTGACCATTTTTGGTACAAACAATGATCTTTCTGGATTTTTAGTTGACGATTTCTTGAATTTGTGTTTCACCAATTTTCATTAATAAGCTCTATCAATATTTGTGCATTGGTGAATTTGTGTGTCATTAACCCTTGTGATTGGCCTTGGCACTTTTATGGGATTGGCCATCCTCTTTCTTGTGATTTTTGGATTTCTAATTACTGATTTCTAGAATTTATGTTTCACCAGCATTTACCATTGGCATTGATATGTATGTCATTTTTGTGGCTTGGTGAATTAAATTAAGAATATGATGTTCTTTTATGTGTTTTGAGATTATTGAGATATTGTATGACTTTTGTGGATTTTCTAATGTATACTTGACGTAGTATGACATCTTTTTGTTATCATATATTTTTATCATATCTCTTATTCTCATATCTCATTTTATCTGATAATTATAGCTAGACTGATCCGTTTATTATTTTCTTCTTAAATAATACTCGGGTCAGACTGAGATTTTACAGGTGCATCCTCTTGACTTCATATCTGGAACCATCATCTGACTTTTGGCTAACTACATAGCTTGTAGTTTCTGTTGTATACATTTGATATTTAGACCCCCTGATGTATACATATTCTTTTGTCTAGCACTTGTATCTATTCTTTTTGATATTGTGGATCTTGTTTGACACTACTCTGATGTACACTTTCATGTGTTATATTCATATTTATTTCCACCTTTGCGATATGAATTGTCTGTGACTGATTTGTGTTATGTTTATTTCTATATTTGTTTCTGAAGATATTATAGCCACTGTGTAGTAGCTTTGAGTTTTGTATCGGTATGTCGGATTCCCTCTTGAAATAAAATGCATGTTATACTATCTGACATATCGGTGCTCGCACAAAGCAATTACACGGATGGTCGCTCCTCAACAGCCTTATTCTCCGTGCTAGTTGACGGCATTACTCCGTAGTGTCCTTGGCTAGCGTGGGAACAGAGGTGGGGCGTTACATTTATTGTGCCTATGAAGTCTAATTTATTTAGAACATTGCTAAAATAATTTAAATAAAAATATTATTCTATTTAAATTTATAATATTGTTTTATATTATGTCATTAATATTATATTTTATATGTGTATATCACCTACACACACACACATATATATATATATCTATATGCATCTGTAATATATTAATTCGTGCAAGGTTTGACTATAACGATCCTGACTCGGCCTTCGAAAATCGGCACTCGTACTTCACCTGTACTTGAATGACGCAGATTCAAACGCCGAATCTGGCTCGCCGGAGCTTATAACACAGTAAGTATAACAACACAGCGGAAGAAAGAAATGGATGATATCATATACAACTCCAATGAATACAATATCCAGAATGATATACAACAATGATGTCTATATGATACAAGATTATCAAAGACAAATAATGATGTTACAGCGGAAACAACAGAAGTGATAACTCCAAACGATCTTTAAAAGAGAATGAGTCCAACAACTCCAACATCAAGCTCGAACCATCATCACGATGCACAAAGATAAGCAAGGTCAGTCGTCCGTGATCTCCAAAAACTGAACTAGCTCCCGATAATCTACTAAACCTGACTATTTGAAAAACCCAACTCTAGACTGCCTATGTGGAAAATTGTGGGCACCCATAGTTTAGGAAGGGAACAATAAACTCCAGGTCAGTCATAGGACTGGTATGAGTAACAAAACAGTTGTTTGAAATAAAAATAGTTCATAAGAGAAATCCGATATGCTTTTTCGAAAATGAAACTACCATAAGGCCTCCCGCCACACACACAATGCAAACGCAGAATTGGAGGAGATTTCTCCTTATGATAGTCAAACATGCTTGATACGGGGAAAAATCTTTTTGATATTATTACTAGTTCATAGTGTAGGAAACATTTCGAAAATATAATATTAATCTTAGCCAGCATAGGTACCATTATACTATGCCTACTATAGCTACCATTTTAAATGGCAGGTTCTACAACTAAAACCGTACGTGGTTCGTATTGTTTCTTTGGATTTTCCAACAAATGGTCAGGCTAAGGAACTTCCTATGCCACATGGGAACGCCTCTGGAGGGACGTCCCGAGAACCTACTTAGCTCTCTGCCAACACAAGGCCGGTTACCCACTTCCCGGGTAGTAAACCTGAGATATGCCACCCCCGGTCGTTTGCGACCTTTATTCGAGGCGCCTCGATCACAAAGCAACAATCACACAGTAAATGAGATTGGAGCAACCACATAGGTAAAATATCTGGGCTCCATACCATGATACCACCTTTTTCCAGAAGGAATGGACATACCCTAGGGGAGCTACCCCTGAAACATTGCCGCATCTTTCTTGTTTCGACCATTTCTGGGGTGTGAGGTCCGATGAGGTCTCCTCCACAAAGCTACGCTTTACACGAAAGCCATGCTTTGATCAACAAATGATCAACAACACACAGCAACACTTAGCATGCCACACTACCAAATTGGGAGTATATCACTGATAACCTTCAACTACATAACCTCTGAGCTCGTACGTCTCAGAGAAGGGTGTTAAGCTAAGAGAATAAATTCTCCGCCACCAAACAGAAATGTATTTGAAAGAAATCAGCTTTATATCTCAAAGTGTAATGTCAGACATACAACCATACAAGTCTGTTTCGGGTTCGAACAGAACCGAAGGCACTTCCAAAGAAGTCCTTGCAATCCGGGTATCCACAATCTCGATCGGACTTCCCATCACTTAGGGAATCTCTATACCGTAGCTACTCAGTGCAGAGACAATCGATAGGTTATACTATCGTTCTCGCAAACACCCGGTCTTCAACACCGATCTTCAAATGCTATCCATTTACGTCATATCACTATTCAGAATGGGTTATATGACACAAAGCCCTCTCCCGGCTAAACCGAATAGTGAGCGCAATATTTTAAAACATATGGATATTGGGATTTCAGTTAAGTCACAACTTATTACCCAAAACCTTTCTTTCAAATGGTTTAAACAAATTACCATTTTAATCTTTTACACAAAAAGATTCA
This sequence comes from Allium fistulosum, assembly GCA_030737815.1. Classification (NCBI taxonomy): domain Eukaryota; kingdom Viridiplantae; phylum Streptophyta; class Magnoliopsida; order Asparagales; family Amaryllidaceae; genus Allium; species Allium fistulosum. The sequence continues at coordinate 1,558,381,982 of CM060902.1, read as the reverse complement.
TCTCAGAAAGTTCACCCAGTTTCACAAAGATCTATTCATAGATTTTCAAATCGATTTCCATTTCAATTGGATTAACTCATTAAATCTTTAAATCAAAGATTTAACTTATAGCTTTCAAAACACGTTTCCAAAGATTTATTCGTAACTTGGAAAACTATTTCCAATTCAAACTTGAAATTCTTTTGACACAAATTGGAAATTCATTCCTTATATGAAAGCTTCTATTATTTGAAAACAAATAGTTTTCATTTTGAAAAATCTAATTCATTTATACGAGGTAAAGTCCTTGGGTTAAATTCAAATTCACAAAACCATACTTTTAAAATGGTTTAAATTCATATAAACACATTTATAACATCTTTAACCATAATTTCCAAACATGGAATTCAATTCCAAATTTTGAATTCAAATTCAAATTAAATTATTTAAATTGAAAAACTTTACCAAGTTATTCAAAATAACTTTTATCTTAAAAACTCCTTTTCAAAAGCTTTAACATTTAACCAAAATCCATTTCCAAAATCAATTGAAATTAAAATTTCAATTTCAAAAACATTAAATTTAAATCATCTGTGACTTAACCGATTTCCTCGTGAAATCCATATTTGTGTGTAAAAATGTGGTACAGGGGTTTTACATAGTAGTGCAACATTATTCAATCATCACAGATTAAATACAACCATATATTTGATAAGCGGTATGACTATAACGCTTATCTTTCATTCACAGATCACAGATATATATATATACAAATGTACCACAACAAATGAATAAATTATACACAGCTCAATCCACAGAACAAAATATCACAGATCAGATAGGACAATCAATTCAAGGCATCTCATACAATACAATCATTCATAAGTAAGGTCAACATTCAATAATCATCTATAAGCAGGATTAATTAATTGTTTAATTCTAATTAATTCAATTTATTTCCAATTAAATTAATTACTTATGAATTAGTTATCCAATCCTGATTTATTAATCACAAATCATTTGATATAAATTAATTTATCAAACACCTTAATTAATTATTCTTAATTAATTACAATAACAAATAAATTACTCCTTAATTAATATTTATTTCTTAATCACTTTCATTAATTAATTTACCTTTAATAAATTAATTATTCTCAAATTAATTACCTTACTTAATTTATCACATTATCCTTAAATCAATTTTTGCTTAATCACTTGATTAATCAACTTTAATTATTAATTAATATTTAATTAATAATCCTTAATTTACAAATTAATTATTCCTTAATTAATCTCCATTTGATTAATTATCCTTAATTAATCATAATAAGTAATTATCCCTAATTCCTTAATTAATCAATTATTAATTCATAATTAATTTCTTAAATAGTTAATCCTTAATCATGAATTTAACTTTAAGATAAACTCATTCTTATAAATGATTTCATTATCATTAACAAAGCATTTAAAATAATTTACTTTTAAATTCACTTTAAATTCTATTTCAAATTAAGATTCAACTCAAATACAAATTTAATTCTAACAAAATTTAAAACAATTTAGAAACCTTTTAAATCACATGTTAAAGACATACTTATCTTAAAAAAGAAATTTAAAAGAGTTTTAAACCCAAATTCAATTTAAATTCAAATCACTTTAAAATACACTTTAAACATTTTTAAAGTTGTTAAAACAATTTAAATTTTATAAAACTTTATTTATTTCAAAACTAGGATTCAAATTTAATTTGAATCCATACTCTAAAATTGATTTAAACTTTGTTTAAATCCTGCTTTCAAATTTAAACACACTTTAAATTTGAAAACCTGACAGGTTTCCAAAACCTGTAACATAACAAATTATACCCGAGGCCATCCCCAAATGCTTCGAGCCGAACTCCCCAAAACTTCGGGCAACTCACACAACTACTCGAGAAAACTCGAGTACCCATCTTCCTCAAAATCGAACTTCACTAGGAACAAAAATACACCGTGCACAAGCACGATGGCTCCGACCACTCCTGATCAACGTCGCAACCTTCCCAAGGTCGGCGACGACACCCTCAGACCATTCAAACTCCAACTCCTTCGATTCTCACTCAAAATTGAGTTCGAGTATCTTAGAACCAAAACCTGGAACCATAGACCCACCTGAATCACCCTCGAACTCGCAATGCCGATCATCTGAGCTCCAACGCTTCCAGCCACAACTTCGCCAACACCCATGCTTCCAATTCCCAAAATCTGGTGGAACTCGATCCACCAGAGGCACCGTGACGATCGAAATATCCGACCCTATCAAAACTAGGGTTAAGAAATGAATCTGACCACCGCCACCTCCACAATGATTTGAACATCTTCCTGACAATTTTGCCGAGCTCACACATCACTCCACTACCTCCAGTGGAAACCACATCCTCTCCGATCACTTGGATCATCAGTAACCACCTAAATCCCAATTTATGTTCAACCCAGAAATGCATACTCAAAACTTAATTAAAAATTATGATTTCTCTTCCAAAAATCATGATTGGATAATACTTCAGACCATATGCCTGAAACAAGAAATTAGGATGTTTGGATTTTAAACAAAATCCAAACTTTTCTATTCATTTTGGTTTTCCAGAGCAATTCGAATTTATTTTAACTTAATTAAAATTTTAAACTTTAATATATGATAAAACAAATAATTTTTGTTTGAAACTTAAATCCTAACAAGGATCAGATCAAGTGATAATGGATTTTGAACAAATCTTGAACTTGGAAAACTAAAACAGTGAAACATAGAGACAACAACATGTACACCTCTACATCCATATATTTACACAGAAAAATGCACTTATAAATATTCACACAACATACTTATTCCAGATATTAACCATGCAACCAGATTCATATACCTAAGTTTTTAGAAAAAATGATGTTACTCACCTGATTCCAGAATGAACAGAGTCTCATTTATGTTGAAACAGGCTTGTGAAAATTTGCAAGCTGAAGTTCTTCACTTGATCCTCTGGTTTGAATTAAGTTTGTATTGTTGTTTTAAGTTGTATTTTGTTGAAGTTTAAGATAATATTTACTTCAGGTTTACACAATTTCAGATGGACGAACTGAAATGAAAAGGCTGATATAAAAAAATGAGTTTACAGGTGATATTTATTTTTTTGTACAATAAGGTCAGAGATTTTTTTCTCCTATGGTGGATGATAGATACATTGTGGTGTACTAGAGATATTTGCATTAATTGTTGTTGTCTTCCTTTGCAAGCTTCATAGATATTTATTTTTTCCTTTTACAAGTGTACACAAGTATATTTTCCATATTTGAATGTATATTTCTTGTTTCATATTTTAGTGTATTTCATTTTCTTCTAATACTTATTATTTTGTAATATAAATGAATTTCTATATTTAATATGTTGTTTAGATTTAGCTAATGTTTACTTTATATTTTATAATTTATCTTATATACATCTATTTCAATTTTTTTATTTTTGTAGTCTATTTTGTTTGTATTAATACATATTATTTAAAAGAGAATGTTTAGAAATTGAATACATATTAAATGAATTACATAAATATATTTTATAAATTCAAATTATTTTTAAACCATTTACTTAAACTTTAAATTCAAATCCAATGTATATATATATATATATATAAATTCAAATCCCAGTTTCAAATTCTATTCTCGATTTATTTTATATACATATTTATCCCAAATATCCAAATTAATTCTCAATTAATTCATAGTTTAACTAAAATTTGATATTAATTACCAATTATTTCACAATGTTTATTCAAAAATTAAATTAATTATCAATTTAAATTTAGTTAAAATCTGGGATCGTTACATTTGACATACCCATATATAAGTGTTGGGATTTACACCACAATGCACGTGTTAGCCACTCTATTATGCAAATATCTCGTCTGAACATATGTTTTTTTGCTTTAATTCATATGTGCAGAATATAACAAACACACACACACACACACACAGATATATATATATCTTTAATAATAGTTGTAATACCTTTGGTGTCATACTTTTTTGGTATCAACGTGAACTACCAAAAATGCCCCTCTACAAATATTATTAAATATTAATATTACTTAAAAATAGGTTCTAACAGTTAATTATTTTTTCCAATTCAAAACGCACTTATCTTAATATCACTTAAAAATAGGATCTTACGAATAAAAAAAATTCAAAGTCATTTTTTACTAATTAATAACAGAAATAAAAATTTAAACTAATAAAAAATTAAATTCATTCTTTAGTAATTAATAATAGAAATAAAAATTCAAACTAACAAAAAATTAGGTGGTACAATTTAGAAAGAAAAATTAAAACTAACTGAATATCATTTCAGCGCAAAAAAATAATTAAATATTTGTGCAAATTTTTTTTTTGTCTAATGAGTTAAACATATACAATTTACAAAAAAACAATTCACGCACGAAGTGCGATCCATCATCACGCGCAAAGCGCGGGCCGTAACACTCGTGTGTGTATATATATATCCATATTTTATTTTGAATAATATATATATATATATATTGAATTTATAGTATATTTATATATATGTATGTATGTATGTATAATTATGTATACATATATGTAAAATCATATAAAATATGAATTAAAAATTCATTTATTTATTTTGTTATAAAAATCCAAAAATATAATTAAATTTTTACATATAAATAAACATATAACATATATACACTTATAAATAATTTAATAATATATATATATATATATATTAATACTCAAATAATATATATATAATACATAAAACTATATATGTACACATTTAATAATGCTCACAGGAAAAATTGTTTTTATTTAATTTTCAAGCACTTATTAAAATTGAATTTTAAATCTAAAATTAATAAAAAATTAAATAAAAATTATTTATACATAATTGTAAAATATATTTTATGCATTATAATATTTAATATTTAAATTATGAAACTTATACTAATTAAATATTATATTAAATTAATTTCAAATTAGAAAATACATATTTTATTTTATGCTATGAGTATTAAGATGTGTGTGTGTGTATGTATATATCAATTTTTTTAAATTATAAGCACATATATACAGCTATCACAAACGTGACAGTATATAGTATACTATGTTCTTCACCTATCCATCTAATTATTATATGATATATTTATAATATTAATTTATAATTATTGATCAGAAATGTACCTTCACCATAGCCTACATAATACACATAGAAACGAAGAAATGAGCTTCTTTGAATCCAATTCCAATCCAGAAGGTGCTAACTTCGAACTATTGACCACCGATTACCGAATAGCCTCAAATTTATTTGATTTGAGCTTGAAAGTGGAGGAGATGGATGGGATGATTTTCCGCCAGCAATGGGGTGAATGGAGGTAGCAAAAGGTGGTAGAAAAGTAAGGGTTATGATCCTTTTATAAAGGAGGGTATAGAGAGATAAAGTAGAATCAAGATCCCCTTTTATCAAAGCCCAAGCCATCTATCATATCATATCCCTATTCATACCATAGCCGAATCCACTTACCCGGGCTTAAAACCCAATTCAAGCTCGAACAATACGTATTGCATTTAACTCTAATTAAAACATATATTGATATTGTATATCGATTAATATATTTAAAACTATTGTAAACATAATTATTACTATTGTTTAATACATCAAAAAAAATTACAATTAATATTTTATAAATATTGATTAATTTGGTTAATGTAATTAACTCATAACAATTATAAATTATCTGATCAAAGGATTATAACATTTTGATTACGTGACTCTTTAAGTGTAAATTCAGTTAGGATTAACATCGAACCATTCGAATATTAACATTCATGCATCATTGGAAGGTGGTGTGACATTTTGGCCTAATTTATCACTTATCCGATAAAACCCAATTTTACTTTGTTAAGCATTACCCGGTAGTGGCTATTATATTCATAAATTCTATTTGTCAAAACTATATCGCTTTGGACTTATGGAACTTGGTAATGGTCAAAATTCCGATGTCGTCCATATTCAATTTCAAAGTCTAAATACAAAGTCTCGATTCAATAATAACAATTATTATTAACCGAACTACTCTGACCAGATATTTTAACGTTAAATTAACTTTAGTTAACTATGATAGTTACCCCCATATAACAAGTGAGACGAATCATCTCTTGAATAGTATTTCGCTTTCAGTACTTCCAATTGACCCAACTATAGTCACTCGATGGATGTTGTGCCATGATTTGATTATAATCAAATCGCAGCTTTCGTATTGAAGATCAATAGTATTTTCACGTCGAGTGAACTGTGTTATTTAGTTACATTGATATTTCGTTTCTAACCTTAGTTATATTAACGAAAAGAAAACTATCGAGTGAGTCATTTCATAGTTATCCATGAACTATTAGTCAATAACACCTTGGCGCCCCCAACTGTCATAAGTAATAGAGCGTTACATATTTTAGTCTCGATGGATGCATCTATATCTAATCTCGATACATCTTGGCTAGAAATATTTAAAACGATGCGTTTATTATATCGTGATGCATTATCCATGATTACAACTATTTTTTACTAATATCACAAATGCATTGTTAATCCTCTTTTGTTCGCGACTTAACAAGCTGCGACTTACGACCTAAAAGGCATGCCGACCTAACAGTTGCCGACTTAACAAGCTGCGACTTACGACCTAGAAGGCATGCCGACCTAACAGTTGCCGACTTAACAAGCTGCCACTTACAACGTAAAAGGCATACCGACTCAATGGTTGCCGACCTAACTATTAAAAAGAGCTCCGACTTAGCTACAGGACCGACTCAATGGGTTACGACTTAAGGAAGTCTATGACCTAAAAACAGCTCCGACTTAGCTACAGGGCCGGTTTAAGACACTTACCGACTTAAATGGTCTCACGACTTACCGACCTAAGGAGTTAACAACTTTAGTGAACGAATGACTTAGCAAGTCAAAGCAAGTCGTTGCCGACCTACGACTTATGATAGTCGCTGCCGACTTATGACTTTGGACCAAACAACTCATCCTGAAGATATTTAGGAGTAACTAATGCAAGTGCTCCTATCTCGTCGCCGACTTAGGACCTACGACTTACTGTAAGTCGGCCACGACTTAAGATTTGAGCAGAAATTCCCTGTTCAGATTCTACCCTATAATTACCCCCCTAACTCCAACGGTAAAAGGACTTTTGGCCAACCATTTTCTAAAGCATCGTTACTTTGCCGAATTCTCAACTCATCCAACATTTGAAGAACTCCAATCACTCAAGACATTACAACAAGCTTTGAGAGAAATCTTCCGCATTCAACACGAATTCGAGGAGATCTTCAACATCGAAGCTTGAGCTAATAGTCGAAAGTGTTTAGGAATCGAAAGATATTGTATTTCACAAGTGTATTGTATCATTTTGTAACCAGATTCAGTAATAAAGAGATTCAAAGTGGACGTAGGCTCGATCTCAAGCCGAACCACTATAAACTGCTGTCTTTTACTGCTTTTTCACTATTTTACTGCTTAATTCTTGTTCCCGTCACACGGGTGGTGCTTTCACAACTTCACAACACACACCGGGTGTTAACGTGCAACTTTTAGCGTTAATATTTTGGTGCTTTCATTGAGAGTTGAACTCAGGCGATCATTCACCATTGCTTCACGGAAATGCGGATGAGGGAACCTCCGCTTCCCCAACAACAAATGAGGCAACTCCTACCATTGGAGTCACAAGGGCTGAATTAGACGACGCAGTGTCAGGATTATATCAGCAAATTGAAGCTCAAAACGCTTTAATGATGGACAGATTAAATGCTCTACTTGGAACAAATCGACAACCAGGAAACAATGAAACAGTCTTCACTGAAGATACTCATAATTCCCAAAGGAAGGGTATTCCTCAAAGAGCAACTAGCACCGTCGAAGCGCCACCTTTCCAAGCTGAAGGTCCAAGGCCGCAACCAACTTCCAACGGAATCGCTGACGTTTGCCCGGCGATGCCTTTGAACAATGAGGAGTACCTATCAGAAATGGTTCATCGAATCATGAAAGAGAGCCTGCAGAGGGAAGAAAATGAGAGCGATTGGGGATTTGCACCAAGCAGAACTTCGTTTACTGAAAAGATCCTGAAAGCAGAATTTCCAAGGAAATTTGTACCTCCTACTATCCCGGCCTATAATGGAACAAGTGACCCTAATCATTTCCTATACAAGTACGACTGGCATATGACCGGTGCAAGAGCATCCGACGAGATTAAGTGCCGATACTTTCCAGTGTACTTGGAGGGAGTGGCTCTACTTTGGTTCACAAAGCTACCAGTTCGGTCCATAAATCAATTCGCTGATTTGACTCGAAAATTCCAGGATCAATTCAGGTTGTATGCCTCAAGAGCTAAGGATATGATGTCACTATCTAATCTTGAACAAGTTCCCGGAGAATCTATTAGATCTTTCTTGAACCGTTTTAATATAGCCCTAGTCGAAGTAGATAATGCAAAACCCCGTATGATCCTGACTTACCTGGTGCGAGCCATCAATAAATCGAGCGAATTTGGAAAATGGCTAAAAATGAAGGAACCAAACTCGCTTGAAATTTTTTATAAAAAGGCCGATGAATTTATGCGCCTAGAAAACCTTTCCGCACCAGCAAAGGTGGTAGTTGCTAAGGACAACAATAATGATCTTGCTTTTAACAAGAGAGATTTTGGGAATCAGAAAAGGGAAAATGATGGGGGAAAGAACAAGGGGAATGAGAAGAAACTCCGCCGCTTTAATCCTTCAGATTTTACTCCTTTAACTGATACACCAGGAAATATCTTATTTGCAACAAAAGATGTTGTCAAGTATCCTAAGCCGCCTGAAATGAGCAGAGGTGCAGTGCGTAATGGGAAATTCTGCCGATTCCACAATCAACCTGGCCATGACACTGACCAATGTCGCCAGTTAAAGAATGTGATTGAAGAGTTGCTAAAACAGGGTAAACTGCAGCAATATGTGAAGAGCAACAGAATCGACCCAACCTCATCCACTCAGGGGCAACAACATCCTGTCCATCAATCTGGCTCTGACAACAACACTACAGTGCAAGATTCCGAAAAGCTTGTCATTAATGTTGTCACAGGAGGTCCATACCCAGCAAGCGGAAGTTGGAACGACTGTTGATTACCCACAAAACTGTAGCTGGGGCATCTTTCATTCTCTCTGGCATATGAATTCAAAACTACGAATCCAGTAGAAATTGGAATTCAATCTGGAGATTCTAGAAATACAATCGCTTGCATCCATTTTTTACCTAATGGCATTGTTTAAATTTGTAAAAATAATGTCAGATGTATAACTCTCGTATTATAGACCACTAGGAAATCAGTGGGAATCAATAATAAAGAATATAAATTTTGTGTTCTTGACTATTATAAAATGCCTGTTTCATTTCGATATGTAAATACTTTAAATGTATTGCTAAAATGTCGATTCAAAATTGCAGGATATTAAAACAAGGCTTGCTCGTCACAAAGCCAGGCGACTTCTATAAATCACCTATTAAGTAAATACCAAGCGACAAAAAATTCCATATTCAGATCCTATACAAGAAGAACTTCACATAAAAAGTTGGCGACTCCATTGTGGCAAGCCTTCGTTAACTGGTTGTGATTGTCGATATGAACAGACATCCAACTAGGTAACTCGCGTTTGTCCCATGAAGTTATTCAACAGTGCAGTCCACTTCTTCGGATAAGGCAATTTACTTGCAAAAGGAAAGAAGATGCGCTTGGAAGCGATAATAAAAGATCGCTAATGAGCAGATGATGAGAGAAAATGGCCAAGCAAACACAGAAGCAGCCAAAAGGAGGTATGCCTCTCAATAAAAGGCCGGTAGAACCACCGAAGGGACACCTTCCCAAGCAGAAGGAACAGGGCCCTTGCTAACTGATCTTTGTTAACGCTAAAAAGTGAACATTAACACCCGGTGTGTGTAATAGAATTGTGAAAGCACCACCCGTTGGTACGGGAACAGAATATAAGCTGAGAATAGCAGAAAAGCAGTAAAGAACAACAGATTTATAGTGGTTCGGCCCGTAATTGAGCCTACGTCCACTTTATAGTCTTTTATTGCTGATTCGGTTACAATTTGATACAATATCCTTCAAAGTACAATACAATTTGATCATGAAAGCACTCTTGACTACTAGCTCAATCTTTGATGATGAAACTCGACGAATCCGTGTTGGATGTAAGGAGTTCTTCTCGAAGCTTGTTGTAGTGTCTTGAATGCTTGAAGATCTTTGATTGCTGAATGAGAGGAGACTTCGACAGCGTAACGTCGCTTGAAGAAATGAATGGCCAAAAGTCCACCTCATGTTGGAAGTGGTGGGGTATTTATAGGAGCTGATTTGGACTCTGGAAATTTTCCTAAGTCCTAAATCGTCGCCGACTTAGTATAGGTCGTGGCCGACTTATGATAGGTCGCAGCCGGCTCATCAACACTCCCTTAGTAGTCGGTGACGAGGTAAAGGAGTATATGGTGTTCTGAGATTGTACACGACTTAGTATAAGTCGTAGGTCTTAAGTTATCATCAATTGCCTTAGGTCCAAGACTCCCTTATCTTGTAGACTCTTAAGTCGTAGTACTTCTTAACCCGGAGCATTTCATAACTCGGAGCATTTCATAACTCGGTGCTGTTAGGTCGGAGCAGAGTTAACACATAGGTTGTTAAGCTGTTGAGTCGGAAGCCCTTGTTAACTCGCAATTTGTTAAGTCAGTAGGTTTCCTTAAGTCGGTAGGCTCCTAGGTCGGCACACATCTTAAGTCGGCAGCTCTTCTCAGTAGTTAGATCGGCAACTGTTGGGTCAGAGCACTCTTTAGTCGTAGCCTGTTAAGTCGGAGACCTTGTTAACTCGAAGCCTTCCTTAGGTCGTAGTCTTTAGGTCGCAACACTGCTAGGTCGTGAAGTCTTTAGGTCGCAACATTGCTAGGTCGCAAAGTCTTTAGGTCGCAACATTGCTAGGTCGCAAAGTCTTTAGGTCGCAACACTGCTAAGTCGCGAAGTTACCTTCAGCAGTTAGGTCGTAGACTCTCTTAGGTCGTAGCTCCCTAACCCGGTAGGTCGTGAGTCATTCAAGCCGTAGAATCTCTTTCAGCAGCTAAGTCGTAAGTCGTTGAGTACACTTAGGTTTTAGGCTTTTTAACTCGTTGGCTTCTTATAAGTCGTGGCATAATCTGAGTCGTTCATTTCTTAACTCGTAGGTTGTTGCTAAAAGGGAGTTAACATTTGCCCCTCGAAGTACATGCCTTAAGTCGTAAGTCGTGTGCTTCGATTTCCTTAGCTCGCTTCTTGATGAGTGCGCTAAACCGCGATCGACTTAAGATGAGTCGTAGGTCGCGAACGACTTAGTATAAGTCGTAAGTCGGATGTGTCGATTCACCTTTCACTGTCTCAGGGTATAAATAGCTTAGGTCGTTCCTTCTTCTCCTTCACCTGTTTCATTCCGTCATTTGCAAGCATTCAAGTTCTTCTCAGACAAATTCAATTACTCGATCGCCAGACATCTTCAATTTCGTATTGCGTAAGTGATCCCATTCTCTAATCAATCCTCGACTATCATCGAACTATGAATTTCGCTTACCTTATGCCTTGCTTCACGATTTTTGTTTCAATTGATCGCCGAGGAAATCGAAATGGTTCGACTTGGCTTTCGGTGATTTTGCGAGAAGGAGGGAAGAGTTTCAGTGCATTAGGTTTGCTGATTCGTGATCTTAGAAGGGATGACGAGGCCATTATCGGGTTGGAGAGTTATGAGGAATGGGATTCTTAGTAGAGGAAAGAATTTGAGGAGAGGAACTGATGCTTTGGTTTGAGTAGGAGATAGCTCGAGATCCCCTGAGAACGACCTAACACTTTCTCAGCTTGGATCGCGCGCGACTTAACTCTTCTGGTTGCTTACTGCAGCATTAGGTTTAGGTCGTTGCCGAGCTAGGACAATACTTTTCTTTTGTGTGGCTTACGGCCTAAAAAGTTAACGACCTATCTTGTTGTAGTTTCTCATGGACCGTTAACGAGTTAGCACTTAAATCCTTAACTTGCGAGCACATCTGAATGACTAGGTCGTGGATGAGATAACCCTTAACTCGTAACTCGCGAACTCATCCGAACGACTTAATAACTTAAACTCCATTGCTTCGAATTCTTGGACTTGAATGATCTGACTTAAGAGAACATGCCTTGAACACCTCGATTCGCACAATACGACCTAAAAGCCCCGACCTATGATAGGTCGTTTAACGACTTAAGACTTAGATGATCTTGCACAGAAGTTGGCTGAACTCTTGAATTTGAACTGTGTTGTGTTACCTCTCACACTGTCTTGACTTTAATGCTAATAACCTGCTTAACACAACATTCACAGAATACTGGGACGAATATACTGCCACTGACCGCCCACATCGAATGACAGATTAGTTGATAAAGAGAAAATTAAATTAAATGAACTGTATGAGTGAAATGCTACACAATAACCGATTCAAGTGAAGTATTAAAGCAAAATCGTAATGGTAAACAAAAACTGATTTGTGTGCATTAACACTGCACTTGAGTATTAACAAGTTCTGAAATCTCGTAATCGACTGATTGTCGGTTAGTTTAATTCCAGTTATACTTGCTTTTTCTTGTTTTCATTAGTTTTGCACAGCACTTCACACTTTTAGGAAACGTGCACCTTCACTTTTGAACATTCAGCTGATTGTGTAGAATGGCATCTCATCAAGAAGACTCGGAACCAACTGGAGAAGCTTTTCCAATTGCTACCCCGTTGAATGATCCCCCGGAAAGGACTCCTACCACTCTAAGTCATAAAGTCTTCCGTCAACTATGCACCCAGTTTGGCATTGCTGAATCTGACGCTTTGCTCCCTGGAGTAAATGACATTGCTGATAGGCCGCCCCACGGCTTTGTCGCAGTGAACCGCCAAATGTGCTTGAGTGGAGCGATTCCCCCGTTTAATGACTGTCTTCGAGAACTTCTCCTTCGATTATCTATCACCCCTTTTCAACTACACCCTAATGGCTATGCCATCCTGCTGGGACTGTGTGTGCTTTTTAGGAGAACGCTGGACCGTTTTCCCAGTTTTGGAGAAATTTGCTTCCTGTGCTCATTTGCAAAGAACAAAGACCATCCCTCTATCACAGTTGTAAGGAGTGCCAGGAACCGTAAATTGATTATTGGTCTTCCCGAAAGCGTTCTTGGGTTTCTGAGCCAGTTTTTCTTTGTCCGCTGTCCCCCAGGATTTTACGCCATCTGGAGAGTGGGAAGTACGACCATCTATCTTTTCCCTGTGTTTTCTAAATTCTTAGAAGTCCAAATTTTCAAGTGTTAACTTCTTTTTCTACTGTTTCAGCACTCCCTCCCCCCTCTAGGGAACCTCGTCACAAGACTACCTTTGAGAGGCTTATGGCCGTGCCGGTTGAGGAGAGGAGTGTTCAATTTCTATTGAAAGATGAGTTCCTTCATGAATTTGGACTCTTACATCCTTCCCGCTCCACTCAGTCACATGAAGTCCCCGATTCTTTAGCTGAGGAGACAGATGCCCCTGTTTCTGCTAAAGAACCTTCACCGAAAGAACTTACCGTTGAGACTTCATTGGTAAAGTGTTCTACTCTTACCGACATTGCGGGGTCGTTCAGTAAGTTAGCACTTGCCCCGGTTATTGAAGAGGAGGAAAATCTTCACATTCTTGAAAAGACGGCTGAGGTGGAAGTTGAAAAAGATAATTCTCCCATGCATCATGGCGATGATACTTTTGACAGTCTGAGCGATATCATGATAACCTCTCAGGAGCTCTTTAAAGATGACGCCTCTAAAGCGATCTCTTCTGTCATCGAAGCAACTTCTTCTTTGCAACAAACCACAACGCCTTCTATACAAGCCGTCACCATTCCCACACAAAAAAGTGGTTTGTAGTTTGACGCGCATAGCCCACACGCCACACACACTTAGGATTTTGGCACTTATATGCACTTAGCTCCTTAAATTTGAAAATTTCTAAGACTTGCCTTTCTTTTTCAATTTCAGGTTCTACAATGGGGCGAAGTGGCTCTTACTTTGACAAATTCCAACGTCACGGAAGCCGCGATGCTTATGACTTTAGGAGTTATATCGGCGCTCCGAAGGAAACTGATGAGGAAAGGGCTGCCAGAAAGGCTCACGAAAGGCGAGCTCATGAAGAACGTCGTCGGAGAGAAGATGAAGAGCACTACAGGAGCAGAGACGAGCGACATGACTCTTCCCGCAAAAGCGACGATCCTTATAAGAAGAAATCTTACGACGATAAGGGGAAGAGTCATACTTCCGATGATTCCAGCAAACGGATCAGACTTGGTGAGAAAGACACGTCTAATATCTCGGAAAAACTACCGCTTCTATTCCTCCTAATATATCGTCCGGTTCTCCTGCCCTTAAGGAGTCTGACATCCAGGAAATTATTAATAGGCCTCAGTATCAAGCCGGGGACGGGCCTCCCACACTTCAGAGCCGATTTCCGAATTGGTGTTTAAGAGGAGTCCGTTTTGACTTAGATTTGGTTCCCATTGATAAGCAGGCGATGCTGAGAAATGTCGATGCCGTCAAGCTTGACATTGAAAGAATGTCTGGATGGCAGAAGTTGGTTGATGAACTTCAAAGGGTCAACCACCTGAATCTTGAGGCGATGATGACCATGGAGAACGATAAATCAGAATGGGACAAATGGCCTAAGCAGCATGATGTGGAGATGAAAAGCATTAGTGATGGTTATGGGAGGCTCGAAGCTGAAGTTGAAAGACTCAAAAATGAGCTTGCCACTTCTTCCACTTCTTATTCTCAGAAAGAAGAAATGCTGCAAAAACAAGTTCGAGACGCCCATGCTGCTCAGCGAGACACTAAAGTAAAACTTGAAGCAGAACAGCATGTTACTAGAAAATATCGTGATGACGCTGCTCAACTTCAGGAGAAAATCAGCTCTCGAGACTTAGAAATTGCAAGGCTGCAATCCCAGTTATTGAAAGCTGAAAGAGAGCGTGATGAAGCTCTCTCTGGTAAGGCTGCGGCTGAAGAATCCCAAAAGGCAACCAAAGCCACCATTGACGCGACTTTATTCGACTTTTATATGCATTGCGTCCTGGGGCGTGGGAGCCTTTCATTTTTGGGACCAGAATATGAAGTCACATTAGCGGAAGTATGGGAGGCAATCATTGACTTGTTTGGCGGTGCCGGTTATGCTGAAGCAGATCTTCAAGCTACCTACTTAGGTGAGAGCGACCACGCTGCCCTTGCCAAAGGAAAAGAGCAGCTTATCCGAGTGCGGGCCGAGGCGACGGGAGAGAAGCTTCCTGAGAGAGAAATACCTCCTATTGCTCCTGCTTATACTTCGGCTTTAGCTTACGCGGATATTACTGGCTCTAGCTCTCATTCCACGCCTCCCGCTAAGGTTGACAAAGAAACTGTAACCACTCCTACAGAGGAAGAGGCAATGAAGGACTTCCAGGCTCGGGAATTTGAGATTGATCTCGCTAAACCGGCTTCTCCAGGTAACTTTGACGAGACGAATTCAGTGAATCGCTTATTCGACTTAACCGAGTTCGACGAACCTCTTACTTATCACTTAAGCTTTGACGATTCACGGTCTTCTTTTTTCTCGGAGAATACTGATTTTGATTTCTTTTATTATGCAGCAGACGTGCCGGAAACTGCACCAATTCTTCCTTCTTCAGCTGTCGTTCCTCCTCCTTCTCAAGTTACTCCTCTTCCAGCTTCTCAACCAGGTTCACAGGAAGAACCGATAGCAGCCCTTCAGGGTTTGGACGAACCACCTGCTTCCGAGGAACAAAAAGCAGAAGATCTGGAAGATAGCGAGAAGACCCCGAAGCGGTCTTTTGACTACGACACAAAGCTTTCTACATTTCTTGCTCCAGGGAGTGAGTCTTCTTCCAAGAAGAAGGGGAAACGTGTGGCTTCGAAGAAAGGAAAGAAAAGTTCTTCTACTGCTGGGGATGAAGCAGAGATCGATCCGGCTGAGTCTCTTTCTCCTTCTTCCCCGATACGGCCTGCGAAACTAATTACCAGGCCGGGTAAAAGCTCCAAGGGTGGGAAGAAGGAGAAATGAGTTTGATTTTGTCTTTTCTGCTTTTTGTATTGACCGGAGATTGTGCGGATACCGGTCTCCGCTCCTTTTTGTAATCTGCACAATGTAAAAAAGCTTCCATAATATTGAATAAAATAGCTATTTTACTTGTACAAATTCTTGTGTATGTGAGAATGCATCTGTTTCTCTCTTTTTTTTTTTAGTGTAGAACAAATGATTCTTTATCTGTTTTTTGAGAATGCATTTATTCCACATCTATTTTTCACGATATTGTAATGAACTCGCGGTATGTTGCTTGCATATTACTTTATTCATGTAACTGAATCGTATAGTGTTGCCCCCATACCGCAAGTGCATTGCAACATTTCTAGCTTCTTCCAGATTGATACTCTTATTTCAGAGAATAACTACTCCACTTTTAAGGGAAGAATCATTCTGCTTTTAATAGAGTATATCTCGTCTTTAGAGAAGTTTTTACTTTCTCTTTCTTCCTGAAGAACACTTCAACTTTTGGGAATGATCACTTTTATTTGTTTAAAAGTGAATTTTCCTGCACAGTGAAATGAGCTTCTGAAGAAGGTTTTGATTTCGTGCCCCAGTAAAGGGTTTATTTTTGGTACTTCAAGCAAGGTGAAGTACGCCTTTGAAGAGGTCTTTTGGTCTCTGAAGAGAAGCGTTTTTGGTCTCCGAAGAGAAGCGATTTTGGTCTCCGAAGAGAAGCGATTTTGGTCTCCGAAGAGAAGCAATTTTGGTCTCCGAAGAGAAGCAATTTTGGTCTCCGAAGAGAAGCGATTTTGGTCTCCGAAGAGAAGAAATTTTGGCATTTCAGCTCTGGTGAAGTGGGTCTCCGAAGAGAATCATTTTGCACTTCTACACGGGTGAAATGTGCCTCCGAAAAGGGCTTTTTAGCATTTCATCACTGGTGAAGTGGGTCTCCGAAGAGAAGCATTTGCACTTCTACACGGGTGAAATGTGCCTCCGAAAAGGGCTTTTTAGCATTTCATCACTGGTGAAGTGGGTCTCCGAAGAGAAGCATTTTGCACTTCTACACGGGTGAAATGTTCCTCCGAAAAGGGCTTGAAATTGCCTGGAAGTTACTTTCTCATGGTTGAGTGGATCCACGGGGCGGACGCAAGTTTCTTGATTGGATGTTCGTTTGCACAAACGATCGCAATCAATTAACAAGGGCCCTGTTCCTTCAGCTTGGGAAGGTGCCCCTCCGGTGGTTCGACCAATCTTGTTATTGAGAGAAGCACTTCCATTTATTGGCGTGCCTCGTTAGAGGGCTTTGTTGATCTTTGGGAAGGAGCATCGGTTGGTTGGTGTGCCAGGAAGGTTGCTTCTCAGGGGCGAGTAGATCCACGGGACGGATGCAAGCTGCCTGATCGGATGCATCACGATCAGTTAGCAAGGGCCCTGTTCCTTCTGCTTGGGAAGGTGTCCCTTCAGTGGTTCTACCGGCCCTTTTATTGAGGAGCAAGATTCCTTTTGGTTGCTTCCGTGCTTGCTTGGCCATGTTCTTCCATCATCTGCCCATTAGCGATCTTTTGTTATCATTCCCAAGCGTATCTTCGTTCCTTTTGTAAGTAAATTGCCTTATCCGAAGAAGTGGACTTCACTGTTGAATAACTTCATGGGACAAACGCGAGTTACCTAGCTGGATGTCTGTTCATATTGACATTCACAACTGGTTAACGAAGGCTTGCCCCAGTGAAGTTGCCAACTTTTTATGTGAGGTTCTTCTTGTATAGGATTTGAATATGGAATTTTTTGTCGCTTGGTATTTGCTTTAATAAATGATTTGTAAGGCTCGCTTAGCTTTGCGATGGGTGAGCTTTGCTTTAATGACCTGCAATATTAGATCGACATTTTAGCAATACATTTAGAGTATTTACACATCAAAATATAACAGGCATTTTATAATAGAAAACACAGAATGCATAATTTTTCATTATTCAGTCACGCTGATTTCTCAGCGGTTTACAATGCAGGAGTTACACATCCATCATCATTTTTTACAAATTTAAGCAACGCTGTTAAGCAAAAAATGGATGCTAGTGATTGTTGTTTCAGAATCTCCGGACTGATTCTCCATTTGCACTAGATTTGCAGCTTCGGATTTATATGCCAGAGAAAGTGAAAGATGCCCCAGTTGCAGTTTTGTGGACCATTAGCAGTCGTCCCAACTTCTGCCTGCTGGGTGTGGACCTCCTGTGACAACATTAATGACAAGCTTTTCTGAATCTTGCACTGCAGTGTTGTTGAGAGAATCGGATTGATGGGTAGGACGTTGTTGATCCCGAGTGAATGAGGTTGGAGCGACTCCGCTTTTCTTAACGTATTGTTGGAGTTTACCCTGCTCCAGCAATTCTTCAATCACATTCTTTAATTGGCGACATTGGTCAGTGTCATGGTCAGGTTGGTTGTGAAATTGGCAGAATTTTCCATTACGCTTTGCACCTCTCGTCATCTCAGGTGGCTTAGGATACCTGACAACGTCCTTTGTTGCAAAAAAGATATTTCTTGGCGTATCAGTTAAAGGAGTATAATCCGAAGGATTAAAGCGGCGAGGTTTCTTTTCATTTCCCTGGCTCTTTCCTCCTTCATTCTCCCTTTTCTGACTTTCAGATTCTCTTTTATTAGATGGGACATTGTTATTATTAGTTTGGGCAGCAACCACTTTCGATGTCGTAGGAAGGCTTTCAAGGCGAATGAACTCGTCGGCCTTTTTATAAAATTTATCAAGTGAGTTCGGTTCCTTCATCTTTAGCCATATTCCAAATTTACTCGATTTATCAATGGCTCGCATCAAATAAGTCAGGATCATGCGTGGTTCCGCATTTTCTACTTCGGCTAAAGCTATATTGAAACGGCTCAAGAAAGATTTGATTGATTCTCCGGGCGATTGTTCAAGGTTAGACAGTGACATTATATCCTTAGCTTTTGAAGCATACAATCTGAACTGTTCTTTGAACTTTTGCGTTAAGTCGGAGAACTTATCTACAGACCGAACTGGAAGCTTTGTGAACCAAAGTAAAGCCACACCTTCCAGGTATACTGGGAAGTATCGACACTTGATCTCGTCTGATGCTCTTGCACCGGTCATATGCCAATCGTATTTGTATAGGAAATGATTAGGGTCACTGGTTCCCCTATAAGCTTGGATAGTAGGAGGTGCAAATTTCCTTGGAAACTCCGCTCTCAGGATCCTTTCAGTAAACGGAGTTCTGCTTGGCGCGAATCCCCAGTCAGCCTCATCCTCTTCCCTTTGCATGCTCTCTTTCATGATGCGGCCAACCATTTCAGACAGGTACTCTTTATTGTTCAAAGATACCTCCGGGCAAGCATCAGTTCATCCCTCGGAAGTTTGCCCGGGCATATGTTCATGACAAGTTGGTTGCGGCATAGAACCATCAGCTTGGAAAGGTGGCATTTCAGGAAGAGTAGTTTTTGATGGTTTTCTGGTTGACGGTTTGCCCCGAGCAGAGCAGTTAATCTATCCATCATCAAAGCGTTTTGGGTTTCAATCTGTTGGTACAATCCAGAAACTGCGTCATCTAATTCAGCCCTAGTGACTCCAATGGTAGGAGTTGCTTGGTCTGCGGTTGGGGAGGCGGAAGTCCCTTCGTGAGCATTTCTGGATCTGATAGGTCTACCTCTTCTTCCAGGAACCATTATTTCAGATCTGGTTTTTAAGAGAGGTTCTTATGAATCTTTGCGAAGCAACGGTGGATGATCGCCTGAGTTGGGTTCTCAGTGAAAGCACCAAAATGTTAATGCTAAAAAGTGAACATTAACACCCGGTGTGTGTAATAGAATTGTGAAAGCACCACCCGTTGGTACGGGAACAGAATATAAGCTGAAAATAGCAGAAAAGCAGTAAATGAACAACAGATTTATAGTGGTTCGGCCCGTAATTGAGCCTACGTCCACTTTATAGTCTTTTATTGCTGATTCGGTTACAATTTGATACAATATCCTTCAAAGTACAATACAACTTGATCATGAAAGCACTCTTGACTACTAGCTCAATCTTTGATGATGAAACTCGACGAATCCGTGTTGGATGTAAGGAGTTCTTCTCGAAGCTTGTTGTAGTGTCTTGAATGCTTGAAGATCTTTGATTGCTGAATGAGAGGAGACTTCGACAGCGTAACGGCGCTTGAAGAAATGAATGGCCAAAAGTCCACCTCATGTTGGAAGTGGTGGGGTATTTATAGGAGCTGATTTGGACTCTGGAAATTTTCCTAAGTCCTAAATCGTCGCCGACTTAGTATAGGTCGTGGCCGACTTATGATAGGTCGCAGCCAGCTCATCAACACTCCCTTAGTAGTCGGTGACGAGGTAAAGGAGTATATGGTGTTCTGAGATTGTACACGACTTAGTATAAGTCGTAGGTCTTAAGTTATCATCAATTGCCTTAGGTCCAAGACTCCCTTATCTTGTAGACTCTTAAGTCGTAGTACTTCTTAACCCGGAGCATTTCATAACTCGGAGCATTTCATAACTCGGTGATGTTAGGTCAGAGCAGAGTTAACCCATAGGTTGTTAAGCTATTGAGTCGGAAGCCCTTGTTAACTCGCAATTTGTTAAGTCAGTAGGTTTCCTTAAGTCGGTAGGCTCCTAGGTCGGCACACATCTTAAGTCGGCAGCTCTTCTCAGTAGTTAGATCGGCAACTGTTGGGTCAGACACTCTTAAGTCGTAGCCTGTTAAGTCGGAGACCTTGTTAACTCGAAGCCTTCCTTAGGTCGTAGTCTTTAGGTCGCAACACTGCTAGGTCGTGAAGTCTTTAGGTCGCAACATTGCTAGGTCGCAAAGTCTTTAGGTCGCAACATTGCTAGGTCGCAAAGTCTTTAGGTCGCAACACTGCTAGGTCGCGAAGTTACCTTCAGCAGTTAGGTCGTAGACTCTCTTAGGTCGTAGCTCCCTAACCCGGTAGGTCGTGAGTCGTTCAAGCCGTAGATTCTCTTTCAGCAGCTAAGTCGTAAGTCGTTGAGTACACTTAGGTTTTAGGCTTTTTAACTCGTTGGCTTCTTATAAGTCGTGGCATAATTTGAGTCGTTCATTTCTTAACTCGTAGGTTGTTGCTAAAAGGGAGTTAACAATCGTGATGCATCCGATCAGGCAGCTTGCGTTCGTCCCGTGGATCTACTCGCCCCTGAGACGCAACCTTCCTGGCACACCAACCAACTGATGCTCCTTCCCAAAGGTCAACAAAGCCCTCTAACGAGGCACGCCAAAAAATGAAAGTGATTCTCTCAATAAAAAAAGATTGGTGGAACCACCGGAGGGGCACCTTCCCAAGCTGAAGGAACAGGGCCCTTGTTAATTGATTGCGATCGTTTGTGCGAACGAACATCCAATCAAACAACTTGCGTCCGCCCCATGGATCCATCCAACCATGAGAAAGTAACTTCCAGGCAATCAAAAAGCCCTCTTCGGAGGCACAAGCCCTCTTCGGAGGCACAAGCCCTCTTCGGAGGCACATGCCCTCTTCGGAGGCAAAAGCCCTCTCCCGAGGCACCACAAGCCCTCTTCGGAGGCACATGCCCTCTTCGGAGGCAAAAGCCCTCTCCCGAGGCACCACAAGCCCTCTTTGAAGGCACATGCCCTCTTCGGAGGCAAAAGCCCTCTCCCGAGGCACCGCAAGCCCTCTCCGGAGGCACAAGCCCTCTTCGGAGGCACAAGCCCTCTTCGGAGTCACAAGCCCTCTTCGGAGGCATAACTCTTCGGAGGAGCCCTCTTCGGAGGCATGTCCCAAAATAGAATGCTCAAACAAAAAAGTCTTCTCCGGAAGCACATTTCAACTCTCAAAGGAAGGTTAACTTATTCATCTCAAAAAAGTTCTTTCTTAAAAAAGTTGAAATGCTACAAAAAGACCTCTCAAGAGGCATACTTCACCGTGCTCGAAGTACCAAAACTAAGCCCCTTACTGGGGCACAAAATCAAAACCTTCTTCAGAAGCTCATTTCACTGCGTAGGAAAATCCACTTTTTAACAAATAAAAGTGATCATCTTTGAAAGTTGAAGTGTTCTGCAAGGAAGAAAGAGAAAGTAAAAATTTCTCCAAAAAACGAGATATGATCTATTAAAAGCAGAATGATTCTTCCCTTAAAAGTGGAATAGTTATTCTCTGAAATAAGAGTATCAGTCTTGTAAAAGCTAAAAATGTTGCAATGCACTTGTGGTATGGGGGCAACACTATACAATTCAATTACATTAATAAAAGGAATATGCAAGCAACATACCGCAAGTTCATTGCAATATCATGAGAAGTAGATGTGGAATAAATGCATTCTCAAACACAGACAAAAAAGTTTGTACAAGTAAAAAGAATCGTTTATTCTACACTAAAAATGAGAAACAGATGCATTCTCACATACACAAGAATTTGTACAAGTAAAATAGCTATTTTATTCAATACTATGAAAACTTTTTACATTGTGCAGATTACAAAAAAAAGCAGGGACCGGTACCCGCACAATCTCCGGTCAATACATCCAAAAAAGCAAAACAAGAAGCATAAGGTCTAGCTTATCATTCCTTCTTCCGACCACCCTTGGAACTCTTTCCTGGCCTGATAATCAGTTTTGAAAGCCGTTGTGGATGAGTTGGGGAAGGAGGAGAAGGAGGGGCAGCCGGATCTTCTTCAATATTCTTCTCATCAGCCGAAGCGCTCTTCTTCTTCTTCTTCTTCATCGCGTGCTTCCCTTTCCTCTTGGAAGAAGACTCGCTTCCCGGACTAAGAAACTCAGAAAGTTTTGTATCGTCATCATGAGTTTGCTCCGGGGTCTTTTCGCCTTCTTCAAGTCTTCCAATCTTTTGCTCTTGCGAAACAACCGGATCATCCAAGTATTTGAGGGCTTCTATTTTCTCTTCTTGTGATCCTGGTTGAGAAACAGAAAGAGGAGTAACTTGGGAAGGAGGAGGAACAGCAGCTGGAGAAGGAGAAGTTGGTATAGCTTTCGGAACATCCGCTGCAGAAGAAAAGAAGTTAAAATCGGTATTCTTCGAGAAAAGAGAAGTTATTAGTTCATCAAACTCGGTTAAATCGAATAAGTGATTCACTGGATCCGGGTCGACGCCAAAGTTACCTGAAGAAGTCGGTTTTGTAAAATTAATCTCGAATTTCTCAGCTTCAATATCTTCCAGGGCTTCGTCCTCAGTAGGAGTAGTCACAATTTTAGTGTCAACTTTAGCAGGAAGCGAAGAATGGGCACTGGAATCTATAATATTGACGTCAGCTGAAGTTGAAGTATGAACAGGGGCAGTTGAAAGAGCTTCCTCTTTCAGGTGTTCATCTCCTGTAGACTCAGCTCGCGCTCTGGCAAGTTGCTCTTTTCCTCTAGCAAGAGCGGCACGAGCTTCATCGTCAAGGTAACGCGCCTCAAGTCCTGCTTCATCGTAGCCGGCACCGCCAAGCATATCAACTGCGGCTTCCCACACTTCAGCCAGGGTAATCTCATATTCAGGGCCCAGAAAAGAGAGACTTCCATGACCCAGAACGCTGTGTAAATAAAAGTCGAATAAGGTAGAGCTGACATTAGCTTTTGTTGCCTCATGCGATTGCTCGGCCGCTTCTTTTTCGGCAACGGCTGCAACTCGACCAGCAACAGCCTCATCACGCTCTTTCTCAGCTTTAGCAAGTCGAGACTTTAGCAATTCGATCTCCACGTTCTGGGAGTTAACTGTTTCCCGCAACTGAGTGTTATTTTTGCGGTATTCTTCAACAACGAACTGCTCAGCCGCAAATTTCATCTCAGCATCTCTCCGAGCAGCGTGCGCATCCCGCACTTGTTTTTGAAACACTTCTTCTTTCTAAGATTGCGAAGCGGAAGAAGCGGCGAGATCTTCCTTGAGTTTTTTAACCTCGGACTCAAGTCTCTCATTATCATCAGCAATGCTCGTCATCTCGGCATCATGCTGTTTGCAAATCTTATCCCACTCCGATTTATCGTTCTCCATGGTCAGCATGGCTTCGAGATTCGCGCGATTGACCCTTTGCAGCTCATCAACAAGATTTTGCCATCCATACACCCTTTTGATATTAAGTTTGACGGCATCAAGGCTGCGCAGCATATCCGATTTATCGATCGGGACCAAGTCAAGGTCAAAGCGTACCCCTTTTAGGCACCATTGCGGGAATCAGCTTTAAAGAATTGGCGGACCCTGTTCAACTTGATACTGTGGTCTTTTAATGATTGTTTGGATATCAGACTTTTCGAGAGCAGGAGAATGAGAGGGGATAATAGGAGGAGTTGAAGTAGGGGGCTTCTCAGAAGTTGCAGATGCGTCACTAGGTTTGGACCGCTTGCTTGATTCGTCAACAATATGAGTCTTCCCCTTATCGTCATAAGACTTTCGCTTGTGAGAATCGTCGCCTCTGTAAGAAGAGTCGTACCGCTCATCCCTCCTCCCATGCTGACGTTCATAGTCCCGCCTCTCTCGAGCTTTCCTAATAGCTCTTTCTTCGTCCGTTTCCTTCGAGGCATCGAGGTATTGCCTAAAATCATAAGCTCTGCGGCCTCCATAGCGCTGAAATTTGTCGTAATATGAGCCAGTGCGCCCCATCAGAGAATCTGAAAATGGAAAAGGAATGAAGTTTAGAAATTTCCAAAAGAAGAGGATAAGTGCGTATAAGCGCTGAAAAATCCTAATTGTGTGCGGCGTGCAAACTACGTGCGTCAAACTACAAACCACGCTTTAATGTGGAAACGGAGACGACTGGTGTAGAAGGTGTCAAAGCTTGTTTCAAAGAGGAAGTCGCTTCAACAACGGGAGAGATCGCTTTTGAAATATTATCTTTAAAAAGCTCCTGAGAAGTTATCATTATATCACTCAAATTATCAAAAATATCATCGCCGTGATGCCCAGCAGAACTCTCTTTTTCGACTTCCACGTCGGCCGTCTTCTCAGAAATGTGAGGATTTTCCTCCTCTTCGATAACTGGGGAGAGCGTTAACTTGTTGGACGACCCCGCAACATCGATAGGAGTAGAACACTTTACTAATGCAGTGTTTGCAATTGGCTCCTTTAGAGCCATCTCTTCCGTTGAAGCTGGGGCATCTGATGTCTGTGCTGGAAAATTAGAAACTTCACGAGGCTGAGTAAAGCGGGAAGAGTGTAAAAGCCCGAATTGATGTAAAAATTTGTCTGTCAACAGAAATTGGATACTCCTCTCCTCAACTGGCACCGCCATAAGCCTCTCAAAAGTCGCTTTGTGACCGGGATCTCTAGAAGGAGGAGGAAGTGCTGAAAAGAAAAGGGCAAAGTTAACACTTGAAAACTCGGACTTCGGCAAGTTCGAAAAAACATAAGAAACAGAGACAAGTGATCTTACTTCCTACTCTCCAGATAGAGTAAAATCCCGGAGGACAGCGAACATAGAAAAATTGACTTAGAAACCCGTGAACGCTCTCAGAGAGACCAATGATAAGTTTGCGGTTTCTGGCACTTCTCACAACTGTGATGGAAGGATGGTCTTTATTTTTAGCAAAAGTGCACAAATAACAAATTTCGTCGAAGCTTGGAAGACGATCGAGTGTCCTCCTAAAGAGCACACATAACCCCGTTAAGATAGCATATCCATTGGGATGCAGCTGGAAAGGGGAGATGGTTAATCGTAGAAGAAGTGTTCGCAAGAAGTCATTAAAAGGAAGGATAGCTCCATTCTGGCACATTTGTCGATTTACCGCAACAAAACCATGAGGAGGTCTATCAGCATTATCAGGCTTCCCGGGTAGTTGTGCGTCTGCTTCAGCAATTCCGAATTGAATACATAACTGGTTAAAGGCTCTGTAGTTCAAAGTGGTCGAGAACCTTTCTGGAGGATCATTCAACGGAACAGCAACTGGAAAAATCTCTTCAATTTGCTCTATTTCTTCTTGTGGAGAAAACATTCTACACAATCAACTGGATGTTCAAATGTGAAGGTACACGTTTACTAAAAAGTGTGGAGTGTTGTGCAAAACTAATGAAAATAAAAAGCAAACATAACTGGAATTAAACTCATTGATGATCAATCGATTACAAGATTTCAGAACTTGTTAATATTCAAGTGTAGTGTTAGTGCAAATAAATCAGTTTCAGTTGACTATTACAATTTTGCTTTAGCTACTTCACTTGAATTGGTTATTGTACAGCATTTCGTTCATACAGTTCATTTAAGTTGATTTTCTCTTTATCGACTAATCTGTCATTTGATGTGGGCAGTCAATGACAGTATATTCGTCCCAGTTTTCTGCGAATAGTGTGTTTAACAGGTTGATAGCATTAGGAATAATCTGCAAAGAAGTTCAGGCAATTCAAGTCTTAAAGTTCAAGGCAGTGAAAAGTATGCTAAGTTCTAACTCGTTCACGACTTAATATGGGTTAGAAATCCCTCAAGTTACAATATGCAAGTAGTAGCTCGTCCACGGCCAGAAGGAAATGCTACGAGTTAGATTAAGTCATTGACTCTAAGTCGTAATACATATGAAGGCTTCGAGTCTGAACAGCACTATTTTTCCTAAGTCCAAGCTCGGCCGCGACTTAAGGTCTATGCCTCAAACTAATTAGGTCGCAGGGGTTCTTGAACCAAACAAAGTGTTAAATTGTGGATATTTTAGGTCGTGAATTTTTTGGGTCGTCTCCGATGGAAATTCAAGCTGTCTCTTGCTCGAACCAAAACCTCACCTCCTTCTGCCGATTACCTTCCTCTCCATTGAGAAGTTCAGTAACTCGTCAGCCAACTTAAGATTCATAAACCCAGTAACTTCGAACTATCCCCTATCGAAAACCCTAAGTTACGCCTCCTAATCGCATCTCACAACATCATCAAATCATCCCAAATCCATCATGAAACCGGTATGCGGTAATATATTCGAGGATCACAATGGCATCGTGACTAAAAATAAGTCAAGAATCGGACGTGACACAACTCGTGATAAAGCATAATGTCAAGAATCGGACCCTCAATTCAATGATGATCACGTTTGGATACCAGTTGAATTTACTTACGCAATGTAATGCTGAGGATGACTGATAATCGAGTAATGAGATTCGTCTCCGAGAGCTCGAGTACTTGCTAATGGCTGAACAGAACAGTAAGACAGGTGAGGTGAAAGAGGAAACGACCTAAGCTATTTATACACTGGGGTATTGAAATGTGAATCGACCCACGATCCACGACTTACGACTTATCTTATGTCGTTCATGATCTAACAAAAGAGCGAATTAAGAAGAATCGAAGCATATGACCTACGACCTAGGCATACACTTAGAGGGGCAAATGTTAATCCTCTTTTGTTCGCGACTTAACAAGCTGCGACTTACGACCTAAAAGGCATGCCGACCTAACAGTTGCCGACTTAACAAGCTGCGACTTACGACCTAAAAGGCATGCCGACCTAACAGTTGCCGACTTAACAAGCTGCGACTTACAACCTAAAAGGCATACCGACTCAATGGTTGCCGACCTAACTATTAAAAAGAGCTCCGACTTAGCTACAGGACCGACTCCATGGGTTACGACTTAAGGAAGTCTATGACCTAAAAACAGCTCCGACTTAGCTACAGGGCCGGTTTAAGACACTTACCGACTTAAATGGTCTCACGACTTACCGACCTAAGGAGTTAACAACTTGAGTGAACGAATGACTTAGCAAGTCAAAGCAAGTCGTTGCCGACCTACGACTTATGATAAGTCGCTGCCGACTTATGACTTTGGACCAAACAACTCATCCTGAAGATATTCAGGAGTAACTAATGGAAGTGCTCCTATCTCGTCGCCGACTTAGGACCTACGACTTACTGTAAGTCGGCCATGACTTAAGACTTGAGCAGAAATTCCCTGTTCAGATTCTACCCTATAAATACCCCCCTAACTCCAATGGCAAAAGGACTTTTGGCCAACCATTTTCTGAAGCATCGTTACTCTGCCGAATTCTCAACTCATCCAACATTTGAAGAACTCCAATCACTCAAGACATTACAACAAGCTTTGAGAGAAATCTTCCGCATTCAACACGAATTCGAGGAGATCTTCAACATCGAAGCTTGAGCTAATAGTCGAAAGTGTTTAGGAATCGAAAGATATTGTATTTCACAAGTGTATTGTATCATTCTGTAACCAGATTCAGTAATAAAGAGATTCAAAGTGGACGTAGGCTCGATCTCAAGCCGAACCACTATAAACTGCTGTCTTTTACTGCTTTTTCACTATTTTACTGCTTAATTCTTGTTCCCGTCACACGGGTGGTGCTTTCACAACTTCACAACACACACCGGGTGTTAACGTGCAACTTTTAGCATTAACATGCATCATTCCTAAATTTCTGTTAAATATGTTTTAACTAAACATTTAATTATTTCTAACACATTATAACAAACATATAACGAAAAGAAAATTACCTTTATTACGAATGAGAATTGATATAAAGATAATTAAGTTGCAATAAATTACAGAATTTCCTCTAGGGCATACCCTTAGCTCTACAAACCTTAGCTAGTTGTGTGATATTATGGAGAAATTTATTGCTTGATAGCTTTGGTAAATATCCAAATTTTCCTATTTAAGTGTAACCTAGTAGTGAAATTTTTTAATACAAATTCTCTTCGTCAAAATCATGTCACATCAGTACTTACGAAATTCAGCAATAATCAAAATTCAAATATCATCCATGTTCAACTTTATAATCCAAAGTTAAATCTTTGGTTCAATAATGATAATCATTATGAACCGAAATACTCTAGCAAGAGACTTTGACTTTGACTTGACTTCCATTGACCATGATACTAATTTTATATAACCGAGGAGATGAATTCTCTCTAGAATAATGTTTTGCATCCAATATGTAACAACTCACTTTTCAATCCTCAAAAGTCGACCTAATACATCCATATTATTCTCACATCTGGATGCTGGAAAGACAGATAGTTGGGAGAAAGAAAAATAAAGACGGAATGGAATCTCACAAGGTGACGAGTAATATATATATAATATAAAAATGATCTTTTACAAAAGAAAACTCTAATATACATACATCATTCAGATTAGCTAACCTCTCATCAGCTTGGATAGTTATAACAGCATGTCCTTATAAATTGTAGATAAATACATAATAACAACAATGTTGCGGAAATAAAAAAATATGGAAGTACATCTTAGAGGATCCAGCTCATCTCCTGAAGCTCCAAAGTGTCTAACTTAATCTGGAAAGTATGCCCGGCTGGCCCAAGCATTATAAGAAAAATAACGTCCGGATCAGTTTGGTAAAACTAGCGTGAGAAACACAATCAATCAAATTACTTAATGTTATAAAAACATTTCAGAAATAAAGGTATCTCGTAAGATCATGCCGCACATAAACACGGACAGGTTTTTGGCTTACGATAACCAAACCGTTTATAGAAAATCTTGCTATATTATAATGATCTCTAGAGTAAAATAAATAGTAATCATAGCTGAAATTGTTACACTAATTAAATTACAGCAAAATGTTATACAATTAAATCCATAGGGACGTATTGGAGATCGGATTTCCATCAATGATAAGGTTACTAGGGTATCGCCTGCCATAGTACACCTCTAGAAAAATGTACTGAGGGTCTCATATGGACCCCTTGCCAACACAGAGCCGGCTGCCCCTTTAATATAGCATACCAGATTACATCATTCCTCAAGACCAAGGCTCAAAACAATGTCCACCAGCCATGCCCGCACTCTTCGCCCACATACCAAATCCATAAATATTGGTTCTAGATCGAGGAATTACTGCTCTTGATGGTAGCGAACTACATGACTCTGGTGCATATCCCCTGTTTTAGTCATTACCGGATTATGAGGCTGTGAGGTCACATTACCTTTTCTTCTCTTAGTAATTACCACTTGGGATTGTAACACTGCTTTCTAGACGACAATGCAATTCCAGCATTCATCTATATAAGTTATTTAGGATAAGAACAAACCAAAGGCACTACATCTGCTACATCCATTTTGAAATCACCCTCAGGATTAGTAGCAAATATCCCTTACACTTCAAAGAACTCTGTCTTCGATTATCTCAAACCAGTCTTGAACCCCTTCCAAAGAGTAGAACGCACATATGGTTTTGGAGTGGTAACGGATTCGAGTCATCTCATATAAGTACACTCCACAGCTTATCGATCGCCCCAAAACCAAAATGATAGTTCAGATAAACTCAAGTCTGGTTCTTTTGGAAATAATCAGATAATACAGAAGAGCGGAGATCACCTCCGAACCATTTAAGTGGATGGTTTTCCTTATCATTTGTCCTAGGAGAACAAAACGAAATTTATACGCACAGTACAACATCATGAAAGATGACTATGCCATATAACTCCCATGCTTCTCCTATATATTTACATATTATATTTTTGGACTAAGATTTGATAGTCAGTTATTTAACCATGAAATTAACAAATCATCTAATCAAAGATTTCAATTTCATAAGAACTAAACATGATTAATTTTATAAGCAACTACTAAGCCTCTTTAATTAATATTTTCATTAATTGGAACACTTTGTAAATACTTGGAAATCGTCCCATATACTCATCCCAACGGCATAAGTATACTCACAAAACATTTCAGTACTTAGAAAATATAGTTATATACTTATCTCAACGGTATAAATATTTACACACTTAAGGGAGATATCATATTTTGCCAAAGCATATTAAATTGGGTCAAAACAATTGTCATTTAAAATATTATTTACTGTAAACCCAAAACACTTATCCTTTGGTGTTAAGTAGGGAAATAATACTTCCTTACCACCATAATTAAGAAGCATTATTTATCACAATAAAATCTCGTTCCTTTTTGTAAACTTCCCTTTTATAAAACCATTCCATATTTACATGTCCTTAAATCTGTTTTATAACATTCTTTTATAAAACTCTCATCTATTTAAAATCTCCCTTTTAAAGTTTCTTCCATATTTATAAAAATTCAATTTCATAAATAACATTTATAAATATATTCTTCAATTTATAAAACACAACTTATAAATCCCTAAAATTATACATAAAACTCCTTTAATAAATCTCACATTTATTTATAACTCCTTTCTTATTCAAGACATTTCTTTAATCCAATTTCTAAATAAATATTAAAATATATTAATAATTCCAAACCCTTCTTAATTGGACTGCATAACTTTTCAAAATCGTACTTGAAAAGAGTTCCCAAATATCTAAGATGGATAACCTTTATATTGTATCGAAATCATAGAGTTTCAAACTGCATCCATAGTGACTATCGTTGTATGGATCATAACCTTTAAAACTTGTTTTATAATTAAAATGCCTTTAAACTCCATTTCCTTTATTTATAATTCTTCTCTATTTAAAAAATATAATTTATAAATCATCTCCTTTAGTTATAAAATATTTTTTATAAACACTTAAAATAAATTACTTTATTAACTTAGACACAATTAAATAAATCATTTAATTATCTTTTAACATCATTAATTACATCAATTAATTAACTTTAAATACCATTAATTATATAATTATTTGACCAAAAATATCAATTAGTAAATAATTAATTAATTAACTTCAATTATCATTAATTAAATAACTAACTAACTTAAACACCGATAATTAAAATAATTGATTAATTTAAACCTCATTAATGAGATAATTAAAACATCTTAAAACAATATTAATAATGAAATTAAACTAAATAACTTAAACATCATCAATGAATAAATAAATTAATTAACTTAGTCCTTATTTATAAAATAATTAATTCCTAAGCATCATTGCTAAAATAACTAACTAACTTAAGAATCATGAATAAAATGATTAATTAACTTAAAATATCTTTACTAAAATAATTAATTAAATAACTTATAACTACATTTATAATATAATTAAATTACTTTAAAAATATTAATAATATAATTAAATAACTTAAACCTTATTAGTAAAATAATTAATTGACTTAAACCGCCCTTAATTAATATAATTAATTAAGTCTAGGCATAGTGACCACTATGGTACCTAAACAAGCTACCATTTTGTATTATATCTTAAAAGGGTTCAACTTTTGAAAATAAGTCAATGTCATATTCAATACAGCCAGGCTACCAAGCATTTGGCACTCAACAATTAACAATTAATAGTTAATTCACCATGCACACAACATTAATTAATCCATATATTAATCAATAGCACTAATATCTTTTTACTTAGAAAGTACATAACAGATATTTATTCTGCTCAATAGTAGTCTATAATAATCTATTCAATTTCACTGAATGGTGCTTTATTTGCCAAATAGATATAACCAATTAAGGTATAATTAATAT
Source organism: Allium fistulosum (assembly GCA_030737815.1). Lineage (NCBI taxonomy): Eukaryota > Viridiplantae > Streptophyta > Magnoliopsida > Asparagales > Amaryllidaceae > Allium > Allium fistulosum. The sequence continues at coordinate 1,558,349,535 of CM060902.1, read as the reverse complement.
AACGACATTATTATTCAAAATAAAGTAATTAACTCTGATCACTATTTTTTTTATCATAAAATTATACTTCATCTAACCTATCAACCAATTATACAAATGTTGTACTCATTAATACGAGTCTACTGCAAAAATCCTTGGGTAAAATGGATTAAATATGAATGAGATATGCAATTTTAAAATAATGTACATTACTAGTTTACATATAAATAAAACAATATTAGAATTCTCACCCAAAACAATTCCACGACCGATCCTACTTCGAAAATAACCTAACCCGCAACCCTAACTCCCTCCCCAAATCATTTGCATACAATTTTCCACATTTAGTAGGACTTAAATGCAAAATCCTTCATCCTCTCTATTTGAATACACATGCACCAAGTATCCCAATAAACGTCACCCCCGCTCACGGCCCACAATCGCTGTCTCCACCCCAAAGCAGCCACCTCGCTGCCTTCAAGAGCTCTGCCACAACCTATCCCACTTCTCTCTCGCTATTTCTTTCCTGCAAACGTCCCCCTCCTTAATTAATGTGTGGAGCCCAAACTCATCCATCTTTCCCAAATGATGTAGCCCAGGATGGTGAAGTGTTAGATTGCGAGCGACCTAACCATTTCTTGAGTCGTGAACGACTTAACGGGTCGCGAGATAAGGAGCTACGACCTAACTTCGAAGAAGTAATGTGAGCTAACAAAGTCCTAGGTCGTGTACGACCTAAGTCTAAGGTCGCCGAAGAGGGGTGCAAACGACATAACTCATATGCCGCTTCTTTAGGTCGCGAACGACCTACCGCTTCTTTAGGTCGCGAACGACCTACCGCTTCTTTAGGTCGCGAATGACCTAACTTACATGCCGCTCCTTTAAGTCACGAACGACCTAACTCGCGTGCAGTTTCGATAGGTCGCTCTAGTGATAGGTCGTAGGAAGATTGTCTTGAAGCTCTATTCTTAGGTCGAAAAACCTTAGGTCGCTCAAGAGTAGGTCGCGAAGCTTTTGGTCGTGTACAAAGCTTAAGTCATTGAAGTTTATGCCGCCTGGATTTATTGAATCGCTATCTCTTAAGTCGCCTTATTTTTAGGTCGCAGTTGTTGTTAAGTCACGTGGGTTGTATTGTTAGGTCGTTGCCGACCTATGTGTTGTGTTGTATTGTACTTAATGTCCTTTTCGTTAAGTCGTGTACTGTTTGTTTTAGGTCGTCTGTTTTTATGTCGCGTCTGTTTTAGGTCGCTGGTTTGTTAGGTCGTGAACGACCTATGTGTTGTACAAATTTCATTTGTGTGAGTTGTAAGCCTATAAATAGGCGGGATGGGTCATTTGTAATAGTTAGTTGATTTGAATAAAAAAACTTTTGTTTGTTAGCTTTGTGCTTTCATTAAATTGGTAGTTGAGTGTAATCTCCTATCTCCTCTTTCGGCATTCGAGTGCACTCGAATCAACGATCGTAGAAGCCAATTCACGGTATCAAGTGCGCTTGATCAACATCTGAAGAATTGCAGATCTTCTTTCACGGTATCGTGCGCGATCAACGTGACGAAGATAACTAGAATTCGGTATCTTCAGATCAACGAATTTGGGCCATTCAGTATTCTTCATTCCATCGATTGCTACTTTCACAGAATCATCATTTTGTTATTCCGCTGCTGCATCATTTGGTATCAGAGCGAGACTTAGCCAATCATAGCTAAGCCAAGTCTTGGAGCTAATTTTATTCGAAGTATTGAAGATTTTGATCCATATCATTTTAGATCGAAAGAAGAAAGGTGTTTGAATTTTGCGTGGAAGCTTTGCGTGCCAAAGTTTGAAGTAGAACCGAGAGTTTGAAGTTGAAGATCGTACATCATTTGGTATCATTTTGAAAGACGAAGCCGAGAATTGAAGTGTTTGTGAAGTTTCAAATCATGCCGCCGAGAAGAGCTAATCGCCACCAGAATATTGAAGCTTTATATAGAAGAGAAGAAGCTGATGAGATGGAGCAAAGAATTAATGAAAATTTTAGTGAGAAGCTTAATGAAGGAATTGATGATTAGAGAAAATGATGTTGGAGATGAATCAAAATCGGAGAAGGGTTTCACCTGAATCCAACCATGGGGGAAGTAGAGTCTCACCACATTCCAATCGAGAAAGAAGTGTTGATAATGATCATAGAAGTGTGAGTCGAGATTGTTATAGAAATGATGATGATCGAAGATGTGACAGGAATATGAATGATCGTGATCGGAGGAATGTAGATAGAAGGGATATTGGTGGAAGACACGATGGTAGTAGAGATGTTGGTGGTCAGGATTGACATCGATATACATCAGATTTTGAAGAGGAGTTTGATGGTGGTAGTGTTCATGGACGAGGACAAGGAAGAAATCAGTCGGGGTATGATCACAAGTGGGAGTCTGGGATGAAGACTGAAATACCGGAATTCAAGGGAGGTATACAAGCCGAAGAATTTCTTGATTGGTTAGCTTATGTTGAGGAAATATTTGACTTCAAGGAGGTTCCGGAGGATCGTAAAGTGAAGTTGGTTGGTACTAGGTTGAGGGGGAGAGCTATGGCATGGTGGCAGCAAACCAAACTTACTAGAGAACGGATGGGGAAGTCAAGGATTGTTGCTTGGGAAAAGATGAAGAAATTGATGAAGGCTACTTTCTTACCCTACAACTACCAATCATTAATGTATCAGAGATTACAAAACTTGAGGCAAGGGACGAAAGCTGTTACTGATTATGCAGATGAGTTCTACCAGTTGATTGCTCGAAATGACATTATGGAGACAAAAGAACAATTGACCGCTAGGTTTGTTGGTGGACTTAGAGCACAGATCCAGGATATGGTGAACATGTTCGACCCTAGATCTGTGGTAGAAGCACATCAAAAGGCGTTGGCTTGGGAGAAACAAGGTAGACGTGGGGGAGGTGTGTTTCCAAATTTTATGGGGCCAAACAAAGGAGCGGTTAGTAGTTCTAATATTCCTAAAGCATCGAGTAAGCCGGTTGTTCATGAAGTGGCTAAACCAAAGGTCAACCCCAATTTCAAATGCTATAATTGTCAGGAAGTGGGTCACAAGAGCAGCGAATGTCCAAAATCGAAAAAGAGAACTATGATTGCTGAGGCAGAGGAAGATGAGGTAGAGGCTGACTGTTCAAATTCACTACATGATGAGGAGGAAGAAAATGTGTCGGGAGATGAAGGGTATACATTAATGATGAAGAGGTCGTGCTTGACACCAAAACAGGAGAAGGAAACTAGTTGGTTGAGGAGTAACATCTTTCAATCAACATGCACTATCTTAGGAAGGGTTTGCAAGTTCGTCATTGATGCGGGGAGTTGTGATAATATTATCTCTACAGAAGCTGTGAAGAAGTTATCATTGAAGACAGAGAAGCATCCGAAACCTTACAAGTTAGCTTGGTTGAGGAAAGGTGGGGAGGTGAAAGTTGGGCGAAGAGCTTGTGTGAATTTTTCAATTGGGAAGAAATACAAAGATGAAATTTGGTGTGATGTTGTGGACATGGACGTATGTCATCTGTTGCTAGGGAGACCGTGGCAATATGATAGGGCTGTGCAACATGATGGACGTACTAACAGTTACAGTTTTATGTTTGAAGGAACTAAAATCACTTTGATTCCTAAGAAGCGACAACAAGAAGAAAACAAGTTGGAGGAGATTGAAGAGTTGAAAACTTTGTTATCATTGAAGGAGTTTGTTAAGGAGGTAGAAGAGGAGCCTGAAGTATTCTTGTTGATTGGACGTGAGGGTCATGAACTGGTTGAGATCCCTGAGGAAGTGAAACTAGTGCTGGGAGAGTTTGACGATGTATTTCCTGAGGAGCTAAAAAACGGAGTTACCGCCGTTGAGAGACATTCAACATCAAATTGATCTTGTTCCAGGAGCTGTGTTACCTTATAGACCACACTACAGAATTATTCCAAAAGAACATGAGGAGTTGAGAAGGCAAGTGGAAGAATTACTTGAACATGGGCGTGTGCAGGAAAGTTTAAGTCCTTGTGTGGTGCCAGCTTTGTTAGTACCAAAGAAGGATGGAACGTGGAGGATGTGCACTGATAGTCGAGCACTGAATAAGATTACCGTGAGATACATATTTCCAATGCCGAGACTTGATGATTTGTTGGATCAGTTGAGCGAGGCTACTATCTTTTCGAAGATTGATTTGAAAAGTGGTTATCATCAAATTCGTATAAGACCAGGGGATGAGTGGAAGACAGAGTTCAAGACGAGAGAAGGATTATATAAATGGCTGGTCATGCCGTTTGGTCTTTTGAATGCACCTAGTACATTCATGCGGGTGATGAATCAGATTTTTAGACCATTCATTGGGAAGTTTGTAGTGGTGTATTTTGATGATATACTGATATATAGTGGTAATCCAGAAGAACACTTGCAACATCTAAGAGAAGTGTTGATGGTATTGCGACAAGAACAATTTTATGCTGCAACAAAGAAATGTGTGTACATGACGCATAGTGTTTTATTTTTGGGATATGTCATATCGGGAGGAGGTATATAGGTGGATCAGAATAAAGTTGAAGCAATCAGAAATTGGCCACAACCTAGGACGATAACAGAAGTTAGAAGCTTCCATGGTTTAGCATCATTCTACAGAAGATTTATTCCACACTTCAGTAGTGTGATGGCACCAGTTACTGATTGTGTGAAGGGGAAACAATTTTTATGGTCAGAGGAAGCAGGGGTTGCTTTTGAGAGAATCAAGGAACTTTTGACGACAATACCAATTCTAGTGTTGCCAGATTTTCAGTTGTTGTTTGAATTGCATACTGATGCATCGAAGGTTGGAATTGGAGGGGTATTGAGTCAGAAAGGTCGTCCTATTGCATATTTCAGTGAGAAGCTATCGGGAGCAAAGATGAGATATAATACATATGATGTGGAATTTTATGCTATCGTGCAAGCTATCAAACATTAGAGACATTATTTGTTTCATAAAGAATTTGTGTTATATACTGATCATGAGGCGTTGAAGCATATGCAGGGACAGGACAAGATTGCGGCAAGACATGCTTCGTGGATTGCCTACTTACAACATTTACGTTTGTGGTGAAGCATAAATCGGGAATTACAAATAGAGTGGCAGATGCATTGAGTCGAAGGAATCATTTGCTGACTACAATGAAGGTTGAAGTAACGGGGTTTGATGTGTTACCAGAACTGTTTGTTGATGATCCTTACTTTGCAAAGTATGTAGATGAAGTCAAGGAGGGGAAGACGGATGAGTTTGTAATGATGGATGGTTTTCTTTTTAAGGGAAATCGATTATGTATACCGGAGTGCAGCTTACGTATGAAGATTTTAAGGAGTTGCATGAGGAAGGTCATGTGGGCAGAGATCGTACTTTGCAATTGATTACTCAATCTTATTATTGGCCTTCGATGAAGCGGGAAGTTGGAAAATTTGTGGAGAGATGTCATATTTGCCAAGTTTCCAAGGGAACAGTGACAAATGCGGGATTGTATATGCCATTACCCGTGCCGATTAGACCATGGGTTGATATCAGTATGGATTTTGTTTTGGGATTACCGAGAACTCAGAGGGGGAATGATTCGATATATGTGGTAGTAGACAGGTTTTCGAAGATGGCACATTTCATCGCTTGTAAGAAGACAGCTGATGTCGTCCGTGTTGCCGAGTTATTCTTTAAAGAAGTGTATCGCTTACATGGTTTACCAGAATCCATTGTTTCTGATTAGGATACTAGATTTCTAAGTCATTTTTGGCTGAGTTTGTGGAAGATGGTGGGAACAAAGCTAAATTTCAGTAGTGCTTACCATCCGCAGTCCGATGGATAGACCGAAGTTTTTAACAGATCTCTGGGAAATTTATTGCGGTGCCTGGTGAAGGATAACCTGAAGAGTTGGGATATGAAGTTATGCCAAGCAGAGTTTGCTCACAATCATGCTATAAACCATAGTACGGGTTTCAGTCCATTTCAGATAGTGTATTCAAGTTTACCAAAGGGGCCGTTGGATTTGACGATAGTACCACAACCAAAGGGAACCGTTAAATGGGCTGTTGATTTTGTTGATGGATTGGCAGAATGTCATAAAATCGTTCAGGAATGATTGGAGAAAGAAAATGAAAAGTATAAACGAGCTGCGGATTTGAAACGAAGAAGCGTTGAATTTAATGAAGGAGATTTAGTATATGATGTACTAACGAAGGATCGTTTTCCAGTGGGAACATACAATAAGCTTAAAGCTCGGAAGATTGGTCCTGTAACGATCGTGAAACGGATCAATGAAAACGCTTATAGGTTGAAGCTGCCGAAGGATATATACACTTCTGACGTGTTTAATGTTAAACATCTTATACCATATCATGGTGATGAGCTTGTTGTGGAAAAGGAAGGCACAAATTCGAGGACGAATTTTTTTCAACCAGGGGAGGATGATGCAGCCCAGGATGGTGAAGTGTTAGGTCGCGAGCGACCAAACCATTTCTTGAGTCGTGAACGACTTAACGGGTCGCGAGATAAGGAGCTACGACCTAACTTTGAAGAAGTAATGCGAGCTAACAAAGTCCTAGGTCGTGTACGACCTAAGTCTAAGGTCGCCGAAGAGGGGTGCAAATGACCTAACTCATATGCCGCTTCTTTTGGTCGCGAACGACCTACCGCTTCTTTAGGTCGCGAACGACCTAACTTACATGCCGCTCCTTTAAGTCGCGAACGACCTAACTCACGTGCAGTTTCGATAGGTCACTCCAGTGATAGGTCGCAGGAAGATTGTCTTGAAGCTCTGTTCTTAGGTCGCAAGACCTTAGGTCGCTCAAGAGTAGGTCGCGAAGCTTTAGGTCGCATACAAAGCTTAAGTCGTTGAAGTTTATGCCACCTGGATTTATTGAATCGCTATCTCTTAAGTCGCCTTATTTTTAGGTCGAAGTTGTTGTTAAGTCGCGTGGGTTGTATTGTTAGGTCGTTGCCGACCTATGTGCTGTGTTATATTGTACTTAATGTTCTTTTCATTAAGTCGTGTACTGTTTGTTTTAGGTCGTCTGTTTTTAGGTCGCGTCTGTTTTAGGTCGCTAGTTTGTTAGGTCGTGAACGACCTATGTGTTGTACAAATTTCATTTGTGTGAGTTGTAAGCCTATAAATAGGCGGGATGGGTCATTTGTAATAGTTAGTTGATTTGAATAAAAACTTTTGTTTGTTAGCTTTGTGCTTTCATTAAATTGGTAGTTGAGTGTAATCTCCTATCTCCTCTTTCGGCATTCGAGTGCGCTCGAATCAACGATCGTAGAAGCCAATTCACGGTATCAAGTGCGTTTGATCAACGTCTGAAGAATTGCAGATCTTCTTTCACGGTATCGTGCGCGATCAACGTGGCGAAGATAGCTAGAATTCGGTATCTTCGGATCAACGAATTTGGGCCATTCAGTATTCTTCATTCCATCGATTGCTACTTTCACAGAATCATCATTTTGTTATTCCGCTGCTGCATCACCAAACCTAGGCACATACCTATTATCCTTCATCCACATTTCCATGCATATGCACGAAAACACAAGACCTTCCTTTCTCCTTTCTCTTCTCATACACCTATTACCCAAACCTAAGCACACACCTATTAATCAAACACACACTTTTTGAAACACATACAAGCACTCACTACTTCACTTTAAGAAAAAATAAAAAGAAAGAAAGGAATTATATTGCCGTGTTCATTGGATTTGCAAGAAGAAATAAGGATGTAAATGTATTGATCTAGGAACCAAGAATATTTACTGGTGTAGGAAATTATTGTTATTTAGTTGATTATATTTTTCATAAAAGTGTTTTGGAACAATATTAATGTGCAAGTGAAGCTATATAGTCAACTAATAATAAAGCAATACAAACATGACTGTAACGACATGCTTTTTCGACTCTTAAAAATCGACAGTAACATATCCATGGTATATACATGTCGAATATCTAAGTGCGGGAAAGACAAATTATTGTGGTGAAAGAAATAGAAGACATAACAGAATCTCACATTGTGACGAGAAGATATATAATATAAACAAGATCTTCACAAAAAGAAATCATCTTTATTATACACAACATCAGGGTACACTAACCGATTTTCAGCCTGAACAGTTATAACAACATGTTCTTTTAATTGTTGATAAATACAGATAGAAATCAAGAACAACAAAATAGAAAAGGAATATAAGATACCTAAATACACATCTTGGAGAATACTGCTCATCTCCTGAAAGCTCAAAGCATGTAGCAAAATTTGGAAAATATGCTCGGACTGACCTGAGCATTATAGAAAACAATGCACAGGTTAGTTTGATAAAACCAGCGTGAGAAACACAATCAAATGGATTTACTTAATGTTATCTAAAGGTTTCAAAACACAGGTACTTCATAAGGCCACGCTGCACATAAACACGGACGAGTCTTTACCTTATGATAACCAAAACCTTTTTTTAGACAATCCAATGATAATTTAATAATGTCTAGAGGTGAAAATAATAATAATCAAGTAAATGTGATGCTTATGAGTATATATAACAACAATAATAGCTATATAATCAAAAATCCATAAGGTACGTTTGCTAACTGTGCAGGATTCAATGGATGTGCCTCGATACTTTGAGAACGGTCCTCCTGCATAAGGATCAGAGTTATCCTTCCGAAGCAACAATACATCCAGAGTGATGTACAATACGAAATACATAACGGGCCATGCAAGGCTGAACGCATCGCTCCATGCATGCATAACAACTGTAGGTAACTTTAGGAAGGAGACGAATGCACCCTCATGGGTTAGCTAAACCTCTGGCTATGCATCCTATCTCAGGTTTTAGTCATTACCAATGGTAAGACTATGTCCGGCATCCCAGCTCATGCACCGCCACCTGAACAGATCTCGAAAACACACATGGATTCCCATACCTAAACGGGTCTCGAAACCACACATGGATTCCCACTTCACAACAAAGATCTAAGATTCACACATGGATTCTCATACCCCAATAGGTCACAGAATCACACATGGATTCCAACATCTAAACAGATCTCGGAATCACATATGGATTCCCACACCTCAACGAGTCTCAGAATCACACATGGATTCCAACACCCAAAACTGATTTCGAACCTCCTCCAAGCATAGAACCCGTATATGGTTTTGGAATGCTTATGGTTTCGAGTCATCTCAAGTGCACTCCCCCGCTTATCCAATGTTCCAAAACCGAGTGATCGATTCTCAAAATGCTCAATACCGGTCCTTTTAAAAATAATCAGACAATATATAAGAGCGGGATCACTTCCTAACCGTTTATATGGACAGATCTCTTCATCATTTTTCCTAAAAGAATAAAATGAGTTTATGCATACAGTATAGCACCACTAGCGGTAACTATAACATGTAATCCATGTGTTTCTCCTAGATATTTTCAGAGTTAAAATCCTTCGGTGTTAAGTAATGAATATTTCCATACAACCAAAATTAAGAAGGATTGCATATTTAAGCAAAGATTCGATAGTCGGTTATTTAACAATCAAATAAATAAACATTCAAAATAGAGATTACATTTCCCATGGGACGACTAAGCCTCTTAGATTAATCTTTCATTAATTCTCTTTTCAAAATATTTACACAATATTCATATACTTAACTCACTGGGATAAGTATATTCACAAACCATTCTTTTCAAAACTTAGGAACCCTTTTCACATGCTTATAAAATGGTATAAGTATATTCACCAAAACACTTAGAGAGATCTCTATTTCAAAACCATATTAAAATGATCAAACCCCAATGTCATTAAACAAAGATATAAATAACCCTAAACCTCAATCCTTTCCATAAATCTCCTTTATTTTATAAATAAATATCTCCTTTATAAATTTTCAAATCTATTTATAAATTTCTGTATAACTCTCCAAACCCCATTTACTGTAACGACCCGTATTTTTCGATAATTAAAATATTGAATTTAATAAGATTTTAGAATTTAATATAGTGTGAAATTAAAATTTAATGATTTTTTATGAGAACAATTAGAATGTAATTTAATAATGTTGATGTAATGTAATTGATAACCATTTTAATCCAATTTGAATCAATTGACATAATTGTAAGTTAATTTGGTTAGAAATTGTATGTAATTAAATGAAATTGGTTAATATAGAATAATTAATCGGTACGTAAATTTATTAGCTTGGTTTGTAAACAATAAACATAGAAATGTGTTTGAAATTGTAAGTTGTAACAATTGTTTAATTATCGTTTCATTATTTAATCCGTTGAAATAAAACTGGAAATCAATTGCAATTAATCTAATTAAATATGGCAGTTAATATGAATTAAGATGATAATTGTAGAGTATAATGTAATAAGATGTAAACCAATGTTAATTATATTCATAAGATGATAGTTGAGTGAATAATAAGATGAAAATCAAAATAAATGAATTTGTTGGAATTTAAATTACAATTAATGAGTTTATTGCAATTGAAATTGAACACTGTAATTAGTGCAATATTTAACATTGGGTTTGACATGGAAATTTATTTAAAAGATTATAAATTAATAGGTAATCAAAAATGATAAAAATTATTAGTTATAAAATTTGAATTTAAAAGTGATTTAATCAATTTAATAATAATTTATTTAATTAATGTGAAAATTAGCCATTTTGGCCATTGTCTTGAATTTCGAAGAAACCCAGTTTTATCGGGTCCGTAACGCTGAATAAATGTAGGATTTCAAGTTTCGTAGCGATCAGACTTGTTGTTTGATCGTATAGGCTCGGAACGCGTAGAAATCAATTTAATTAATTCAATTAAAATAAGCTGATTTTAAAAGCTAACTTCTGTATATAATGGAATTTGGATTTGAAACCAGTTCTATTGAGTTTAAAAATATCAAAAACATCTATTTTGATATATGGGATGACCAACTTTCGTTTCGGAAGCGGAATGGGCTTTTCGGGTCGTTATTGTCGTTTCGAACCAATTCGATATGTTATTCATTCTGATCCAGATATGTCCATATAAATAGATTTTGTTTCTAACCCTAGCAGGCTCTATTTTCTTATTTCTATACATATTTGTCTATTCAATCTATCTGCTTCTTCCTTCTTTTAATGCCTGCAAATCCAAAACCCTAAATCCACTTTCAAATTCAAATTGAAATTCAAACTCTTCAAACTATGTCATATAATATATTGTTGGAAAGCTCTCAACGAGCATAATCTACTGCAGTGATTTGTTTTTCAATTGGATGTATTGTTTGATCAAAAATCAAGGATGAACCTCGGTCGTCCATTTTAGGGTTTAAGATTTTAACGGTTGATCGTCAATTTCACGACGATCGGGAGGTATGGTATTGTAGAGAGCGACCTGCAGAGTAGATCCATGGGATCGCTTTGGGTCTAACATCGCCAGAATTGCCTCGAATAGTGTGTTAAAACCAATGGTGATGCTGGCTATAGCGGGAGGCGGAGGTGACCGGAGCGGCATGGTTGTGGTTGGCCGTGGATGGGGAGCAGGCCAGTGGTCTTCGATCAGGCTATAGGCATTTGTCGAGGCGGCGTTTGGAGGATTTGAGGCAACGGGAGTATGTTTGGGTTCGATCGCGTTTAAACTGATGTGGCTAGGGTTTCGTATGAACTGTGAGGTGACGTGGCTGTTAGGAGAGATGGTAATTCTATTGTTTTTTATTTAAATTTCAATTGTTGAATGTTCTAACGTATATAACTTCTGCATACGAGCTCGGATTCACGCGCGGTTTTCTCCATTGCGATCGTATCAAAATTTTGGACGAAAAAGAACTAGTTTGGCAGCATTCTGAGACTATTCAAATTTGGGCCTTTATTTGGATTATAAATCGATTCGAAATCAAAGGTGAGTGTTTTAACCCACTCACAACCAGTAAAATTATCTTATGTTAGTTAAATTAAATTTATGATGTGATTAAAATTGATTGGTTGATGTTTCGTATATTAAAATTGTCATTTGAGTTTAATTTGAATTTATATTGAATTTAATTGCATCTAATTTAATACTGAATTTAAATTTCTAGTTAAATACATGTTAATGATAATCAGTTAATTGTTGTGAACTTTTGGTTGATTTGAATGATGATTTTGATGGATGTTTAAATATTGATATTTGGATGATAGATATTATATTTAATTTATATGTTGTTAACACACAACAGGTTCCCTTAGTTATTGTTAGGAAAATCACTATGGGTTGAAATGATACATACCCGAACGATCTAATAGATAGAGAAAATCGTTATGGGTTGAAATGATAGACTTGAGCGATTTTATGGATTTTGAATTTTACTCGGGATTGCCGGTTGAAATGATATATACCCGTAAATTCAAATTTATTGCGGGTTGAAATGAAATATATCTGTATCACTTGACCATAGGGTGGAAAATTATATACGGACACCAGATTGGTTAAATTAAATGATTTTAAATCCTTAAATTTGAATCCAGTTAAATGATATTATGAAATGAAATTTGATTTATATGAATTTAATTATTTTCAAAATCCAAGCTTTAAAATGTTGAAATTGAAATTGGTTTAAATGAATTGTTGGAAGAATTTAAATTGAAATTTTAAAGTTGAATTTTGAAATAAAAATGAAATTTATCAAAATTGAGTTCTTTTAAACGTTTGAATATTTAACTTTGAAATCTACTGAAATTGAAGTGGTTTAAATTTGCAGTTCAAACATGGATTTAAAAATCGATATAGATTGAAATGGTTTTAATGAGAATTTGAATTGAAGATTTAAAATTGAGTTTTATAGACTTGAAATCTGGAAATAGTCCAGATTTGTTGAAATGGATGAAATAGTTTAATTTGATATTATACTTTTTTCAAATTAATTATTTTAATATAAACTGTTTAAAGATATAATAATTTAAAAAAATTAGATTATAGATTTTTAAAAAATTTACTATATAAACCCTTCTAATAATCAAACCATTTTATACCAAACTATTTTAACTGTTTAAAGTCCTTAAACTATTGTAACTATTATAAACTATAATTTTATATATTAACTATTCTAATATATAGCCTATCTTAATATATAAACCTTTCCAATATATAAACTATTTTAATATATAACCTATTTAAAAAAAATATAAACTATTTACTATATATTATTTTAAATTTATAAACAACTTTTAATATATATTTTTTAAAATATAAACTATTTCTAATATATAACTATTTTAGTCTATAACCTATTTTACAAATAGAATATAAAATATTTTAATGTATAACTATTCCTATATATAAACTACTTCCAATATTAAAAATGCTTAAAGTTGGAACTGTTATGATTTCGATTTAATTGAGTTAAAATGCAAATATTTTGATATGAGGGTTTAACCTATTTTTGAGGTTATGATTTGAAATGAATATTATTTAAGGTGAATATGATTTCGAAAGTGATAAGATTTTGAAGTGAATATGATTTGGAAAGTGATATGATTTTGAAGTGAATATGATATTTTGATATCAACTATGAATTGGTTTTGGAAATGTAAAAGAACCAACCGGTGTTAAATAAGCGTTTGGTTATTAAGGAGACTCGGATCGAATATTGTCATACTCTCTGCCAATACCAAAAACCACTTTAACAACTGTGCACGTGGTGGAGAATCCAGAATGAAGCAGGATGGTTTGGCGAATGCTACTGAAATGAAGTTAGAGAATGATGATGGATAGCCTTGACTTTTGGGTTATAATTAAAATGACTAAAACAGGAGCCATGCTGGGCCAAGTGGGGTCGCTCCCCCTATCGGGCACATTTCTTCGATACCATATTTATTACTTTGTGATTGATTTGGTTGCCACCCCTCGATTTGATTATGGGAGTGTGTTTCGAGGTGGGCGGTAGTAGCTGCTATGCATTACCACCAGTCCGGATCCGCAAAACGGTTGTATCCTACCCTGGGCATTGCCTCGCGTGCCTTGTCATATTTATCCTGATCACGCCCACTACGAGTTTGGTTTGTGTCGTACCTATAGAGTGCCCTCTGTTAACCCTCCAATTTACGTCATTTATATAGAAATTTGTTAAGGGGGATATGGGTAACTCCTTAACACTATTTTAATACTTTACTTTACTGTAGACATATTATAATAACGTATTGTACTATGTATGTAGATAGTTTAACGGATCCTTAGGAGATGAATCCCGAATATCTCTTAAGTTATTGCACGCACGTTAGACACTAGATAGGAGATGTTATAACCCGTAAACATCTCTGAAGCCGTTACACCCATAATTATTTATTGTTGATTTAACTTACATAAGATTTTTTAGTACTGACTCGAGTGTTTTGTCTTTTCATTACGCTCGGGCCAGTCTGAGCTTTTCAATGTATTGAAGACCATTTTATTTGGAGGATGAAGACGGAGATTTGTATACTATATTATTTCATATATATCCACTGCATCATATTGTTCCGCTGCATTATTTATTTATTCATGTTGTATGTAACTTTGATCTGTATTGTAAAAGTGTAATCAAATGTTATTTGTAAAACAACTTCATGAACTGTTATTTGATTATTATATTTTTTCATTCCGTTGTGAGATTCAGTGTTTGTTTAATTTCTTTCTCTTTTTTTTCTTATTTACCCGGAAACAATCCTCCCTTTTTGAATGGTTTGAGTTCGACATGTATGTTTTATTGTCAATTCAAACCGTCCAAAAAGGTGGGTCGTTACATTTGGTATCAAAGCTTTGGTTTAGCGATAACCTTAGCTTTGTTGTAACAACCCGCCTTTTTGTACGCTTTAAGCAGACACGCATGTCGACTCAAACCATACAGAAGGGCGGATTGTTATTGGGGTGAATAAGAAAAAGCAGAGAAAGAAAGAAAAAAAGAAACAGAATCTCGGAGTGGAATGACAAAATATAATAATCAAATAACAGTTCATGAAGCTGTTTACAAAACATTTGATTATACTTAACAATACAGAATCAGAGTTACACATATCAGAGATAAACAAATAATGCAACGGAACATTATGAATGTAGTGGAATAGATATAGTAAATTATAGTAGTACAAATCTTTGTCTTCGTCCTCCAGAAATAAGGTCTTCAAATCCTGAAATGCTCAAGCTGACCCGAGCGAATTGAAAAGACAAAACACTCGAGTCAAAACTAAAAGATCTTATGTGAGTCAAATCAACGGTAAATAAATATGAGTGTAAACGGCGTCGGAGATGTTTACGGGATTTGACATCTCTTATCCAGTGTCTAACGTGAGTGCAGTAACTTAAGAGATGTTCGGGATTCACATCTCCTAAAGATCTGTTAAACTATCTACTATGTAGTACAATACGCTATTATAATATGTCTATAGTAATATAAACTACTAAAATAGCGTTAAGGCTTTACATTTTCCAACTTAACACATTTTAAATATTCCCATAGTCTATACAGTACCGTAATCTCCCCCGTACTAGGCGTCGTCAGAGGGCACACCATAGGTATGGTACAAAACAAACTCGTAGAAGGCGCGCTAGGGTAGGTGACACGGCACAACTAGGCAATGCCATGGTAGATATACCAATTACACTTCGGATTGGTGGTAACGCATAGCAGCCACTACCGCCCACCTCGATCCACACTCCCAAAATTCGAGGGGTGCACCCAATCAATCACAAAGTAATAGAATGGTATCGAAGGAGTGTGTCCGATAAGAGGAGCTACCTCATTGGCCTATCGATTGCTCCTGTTTTAGCCACCTTATGCCAACTCACGGGAGTCGGGTCCATGTATATACCTCATATAGGATCGTCACCACCATCCTACTTCATTCTGGAATCTCCACCACGTACACAGTTGTTAAAGTGGTTTTTGGTATCGACAGAGAGTATGCCCATATCCAATCCCGGTCTCTTTAACAACCAATCGCTTATTACACACCGGTTGGTTCTTTTACATTTCCAAAATCATTTCATAATTTGATATCAAAATATCATATTCAATTCAAACCATATCACTTTCGAAATCATTACTTACTTTCGAAATCATATTCACCTTTGAAATCATATCACATTTGAAATCATAGTTTCAAAATTTTATTTCCTTCCAAAAGTCGTGTTTCCAAAATAGGTTAAACTCTCATTTCAAAATTATCATATTGAACCAAATATGTTATTTAATTCCAACGTAGATTATAACATCGTAACCGTATTCACTTAAAAATCGAGAATTTGAATATAACCCATCCCTTTTACTTAATCTGGAATTTAGAAGAAAATAGTTTAAACAGTTATAAATAGTTAATATATATTTAAAATAGATTAAATATAATTAATATAGATTAAATAGCTTTAAAATAGATTAATTAGATTTAAGATAAGTTAAAACAGGTTAATTAGTTTAAAAGTTGAAAATCTTATTAATTAAAGTCTTTAAAATAATATATTTTTAAAACAGTTTATATAAAATATGAATTTGAAATTTATATCAATTTAAACTATTTATTTACTTCTAGTCCATTTGGACCATTTTAATATCCTAAAACCCAATTTCAAATTTTCCAATTCCAATTCTCAATAAAATATTTAATTCAGTATCGCCTCCAATCCACGTTCGAAATATCAATTTAAATTACTCCAAATTCAATATATTTCAAAGTTATATTTCAAACAATTTAAAATAATTCAATTCTGACAAATTTCACTTTTTATTCCAAATTCAACTTTGAAATTTCAATTAAATCCTTTTAACAATACCAGTAAACCAATTCCAATTTTATCATAAACTTGAATTTCGATAATAATTCAATTCGTATAAATCAACTTTTATTTCAAAATATCATTTAAAAGGATTCTAAAATTTAAAGCTTTAAAATCATTTAATTTAACCAATCAGTGTCCGTATATAATTCTCTACCCTAGGGTCAAGTGATACAGATATTTATCATTTCAATCTGCAATTTACAATGTTACGGTTATATATCATTTCAAACCGCAATCCGAATAAATAATAAAATCCATAAAATCGCTCGAGTCAATCATTTCAACCCATAACGATTTTCCTTAATCTATTGATCATTCGGGTATGTATCATTTCAACCCATAGTGAACTTGCAGTTTATAACGATATAAAATAAAACATCCATTCATCCAATATCAACAATCAACATTCAACACAAACATCATCCAAATCAATCAATAAATATCAATATAGAACTGATAATCAATAACAGGTATTTAGCTGGCAATAATATTCAACAATAAATTAAACAACGATTCAATTCAAATAAATTCAAATTAACTGAGATGATGATTTAAAATATACCAAACAGTCATAAATAAATCTCTAATCATATCAAAAATTAATTTAACAAACATAAGAAGTTTTAGAAGTTGTGAGTGGGTTAAAACACTCACCTTTGAATTTAAATTGAGTTTAAATTCAAAATAAGCCCAAAATTTGAACGGGCTCAGAATTCATCCTAACTAGTGTCAAAACATCCGAAATTTTAATATGGTCCCAACGGATCAAACCGCGCGTGAATTGGACCTCGTATGTGAAAGTTACGCAGATTAGAACATTCAAAATTCAATTTATATTAAAATAAAAGAAAACAAATCAGGGCCTTACACGTCATCACGCAGTCTCCCTCATCTAGCAACATGCGCACCTTAGCCCGATCAAACCCATACACACGCCGAAATCACTAACTTTGACTGTCAATACCTCTCACCTCCGGCCACGCTAGCCTAAGCCACCACTTCTGTCGCCTTGGTCTCCCTCAGCCGCACCCACGGCCAAGAGGTTGTCCCCTCCGGTCCCCCCCATCGTCGCCGCTGCTTCCTCAAAAGGTTAGGGTTTTCGAACCCTAATCGTCCAAATTCGAGCGCCTCAGATTGAGTTAACCCACACGGCCACCGGCGTTAGCTTCCCCTTGACGAACCCTTGTAAACCCAGAAACCCTTTCCTCGATTGTCGCCCCAATAAAAAACGCCCAATCTAGCTTTGACCTTGATTTGCGGTTGACTCAGGTATCGTTTGCAGAAACAGACACCAGATGCAAATTCGAATCGTTGAGATCTTCGACCTTATATTTTTTCGAATTTTTTTGAGGAGTTTAAATTTTTGGATTTGAATTTGATTTGTAGTTGGATCTAGAATTTGTTTGTCTGCCATTGGAATGAGGAGTTGAGAAAGAATGTATGTACAGACAAAAGAGAAAGAGGAGTGGCTAGGGTTTATAACGAGGTATTTATAGATAAAGCTGAAAATAGAATGGATGGACAAGATTTGATTTACGCGTTGAATGCTAATTGGCCCGAAAAGCCCGTTCTATCTACGGAACGAAAATGGGTAATTCCATATATCAAAATAGATGTTTTCAAATAATTTAAATCCAATGGAACAGGTTTTAGGTCCTAATTCCATCGTATGAAGAAGTTATGATAAAATCAGCTTATTTCAAATTGATTTCAATTGATTTCAATTAAATTGATTCGAGGTGTTCGAGCCCG
The DNA here is from genome assembly GCA_030737815.1 of Allium fistulosum. Classification (NCBI taxonomy): domain Eukaryota; kingdom Viridiplantae; phylum Streptophyta; class Magnoliopsida; order Asparagales; family Amaryllidaceae; genus Allium; species Allium fistulosum. The sequence continues at coordinate 1,558,331,024 of CM060902.1, read as the reverse complement.
TACGACCAAACAACAAGTCTGATCGCCACGAAACTTGAAATCCTATAATAATCCACTGTTACGGATCCGATGAAACAGATTTCGTCGAAATCCGAGTCACTGGCCAAAATGGCTATTTTCACATTAATTAAATAAATTAATAATTAATTAATTAAATCGCTTTTTCAATTTTGATTCTATAATTAACAAATTTTATCACTTTTGGTTACTTAGACATTTATAACAATTTAAAACAAATTTTCAAGTTAATTCAATGTTAATTATTTCAATAATTTCCATCTTCACTTCCAATTTCAATAAATTTAGTAATTATAAGTCAAATGTCCAATAATTCCATTTAATTGACCTTTCATCCTATTATTCAATCCATTATTATCAAATAGATAAAATTTACATTGGTTCATGATCTATTACATTAATATTCTCAAATTTCATCTTAAATCTCCATTAACGTAATATTTAAATATTTAATTTCATTTATTTGCAATTAATCCAATTATTATAGTTTGAATTCCAATAAATTAATAAATCTTGATTTCCATTCTTTTTATTCCAAATTATCATATTATGAATAAATTTAACATTATTCCCAAATATTAACTTAATTTACACTAACACAATATTTAATTACATTTATTGAAATTTATTTCTAATTTAAATTAACAGGCTAAATAAATAGGTAACATACAATAATTGTTACCATTAACTTTTAATTACACTAATAAGTTATATTAACCAACAAATGTTACAATTGCTTACATAACACTGTTTTTATCCAATTATCATTAATTATATACTAATTCATAAGTTTGTACAACATTTACATTTATTTACTTACATTCAATTTACAACTAAGTTATAAAACTTACATTATTTCAATTAATTGGAATTTCATTTCAATTGTTAACAATTTGCTTTAATTAACATTGTTACCTTCGTTTTAGTATTACTTCATTAACAATTCACAAATTTTTATTTCCTTCAATATTAAATTACCAAAATTTTTATTAAATCAACAATTTTAATTATCGAAATTTACGGGTCGTTACACTCTCCCCCGCTCAAAACTTTTCGTCCCCGAGAAGGAAAAAGAAGGGAAAAGAAGAAAATTAAGTAATCAATATATCTTATTCAAAATATTAAATTCATAAACAATTAATTTATAAAATAAATAATTTAAATAAAATATATCAATTTATACAATTAAATCCTTTTATACTCAAGTTAACCAAAGTTTGGAAACATTTCGTAAAAAATTTCTAAGTCCAAAATTTTACGGAAAATTTCGGCAGATTCTCCTTTGTACGGAGAGGCTCGGGAGAAATATAATATTAAATATAACAATATATTATCACAATATCTCAAAATAATATATCCAACAACGGGAAAACTATTATAATACCACCTGGCTAGTGGCCACTGCAGATCCACTTTAATCTCCGAAATATCCCATAATAACACTTCCTACACTGACCTCTCTGATCACCTCTGCCTGTTTACATACTACTACCGAAGCATCCTAGGCAAACAATCCCCAGCTCTCCCCGACATCGATTGGTCCCTTCTTTATCTAACCCCCTCCCACATCCCCATCGATCATCCATTCACTGAAGATGAGATTTGGGCCGCTTTGAAAGACATGTCTGATGACAAAGCACCCGGCCCAGATGGTTTCGGCCCGCTCTTTTTCAAACATTTCTAGGAAACTGTAAAAACCGATATTTTAGAATTGTTTGCTGAATTCCAATCCGATCCTTTAGCCATATCCAGATTGAACTATGCAAACATCATCCTCCTCCCTAAATCCCCTGGCGCTAACTCCCTCTCCTCCTTCCGTCCCATTAGCCTTCTCAACATAACCTTTAAAATCATTACTAAGGTCCTTGCCATCCGCCTTCTAGCAGTTATTGCCCTCCTGGTCGGTGTTGAGCAGTCAGCCTTTATTCTTGGTAGAAACATCATGGACTGTGTAGCAACAACTCAAGAAATTATTTCCTTCTGCCACCAAACGTTGACTCCAGGAGTTTTATTAAAGCTTGATTTTTCTAAATCATTTGATTCGATAAATTGGAATTTCATTCTTGATCTCATGAAACATAGAGGCTTTCACCCCAGATGGTGCTACTGGATCAAACATATTCTTAACTCAAGCCTCTCTTCTATCTCGATCGACGGTGTTTTAGGGGGCCACATCAAGTCAGCTCATGGCCTGAGACAAGGTGATCCTCTCTCGCCACTTATTTTCGTCTTAGTTGCCGACGTTTTCAACAGAATGATCAAACTAGCCATATCCAACAACCTCTTCTCCGACATTAAACTCCTAGATTCCTCCTTAGCAGTCTCCAACTTGCAGTTTGCTGATGACACAATACTTTTTGCCTCACCCCAGATCAACTACATCCATTGCCTGAAAGTGGCTCTCTACTCATTCAAGCTCATATCCGGCCTTTCCATCAACTTTAACAAGAGCTCTGTCATCATGTTAGGTAACTCGAATCATCTTGGCCCATCCATTTCATCGTTGCTTAACTATAACCTTTCGGATTTCCCTTTATCTTACCTTGGCATCCCCCTTCGTCCCACCAAGCTTCATAGATCAGACTGGTCCCTACTTATCACCAGGATCGAATCCAGACTTCTGAGTTGGAAGGCCCATTCACTCTCCGCAGCCGGTCGCCTCGACCTTGTCAAATCTGTCTTATCAGCCATCCCATCTTATTGGATGTCCTTCCACAAACTTCCTTCCTGGGTCATCAACAGAATTGATACAATCAGAAATACCTTCCTTTGGAATGACAGTGGTGTCAAAAGGCTTGTTAATTGGAGTACCGCCTGTTTGCATCAGGATCAGGGTGGTCTAGGTATCATCAACCTCAGTGCCTTTAACTCCGCGCTCCTCACGAAATGGCTTTGGAGACTACTCTCCCCTGGCAATTTTCTATGGAAAGATTGGATTCTCTCGCTTCATTACCGCTCAAACCACCACCTCGTCCTTCACTTCCCACCGCGATGTAGACTGTAACGCCCCACTCCGAGACCCACTGTAACAAAGAGTATTACGGGAGTAATACTGTCTGTTAAAGCGGAGAATAGAGTATAGTGGAAGCGACCATCTATAATCAAGCTATAACTATCTACCGAATACGTCGAAAGGTGGAATCTATTTAAATTTTTCTCAATCAGGTGGTTCGACATATTCGGTAAATACTTATAACGAAATTACAAATGGCTAAAGATCTATCAGGACAAAGCATAATAATAAATGATAAAAACATCACAGAACAGAATCACATAACAAATATAAAATCCCAGAACAATACATCATCAATACAGATCCAAATATCATAAGTGGGTACAAAGCCACTGCTCACACATGTGAGTCAAAAATATGTACATATCAGAGTCTGAATAATATCATAAGCGGACACTAAGATAAGCTATCTCAAAAGCATAGCAGATAAGTCCAAAGCGGAAGCACAGAGCAGCTAAGTCCAGAGACCTAACCTGAAACAACTCGGTCTGACCCGAGCGAAAACACTCGGGTCAGGCTAGCTAAACAATCAGTAATAACTGAGATATATAATAATGCGGTACATAAATAAAATCAGTACTTATCCATAGAGAAGTATATTATGAACCACATGAATATAATGACGATCCCTAATCATAAATAAACAATGAAAATCTCCAAAGAGAAATCAACACCAAAGTGTAGAATAAATAAAATCGCCTCATATCATCGGCGTAGCCAAAGCTATAAAAAGATGCCCATAGGCAATAACCCCAAGAGTGACCAGAGTCTGTAATCAATGCCCAAGCAAAGATCGATGCTCCAAAGAGCAATGGGGATATACTGGAAAGTCAATGAAATCAAACACTGAAAAGCAGTGCCCAGAGACACTGTGAATCCACAAGGTAATCGCACTTACATCGTATGGTTCTATAGAACCAACACCGAATGGCGGTACTCGAATGGATATAAAAATCATCAGATAATACAAGTTTTGCACACGCACCGACCAGAGTCGTTGTTGCCAAGTACTGTAAAGTTGTGATCGATCACTCGCACAGATGCGGAACGCGCGAAACGGAGAAATCCTTCCCAGAAGGATAAAGGCCCAGAGGCACACGCCGAAAAGTAAACTGCTCCATAGAGCAGGTGTCCAGAGACGGTTGCCCAGAGGCATGGTGACCCAGAGGTCCAGTACTGGCCGCCCAGAGGCAAATGTGTCACTAACTTCTTGGAGAGGAACCCGTAAAGTGTTAACAATGAGTCCCATACCCCACGTTCGCACTAAACGGTTTCCTAACCAATAGCAAGCTCACACTCCAAACAATAAAAAGTCCACCTCGTATCATCGGTAAACTAGACCCAAAGGTCAAAACGATCAATCGAATAGGTCGGGGATTAACCGGAAAGAAAATACACACGGTTCCATAAGCCGGAGATTTCCTAACCGTTTAAGCATCTTTCCACTTCGCTCGACGTGCTAAAAAGTGAGTGTGAGATTTTTTTTTATTATAGAAAATAATGGTGCGAAACGGATTTATAATTGATTTTGAAATCACTTTAAAACGGCTTTTGAAAACTCTCCTATTATGGAGTAATTAATTTAATAATTAAAAATAATATTATATAATAATTTCAAAAGTCATTTAGGAGTGAAAAATCTTTTGAAAATGATTCATAAAACCCGTGTATGAAATCTAGAGACAAATCTCAAAGAAATCCACAAAACCAGAAAATCACTGAAAATATTCTTAAGTGTTTGTAACCATTCAAAAAACAGCTGTGAACCCAAGTTTGACAATTTATTTGGACAAGCAAACTGTGTCCAAATGTCATGAAAATTTGCAGGCATGTAGTACAACATCCCTACTTTAAGATGCAAAAAGAATTTCTGGATTCCGAGTTGAGACGAAGTAGCAGCGACGTCTCAAAGTTGGACCCAGAACAAGATTTACACTGTTTACAAACACCGACCAGAGTTCAACTTCGACACGAAATTCGAAGTACAAACGAATACCGATGATGCCCAAATTTTACAGAGATGAAGTTCGAAACTCCACCTTTCCAACGAGACCAAAAACGTCAAATTCCGACTTCGGATGCGATCGTGGTGGCATCCCGAAGTGGAGCTCAAAAGCTTGAAAAATACAGAGGTGATTTTTTTTTTTCTCGGGCTGCACCATGGGTGCAGCCCTGGTCCAGCCCAGCCCGCCTGGGCTGGGGAGCAGACCCAGCCCGGGCGGGCTGGGTTCTTCAAGGCCCCGGCCCGGGCGGGCTGGGAACAAGGCCCCAGCCCGCTTGGGCTGGGGACCGGACCCAGCCCGGGCGGGCTGGGTCAGACCCAGCCCGGGTGGGCTGGGTAAGGAAAGGCCCCAGCCCACCTGGGCTGGGGACCCGACCCAGCCCGGGCGGGCTGGGTCAGACCCAGCCCGGGCGGTTTGGGTGCCTGAAGGCCCCAGCCCGCCTGGGTTGGGGACCGGACCCAGCCCGGGCGGGCTGGGTCAGACCCAGCCCGCCTGGGCTGGGGACCGGACCCAGCCCGGGCGGGCTGGGTAAAAAGGGGGGAGGGGGGTTTTTTGTGTGTGCCAGCCCTATAGGGCTGGCCTGCTCCTGGCTAGCCCAACTGGGCTAGCCTACCCTGTCTGTTTTTGGGCTTTCAGGTTAATTTTCAGCCCGTTTTCAGGCTGTGCAATTCCAGCCAGCAAGAAATGTTGATTTTAGTGATTTAGGGGTGTTTTTTTCAAGTTTTGGCATCAAATTTTCATCAAAAATTAACTAGCAATAATCACTAATTATTAGTAATTACTAATCAATAGTAATTACCAATATTACAACTAGCATTAATTACTAATCAATAGTAATTACCTTAATGAGGCAAAAGAACAAATAGTATTTGTGCACAATCAAGCAAGCCAAAAGCCTTAACCTCCAAGCAAAGATCAAGAGACTTCAAGGACCCAAAATCAAAAAAATAAAACAATAATTACAACAAGAAGGTTGAGATAAATATGGATTAAGAAGGAGGATTAGATAATATAAGAGATTGCATTACCTTTCTTTTTTTTCTAGGATTAAACTAATTTATGAAGAGAAGGAGATGGAGCTTCTAAATGGTGGCCATTAATTTTGTTTAGATCTAGGTTTTGAAGTTATGAAGAGGAGGGTTAGGGTTTGGATGGGTTTGAGATATTATAAAGGAGTGGGTTAGGCTAATGGGTAATGGTAAGGGGTTTTAGAAACCCATTAGGACTTAGTTTTATTTTCTAATGTTATCATGTGAACCAAAATCCTAAGAAGCATTCTATTTTTGATTAAAACCTTATAATTGTCTTATTTAGCCCATTAGCCTATAATCACTTTTTATTTAAAAATTCCTCATTTCAACCCAAAATATTTTAATTTGCAAACAATTGTAAATTTAACTTCTCCAAAAATTTGTTTAGCCCCTTTTTAACTTAAAATCATAATTTTACTCCATCATTCGGTAATTGCAATCTCAGGGTTGTTACAAACTCCCCCCCTTAAGGAAATTGCGTCCTCGCAATTCCTTAAATATAGGAGTCGTCTATAACATCTAATCCACAAAAGGAATTCAGAAGATAAAATATAGATGCTCACCCGTGCCGGAAGATGAAAGAAAACCAGGATAAGTACGCTCGATAAATTCTCTGGTCTCCCAAGTGCAGTCCTTAGGATTAGACGACCATTGAATCTTCACAAGCGGAACCTCTTTGTTTCGAAGACGTCTGATCTCCGAATCAAGCACACGAAGAGGTTGCTGCTCTATAGATAGATTGGGTGAGATCTCCAAATCAGGCACAATATGAGGCTCGATAATAGAATCAGGATCGCGCACACACTTGCGAAGCTGAGAGACATGGAACACATCATGTATTCCAGAGAAATGAGCAGGTAGAGCCACACGATAAGCAACGGGGCCGATGCATTCCGTAATAGGAAATGGTCCGACATAACGAGGAGCCAACTTCCCTGTAGAGCTGAAACGCACAACCCCCTTCATGGGAGATATCCGAATAAAGACATGATCACCAATGGAGAACTCAAGAGGCTTCCTACGGCTGTCCGCGTAGGATTTCTGACGGTTCTGCGCCTCTTTCATTCTCTGACGAATAAGAATAATCTTCTCAGAAGATTCCCGAACTGAATCTGGACCAAGAAGGTGCTTCTCACCGGATTCTAACCAACAAGCAGGAGAGCGACATGGCCTTCCATAAAGAGCCTCGAAAGGTGCCATGCCGATACTAGACTGAAAGCTGTTGTTGTAGGAGAACTCTACAAGCGGTAAGTGATCCTCCCAACTACCACCGAAATCCAGAATACAACAGCGCAAAAGATCCTCTAAAACACGATTCACCCTCTCTGTCTGACCGTCGGTCTGAGGATGATAAGCAGTCGAGAAATTTAGCTTTAAGCCCAAAGCTGACTGTAGGCACTTCCAGAAGTGACTAGTAAAGATAGTGTCTCGATCACAGACGATAGAGCTAGGAATGCCATGAAGACGAACGACTTCCTTCACATATAACTTGGCAAGCTGAGGAGCAGTCCGAGTGGACTTAATAGGAATGAAATGAGCTGATTTGGTCAAGCGATCAACGATGACCCAAATAGAAGTATGGCCTGACCTCGATCGAGGCAGACCGTCAATGAAATCCATGGATATCTGATCCCATTTCCACAATGGAATCTCTAGCGGCTGTAGAAGACCAGATGGACGCTGATGCTCAGCTTTGATCTGTTGACAAGTCATGCAACGGCTTACATAACTTGCAACATCGCTCTTCATGCCCTCCCAATAAAATAGACGACACATGTCGGCATACATCTTACTCCACCCGGGATGAATAGTGTACTTAGTGCGATGACACTCGTCTAGAATGTCACGCCTAAGTGATGAATCAGATGGTACCAAAATACGGTTCTTCCTGCGAAGACACCGATGAGAATCAAAAGAATAATCCAACAATGTCTCATCACTGGATCCCGACTCAAGGAGATGAATATATCGCAACAGGTCTGAATCCTGCCGCTGAGCATGGGCAATGCGATCCAATAGAATAGGTCGAGCTTCCAAGCTGAATAGCAAGATCTGAGGATCAGAAGATGGAGCTCGATTTCGAATATCACACATAGAAAGAGTCTCAAGAATATCCCACTCGGCTATCATCATAGAAACTACTGCCGAGTGTTTGCGACTGAGTGCATCAGCCACACGATTACCCTTGCCAGGGGTATACTGAATATCTAAGTCATATGAGGCGAGAAACTCAAGCCATCGCTGCTGCCTCATATTGAGATCTCTCTGGCTGAAAAGATACTTCAGCGACTTGTGATCGGTGTAGAGAATGAAACGTTCGCCCAATAGATAATGACGCCACGTCTTCAAGGCAAAGACGATAGCAGCTAACTCAAGATCATGAGTAGGATAGCGAACCTCATTCGGACGTAGCTGCCTAGAAGCGTAAGCAACTACCCGATCCTTCTGCATAAGCACAGCACCGAGGCCGCTACCACAAGCGTCGGTGTAAACAACAAGATCCTGGTTACTCTCAGGAACCACAAGAATAGGAGCATGGGTGAGAAGTTCCTTCAGTCGCTGAAAGGAAGCTTCACACTTATCAGACCAAATAAAACGAACCCCTTTACAAGTCAGAGTCGTGAGGGGAAGTGCAACACGGGAGAAATCCTTGATAAATCGACGGTAATAACCCGCCAGACCAAGGAAGCTGCGAATATCATGAACGTTCTCGGGCTGCTTCCAATTCTGAATAGCTTCGATCTTGGCAGGATCGACAGAAATACCCTCAGATGATACAATATGGCCCAAGAACTTGACCTTGCTCTCCCAAAAATGGCACTTGGAGAGCTTGGCCTTAAGCTGATGCTGACGAAGAGTATCCAAGACGATCCGCAAATGATGAGCATGCTCTGCCTCGGATCTAGAATAAATAAGAATATCGTCGATGAAAACCAGAATGAATATATCGATGTATTCCCGGAATACTCGATTCATAAGATCGACAAAGAAAGCCGGAGCGTTCGTCAAGCCGAACGGCATGACCAACCACTCAAAAGAACCATAACGAGTGCGAAAAGCTGTAAGAGGAATGCTGTCTTCGGCGACTCGTAGCTGATGGAATCCGGTGGCAAGGTCGAGCTGAGAGAAGACCTTCGCACCGCTCAACTGATCAAACATATCGTCTATCCGTGGCAATGGATAACGATTTCTGATGGTCAACTCATTAAGCTTGCGATAGTCAATGCAATGCCTAAGAGAGCCATCGGGCTTCTTAACGAAGACCACAGCAGCACCCCATGGCGAAGAACTGGACCGAATGAGCTGCTTCGCCTCAAGCTCCACTAACTGCTTCCTGAGTTCCTCATTCTCTTTAGTAGACATCCTCGTGGGAGGACGCCCAACTGGGTGGGAGCCTGGAATGAGATCGATGCGGAACTCAATGGCCCGCTTTGGCGGCAGGCCTGATACTGGCTCGAATATATCGGGGAAATCCCGAACAACAGGAATACGAGATATGTCTACCTCATCATCTCGTGAATCAAGAGAGAATAAAGTAACATCAGAAAGCCCAACATCTTGAAGAACAATAGCTAACGGAGAGGACGAGTCAGGGTGATGAATGAATAATATCCGCTCCGAACAAATAATTTTGGCGTCGTGCTGAATGAGCCAATCCATGCCAAGAATCATATCAAAGCCCAAATACTCCATAACGTGGAGATTTGCACGGAAAGAAAAGCCACAAAGATCAATATATATATTCTCACAGAGCAAGCTAAGGGTCGTGGATCCACCAATGGGATTCACAATCCTTAATGAAGAAACCATACAAGTAACATCCAAAGATAAAGTATCAACTAGTTCCTTTGATACGAATGAGTGAGAGGCACCCGTATCAAAAGGAACTCTAATAGATCTACCATGAAATAAAATAGAGCCTTCAAGAACGGAAGGATGTGTACCTTTAGGCTGAGCAGAAGTGGTAGAAGCCTTGGCAGCATTAAGCCTGCCAGGCTTTGCACTAGCTGGAGCAATAGGACAAGTGGTGATCCTGTGTCCCTCCTTCTTACAGAAGGTGCAATAGAGAGGTTTGGGACACTCTCAAATAAAGTGATCTGGGGAACCGCAATTGAAGCATTTCTTCGGAGGACGTGTCCCACTAGGCTGAGCAGAAGTCTGGGACTGAGGACGAGTCTGAGGCTGAGTCTGAACTGTGGAACTGCCAGTCTTCTTCTTCTTGTGCTGAAACGAAGAGCCAGACTTGCCAGGAGGAATCCTCTTCTTGGTGGGGTTTGTGGCACCCACACCACCATCATCACTATGCTCCATCTCGACTGACTCAAGATGTAGAGCTGCATCGACCAGCTTCTCGAATGAGAGCTCAAGCTGAAGCATAAGCTGCCTCTTCAGATATTTCTTCAAGCCCTCAACAAATTTGAGGTTCCTCTTATAAGGAGTAGCAATAAACTCAAGGCCGTACTTGGACAGGGCCTCGAAGGAAGAGACATAATCGGAAACGGAGGACTTCCCCTGCTTGAGATCAAGAAAGCGGCGAGCAAGGGAGTTCTTCTCTGACTCTGGAATGAATTTGAGCTCAAATTTCTCACGAAACTGAGCCCAAGTAAGTGTAGTCTCATCGACCTCGGCAATAAGAAGTTCGTACCAATCCAGGGCACGACTCTGAAGCTGACTAGAAGCAATAAGAACACGGTCATGATCCGAGATATCCATACGAGTGAAAATGCGCTCGCATATCCGAATCCAAGCCTGGACCTCTAAGACATTCTCGGAGCCACTGAACGGCTTCCCTCCGAGATGGGTAAAATCACTACAGAGACGCGCAAAAGAAGACTTGCGCGGAACATCAGCAACTGGGGCTGGAGACTGAGAATGAGACTGGGAATTCCGAACCAGCTCCATGATCTGGTCGGTGGTCATGAACACGCCCTCTGGATGAGTGTTGCTGGACTGCCCAGCAGCACTGGTCTGACGTGTGGGTCTCCCTCTTCCCCTTCCAGACATACTGAAAGTCAAACGGGAATTAGAGTTAGACATGATTCAATGATAGATAATTAATCAAGGAATACTACGGAATATAACAGATTCCTAAACATATTCCTAACTTATCTATCAATAAACATAAGGAAGGGATTTGATTTAATTCGGATCTAATGAAAATGTATTGTACTAAGTGTATCTGTTCTGTGTTTATTATGCTTATTCCTGAAACCAGGCTCTGATACCAAGCTGTAACGCCCCACTCCGAGACCCACTGTAACAAAGAGTATTACGGGAGTAATACTGTCTGTTAAAGCGGAGAATAGAGTATAGTGGAAGCGACCATCTATAATCAAGCTATAACTATCTACCGAATACGTCGAAAGGTGGAATCTATTTAAATTTTTCTCAATCAGGTGGTTCGACATATTCGGTAAATACTTATAACGAAATTACAAAAGGCTAAAGATCTATCAGGACAAAGCATAATAATAAATGATAAAAACATCACAGAACAGAATCACATAACAAATATAAAATCCCAGAACAATACATCACCAATACAGATCCAAATATCATAAGTGGGTACAAAGCCACTGCTCACACATGTGAGTCAAAAATATGTACATATCAGAGTCTGAATAATATCATAAGCGGACACTAAGATAAGCTATCTCAAAAGCATAGCAGATAAGTCCAAAGCGGAAGCACAGAGCAGCTAAGTCCAGAGACCTAACCTGAAACAACTCGGTCTGACCCGAGCGAAAACACTCGGGTCAGGCTAGCTAAACAATCAGTAATAACTGAGATATATAATAATGCGGTACATAAATAAAATCAGTACTTATCCATAGAGAAGTATATTATGAACCACATGAATATAATGACGATCCCTAATCATAAATAAACAATGAAAATCTCCAAAGAGAAATCAACACCAAAGTGTAGAATAAATAAAATCGCCTCATATCATCGGCGTAGCCAAAGCTATAAAAAGATGCCCATAGGCAATAACCCCAAGAGTGACCAGAGTCTGTAATCAATGCCCAAGCAAAGATCGATGCTCCAAAGAGCAATGGGGATATACTGGAAAGTCAATGAAATCAAACACTGAAAAGCAGTGCCCAGAGACACTGTGAATCCACAAGGTAATCGCACTTACATCGTATGGTTCTATAGAACCAACACCGAATGGCGGTACTTGAATGGATATAAAAATCATCAGATAATACAAGTTTTGCACGTGCACCGACCAAAGTCGTTGTTGCCAAGTACTGTAAAGTTGTGATCGATCACTCGCACAGATGCGGAACGCGCGAAACGGTGAAATCCTTCCCAGAAGGATAAAGGCCCAAAGGCACACGCCGAAAAGTAAACTGCTCCATAGAGCAGGTGTCCAGAGACGGTTGCCCAAAGGCATGGTGACCCAGAGGTCCAGTACTGGCCGCCCAGAGGCAAATGTGTCACTAACTTCTTGGAGAGGAACCCGTAAAGTGTTAACAATGAGTCCCATACCCCACGTTCGCACTAAACGGTTTCCTAACCAATAGCAAGCTCACACTCCAAACAATAAAAAGTCCACCTCGTATCATCGGTAAACTAGACCCAAAGGTCAAAACGATCAATCGAATAGGTCGGAGATTAACCGGAAAGAAAATACACAAGGTTCCATAAGCCGGAGATTTCCTAACCGTTTAAGCATCTTTCCACTTCGCTCGACGTGCTAAAAAGTGAGTGTGAGATTTTTTTTTATTATAGAAAATAATGGTGCGAAACGGATTTATAATTGATTTTGAAATCACTTTAAAACGGCTTTTGAAAACTCTCCTATTATGGAGTAATTAATTTAATAATTAAAAATAATATTATATAATAATTTCAAAAGTCATTTAGGAGTGAAAAATCTTTTGAAAATGATTCATAAAACCCGTGTATGAAATCTAGAGACAAATCTCAAAGAAATCCACAAAACCAGAAAATCACTGAAAATATTCTTAAGTGTTTGTAACCATTCAAAAAACAGCTGTGAACCCAAGTTTGACAATTTATTTGGACCAGCAAACTGTGTCCAAATGTCATGAAAATTTGCAGGCATGTAGTACAACATCCCTACTTTAAGATGCAAAAAGAATTTCTGGATTCCGAGTTGAGACGAAGTAGCAGCGACGTCTCAAAGTTGGACCTAGAACAAGATTTACACTGTTTACAAACAGCGACCAGAGTTCAACTTCGACACGAAATTCGAAGTACCAAACGAATACCGATGATGCCCAAATTTTACAGAGATGAAGTTCGAAACTCCACCTTTCCATCGAGACCAAAAACGTCAAATTCCGACTTCGGATGCGATCGTGGTGGCATCCCGAAGTGGAGCTCAAAAGCTTGAAAAATACAGAGGTGATTTTTTTTTTTTCTCTGGCTGCACCATGGGTGCAGCCCTGGTCCAGCCCAGCCCGCCTGGGCTGGGGAGCAGACCCAGCCCGGGCGGGCTGGGTTCTTCAAGGCCCCAGCCCGGGCGGGCTGGGGACAAGGCCCCAGCCCGCTTGGGCTGGGGACCGGACCCAGCCCGGGTGGGCTGGGTAAGGAAAGGCCCCAGCCCACCTGGGCTGGGGACCGGACCCAGCCCGGGCGGGCTGGGTGCCTGAAGGCCCCAGCCCGCTTGGGCTGGGGACCGGACCCAGCCCGGGCGGGCTGGGTAAAAAGGGGGGAGGGGGGTTTTTTGTGTGTGCCAGCCCTATAGGGCTGGCCTGCTCCTGGCTAGCCCAACTGGGCTAGCCTACCCTGTTTGTTTTTGGGCTCTCAGGTTAATTTTCAGCCCGTTTTCAGGCTGTGCAATTCCAGCCAGCAAGAAATGTTGATTTTAGTGATTTAGGGGTGTTTTTTTCAAGTTTTGGCATCAAATTTTCATCAAAAATTAACTAGCAATAATCACTAATTATTAGTAATTACTAATCAATAGTAATTACCAATATTACAACTAGCATTAATTACTAATCAATAGTAATTACCTTAATGAGGCAAAAGAACAAATAGTATTTGTGCACAATCAAGCAAGCCAAAAGCCTTAACCTCCAAGCAAAGATCAAGAGACTTCAAGGACCCAAAATCAAAAAAATAAAACAATAATTAGAACATGAAGGTTGAGATAAATATGGATTAAGAAGGAGGATTAGATAATATAAGAGATTGCATTACCTTTCTTTTTTTTCTAGGATTAAACTAATTTATGAAGAGAAGGAGATGGAGCTTCTAAATGGAGGCCATTAATTTTGTTTAGATCTAGGTTTTGAAGTTATGAAGAGGAGGGTTAGGGTTTGGATGGGTTTGAGATATTATAAAGGAGTGGGTTAGGCTAATGGGTAATGGTAAGGGGTTTTAGAAACCCATTAGGACTTAGTTTTATTTTCTAATGTTATCATGTGAACCAAAATCCTAAGAAGCATTCTATTTTTGATTAAAACCTTATAATTGCCTTATTTAGCCCATTAGCCTATAATCACTTTTTATTTAAAAATTCCTCATTTCAACCCAAAATATTTTAATTTGCAAACAATTGTAAATTTAACTTCTCCAAAAATTTGTTTAGCCCCTTTTTAACTTAAAATCATAATTTTACTCCATCATTCGGTAATTGCAATCTCAGGGTTGTTACATAGACCTTCTCCGTTCTGGGCTGGCGTGCTCCAAACCCTTCCCCGTGTCAGACCTCTTTTTCATGTAGTCATCGAAAATGGTAACAACTGTGTTTTTTGGTTAGATACATGGCATAATCAACTTTTCCTAGCCAAATATTTGCCCCACCTTTTCTCCCACTCGAGTACCCCTTCAATTTCGGTTAGAGACTGTGTCAACTTCGGTTCTGACTTCCTTTGCCCTCCATCCCTCTTCGACACTGACACCTTTTCCGACCTTATCACCGCGTCCAATCTGCTTCATTCTCTACAGTTCACCACCTTGCAGGATTGTATAGTCTGGGCCCCTACACCTGCTAAGGGCTTCTCCGTCGCCTCCTGTTACTCCCACCTCAATAACCCTGGCCGCTTCTTTGCCTTCCCCAGACTCTGGAAATGCCTTCTTCCGTCGCATATCGCCTTCTTCCTGTGGTGTCTTGCTCATGAACGAATCAACACTAAAGAGAGACTTATCCGTCTACATATCCCGGTTGACCCGTCTTGTGTCTTTTGCTCTAATCAAATTGAAGATATTCCTCACTTTTCGTGAATGTGACTTTGCATACTCGATCTGGATTGCAACCAGTGCCCACCTCCTTGGCCATATCCCTGAACCGCCCGTCATATTTGATTACTGGCAATATAACCCCCCTAACCTCCTCCTGGATGTCTTCATCGCACTCTTCTGTTGGTGCATATGGAAAGAACGCAATGCACACGTGTTTAATAAACCGAAATATCATTTCGAAGGCATATGCAGACGTATAACTCATCTATTCAACACTTTTACAGGTCGAATCTTATCTGCACCTTTCAGACTTCGTCTTCCACAGAGAAGTTCATCCCCAACCGAATCACAAGGAAGCACTTCGGCGTACCACCCTGGCCAGCAGTTTAGGCCATAGTTGCGAACCGTTGGTAGTAACTTGATGCTTTCAGATCTCTGTCTTCCCTTTTGTTATTTTGTTATGATACCCTTGTATATATTCATGCACTGTCTTGTCCTATCTATGTCGAATGTTTGTGTAGTTTCTGTACTTGTTCTACGTGCCATCGATCAGGCCTGTTGATCGAAACAATATTATATTATATATGCTTCTAATCGGCTGTGTAGTGTCACGCTACACACCCGTCTTGCTCAAAAAAATACCGCTAGAAAATCGTAATCCGAGAACATACCTATTTGTCGGGCAATTAACGCTTAATTATGAAACCAAAAGTAGTAGCAATTGCTTCCATAACATGTATTTCACTTGTATAATCCAAAGAGTTAATAATTATATAAAATGAAATATTTAAAGTTGTTTCAACCACTAACAAATAAATCAATATAAAACAAAAATCAACTGCAATCACAGCATGCAATCATCATATGATGTCAATAAAATCAACTATTCATCCATACAACCCAACAAATAGTTTGTTCGGGTTAAGACACTTTTAAATTGTATAAAATGACAAATAACTATTAAGTATACCATTTACTCAACAGTCTTAGATAACTTAACAGGTTATTCATACATCCAAACAATTAGAAGTATGATTTCCCAACAATCCATAAACCAAACAAGCCATAATTTACAATGTTATTGGAGTTATTCTTATTAAATTTTCTTTCACAACATTTATAGTCTTTTATTTTTCTTTTCATTCATACAAGGATTATTTCTTTCTTACATTTATCTCTTGCAAAATTTTTATTCCCATTCATTCATTCGGTGTTTATTTCATTTATTTTCCTTTATTACTTACAAAATTTCATTTTCATTTATTCATATCATGTCAGTTTTCTTTTATTGCATTATATTCATTTTATTATTTACTTTAATTATAAATAGTTTCAATATTAATTTAAGTTCAAAATCCTTTACTTACAGTACTCATTTTCTATTTTATTTAATTAATAGTATTACAATTTTAACTCAAGTTTATAGCTATTCATATCAAATTTCTTATTTATAAAAAGTAAATTTTCATTGAACACTTCCATTACATAAGTTCTACTTGTATAATATCCTATTACATTTTCTTATCAAACATTTCAACTTTTAATATTTGGTAAGTTTTATATATATGCTTTAAGAATGCAATTGAAAGTTACACAAGTTTGACTCGTCTCCTTTAATTAATTTAATGTTCAATAATCATATCCTTTTTATTTACAGGTTACAAGCTTCAAATTTCTTGTATATTTCATTTATAACTAAGCATTCAATTTCTTATTTTCATTTTAGAGGTTCCAATTATTAAATAGTTAAATTCCATTTCATTAATTAAAATCTCTAATTCATAGAAATCTAAGAACTAAATGCCGGGTTCCATTTCAAATCATTTAAAAATAATAGATAGATGTATACACTTACAATTTATATCCAATTATATTTAAACAATTTGAAATCTATATTTGTTTATCAAAATAAATCTGCAGTAAAACTACTACAGTGGCCTTCCCACTCAGAAACTCGAAAATGAATGTCGATGATGCGTGCACTCATTACCGAAATTATTTTCCAACGACAGAGAGGGGAATACAGAACTTATTTCTTTCCAAAATTTCTTTAAAAAAATTCTTTTACATCATCTTGAAATATTTATATCAGAAAATACTTCTAATAATATTATTATTATATTCCAAAATTATTCGAAAGAAATTTTCAAAAATCCCAGAACTTAAGTTCTAAATTTTCCAAATTACATTTATCTTATTTTCAAATCTTATTTCCAACCTATAGTTATAAATTTCACTACCTAACAACCAATATATTACAACCAAATATATAATTTATAAATCATAATTTATATATAAAAATATACAATAGGTAAAATTATTTCATTTACCCATATTTCAAAACAAATATTGTGTCGGTTTGTCCTATTAAGTGTTTAGAAATCCCTATCGATGTCATAGCGTACAATGCACCAACCAGAATTTATAAATACAAAACGGAACAAATTAACACAATATAAAAACCTTTTATAACACTAACAAATACGCTCTCTCATATATATACACTCAGCGACTCATCATAGGGTATTACTACCCTATTAATAAAGAGTCGGACCTCACAAAGCTAAGGTTTTCGCTAAACCAAAGCTCTAATACCAACTGTAACAACCCGCCTTTTTGTACGCTTTAAGCAGACAAGCATGCCGACTCAAACCATACAGAAGGGAGGATTGTTATTGGGGTGAATAAGAAAAAGCAAAGAAAGAAAGAAAAAAACAAACAGAATCTCGCAGCGGAATGACAAAATATAATAATCAAATAACAGTTCATGAAGCTGTTTACAAAACATTTGATTATACTTATACAATACAGAATCAGAGTTACACATATCAGAGATAAACAAATAACGCAGCGGAACAATATGAATGTAGTGGAACAGATATAATAAATAATAGCAGTACAAATCTTCGTCTTCATCCTCCAGAAATAAGGTCTTCAGCTCAGGCTGACCCGAGCGAATTGAAAAGACAAAACACTCGAGTCAGAACTAAAAGATCTTATGTGAGTCAAATCAACGGTAAATAAATATGAGTGTAAACGACGTCGGAGATGTTTACGGGGTTTGACATCTCTTATCCAGTGTCTAACGTGAGTGAAGTAACTTAAGAGATTTTCGGGATTCACATCTCCTAAGGATCCGTTAAACAATCTACTATGTAGTACAATACGCTATTATAATATGTCTATAGTAATATAAACTATTAAAATAGCGTTAAGGCTTTACATTTTCCACCTTAACACATTTTATATATTCCCATAGTCTATACAGTACCGTAATCTCCCCCGTACTGGGCGTCGTTAGAGGGCACTCCATAGGTATGGTACAAAACAAACTCGTAGAAGGCGCGCTAGGGTAGGTGACACGGCACAACTAGGCAATGCCAGGGTAGATATACCAATTACACTTCCGGACTAGTGGTAACGCATAGCAGCCACTAACGCCCACCACGAGCCATACTCCTAAAATCCGAGGGGTGCACCCAATCAATCGTAGAGTAATAGAATGGTATCGAAGGACTATGCCGATCAGGGGAGCTACCTCATTGGCCCGTCGATTGCTCATGTTTTAGCCACCTTATGCCAACTCACGGGAGTCGGGTCCACGTAGCCACCATCCTACTTCATTCTGGAATCCTTGCCGTGTACACACTTGTCAAAGTGGTTTTCGGTATTGACAGAGAGTATGCACGTATCTGATCTCGGTCTCTTTAACAACCAATCGCTTATTACACACCAGATAGTTCTTTTACATTTCCAAAATCATTTCATAATTTGATATCAAAATATCATATTCAATTCAAACCATATCACTTTAGAAATCATTACTTACTTTCAAAATTGTATTCACCTTTGAAATCATATGTGATGCCCCACCTCTATACCCACGCTAACCAAGAACACTACGATGTAGTGCTGCCAATTAGCACGGAGAATAAGGCTGTGGAGGAGCGACCATCCATGTAACTTCTTTGTGCGAACACCGATATGTCAGATAGAATAGAATGCATACCTTTTAAGGAGGCAATCCGACATACCGATACAAACACAAAGCTATCACACGGTGGCTATATATAATCTTCGAAAACAAACATAGAAATAATCATAACACAAATCAGTCACAGACATCCATATCACAAAGGCGGAAGAAGATATGAATAAATATATAACACATGAAAGTGTACATCAGAGTAGTGGTCAGAAAGATCCACAATAATACAAAAGAATAGCATCACGTGCTATATAAAAGAATAAGTGCACAACATAGAGTCTATATCTCAAAGGTGTACATCCAAAAACTACTAATCTATGTAGTTAGCCAAAAGTCAGAAAAATCCTGAAGAGAAGTCAAGCAGAAGCACCTGTAACATCTCGGTCTTACCCGAGTATTATTTATAAGAAAATAATAAACGGATCAATCTAGCTATAAATATCAGATGATATGGTATAAAGTAAAAGGCATGACATGAACATGTAATAAACATAATGGCATACTACTATAAGTATGTAAATGATAATCAACAAAAGATTAATCAATATCACAAGAATCTTCTCAAAGATAAAATAGGGTATCATACCCTAAACTTGTATTCATAACAAGTCAATAACACATAAATTCACCAATGCACAAAAACTGATATCATATCAATGAAAATCATGAAAATTGGTGAAGCACAAGATTCCAGAAATCATCACCAGAAATCCAGAAAACACATAAAAAGGGGGAGGCCTAACACATGAATGGGAGCATGAAAACTCACCTACGCGTAAACACATGAATGAGAAGCTATCTCATGGAAGCTATCCATTAAATTTCCACACATAAATGGCCCGAAGACCATGGGGTGCTACCCCATATAAGTGATGGAGAAACATCACAAAAGCGGGGCCTAGTCTCCCTCGCAGACAAAGAGACATCGCTCAATCGCTAGTCTAAATCACAAAAATGATCGTCATGATCATAAGGAAGTGTCAATCACACCAAGCTAGTAAATATACGAGTTTAGCTTCATGTCCCATAACCACTTGCTTAACTTAAATATTTACGATCAAGCTGTAAATCTTCACTAGGAAATTGTCACAAAAGGGTTCAATCGAACAAGTCCAAGAGCTGACCGACGAAGTGAACGCAAGCGTTTCATACCACTCGTTTTACTAAGTCGTTTAAGTCAATTTCTCATCCGAGTGAAGTAAAGGCTTGTATATACTAGTAGATTGGAAATCGGTTTGAGAAAACGAACTTTTGATATTTAAAATAGTGTTGAAATCGATTTGATGAAAGAGTTTTGATATTTACTACTAGTATTGAAACCTTCATCTCTTTAAAGTGACAAGTCACAAAACGATTGTTGAAACGAATCGAATTACATAAATTCACGTTCGAAGACGTGAGTAAAGTCCAAAGAAATCAATCCCCAAAACCATCAAAGTAGGAAGTTCTGTTGAATGTTTTTCAGATAAGATCCCCTACGGAGGGGGGTCCAGGGGGGTGGCAACCCCCCAAGGTGGGGGTGCGGGGGCAACGCCCCTGCTACGGTGTTCGACCTTTTGAAGACAAGTTACAAAATGATTGTAGAAACAATCAATCATCAAAATTCACATACGAAGACGTGAATCAAATCCAAAGAAATCGATAATAAATCCATCAAAATGGATATTCACATAAACCCCGAAAAAGAAGTCATCAAAGTCGATAATAATTGATAACAATAATTAGGATCAAAAAAATCGATCAACAATGGAAATTCAATCTAGAAAAGCCTAAACAGGCAGAAATGCATGCTTCCAGACGTCTGATTTGGAATCCAGACGTCTGGATTTGGTTTTTGGAAATAGCTCAGAAAACCACCCAAACGTCTGGAATAGCAAATCAGACGTCTGAGCCATTGCCAGACGTCTGGTTTTGATTCCAGACGTCTGGTTTCATTCTCTGGAAAATTATCCAGAGAACACCCAAACGTTTGAAACCTCAAGTTAGACGTCTGAGACTTGTCTAGATGTCTGATCTTGAATTTCAGACGTCTGGAAATAGTCTCTGGAATTTTTTTTTAAATAAAGCGTGCATACATTTTTCTCTCCAGGTCCAAACCAGACGTCTGGGCTTGGTCACCAGACGTCTGGTCATCTGGTCTGGGCAACATTTTGCCTAGGCCAAAGTGGCCAAAATGATTCGGAAGCGGTCGGATGAGCAATGGCGATTAAGGATTTATGCCAAGCGGCAACCTGGCCTTAAAGGCTCCTCGATACACTCCGAATATCAATGTCCAAATATCCATAGAAGGATTTTCATAAAATTGGACCAAAACACCAAAATTGAAGAATTCACAAAACCAATTCAAATCACAACAAGTGAACATGAAATAAATGATAGGAATTCATACCTAACAACAAAGATAGTTATAGGCATAGATGTGAGATAAAAATCTCACCTTTAAACCCAAAACAAATGAAGAAGAAGCTATAGAGCAAATGGCGAGAGCAACCGCACTTCAATTCCAACTCAACAACCTTGAATCAAGGCTAAAAAGTGAAACACTTCCTAAGTTAGGTTTAGTAATTTCTGAAATTGATAAGAAAATGAGTTGGAGAAGAAGAAGAGGAGACTTACCAAAGCTTCTACTATTAGTTTGGAGCTAGAGCTTGATTTGCAAAAGAAAACCAGGGTTTGGAGTTTTAATTTCCCATTCCTCTCTCCATTGTTGTAAAAGCTTGAGTATTAGGAAATAGAAATGAAGTAATGAGGAGAAGATGGGGTCAGACTTGGGTTAAATGAGCCGAAACACAAACCAAAGCCCTAAGTGGAAAAGTAGCAAAATTTTACTATCTCCAAACATATCAAAGTTTATACTTAAAAAGATCGCAAACGTCATTTTGAACTTAATGGAAGTGGTCTCGAGTCCTAATTTGACCATATGCAAAAAGTAGCTTTTCGGACTAAAATCCGATTAACGATTAAAATATTTAAATAAGATATTCAAATACATAATCGTCAAATATGCGGGTTGTTACATCATATCGCATTTGAAATCATAGTTTCGAAATTTTATTTCCTTCCAAAAGTCGTGTTTCCAAAATAGGTTAAACTCTCATTTCAAAATTATCATATTGAACCAAATATGTTATTTAATTCCCAACGTAGATTATAACATCATTAACCGTATTCACTTATAAATCGAGAATTTGAATATAACCCATCCCTTTTACTCAATTTGGAATTTAGAAGATAATAGTTTAAACAGTTATAAATAGTTAATATAGATTTAAAATAGATTAAATATAATTAATATAGATTAAATAGCTTTAAAATAGATTAATTAGATTTAAGATAAGTTAAAACAGGTTAATTAGTTTAAAAGTTGAAAATCTTATTAATTATAAAGTCTTTAAAATAATATATTTTTAAAACAGTTTATATAAAATATGAATTTGAAATTTATATCAATTTAAACTATTTATTTCGTTCCAGTACATTTGGACCATTTTAATATCCCAAAACCCAATTTTAAATTTTCTAATTCCAATTCTCAATAAAATATTTAGTTCAGTATCGCCTCCAATCCACGATCAAAATATCAATTTTAATTACTCTAAATTCAATATATTTCAAAGTTATATTTCAAACAATTTAAAATAATTCAATTCTGACAAATTTCACTTTTTATTCCAAATTCAACTTTGAAATTTCAATCAAATCCTTTTAACAATACCTTTAAACCAATTCCAATTTTATCATAAACTTGAATTTCGATAATAATTCAATTCGTATAAATCAACTTTTATTTCAAAATATCATTTAAAAGGATTCAAAAATTTAAAGCTTTAAAATCATTTAATTTAACCAATCCAGTGTCCGTATATAATTCTCTACCCTAGGGTCAAGTGATACAGATATTTATCATTTCAATCCGCAATTTACAATGTTACGGTTATATATCATTTCAAACCGC
This sequence comes from Allium fistulosum, assembly GCA_030737815.1. NCBI lineage: Eukaryota > Viridiplantae > Streptophyta > Magnoliopsida > Asparagales > Amaryllidaceae > Allium > Allium fistulosum. The sequence goes on along the minus strand of CM060902.1, from coordinate 1,558,307,857 downwards.
AATCCCGAATAAATAATAAAATCCATAAAATCGCTCGAATCTATCATTTCAACCCATAACGATTTTCCTTAATCTATTGATCATTCGAGTATGTATCATTTCAACCCATAGTGAACTTGCAATTTATAATGATATAAAATAAAACATCCATTCATCCAATATCAACAATCAACATCAACACAAACATCATCCAAATCAATCAATAAATATCAATATAGAACTGATAATCAATAACAGGTATTTAACTGGCAATTATATTCAACAATAAATTAAATAACGATTTAATTCAAATAAATTCAAATTAACTGAGATGATGATTTAAAATAAACCAAACAGTCATAAATAAATCTCTAATCATATCAAAAATTAATTTAACAAACATAAGAAGTTTTAGAAGTTGTGAGTGGGTTAAAACACTCACCTTTGAATTTAAATTCAAAATAAGCCCAAAATTAGAACGGCCTCAGAATTTGTCCAAACCAGTGTCAAAACATTTGGAATTTTAATATGATCCCAACGGATCAAACCGCGTGTGAATTGGACCTCGCATATGAAAGTTACGCAGATTAGAACATTCAAAATTCAATTTATATTAAAATAAAAGAAAACAAATCAGGGCCTTACACGTCATCACGCAGTCTCCCTCATTTGGCAACGTGCGCACCTTAGCCCGATCGAACCCATACACACGCCGAAATCACCAACTTTGACCGCTTATACCTCTCACCTCCGGCCAAGCTAGCCCAAGCCACCACTTCCGTCGCCTTGGTCTCCCTTAGTCGCACCCACGGCCAAGAGGCCGTCACCTCCGGTCCCCCCCCCCCCCCCCCCCGTCGTCGCCGCCGCTTCCTCAAATGTTAGGGTTTTTGAACCCTAATCGACCAAATTCGAGCGCCTCAGATTGAGTTAACCCACACGGCCACCAGCGTTAGCTTCCCCATGACGAACCCTTGCAAACCCAGAAACCGTTTCCTCGATTGTCGCCCCAATCAAAAACGCCCAATCAAGCTTTGACCTTGATTTGCGGTTGACTCGGTATCGTTTGCAGAAACAGACACCAAATGCAGATTCGAATCGTTGAGATCTTCGACCTTATATTTTTTCGAATTTTTTTAGGAGTTTAAATTTTTGGATTTGAATTTGATTTGCAGTTGGATCTAGAATAGGTTTGTCTGCCATTGGAATGAGAAGTTAAGGAAGAATGTACGTACAGACAAAAGAGAATGAGGAGTGGCTAGGGTTTATAACGAGGTATTTATAGACAAAGCTGAAAATAGAATGGATGGACAAGATTTGTTTTACACGTTGAACGCTAATTGGCCCGAAAAGCCCGTTCTGTCTCCGGAACGAAAATGGGTAATTCCATATATCAAAATAGATGTTTTCAAATAATTTAAATCCAATGGAACAGGTTTCAGGTCCTAATTCCATCGTATGAAGAAGTTATGATAAAATCAGCTTATTTCAAATTGATTTCAATTGATTTATATTAAATTGATTTCGAGGTGTTTCAAGCCCGTACGACCAAACGACAAGTCCGATCGCCACTGAACTTGAAATCCTATAATAATCCACTGTTACGGATCCGATGAAACTGGTTTCATCGAAATCCGAGGCACTGGCCAAAATGGCTATTTTCACATTAATTAAATAAATTAGCAATTAATTAATTAAATCACTTTTTCAATTCTGATTCTATAATTAACAAATTTTATCACTCTTGGTTACTTAGACATTTATAACAATTTAAAACAAATTTTCAGGTTAATTCAATGTTAATTATTTCAATAATTTCCATCTTCACTTCCAATTTCAATAAATTTAGTAATTATAAGTCAAATGTCCAATAATTCCATTTAATTGACCTTTCATCCTATTGTTCAATCCATTATTATCAAATAGATAAAATTTACATTGGTTCATGATCTATTACATTAATATTCTCAAATTTCATCTTAAATCTCCATTAACGTAATATTTAAATATTTAATTTCATTTATTTGCAATTAATCCAATTATTATAGTTTGAATTCCAATAAATTAATAAATCTTGATTTCCATTCTTTTTATTCCAAATTATCATATTATGAATAAATTTAACATTATTCCCAAATATTAACTTAATTTACACTAACATAATATTTAATTACATTTATTGAAATTTATTTCCAATTTAAATTAACAGGCTAAATAAATAGGTAAAATACAATAATTGTTACCTTTAACTTTTAATTACACTAATAAGTTATTATTAACCAAAAATGTTACAATTGCTTACATAACACTGTTTTTATCCAATTATCATTAATTACTAATTCATAAGTTTGTACAACATTTACATTTATTTACTTACATTCAATTTACAACTAAGTTATAACACTTACATTATTTCAATTAATTGGAATTTCATTTCAATTGTTAACAATTTGCTTTAATTAACATTGTTACCTTCGTTTTAGTATTACTTCATTAACAATTCACAAATTTTTATTTCCTTCAATATTAAATTACCAAAATTTTTATTAAATCAACAATTTTAATTATCGAAATTTACGGGTCGTTACATTTGTGGGGTCTGACTCATTAGAGATAGGGTAGTAATACCCTAGAATGAGTCGTTGAGTGTGTGTGTGTGTGTGTATATATATATAAGAGCGTATTTGTTAGTGTTATAAGAATGTTTTTTATTGTGTTATCTGTTCTGTTGCGTATTTATAAATTCTGGTCGGTACATAGGACGATATGCCATCGATAAGGATTTCTAAACCCTTAATAGGGAAGACCGACACAATATTGTTTTTGAAATATAGGTAAATGAGATAATTTTACCTAGTATTATGTTTTGTATATAAAAGAATTATATTTATAGATGAATATAGTTGTTTGTGATATATTTGTTTGTTAGGAAGTGAAATTTTATAAATATTAGTTGCAAAGTACGATTTACAAATAAAATGAATCCAATTGGAAATCTGAGAATTTAAGTTCCTAGGTTTTGAAATTGGTTTAGTATTATTTGGAAGTATTTTTAGATATAAATATTTTCAATGTGATTTGAAAGAAATGTTCTAAAAAGGAATTTTAAAAAGGAAATAAGTCTTGTACTCCTCTCTTTTGTTGTTGGAAAATAATTTCAGTGATGAGTGCACGCATCATCGACGTTCATTTTCGAGTTTCAAAGTGAAAGACCACTATAGTAGTTTTACTACTCATTTGTTTTGATAAATAATCTTAGTTTTAAATTTCTAAATATGATTTGATATATATAAAAGACGTGAGTATGTATATTATTTCAAAGTGAATTAAATAAATCCGGAATTTGAATTCTTAAGTTCTTGTTAAATTAATGGTTTTCAGTTGTAGAAATAAAGTGGAATTTTAATAATTGGAAACTTCTAAAATGGAAAATAAGAAAATAGATGCTAAGTGATTAATGAAATATATAAGAAATTGGAAATTTGTAACTTGTAAATATGAAAATTTAGAAGATGTAATTATTAAACATTTTGTTAGCTAAAATAAATAAGATAAACTTGTGTAACATTCAATTACATTTTTAAAGGATATATATATATATATATATATATATATTACTTACCAAAAATGTTAAAAGTTGAAATGTTAGTATGAATATGTAATAGGATATTTATTATACAAGTAAAACTTAAGTAATGAAAGTGTTCAAATGGAATTATTTTTATGAATAAGAATTTGGATGTATAAGGAATGTTATAAACTTAAGTTAATAATTTGAAATGCTACTAATTAAATATAATAGAAAAGTGAATACTATATTAAGTAAATGATAATAACATCAGAAATGTTGAAATGATTTAGAAATAGATCTAATATTCAATAATACTATATATGAAAGAAATAAATATGGAAAAGAAAAAAAAAGTTAAAAATTTAAGTTTGAGTTGATTCACAAATGAATATTGATATTAAATGGAAATCAAAGTAAATAATAACGGTGAATTAAATTTGCAAAGAGACTTGCATAATATTTTAAGAATTGATTTTGGATGATCCAAATAATTGAATGGAAATAACTTATGTAAGTAAATGAATGAAAATTTAATGAAAAAATGGCATTGCATGAATGAATGGGAAATGAATTTTGTAAGTAATGAAGTTAAATTAAAAAAATAATCATCGTATGAGTGAATGAAAACAAATGAACAGTGAATAATGTGAAAGAAAATTAATAAGCATATACTTAAATATTTAAATTCTAGGTTATTTCGGCTTATGGGATGTTTGGGAAAGGATACTTCAAATTGTTTAAGGTTGTATGAATAATCTATTAAGCTATCATCTAAGGCTGTTGAGCGTAAGGTATACTTGGTAGTTATTTATCACCCTGGTACGATGAAAAGTATCTGAACCTGAACAAACCGTGAGTTTGGTTTTTATTGATTGTTTGATAGATTCTTTTGTTGCATAGGATGGTCGTTGTTGTTTGTTTGCATATGTTTGTGATGATTTCTTTTGTTACTAATAGAAACAACTTGAATATTTCTCTTTTACATAATTTTAACTCTTTGAATTATAAGTGGAATACAGGTTTATGGAAGCAATAGCTACTGTTTTTTGTTTCATAAATAAAGCGTTGCTTGCCCGACATATAGGTACGTTTTCGGAATACGGTTTTATAGCGATATTATATTGTTTTTCCCGTGGTTTGGGATATTTATTTTTGAAATGTGATATATACTGTAATTATTGATATTATTATTTTCGGAACCTTTCCGTACAAAGGAGAGTTTGCCGAAATTTTCCGCGAATTTTAGATTTTAATTTTTTTTGTGTAAGTGAAAATATCTTCAAACTTTTATTAAACTTGAATATGAAGATTTAATTGTTTATTAATTGGTATATTTTATATAATACTTAATTAGGTAAACTAATTGCTTATAAATTGATTATTTTGAATAAAAATATATTAGTTTCTTAGTTCCTTCTTTCCCTTTTCGAGGACGAAAAGTTTAGAGTGGGGGAGAGTGTAACAACCCGTATTTTTCGATAATTAAAATATTGAATTTAATAAGATTTTAGAATTTAATATTGTGTGAAATTAAAATTTTATGATATTTTTAATGAGGAAACAATTAGAATGTAATTTAATAATGTTGATTTAATGTAATTGATAACCATTTTAATCCAATTTCAATTAATTGATATAATTGTAAGTTAATTTGGTTAGAAATTGTAAATAAGGAAATAAACAAAATGTTGTATTTAACGGTGAAATTGTATGTAATTAAATGAAATTGGTTAATATAGAATAATTAATCAGTATGTGAATTTATTAGTTTGGTTTGTAAATAATAAACATAGAAATGCGTTTGAAATTGTAAGTTGTAACAATTGTTTATGTTTCATTATTTAATCCGTTGAAATAAAACTGGAAATCAATTGCAATTAATCTTATTAGATATGGCAGTTAATATGAATTAAGATGATAATTGTAGAGTATTAATGTAATAGGATGTAAACCAATGTTAATTATATACATAAGATGATAGTTGAGTGAATAATAAGATGAAAATCAAAATAAATGAATTTGTTGGAATTTAAATTACAATCAATGAATTTATTACAATTGAAATTGAAAAGTATAATTAGTGCAATATATAACATTGGTTTTGACATGGAAATTTACTTTAAAAGATTATAAATTAATAGGTAATCAAAAATGATAATAATTGTTAGTTAAAAAATTTGAATTAAAAGTGATTTAATAAATTAATAATAATTTATTTAATTAACGTGAAAATTAACCATTTTGGCCACTATTTCGGATCTTGACGAAACCAATTTCATCGGGTCCGTAACAGTGAATAATTGTAGGATTTCAAGTTTCGTAGCGATCGGACTAGTCGTTTGATCGTGCGGGCTCGGAACGCATAGAAATCAATTTAATTAATTCAGTTAAAATAAGCTGATTTAAAAGCTAACTTCTGTATGCAATGGAATTTGGATTTGAAACCAGTTCAATTGAGTTTAAAAATATCGAAAACATCTATTTTGATATATGAGATGACCTACTTTCTTTTCGGAAGCGGAACGGGCTTTTCGCGTCATTATTGTCGTTTCGAACCAATTCGATATGTTATTAATTATGATCCAGATCTATCCATATAAATAGATTTTGTTTCTAACCCTAGCAGCCTCTATTTTCTTATTTCTATACGTATCTATCTATTCAGTCTATCTGCTTCTTCCTTCTTCTAATGGCTGCAAATCCAAAATCCTAAATCCACTTTCAAATTCAAATCGAAATTCAAACTCCTCAAACGTTGTCATATAATATATTGTTGGAAAGCTCTCGTTGAACGTAATCTACTACAGTGATTCGATTTTCAACTGGATGTATCGTTTGATCAGAAATCGAGGATGAACCTCCACCGTCCATTTTAGGGTTTGAGATTTTAATGGCGGATCGTCGATTTCACGACGATCAGGAGGTATGGGATTGTAGAGAGCGGCCTGTAGAATAGATCCATGGGTTCGCTTTGGGTCTAAGATCGCCAGAATTTCCTCGAACAACGTGTTAAAACCAACGGCGGCGCTGGCTATAGGGGGAGGCGGAGGTGACCGGAGCGGCATGGTTGTGGTCGGCCGTGGATGGGGAGCAGGCTGGTGGTCTTCGATCAGGCTGTAGGCATTTGTCGAGGTGGCATTTGGAGGATTTGAGGCGACGGCTGGAGTATGTCAGGGTTCAATCGCATTTGAACTAATGCGGCTAGGGTTTCGTATGAACTGTGAGGTGACGTGGCTGTTAGGAGAGATGGTAATTCTATTGTTTTTTTTATTTAAATTTCAATTGTCGAATGTTCTAACATATATAACTTTTGCTTATGAGCTCGGATTCACGCGCGGTTTTCTCCGTGGCGATCGTATCGAAATTTCGAATGACATGGAACTTGTTTAGCTGCATTCTGAGACTGTTCAAATTTGGGCCTTTATTTGGATTTTAAATCGATTCGAAATCAAAGGTGAGTGTTTTAACCCACTCACAACTACTAAAATTATCTTATGTTAGTTAAATTAAATTTATGATGTGATTTAGAAATTGATTGGTTGATGTTTGGTATATTTAAATTGTCATTCGAGTTTAATTTGAATTTATATTGAATTTAATTGCATCTAATTTAATATTGAATTTAAATTTCCAGTTGAATACCTGTTAATGATAATCAGTTAATTGTTGTGAATTTTTGATTGATTTGAATGATGATTGTGATGGATGTTTAATTACTGATATTTTGATGATTGGATATTATATTTATTTTATATATTGTAACCACACTGCAAGTTCCCTTAGTTATTGTTAGGAAAATCACTATGGGTTGAAATGATACATACCCGAATGATCTTATAGATAGGAAAAAATCGTTATGGGCTGAAATGATAGACTCGAGTGATTTTATGGATTTTGAATTTTACTCGGGATTGCGGGTTGAAATGATATGCACACGTAAATTCAATTTATTGTAGGTTGAAATGATATATATCTGTATCACTTGACCATAGGGTAGAAAATTATATACGGACACTGGATTGGTTAAATTAAATGATTTTAAATCCTTAAATTTGAATCCAGTTAAATGATATTATGAAATGAAATTTGATTTATATGAATCAAATTATTTTCAAAATCCAAGCTTTAAAATGTTGAAATTGAAATTGGTTTAAATGAATTGTTGGAAGAATTTAAATTGAAATTTTAAAGTTGAATTTTGAAATAAAAATGAAATTTATCAAAATTGAGTTATTGTAAACGTTTAAATATTTAACTTTGAAATCTATTGAAATTGAAGTGGTTTAAATTTGCAGTTCAAACATGGATTTAAAAAATGATATAGATTGAAATGGTTTTAATGAGAATTTGAATTGAAAGATTTAAAATTGAGTATTATTGACTTGAAATCTGGATATGGTCCAGATTTGTTGAAATGGATGAAATAGTTTAATTCAATATTATTATTTTTTAAAATTAATTATTTTAATATAAAATGTTTAAAGATATATTATTTAAAAAAGATTAGATTATAGATTTTTAAACTATTTACTAGATAAACCCTTCCAATAATCAAGCCATTTTATACTAAACTATTTTAACTGTTTTAAAATCCTTGAACTATTAAACTATTTTAAACTAATTTTAACTATTGTAACTATTATAAACTATATTTTTATATATTAACTACTTTAATATACAACCTATTTTAATATATAAACCTTTCCAATATATAAACTATTTTAATCTATAACCTATTTAAAAAAAATATAAACTATTTACTATATATTATTCTAAATTTATAAACAACTTTTAATATATATATATATATTTTAAAATATAAACTATTTCTAATATATAACTATTTTAATCTATAACCTATTTTACAAATAAAATATAAACTATTTTAATGTATAATTATTCCTATATATAAACTACTTCCAATATTAAAAATGTTTAAAGTTGGAACTGTTATGATTTCGATTTAATTGATTTAAAATGCTAATATTTTGATGTGAGGGTTTAACCTATTTTTGATGTTATGATTGAAATGAATATGATTTCAAAAGTGATATGATTTTGAAGTGAATATGAGTTTGAAAGTGATATGATTTTGAAGTGAATATGATATTTTTATCTCAACTATGAATTGGTTTTGGAAATGTAAAAGCACCAACCGGTGTGAAATAAGCGTTTGGTTGTTAAAGAGACCGGGATCAGATATTATCATACTCTCTGCCAATACCGAAAACCACTTTAACAACTGTGCACGTGGTGGAGAATCCACAATGAAGTAGGATGGTTTGGCGAACGCTACTGGAATGATGTAAGAGAACGATGATGGATAGCCTTGACCTTCACGTCATAATTAAAATGACTAAAACAGGAGCCATGCCGGGCCAAGTGGGGTCGCTCCCCCTATCGGGCACATTTCTTCGATACCATATTTATTACTTTGTGATTGATTTGGTGGCCACCCCTCGATTTGATTATGGAAGTGTGTTTCGAGGTGGACGGTAGTAGCTGCTATGCGTTACCACTAGTTTGGATCCGCAAAAGGTAGTATCCTACCATGGGCATTGCCTTGCGTGCCTTGTCATATTTATCATGATCGCGCCCATTATCAATTTGGTTTGTGGCGTACCTATTGAGTGCCCTCCAATAGCCCTCCAGTTTACGGAGGAGTTTACGGTATTGTATAAACTATAACAGTTATATCAAAATGTGTTAAGGGAGATATGGGTAATGCCTTGACACTATTTTAATACTTTACTTTTTACTTTACTGTAGACATATTATAATAGTGTATTGTACTATGTATGTAGATAGTTTAACGGATCCTTAGGAGATGGAATCCCGAATATCTCTTAAGTTATTGCACGCACGTTAGACACTACATAGAAGATGTAAAAACCCGTAAACATTTCTGAAGCCGTTACACTCATAATTATTTATTGTTGATTTAACTTACATAAGATCTTTTAGTTCTAACTCGAGTGTTTTGTCTTTTTATTACGCTCTGGTCAGTTTGAGCTTTTCAGTGTATTGAAGACCATTTTATTTGGAGGATGAAGTCGGAGATCTGTATACTATATTATTTCATATATGTCCATTGCATCATATTGTTCCGCTACATTATTTATTTATTCATGTTGTATGTAACCTTGATCTGTATTGTAAAATGTAATCAAATGTTATTTGTAAAACAGCTTCATGACGTGTTATTTGATTATTTTATTTTGTCATTCCGCTGTGAGATTCTATGCTTGTTTTATTTCTTTCTCTTCTTTTTCTTATTTACCCCGTAACAATCCTCCCTTTTGAATGGTTTGAGTTCGACATGTGTGTGGTTTATTGTCAATTTAAACCGTCTAAAAAGGTGGGTCGTTACATTTACAAATCTCCCCTTTTTAGATCTCTAAAACCCATTTACAAAACTCCTCTTTTTTTATCTTTAAAACCCATTTATAAATCTCCTTTCAGAAATCATTAAACCCAAACTTCTTTCTCCACTTCGAAAATATCTTTCCAAATTTATAAATCCCTTTAATGAATTCTTTTCATTAAATAAATCCTTATATAAATGTTCCATTTAAAATAATTCCTTTTTTAATAAATAGTTTATTAGTCTCAAACACTTTTTTAAAACAATTTATTATTTTTAAATAAAACAATTAGATATCTTTAAACAACATTAGTAAAATAATATCTTTAAATAATCATTAATAAAATAATAAAATTTTAGACAAATTATAATAATATAATAATATATTTTAAAACAAGTTAAAATGATATAATAATCGAACTTAATAATTAATTACCATTAAAACCTTATTAATATAACAGTAAATCAAATTTTAAAATAATGTTATTATAATAAAAGATTAACCTTTAAAATGATATTATTATAACGATAAATTAACTTTTAACCAATATTATATAAAATAATAATAAATAATAACTTTAAAATATAAAATAGTTAACTTTAAATAATAGCTAACTTTAAAATCAAGTTATTATAAAATAAATTTAAATATCATTAAAGTATAAAATAACTTTAAATCATATTAACTTAATAATTTAAATGGTATTTAAAATATAAATTAATTAACTTTAAACATTGTTAATAAATAATTATTATATAAAACATTTATAATTGTTTAAAATTGAAATTTATCTAAATCCATAGCTTTCTAAATTTGGAAAGAGGTTTAGCGACCACAATGGTATTTAAACAAGCTACCATATCATTCAATTTAACTTTTTGAGTAAATAACCGGCATTTACATAATCGACATTTATGTAAATAAATTCAACCATTAACCATCACCAGTTAGCACATTACTTATTCATTTTGGCATATCAATTAATGACATATAATTAGATATCCAATTCTATAAAATAGCAGAACGGGGTTTTATTCTGCTAATTAAATTACCAATTTATTTAATTAGCGGAACAGTGTTTTATTCTGCTAAATAGTTGTCGAAATTACCCTATTAAATTTACTTTAAGATAATAGTGTTTATTTGGCCAAATAAATATCATCAATTAAGATATAATAAATTAAACGATGTTATTATCCAAAATAACATCCCTATTAACATGTCATAAATTTGTACATTACCAAACTTTCAACAAATTACACTACAATGTTATAACCATCCATACGAATACAACGCACAAATCCGCATGTAAATCAGATTCTATATGAGTGAGCTATCACATTTATAGTTTAGCACACATTTATATAACATATAAACCAATTTAAAACATTATTTCTCACCCTATAAGTTAACGGGCTTGGCTTGCTTGCTTGCAAAACCCACCGCCCAAATACGAACAGCGTCATCTTCCTCAAATCTCCACATGAAAATCCTATAGCCGAACATCAACGTGTGCGTGTACATGCATGAGCACAAGCAACACTGGTCACCAACGCCACATCCAAACTCACCTCACACGTCCGCTTCTTCGCACTTGTCACGTCAACGCCACCACATTCCCTTTCGGTCCAACCTGCCGTTTTTCGACCTAGCTCTGCCGAAGATAAAAAATCGAAACAAAAATTGTGCAAATCCCCTCTTTGGCGACCTTCAAAACTCGATTGGAGACCACTAGAATATCACCTCCGACTCTCCTTGCCAGGAGAAGTACCACCATGGCCTCAAATCCATCTCACTCTACCTATATCTTGGATTAAACCAAACCTAACTTTGAACAACCATCGTCAACCATCACGAAATGCCGCCAAAACTCCACCAAAAATTTTACACCCCGCCCCAACTCCAACGCCACTAACGACGTCGATCGATTTGACTTGGATTGGGAAAAATCAAATTTTGAACTTAAGTGCTCATTTTTCCCTCTTGATGTTGTTTGACGATTTCTCTCTCATCTCACAAAGAAATCTCGAGCATTCAGTTTCTAAAAATAGCTCGGACTTTAGCAAACAACTCTTATGTTCACAACTTTAGCTTGATATCTACAGATTGGTGAGTATTGATTTTTGAAGTGGGGAATTTTTTGTTTTCTTGGTTTACAATAAAGATCAACAATTAAAATGAGACGAAGAAAATGTGGAACAAGATCGGCAAGAAGAAGAAGGAGAATGAATTTGATCTATAAAGTTTCAAAATTATCGACGTTTGCCACAAAAAGCGTCAAACAAAAATATAATTATTTTCCAAATTAAAAATTATGGAAAAATCCTATAAATTAAATTAAAAATACATCACCAAAAATTGGGTAATAATTTAAAACATATATTTTATTTTAATTAAATTCAAATCCGAAGACTCAAAAATACGGGTTGTCACAATAACTAGGAAACTTGACAAGGACATGTGAGTTTTCCAATGTGTGTTTCTTTACTACAGGAGTATGTAGGTGTGAAACGAGGTCCAATGTATCATATCTTTATCCAAAGAAAAATGCATTCCCTCTTTCTTGCGTGATGTATGTGTGTCTATATATAAGGCAAAATCTTCATAATCAAGGAAGAAGGACCATTCATTAAATGCAAAACAATCGATACACTCAAATGTAAGGATTAGTATAGCTATTGCAAAGATTTTGTTGTTGTAAATTGTTTTGAAAAATTAGTTTTAAATAGTTATAGTGTACACCACTACATTATATCTCATTAGCATATGAGCCACAAACGACAAAATAAAAATACAATCATGCCCAATAATGCAATATGATCATAAAACAATAATAAATACACGGGTTAACTTACTCTGTGAAGTTTCAAAAATACCGACGTTTGCCACGGAATGCATCAAACGATAATTTAATCAATTTCCAAATTAAAAATTATGGAAAAATCCATTAATCTAAAATAAAATACATCACCAAAAATAGAGCAATTATTTGAAAAATATATTTTATTATTATTTAAATTCAAATTCACATATTTGCATAAACTAAATATTCAAATTCGAAGACTCAAAAATTATGGCTTCCCCTCTTAAAAGAATTTCGTCCCCGAAATTCGATTACTATCCATCCAAGACAGAAATAAGTACACCCAAATTATTAACACTTTCCATAAGCACGTATGATTTATATAGATCATTCGTATACAATATCTGATTTGATCACTCATTCGAATATGTAACTTCTCTTACGAACTAGCATCGCTCACCAGACTTCTGTAGTGTGGACTATGATCAAGTTCCTTGACTAGGAACCTTCGTTCTCCTTGCATAACCAGATACTATGATAGGAAACATCAGTAACATATAAAGAACCCACATCAAGTGTTATCCATCAAGAATTGAGTGATATATCCTTATCTAGATCAGTGTAAATGACCTCAAAATTATATACTCAAATTTTAAATCAAGAAACATGTGAAGAAATGATCTAACTTAAGTACTTATGCTTATTGGTTCTTACTTGTACTAATTTCTTTTTACTTCTAAAATTATTTATGAAAATAGTTCATAAAAATTTAAGTTTAAAACTTGTAAATAACTTACTATATCCTTAGAGTATATATACAATACCAGATTTGTTTTACTGAACCAAGATGTTTAATAAAATTAAAACTGGTTTCCACTTACTACCATCTCAAATTTAAAAGTTACGAAAAATTGTTTTCTTATAATTTCTCAAAAACATTGAGCTTCAATTTTTTTATATAAGTTCGGATGTTTTTCGACTGTCCCAAAATCACCGAAAATTTCATTTCATTTCAACAAATGAAACTATCAAACAACATATCAAAGTGAGATGTATAAACTAGACTGTCCTAATGGATAGAGTACATGGGTCTATAATATCACTTAACTGAAAACTTAAGAACTAAACAGTGGATTTTATTTCAAATCATTTTGAAATAATAAAAATATGATATACAAAACTCCTTTTATATATCTAATTACACCTTTGGAAATTTAAAACAAAAATTATTTTACCAAAACAACTCTATAACATATTACTACGCTAGCATTTCCACACTTAGAAACTCGAAAATGAACACCGATGATGCAGTAGTCGTCACCAGAATCATTTTCAAACGACAGAAGTGAGTTCAATGCTTTTTATCTCTTTTAAAATTCTTTTAAAATATCTCTATTCATCAATACTTTCAAAATAATATTATTATTGTTTTCCCAAAATTTTGAAAGTTTTTTTAGAATACCAGGATTTAAGTTCTACAATTCTCAATTAAAATCCTTTTTATTTATAGAGCATGTTTATAAACCATACTTATATAACTTCTCTTTCTTATAAAAATCAATTTCAAAAATGTATTTATTTGTTTGTTATAATATATAACTTTTGTTAAAATTAAATTTCAACCCAACATTAACATCACACGCATTGTAATTAAATTGTGAAACTTAATTCATAAGGTGTTCGTTTCAAATGTTCCTGTAATTACTATCTACCTAACCCATGCGGTAAAAAGGAAAAATTGCTCATAAGCTGACCGAGCACAACCAATCGGATAATAAATGATAATAATTAAATACTATTATTTCTTAACTACAAACAATCTCTAAATAACCATGTTAATTTATGGAAGTAATTCCTATATATAAAATGTAATTTTAAGAAAATTATTCCATTTACCAATTTTAAAACAATACTGTGTCGGTTTTCCTTGTTCAAGTGTTTAGAAATCTCCATCGACAACGCTGATCAAGCGCATTGACCAGAATTCATAAGCCACTCAATAGACCAATCAAGATAATATAAAATATTTTATAGTGCCAACAAATACACGCTCTCATATAAATGCACTTAACTCATAATAAGGCATTCTATTACTTAACTCTTAATGAGTTTACCCCCACAAAGCCAAGGTTTCACTTAACCTTTAGCTCTGATACCATGTGTAACTACTCGCCTTTTCGATCCTTGAAAGCCAACACTAATGCATCCATAATATTCACGTGCCCAGCATCCGAGTGACAGAAAGACATATAGCGGGGTGAAAGAAAAATAAAGACAAAACATAATCTCACAACATGACGAGTATATATATAATATGAAAATGATCTTTTATAAAAGAAAACTATAATATACATACATCAATCGAAGTAGCTAACCTACCATCAGCCCGAATAGTTATAACAGCCCGTCCTTACAAATTGCTAATAAATATAGAATATCAACAATGCAGCAGAAATAAAGAAGTACAGAAATATGTCTTGGATGATCCAGCTCATCTCTTGAAGCTCCAAATTGTCCAGCTAAATCTGGAAAATATGCTTGGACTGACCCAAGCATTATAAGAAACATAACATCTAGATCAGTCCAGTAAAACCAGCGTGAGAAACATAATCAACCGGATTACTTAATGTTATAAAGACCTTTTAGAAATAAAGGTATCTCGTAAGACCATGTTGTACATAAACGCGGATGGGTTTTTACCATATGATAAAAAAACCATTCATAGAAAGTATTGCGATATTATAATAATGTCAAGAGTAAAATAAATATTAATCATAGCTGAAATTGTTATATTGATTAAATTCCAGCATAATAGGTATACAAATTAATCCGTAGGGGCATGTACTGCAGATTGGATTTTCATCAATGACAAGGCTACTAGGGTACTGCTTGCCACAATACACCTCTAGAAAAATGTACCGAGGACCTCATATGGACCCCCGCCAATATAGAGCCAGTTTCCCCTGTAACATAACCATACTGGATTACATCATTCCCTGGAACTAAGGCTCAGAACAATGTGCACCATCTACGTCCCCACTCTTCGTGCGCATACCAAATCCATAAATATTGATTCTAGGCCAAGGAATGACTGCTCCTAATGGTAGCCACCACACAGCTCTGTTGCATATCTTCGATTTTCGTCATTACCTAGTTGAGGCTTGTAAGGCCATAATTACATTTTCCTCTCTTAGCAATTCCAACTTGGAATGCTAACACCACCTTCCAGGCGATAATGCAATGCCAGCATTCGTTCATAGAAGTTGTTCAGGATAAGAATAAACTGAAGGCACTACTTCTACTGCATCCATTTTGGAATCACCCTCAAGATTAGTAGCAAGTAGCCCTTGCGCTTTAAAGAACTCCATCTTTGATTATCTCAAACCGGTCTTGAACCTCTTCCAAAGCGTAGACGTGCTTATAGTTTTGGAGTAGTTACGGTTTTGAGTCATCTCATATAAGTACACTCATCCACTTACCAGTCACTCTAAAACAAAAGCGATAGTTCCAGTAAACTTAACCCCGGTTCTTTTAGAAATAATCAGACAATATATAGTAGCGGAGATCACCTCCTAACCATCTAAGTAGATGAATTTCCTTATCGTTTGTCCTAGGAGAACAAAACGAGATTTATATGCACAGTACAACATCATCGAAGATGAATGTGCCATATAACTCCCGTGCTTCTTCTAAATATTTCCAAAGTTATATTTTTTGGCCAAAACCTAATAGTTGGTTAACTAACTATGAAATAAACAAATAATCAAATCAGAGATTTCAATTTCACAAGAACTAAACATGATTAAGCCTATAAGCAACCACTAAGCCTCTTTAATTAATATTTTCGCTAATTAAAACACTTTATAAATACTTGTAAATTGCTTTCATATACTTATCTCGATGGTATAAGTATATTCACAGAACACTATATTTTCAATACTTATAAAATATAACCATATACTTAACTCAATGGTATAAGTATACTTACAAACTTAATGGAGATATCATATTTTCCCAAACCATATTAAATTGGGTCAAAACAACTGTCATTTAAAACATTGTTTACAATAAACCCAAAACACTTATCCTTTGATGTTAAGTAGGGAATGAATACTTCCATACCATCATAATTAAGAAGGATTAATTATCAAAGTCAAATCTCATTCCTTTTTATAAATTTTCATTTTACAAAACCATTCCATATTTGCAGGTCCTTTTTATAAATCATTTTTATAAAATTCTTCTAAACAACTCTCTTCTATTTAAAATCTCCCTTTTTAAATTTCTTCCATATTTATCAAATATATTTTTCATAAATAACATTTATAAATATATTCTTCTATTTATAAAGCATAATTTATAAATCCCTAAAATTATACATAAGACTCCTTTAACAAATCTCACATTTATTTATAAACTCCTTTCTCTTATTCAAAACATTTTTCAAAGCCAATTTCTAAATAAATATTAAAATATATTAATAATTACAAACCCTTCTTAAATTGATTGCATAACTTTACTAAATCACACTTGAAAGGAGTTCCAACATATCTAAGGTGGATAACCTTTGTACTATACAGAAATCATAGAGTTTCAAAACTGTATCCACAGTGACTATCATTATATGAACCATAACCTTTAAAATTTGTTTTATAATTAAAAAGCCTATAAACTCCATTTCCTTTATTTATAAAATATTTATAAATCCGTACTATTTGTATAATATCATTTATAAATCAGGAAAATAAGCACAGGGGCAAACTTAGAAATTTTTTTAGGCTGAAGGACAGCACGTTTATTTTTGTGGTAGAAGGAAAATGCTAATTATAACTAGCATTTTGTATAGTGTAAAACTGAGTATAATGCTAGTTATAACTAGCATTTTTATAGTATAAAAGTTGAATATAAAGCTAAATATAACTAGCATTTGTCCTTCAACCTAAAAATAAAAATTCATGTCCTTCAGCCTATTTTTTTTCAAAGTTTGTCATTCTCCCTAATTCTCTCTTTATAAATTATCTCCTTTATTTCTAAAAAATTATTTATAAACACTTTGAATAAATAATTTTATTAACTCAAATTACATAATTAATTAAATCATTTAGTTATCTTTTAACATCATTAATTACATGGATTAATTAAATTTACATACCATTAATTAAATAATATTCAACCAAAAATATTATTAGTAGATAATTAATTAATTAACTTCAATTATTATTAATAAGATAATTAATTAACCTAAATACTGACAATTAAAATAATTGATTAACTTAAACCTTATTAATAAGATAATCAAAAACATCTTTAAACAATATTAATAATAAGATTAAATTTAATAACTTAAAAATCATCAATAAATAAACAAATTAATTAACTTAATCATTATTAATAAAATACTTAATTCCTAAACATCATTATTATAATAATTAATAAACTTAAAATATCTTTACTAAAATAATCAATTAAATAACTTAAAACTACATTTATAATATAATTAAATAACATTAATTATATAATTAAGTAACTTAAACATTATTAGTAGAATAATTAATTGACATAAACCACCCTTAGTTAAAATAATCACTTTAGTATACAAAGTTGGAAATAGACATAGCGATCATTGTGGTACCTAAACACGCTACCATTTTGTTTTATATCTCAAAGTGGTTCGACTTTTGAACATAAGTCAATGTCATATTCAATACGGCCAGGCTACCAAGCTTCTAGCACTTAATAGTTAATTCACTATGTACTCGATATTAATTAATTCATATATTAATCAATTGCACTAATCATCATTTTATTTGACAAACATAGAACTAGAATTAATTCTGCTCAATAGGTGTATACAATTTAACCGAATGGTGTTTTATTTGGCCAAATAGATATCATCAATTAAGGTATTATCTTAATGATGTTATTATTCAAAATAACGTAATTAAATTTGATTACTATTTTTATATCATAAAATTATACTTCATCCAATCTATCAACCAATTATACCAAAATGTTGTACTCGTCAATACGGGTCTATTGCGAAAATCTATGGGTCAAACAGATTAAATATGGAATAGATATACAATTTTAATTTAACACACATTATTAGTCTATATATAAATAAAACAATATTTGAATTCTTACTCAAAACAATTCCACGGCCCAGCCCACTTCGAAACAATCTGACCCACACCCCCAACTCCCTTACCACATCATTCGCATGCAATCGTCCACATTGAGTAGGACTTAAATTCAAAATCCTTCACAATCTAAAGTGGCATCCTCTCTATTTGAATACGCATGCACTAGGTATGCTTGTATTCCAACGCATGCCACCCCTTGCTCACAATCCACGCCCATCGCCTCCATCATACAACCAGCCGTTGTCGCTGCCTCTAGTAGCCCTGCCACAACCTGCTCACTTTATGCAGTTAATAAGTTTTAAGGACAACACTTCTGAAAAATTAGTTTTAAGGATAATTTATATGAAAAAGGTAAAAGAAGTTATCATTTTTAATTATACAAAAATAATGATAAATGAATTTATCATTTTTCTGTATAATTTAAAATTTTCTTGTAAATTGTCTTTAAAACTAATTATTCAAAAATATTGTCCTTAAAACTTATTATCCTGAAATGTGAAGCGCTTCGCCCTAATTTCCACCATCTCTCTCTCTATTTCTTGCCAGCACACTTCCCCATCCTTCATTGATGCGTAAAGCCCAAAACTCATCCATCTTACCTAAACCCACGCACACAGCTATTATCCTTCATCCACATTTCCATGCACATGCACGCCTATCATAAGAGCTCCCTTCTTCCTCTCTCTCTTCTCACGAACGTGCACCATCTTCCATTCACACAGCAAACACACACTTGCTAAAACACATACAAGCGCTCACTACTTCACTTTACGGAGAAATAAAAAGAAAGAAAGAAAGAAGAAAAATGGAAGAAAGGAATTTTGTTGCTATGTTCATTAGATTTGCAAGAAGAAATGATGGATGTAAATGTGTTGATGTAGGTGTTTGTACCAAAAATGGGCACAACACTCTTCGGAAGTTTTTTGAAGAGATAGAATGAAGAAGGTAAATGTAAAACAGAGATTATCTAACAAAAACTCCAACAAATAGAAATGTAAAATGCAAAGACAAGCGATTTAGAGTGGTTCGGCGTATAGCCTACGTCCACTATGAAGTTTTGATGATTTTATTGATTCTCTTTCACTGATTACAAGCGATTACAGCAAACAACAGCGGATTACAGAATAGAATTTGAAATTGACAGTAAAGGTATGATGCAAGTCTTGATCCGATAGAGTCTGGACGCTTCAGAATCAAAAAGCCCGTTTTCCGTATGCTCTGGGGCCCTATTTATAGGCGTAGGAGGCTCAGATCTCGTTCAAACTTCGGGAGACTTGGTCTGGCACGTGAGGGGGCCTAGGCGACCATTTCCAGAAAGTTTCGCCTCGATCTGTGATCGATACGAATCCATTTCGTATCGATCAGGATGATGTCCAATTGAGCTGAAATTTGGCAGGGACATCCTTCAGTGTGTATACAAGTTTCCCTGAAAATTTCAATGGATTTGGATCAGTGGATTGCAAGATATCGCCGATACGAAATAGATCTCCTCGGTGGCTTTTCTGCTCGACTCCAGGGTACGGACTCGATCCCATCGTATCGACCACCGCACATGTTTCTGAGATTACGTGGCGCGCGCACTTCGTCTCGATCCAACTTTCGCTCCTGACTGACCACTTCAATTCCATGGATCTCGCCTTGTTTGCCTCGATAGATGACACGTCACCTTAGCTTGTTGACTTGTTGGATTCGAACGAGCCACTGGGCACGGGTTCGAAATGAGGTCCACTGATGGATATGAAGAGCAGTCCTCTTGTGGATACAAAGTAAACATTAGTTGGCCGTTGTGAGGCACGTCATCTATCGATGGATACGAATCCGATCGATGCGAATCCGATCGATGCAAATCCGAAGGGTTCACACAATGCCAACTTGATCGATACGAAATCATGGGAACCAGCTGATGCGAAGCGGAGGATGGATACGGGCTGGATGGATACGAAGCAGATACTTGGCCAACCGATACGAAATGCTCTAACCATCGGCGGACACGAGATCGATCGAGTCTAAACTGATGGATACGAAGTGGGGCTCATCGATGGATTCGAAAACATGGCCTTTCCCTTCAACTTGCATCCATCATAACTTGAGCACATGAATTCAGATTGACTTGAAACTTGGAACGCTGGCTTCCTTTGTTCTCCTAGTCATGTGTTATCAATTGTAGCTCGATCCGGACTCGGACAAAATTCAACGATATCCATGACAAGCGATATTTGGAATCCAATCAACTCCTTGGTGTCCTAGCCTTGCCAAAAGGCAGGATAACATTTGCCCCCCAAAGTACGTCTAGTGAAAACATGACGTGCTTTGAAATGCTGCAGTTCCTCACTAAACGATTTGAAAGTGGTACTCTGTATTGCTGTGATTGACTGCTGTGTGATAATGACTAGCTGGCTCTCGTTAATGTCGCAAGTTTGCAAGTCGTTGCCAATTTAGCTTGTTATCGAATTTTGTATTGATTCTCTCTTGAACCAATCTGAAATTCGAGTTGAAACAGTGCTTGATGGTTGCTTTCGAGTTGTTCCTTCGTATCGATCCTCCCCTGAATCGACATAGAAGGTTGAAAAGTGGCTTTTCATAGTGACGCGGGTCAAGATGGATATGAAATGCTCAATCGTATCGATGGTCACAAATTATGGTGGATTCTGATTCGTATTGGTGATATCTGATGGATACGAAGTGACTGTTCGTATCGATGGGTTCTGATGGATACGAAAACTGCGCTCGTATCGATAGATCTGCCCTGTTGCGAGTCGATGGCTCATAAAGCGGACACTTCGAATCGATGGAGTTTGTCAACTTCAGGTGGCTTCCCCGTGCGCTTCGAATCGATGAAGTCTGGTGGATTCGAAATGAGCATTCGTGTCGATGCGTTGTTTGACTGGTTGCGACCGGTCAGGCTGACTGGGAGTCGAATCGACTCGGTTCTACCCTAGGTCCCATATAAATATCTAGGACTTAGCCCATTTTCACTTTTTACTTTTTTACTGTTGCATCCACTATTCACCACTTTCGCATCGATCCGCATCCTTCGAGAAAGAAGAAAAATTGCATATTGCTTTCGAATCGATCAGATTCATACTTCCAATTCTTCGAATTTTAACTTCAATTAGGTAATGAACCGGTTGCAATTGAATCCAGACGATGAGGCTTGAATCTCAGATCCACTCCATCTTCACCAATTATCAAGCCCTGCAACCTTTTAGGTTGGATCTGGGTCAAAGCTTGGTCGAAAATGGCCATGGTGACGCCTCTGTTGATTGGAGAAGAAAGAGTGGACAGAACAAAAGTGGCTCGATCTGTGCTTTGAGTCGATCTGGGGGCCTGTGTTCGAATCGACGC
Organism: Allium fistulosum; assembly: GCA_030737815.1. Classification (NCBI taxonomy): domain Eukaryota; kingdom Viridiplantae; phylum Streptophyta; class Magnoliopsida; order Asparagales; family Amaryllidaceae; genus Allium; species Allium fistulosum. Next base: position 1,558,285,654 of record CM060902.1, on the reverse strand, counting down.
GGGCAACAACGTTTTTCTTGTGGATTTCGCATCAACTCCAGGAATATCCTAACGGAGATGTTTTAGCTCGCGTCGATGGTGACGGTAGCAGATCGTATCGATCAATAACGATCGATGCTGGAATTAAGCGAGCAATCGTTTCGAAATCCTTTGTTTCAGATCGATACGAATCTAATTCTTATGATCGATACGACAGACATCGGTTTGAATGTGATCGATGTGAAACCGTGGCTTTCCTGATAGATACAAACTCGAACACTGTCGATCGATTCGAAGCATGCCCCCGGGGATCGATATGAAATTCAGATCTTGATGGATTCGAATAAATTCCCCATGATCGATTCGAACTCTCCCTTTGAGGGATACGAAATTTTTGAGCACTTGATAACATAACCCCGACAGCTTCATTCTTGCATGTCTGAACTTGACTGTTAGCTGCATATCCGACTGCCTATCGAAGCTCGTCGATGGAACTATAACCTAACACTGTGATAACGAACTTTAACGTGAATCGATCACCAACATTGGGATGGTTTGAGGATGACGGTCAGCGATGACAGTCATTCCGACTGGATTCCGATCATCTTTGTCGTCTGCAAAACTTTCTCTAACTCTGCAGAATTCTTTCAAGTAACGCACAGCACTGCACTTGCACAACACACACTTCACACGGGGGGAACACACGGGCTTTTTAGCATCTAACGATGATTTCTCATGGGTTAGCCAGTTATGGAACCATCAAGTTCGCAGCAGCAAGAAACTCAGAGATTCGAGATCCCGGACGTCGAGGCCGAAGTCATCGGCCCAGCTCCGGACAAGCTGCCTGACACGTCCTTCATTAATTGTCCACCTAACTTGGTCCCGTCAAATGTTTCCGAGGATATGTTAGGAAGGATATGCCTACATCACCATCTGTTGATGGATGACGTGTTATTGCCAGGGCCAGATGATAGACCACATAATCCCCCGAAAGGATATACCGCATTCAATCGTCACGCGTGTGCAGCCGGGATGCTTGCCCTGTTCAATGACTATATAAGGGAAGTGTTGGCTTATTTGGGGATCGCCCCGTCTCAGCTACACCCGAATGGATATGCTTCGCTCAATAGCTTGTTCATTGCATTTATGGAGTACCTCCATCGTCCTCCCCGTATGACTGACATAAGATACTTGTTTAATTTCAAGAGCCGGACTGACAGTCCATCTTTTACATTCCTGGAGTCTGTACGAAACTGCCAAGTGGTCATGGGGTCGTGGACTAGGCTGAGCTATTTCAAGTCGGAGTGGTTCTACGTTCGATGTCCTCCGGGATTTGCCAGAAGAAGGCTATTCAGACGTGAGTATCGTCTCTTTCCCAAGTAGTTGACAAGGCAATTCATTAATGAAATTGAACTCGCGTTTTCTATTTTTTTTCTTTCAGCAATAATCCAGCGACCTGAAGGCGGTTATTATAAAGAGATAGTCCGAGTCCTCCAAGAAATTCCAAGTGAAGAAAGGAATATTGAATTGCTACTGACGGACCGGAATCTTAGAATTCTCGGGCTGATTGGGCGGAGGCAGAGCATAAGGCTTGATGGTGCACTAAAGACTGTCTCCAGAGAAAAGGTCAAGCGGAGGAAACCCAAAGTCATAGTAATTGAGGAACCTGACTCCGAAAGAACTCATACTGATGAGGAGCCTTTGGTCGAACCTACCGACGGGACCCCGGATTCTGATGAAAAAAGAAAAGGCAAGGCAGCGGCCTTTAAGCAAGCTAAATCCGGGAGACGGAAGTCTGTGGTCTTAAATCGCCCTTCTTCAGGAGTTAAAATCTCGGAGGCGTCCTCCTTGCAAGCTGACAATCAATTTGAAGGGCTCACTGACCTCCCAATTCCGGATTTTGCGTCCGCACAACAAGACTTTGAATTGGATGAATTACAGCATACCCCCGACGTTAGCGAGTCCCTTCCTACCAGCGTGATCGACACTTCTGGTTGGTTCGGGGGGTTACACATCCATACACTCTTCATGGCACAACACAACTCTCTAACTGTAAATGTCATAACATAAACGGTTTCTGATATTCTGTATCTTATTTTTCAGGTACAATGTTTGGACGAGTGTAACGACCCGTATTTTTACGGATCGACAAGTTCGTCAAAATCTGGAACTTTTGCATTTTTAAGTCATTTCAGATTTTTTTGGGAAAATTTGTCTAAGTCCTAGGTCGTGGACGACCTAAGAGCTAAGTCGTGACCGAGATAAGGACTTCGGCGAGTTAGTGTTAGGTCGTGGGTTAGTTGGAGCGACCTATAGAATTGTGCAACCTAGGATTTAGTTAAGTAATTAGGTCGGCAGGGTGAGTTAACGACCTAAAGACTGACCGACTTAAGGATATGGCGACTCAAGGGTAGGCAGACCTAGTGGTTCCGGGTTAGCGACTTAGTAATTAAGTTGTTAGGTCGGTTGGGACGACCTATAGAAGTTAGCAACCTATAGGAGTTAGCGACCTATAGGGTTGAGCGACTTAAGAGGGTTAGCGTGTCAGTGTAGTTAGGTCGGCAACGACCTAAGTAGTAGTGAGCGACTTAAGGAGTTAAGTCGTAGGTCGCTGGGTTTCGTCTAAGTGTTAGGTCGTAACCTGTTAAGTCGTAGGTCGCTGGGTTTCGTCTAAGTGTTAGGTCGTAACCTGTTAAGTCGTAGGTCGACTTAATAGTTAGGTCGTATGCGCAGAAGTGTTAGGTCGTAGGAGTTGAGGCACGCGTATCTGTTAGGTCGGAGTTGTTGGCTAAGGGTTAGGTCGGAGGCTCTGTTAAGTCGTGGGGGTTTTTAGGTCGTAGGTCGGCATATGTTAGGTCGGCAACGACTTAAGGAGATAGCCGAGTTACGACTCAGGCAGTTTTCAGCTATAAATAGGAGGGGTTGTTCTCACTTTTTGGGATCCGGATTTTGAAGCGACGAAGTGCTGCCATTTTGAGAGCTCGACTTCTACACTTCTTCACTTCTTTTCTCCACTCTAATCAAGTGCTTCCATCCATCCAAATCGAAGATCAAGATTGAAGATTCAAGAGCTTAGATTGAAGATCTTCATCTTTTCAAGAGAGATTTCTTCATTTGAAGCGGATTGGTGATAGATCAAGCTTGATCCTTCGCTGTCCAGATCTGAAGTGTGTTGATTTGAGGTTGTTTAGGTGATTTGGTGAGTGGTGATTATCTCTCACACGGATCCAAAGGAGTATATCGGATTGTTGGCTTGATTTGGTGTTAAAATAGTGATTTCCATGCATTTTCTTCATCCTATGTATAGATCCATGTAGATCCATTGTTCAAGATGATGTTGCATCCATTTTTTTCATATGTTAACCTATGCAAGTTCATTCATCAAGTTTATAGAGACATAATCCATGTTTTCATGCTTATTGGACTTTCAACTCTTTAATTACGAAAATGCCATTATTGTTGTAATTGTCTACTTAGATCATTTTTGAATGCTTGATTGTTTGGATTGATGTTTGATTTGATTGATTGTTATGAACTAGATGATTGATGATTAGATTTAGATCGAAGATGATTCAAAAGCTAAGGGAAAGGCTCTTGAATTGGGAAAGCTGCTCGTGGCATATGTAGCGGGATGATGAAGCTCTTATGCATAGATTTGATGATGTGATGATGAGATGAGGCTTTGCAAGGATGTAATGAAGCAAGGCAATCATGTGATGAAGACTTGGTCTAATCCAGACGGGATCATTCCAAGCATGTTGATAACTCGGTGATATGATTCGAGTTGAAGATAATGAATGGATATGAGAATAGTCGTCGAGGAAGATGACTAGGAGGCTTGGATAGCATCGTTGTTGAAGGTTCTAGCATGCTCTAAGCAAGGGTACGTTTGGGCAGATTCGATAGTCCCAACGGCCAACTGTTGATGGTCGAGTACTCTGGGCAGATTCGATAGTCCTAGGCACGGGCTGCGACGACGTGCGGGAGTTATGTCTAGAACCGGGGTTTTCATTAGCCCTTGACGGACGGCTGAAAGAATGTGCCGGTCATTCAATTAACGGTGATATCGAAGCAATGATAACAGTGATAGCCAGAGTCATGGATGTTTGGTTGTATCGTCATTCGGACTCAAGAGCGGTATTTTCTGGGTGCTTATCTGATTTAGGCCTTGGTACTTGGAAAACATCGCCCTTGACTCGAGTGATAGTAGTTTTACTTTAAATTGTATGCTCTGCTATGTTTGCTTCTGCTTAGTGTGTGTCTGAGGGCTATCACTGTTGAATGAGGTTGGAGTGGGAGGGTTGTATTCCTATTCCTTTTTCCTTTATGCTCTTTTGGTATGTTGTTAGTTAATTTACTGCTCACTAAGACTGTTGTCTGACTCAAGGCTTTATGTTTTTAATTCTTATTGCCTTGGGCTATTCGTCCATTTTGGGACGGGCAGACTAGGTAGCAGGTGACAGGTGCTGTTCTCTTCTCACGATGCTGATATCGAAGACGAGCTGGAGGATTGCATATTATCTTCTTATTATATGTACTGGATATTCCGCTGTTTTGTATTCTCTGAGAGATATGTAGTGAGGCTGGATGTATTGACTATGTGGATGCTTGTATTCAACTATTATGGAGTTTTATATGATGTCATTTTGTTCTGTAAAGCTTCACTATACATATGTTCTATTGTATTTTGTCCATGCGCTGGGAGTAATACGATAGATTCTTTCATTTTAAATCTTACCTTGACAATCGTCCATGGTCGCCTGGCACACTTTACAGCGCACTTTCTCTAGATTCGGTGCAGGGGTCATGGGCGGTCGTCACATTTGGTATCAGAGCATTGGTTAATCGATTTTACCCAACGCTCGCTGTCGTAACTACGTATGAGAGACGTAATTGTAATTTGATGGATGATTACTATATATAATATAGTAGTTTAGCAGTAAGTTAGTCCTTTATGCAGTTGTTTCTCTAGATGTTCTAATCATTCCTTTTTATAGATATTGAGAATGAGTCGAAGAGGGAGACCAGCTGCTAGGGAAGGTCGTGCTACTGAAGAGACTGCTGATTATGCAGCCATGTTCGAAGCTATGATGACTTCGATCATGAGAAGGATACCAGTTCCGGGGGCGGCAGTTGATGTTGGAGTTCAAGTCCAAACTCCGAAACCAGTGGATTTTGCTAAGCTGTGCAAGGATTATACTGCTCTTGGAGGGAAGGTTTTCTTGGGAACAGAATCTACCATTGAAGTCCAGAGGTGGATAGATGCTTGTAGAAGGATCTTTGGTGATTTGGGAATTGATGATGCAACTAAGAGGAAGTTGGCATCGAGGCAGCTTCAAGGGAGAGCTTCTGATTGGTGGAACTCTATTACCATCACTACTGCGGAGGAAGAGATTACTTGGGAGCAATTCCAAGCTAGATTTGAAGCTAAGTTCATTTCTACAGCTCAGAAGTCTGTTCTGTTCAAGAAGTTTGTAGAGCTCAGGCAGGGTGGAAGATCTGTTCTTGAGTATGTTTCTGAGTTCGAAGCTTTGTCCAAGTATGCTCGGTCATATATTGAATCTGCTTATCAGAAGAATGAGAAGTTTGTGACCGGCTTGGATAGTTATCTTGGGAGACAGTTGGTGGATCATTTGGACGATTCATTTGAGAAGCTTGTGGAGAAAGCTCTTAGGCATGAGAGTCTGTTTCCTAAGGAAGGACCTGTTGTTGCTATTACCAAGGGAGAATCTAAACCACAGCAGGGTGGAAACCAGAAGAGGAAGCAGCAGCAGCAGAAAGGTAAGGATGGCCAGAAGAAGCCGAAAGGCGAGGTGACTTGCTACAATTGTCAACAGAAGGGCCATTTCTCTAAGGATTGTAAGAATCCGAAGGCGCCGATGAAGTGTCACAACTGTGACAAGCCGGGGCATTTATGGAAGAATTGTCCAGAACCGAGGAAGGACAGGCAGATTGTGCAAGCCTATGCTTTGGGAGCTGTTCCGTCGTCTTCGAAAGCTCCTACTGCCGAAGAGAAGGGAAAGAGTGTGGTTGTTCAAGGTACTCTTTTCCTATGTGGTATTCCAGTTAGAGTTTTGTTTGATACTGGAGCATCGCATTCGTTTGTTTGTAATGAACTAGTAGGCCGGTTAGGTTTGAAGCCGGATATTGTTGATAGGCCATTGGTAGTGACTAATCCAGTTGGGGGTTCGTCTTGTTTGTGTATGTTATGCCGTGGTCTAGTTGTGTCGAGTCATGGTTGCTCTTTTGTTTGTGATTGCTTTGTTCTGAACTTTGCGGGGTTCGGAATTATCTTGGGTATGGACTGGCTTAGGAGGTATGCGGCTAAGGTTGATTGCGAAAGGTTGGAAGTGACAGTCGAGAATGTGGAGGGGCGAAAGATTGTGATACGATGTAAGCATGAAGAAGGCGTCTTCATGAGCTTCATGTATTCGCTAGTTGTTCCACGGGATGGACTGTCATCAGTGCCGATCGCTAATGGATTCGAGGATGTCTTTGACGAAGTCAAAGGGTTGCCGCCGCATAGAGAGATCGAGTTTCGTATAGATCTAGTTGAAGGAGCCAGACCTGTTGTGATGCCTCTTAGGCGGATGGCGCCTAGGGAACAGCAGGAGTTGAGGGTGCAAGTTGACGACCTTTTACAGAAAGGATTCATTCGGCGTAGTGTGTCCGAGTGGGGTGCACCAGTTGTGTTCGCAACCAAGGCAGATGGATCATTGAGATTGTGTGTCGATTATCGTGAGCTGAACAAGGTGACTAAGAAGAACAAGTATCCATTGCCAAGGATAGACGACTTGTTTGATCAGCTTCACGAAGCTAAGGTGTTTTCTCAAATGGATTTGGCAACGGGATTTCACCAGTTGAGAGTGGCTAAGGATAGTGTGCCGAAGACTGCTTTTAGGACACCATCCGGTTTCTTTGAGTGGCTGGTAATGCCGTTTGGATTGACTAACGCGCCAGCATATTTTGTGGATCTTATGAATAGAGTGTTCAGAGATCAGTTGAACAAGTTCGTACTTGTGTTCGTGGATGATATTCTGATTTATTCCAGAACGGAAGAAGAGCACAAGACGCACTTGCGTATTGTTTTGGAAATCTTGCGGAAACATCAGCTGAAGGCTAAGTTTTCGAAGTGTCACTTCTGGAAGAGTGAAGTGAGGTTCTTAGGCCATGTGATTTCTGGAAATGGAATAGCGGTTGATCCCGCTAAGGTGGCAGCAATCCAGGATTGGGTTAGACCTAAGAATGCGTCAGATGTGAGGAGTTTTCTTGGATTAGCAGGATATTATCGACGGTTTATCAAAGACTTCTCCAAGGTAGCTGCACCATTAACAGGATTGACGAAGAAGAACAAAGTGTTCAGTTGGGATGCTAAGTGTGAGCAAGCTTTCGGAATCCTGAAAGAGAGACTGACGAGTGCTCCTGTTTTGACTATTCCAAGTGGGAATGATGAGATGGTGGTTTACACCGATGCATGTGGTACTGGACTTGGAGCAGTGCTGATGCAGAAGGATAAAGTTGTTGCGTATGCCAGTCGACAACTGAAGCCGCATGAAAGGAATTACCCAACTCATGATTTGGAATTGGCGGCGATTGTATTTGCTCTGAAGATGTGGAGACATTATCTGTTGGGAGTTCGATTCGAGTTGTTTACGGATCATAAGTCGTTGAAGTATCTTTTCTCCCAGAAGGATTTGAATCTTCGGCAGCAGCGTTGGCTAGAGTTTTTGGCATCATATGACTTTGGTATAGCTTATACTCCGGGAAAAGGTAACGCAGTGGCAGATGCGTTAAGTCGAAGACATGCAGGATTGGGAGCCATGTTTTCAGAATGGAAGAGTCTCGAGTATTTAGCTGGATTTGACTTCAGGCCCAGATGCGAATTGGAACCCGAGATGTTGGCAAACTTATCGATAAGACCCACTCTTGTGGAAAGGATTGGCGAGGGCCAAAAGCGAGATGATAAGCTTGTCAAGATTATCCGTGAATTGGAATCTGGATTGGATCCAGACAAGGATAAAGGATTTGAGGTCGACCGAGAGGGTTGGCTTCGGAAGCAAGGACGACTAGTTGTTCCCGATATAGATGAATTGAGGAGTGAAGTTCTGAAGGAAAGTCATCACTCGAAGCTGACAATTCATCCAGGTGGAAATAAGATGTATCGGGATATGAAGAGAACCTACTACTGGGAAGGCATGAAGAAGGATGTTGGAGATTTCATTTCCAAGTGTATGAACTGTCAGTTGGTAAAGGCTGAACAGAAGAAGCCAAGTGGATTGCTTCAGCCCTTAGAAGTTCCTACATGGAAGTGGGAACAAGTGTCGATGGATTTTATCGATGGATTGCCTAGAACCAGAACGGGAAATGAAGGGATTTGGGTCATTGTGGATCGTTTGACCAAGAGTGCAAGATTCATTCCGGTTCGATCGACTAGGACTGCATCAAAGTTGGCTGAGTTGTATGTTAAGTGGATAGTTCGTTTCCATGGTATTCCGAAGAGTATAGTGAGCGATCGAGACCCATTGTTCACTAGTGGATTTTGGAAGAGCTTCCAGGAAGTTTTGGGAACCGAGTTGTGTTTGAGTACAGCTTATCATCCCCAAACAGATGGTCAGACCGAGAGAGTCAACCGAGTTTTGGAAGATCTTCTTAGAGCATGTGTTTTGGACTTCGGAGGATCATGGGAAGATCACCTTCATTTGGTGGAGTTTGCGTACAACAACAGTTACCAGTCAAGCATTGGTATGGCACCGTATGAGGCGTTGTATGGAAGACCGTGTAACTCTCCGACATGTTGGTTGGAAACTGGAGAAAAGCTGATACTTGGGCCAGAGATGATTCGTCAGACCTCAGATTGCATAGAGATCATTCGGCAACGAATGAAGGCAGCCCAAGACCGTCAGAAGAGTTATGCCGATAAGCGTCGAAAGGATTTGGAATTCGACGTAGGGGATATGGTTTTTGTGAAGATTTCTCCACTGAAGAATGTTATTAGATTCGGGAAGAAAGGAAAATTGACTCCGAGATTTGTTGGACCATTCCCGATCATCGAGCGAATTGGAAAGCTCGCTTATAGATTGGAGTTACCGGAGAAGATGTCGGGTGTGCACAATGTTTTTCACGTATCGTATCTACGGAAGTATGTGCATGACTCGAATGCAGTGGTTTCTGCTGATAGCTATGAAGATTTTGAAGTTGATCCAGTTGATAGAAGACCTCGTAAGCCACTTCGTGTTGTGGAAACCGACACGAAACAGCTTAGGAGGAAGGTAGTTAAGTTGCTCAAGATACAATGGAGTGATGATGATAACGACTGTACGTGGGAGGTGGAAGAGAGGATGAAAGCAGCTCATCCTGAACTCTTCAAGGTATGGCCCTAAGGTGTCGTGTCATCTCGCGATATTGTAACTTGTTCTAATTTTAGAATTCTGTACGCTAAGTTAGAATTGGATGCATGGTTTGTTGATTGCTATGGATGGTAGGCGTACAGAATAGTTTTTGATTGCTTGGAATTTCGGGGGCGAAATTCCTAAGGGGGAGAGAATGTAACGACCCGTATTTTTACGGATCGACAAGTTCGTCAAAATCTGGAACTTTTGCATTTTTAAGTCATTTCAGATTTTTTTGGGAAAATTTGTCTAAGTCCTAGGTCGTGGACGACCTAAGAGCTAAGTCGTGACCGAGATAAGGACTTCGGCGAGTTAGTGTTAGGTCGTGGGTTAGTTGGAGCGACCTATAGAATTGTGCAACCTAGGATTTAGTTAAGTAATTAGGTCGGCAGGGTGAGTTAACGACCTAAAGACTGACCGACTTAAGGATATGGCGACTCAAGGGTAGGCAGACCTAGTGGTTCCGGGTTAGCGACTTAGTAATTAAGTTGTTAGGTCGGTTGGGACGACCTATAGAAGTTAGCAACCTATAGGAGTTAGCGACCTATAGGGTTGAGCGACTTAAGAGGGTTAGCGTGTCAGTGTAGTTAGGTCGGCAACGACCTAAGTAGTAGTGAGCGACTTAAGGAGTTAAGTCGTAGGTCGCTGGGTTTCGTCTAAGTGTTAGGTCGTAACCTGTTAAGTCGTAGGTCGATGGGTTTCGTCTAAGTGTTAGGTCGTAACCTGTTAAGTCGTAGGTCGACTTAATAGTTAGGTCGTATGCGCAGAAGTGTTAGGTCGTAGGAGTTGAGGCACGCGTATCTGTTAGGTCGGAGTTGTTGGCTAAGGGTTAGGTCGGAGGCTCTGTTAAGTCGTGGGGGTTTTTAGGTCGTAGGTCGGCATATGTTAGGTCGGCAACGACTTAAGGAGATAGCCGAGTTACGACTCAGGCAGTTTTCAGCTATAAATAGGAGGGGTTGTTCTCACTTTTTGGGATCCGGATTTTGAAGCGACGAAGTGCTGCCATTTTGAGAGCTCGACTTCTACACTTCTTCACTTCTTTTCTCCACTCTAATCAAGTGCTTCCATCCATCCAAATCGAAGATCAAGATTGAAGATTCAAGAGCTTAGATTGAAGATCTTCATCTTTTCAAGAGAGATTTCTTCATTTGAAGCGGATTGGTGATAGATCAAGCTTGATCCTTCGCTGTCCAGATCTGAAGTGTGTTGATTTGAGGTTGTTTAGGTGATTTGGTGAGTGGTGATTATCTCTCACACGGATCCAAAGGAGTATATCGGATTGTTGGCTTGATTTGGTGTTAAAATAGTGATTTCCATGCATTTTCTTCATCCTATGTATAGATCCATGTAGATCCATTGTTCAAGATGATGTTGCATCCATTTTTTTCATATGTTAACCTATGCAAGTTCATTCATCAAGTTTATAGAGACATAATCCATGTTTTCATGCTTATTGGACTTTCAACTCTTTAATTACGAAAATGCCATTATTGTTGTAATTGTCTACTTAGATCATTTTTGAATGCTTGATTGTTTGGATTGATGTTTGATTTGATTGATTGTTATGAACTAGATGATTGATGATTAGATTTAGATCGAAGATGATTCAAAAGCTAAGGGAAAGGCTCTTGAATTGGGAAAGCTGCTCGTGGCATATGTAGCGGGATGATGAAGCTATTATGCATAGATTTGATGATGTGATGATGAGATGAGGCTTTGCAAGGATGTAATGAAGCAAGGCAATCATGTGATGAAGACTTGGTCTAATCCAGACGGGATCATTCCAAGCATGTTGATAACTCGGTGATATGATTCGAGTTGAAGATAATGAATGGATATGAGAATAGTCGTCGAGGAAGATGACTAGGAGGCTTGGATAGCATCGTTGTTGAAGGTTCTAGCATGCTCTAAGCAAGGGTACGTTTGGGCAGATTCGATAGTCCCAACGGCCAACTGTTGATGGTCGAGTACTCTGGGCAGATTCGATAGTCCTAGGCACGGGCTGCGACGACGTGCGGGAGTTATGTCTAGAACCGGGGTTTTCATTAGCCCTTGACGGACGGCTGAAAGAATGTGCCGGTCATTCAATTAACGGTGATATCGAAGCAATGATAACAGTGATAGCCAGAGTCATGGATGTTTGGTTGTATCGTCATTCGGACTCAAGAGCGGTATTTTCTGGGTGCTTATCTGATTTAGGCCTTGGTACTTGGAAAACATCGCCCTTGACTCGAGTGATAGTAGTTTTACTTTAAATTGTATGCTCTGCTATGTTTGCTTCTGCTTAGTGTGTGTCTGAGGGCTATCACTGTTGAATGAGGTTGGAGTGGGAGGGTTGTATTCCTATTCCTTTTTCCTTTATGCTCTTTTGGTATGTTGTTAGTTAATTTACTGCTCACTAAGACTGTTGTCTGACTCAAGGCTTTATGTTTTTAATTCTTATTGCCTTGGGCTGTTCGTCCATTTTGGGACGGGCAGACTAGGTAGCAGGTGACAGGTGCTGTTCTCTTCTCACGATGCTGATATCGAAGACGAGCTGGAGGATTGCATATTATCTTCTTATTATATGTACTGGATATTCCGCTGTTTTGTATTCTCTGAGAGATATGTAGTGAGGCTGGATGTATTGACTATGTGGATGCTTGTATTCAACTATTATGGAGTTTTATATGATGTCATTTTGTTCTGTAAAGCTTCACTATACAAATGTTCTATTGTATTTTGTCCATGCGCTGGGAGTAATACGATAGATTCTTTCATTTTAAATCTTACCTTGACAATCGTCCATGGTCGCCTGGCACACTTTACAGCGCACTTTCTCTAGATTCGGTGCAGGGGTCATGGGCGGTCGTCACAACGAGGTTCTGTGCTGGGCAGTTTGCACAACAAGCGCCGTTATTATGAGCCACGTAGGAAAGAGGGAGAGAGGGATTATGATTCAGGACACTCTGGCCATGAGAGGTCCGACAGAGACAGGGGATATGTGCACCGATCCCGATCTCGCTCTCCTCCTCCCAGGACTTCCATACCGCCCACGGTAGTAGTAGCCCGTCCTCTTGAAACTTTACGGCCCAAGCCGTCTTCTCAAGCTCCGAGGCCCGATCCTCCACGCGGGACTGAAATAGCCACCTCTTCAACCACTGCACCGGCCGCGACTGATCCGACTGGGGAAGGAGCACTTAAATTGGCACAAATGAGGAAGGAATTCCTCGATATCTGTTTTGACGGTTACGTCTTTCCTCCACATCTGAAGAGGATTCCGCCCTCAGCTGAAAACACTATCCACGATTATGTTGCGGACATATTTTCCAGTATAAGGAGTGGGCAAGGGCCGCAAGGAAAGCATCCAAAATAGCCTTTGATCGGGCCGTTGCCATTGAAAAGCTTGAGAAAGAGTTGGGTCAAAAAGACCGAATTATGAAAGTGCTCAACACTGAGGCCGAGTCTTCCCGTAAGTCTGAAATGGAAGCTCTGAAAAAGGTCGATGAGGTAAACTCGGCCATGACCAGGATGAAGCAAGAGCACTATACCGTAATTGAAGACATGGGTCACAGGAACACCACCATTACCGCCGAGAGGGATGCCGCTCTTAAAGAGCTTAACAATCTGAAATAAAAATTCTCCGATATGGCGTGGGAGAAGGATGCAGCCAATGTCTCTGCTCAGGAGGCCTGTGATCAGGAGGTGGAGCTCCGGAAGGAGAAGGAAGCGGCTATGGAAAAAGTCCGCGAAGCTGAAGCTGGGGTTGATGAGAAGGTACGACAGGCGGAGGCCAGGATTGAGGCTGAAGTAGAAGAGCTACTTGTCACCTACAATGCCAACGTGCTAAGGCACCGAGATTTGACATGGCTCGATGATTACCCAACACATCTCTACAATGCCTGGAACCTACTGGTTGAGAAGGAGAAAGCTGGGCACCCTGAAGAAGCCATCGATGAATTCGAGCTGGAGAACCGCATACTCAATGATGACGAGAAGAAAGTTCTCCATGGATCCATGATTTCTCACGAGAAGGAGAGGCTTGGTGCCCGGTTTCAGGAAGTTGGAGAAAGCTCTGGTGTTATGCACCATACTATGAGTTCTGAGATTGTCGTGTCATCTCAATCAGAGCCAACTCCGATGATCGATTCCCAGCCTATACCGGCATATGATCCTGACCGACCACATCTATCTCCTATTAAGGAGCATCTTTCTGAAATCGTTCAGACGACCTCGAGCCAACCCGAGGAAGGTACTCTGCACTAATTTCTTGTATATTTGGACTGAAGAGCTTGTATAGAAGTGTATACTAACAAAATGTTTCTACCTCTTTGATCAGTGGCTTGTAAAATATGCGCGTCGAGCTACAAACCACTCTTCGGCTTGGGGGTAATGTCAACTTTTGCAGCTGGCGTTAACTCTTGGGTTGATGGAGTTTGCTACAAGGCGGATGTCGCCTCAATTGCTGAAGAAATAACTTTGGTAGTGATAGGGTCATCCTTAAAGAGTTCTTGTGAAGTTATCATTAAGTCGCTTAGATCATCAAAAGTATCTCCACCATCGTGCTCAGCGGAGTCTTCTTTTTCAACTCCTTCTTTGATCACCGAGGAAAGCGAAAATTTACTAGAAAATCCCGCAATATCAACAGAAGTAGAACACTTCACCAATGTAGCCTCTACAGCAGGTTCTCCCAATGCAGTTTCTTCTGCAGAAACTGGGGCATTTGATGTCTCTGTTTGAGAACCGGGGGCAGCTAATAATTCAGTCTCGGAACTAGACACTTCATGAATCTGGGTAGATCGAGAGGAGTGTAAAAGTCCGAACTGGTGCAAAAACTCGTCTTTCAGCAAAAATTTGGCGCTTCTCTCTTCAGCAGCCACAGCACTTAAAGTTTCTAAGGTTGGCTTATGGCTGGGATCTCGAAGCGGAGAAGGAAGTGCTACAAAAGTAAAGAATGAAGTTCAGTACTTGACAATTCTAGTTTCAAGAAATTTAGGAAAAATGGAACGAGCAAAAATAGGCAATCTTACTTCCGATTCTCCAAACGGCGTAGAATCCTGGGGGACAGCGGACAAAGAAGAATTGACTTAAGAACCCGTGTGCACTCTCGGGCAAGTCCAGAATCGATTTACGGTTTCTAGCACCTCTCACAAGTATAATAGAAGGATGGTCTTTATTCTTTGCGAATGTGCACAAGTAACAGATCTCTTCAAAACTTGGAAGACGGTCAAGCGTCCTCCTGAACAGCACACACAACCCCATCAAGATGGCATAACCATTGGGGTGTAGCTGGAATGGAGAGATAGTCAATCGAAGAAAAAGCTGTCGAAGAAAATAATTAAAGGGAGGAATAGCTCCACTTAAGCACATTTGACGATTAACTGCGACAAAACCAAGAGGTGGCCTGTCAGCAGTATCGCTTACTCCAGGAAACAAAGCGTCTGCTTCAGAAATACCGAACTGGATACACAATTGACTGAAAGCTTTGTGGCTCAAGGTGGTCGAAGTTCTTTCCGGAGGATCAATCAGTGGGTTAGCAATCGGAAAAGCCTCCCCAGCTTGTCTTGTTTCTTCTTGTTGAGAAGTCATTCTACACAAGGAACTGGATATTCAAATATGAAGGTGCACGTTTCCTAAAAGTGTGAAGTGTTGTGTAAAACTAGTAAATTAACAAGCAAATATAACTGGAATCAAATTAGTTGACGTGTGTCGATTATAGAGTTTCAAGGCTTGTTATTTTAAGTCCAAGTACAGTGTTGATGCAAACGAATCAGCTTTAGTTGATTACTTTAGTTTTGTTTTAATACTTCACTTGAATTTGTTGATTCACGGCATTTCATTCACAAAAGTTCATTTAAGTTGAATATTCTTTATCGACTAATCTGTCATTCGATGTGGGCAGTCAATGGCAGTATATTCGTCCTAGTTTTCTGCAAATGTTGTATTTAACAGGTTGTCAGCTTTAAAAGTTACTGTAATCTATAAGGAAGCGCAACAAAGTTCAAACAGTTCAAGTTCAAAATAGTTCGAGCAAGTTCCTTCAAAATGTTCATCACTTAGGTCGTCCAGCGACCTAGCATAGGCCGGAGCTTCCTTAGGTCGTACTGTACAAGTCAAAGGGTTCAAGGCATGAAGCTTCAAGTCAAGGAAATGCAAATTCTTCTAAGTCCTAGCTCGGCCGTGACCTAAAGCCTATGTCGCAAGAAAGTTAGGTCGTGCAATTCATGTCCAAGCTGCTAAGTCATAGGTCGTTCGGATCTCGGCACGACCCAAAAATTAGGTCGTTAATTTGTTAAGTCGGTCTGATTGGAATTCATATGCAAATTTAACCAAGTCCTAGGTCGCTGGAATCCTAGCGCGACCTAAAAGTTAAGTCGCAAATTCGAAAGATCCTTAGGTCGCGAGAGTTCTTAGGTCGGCCAGGCTTCTTAGGTCGCGAGTTATGTTAAGTCGCTCGAATTCACTAAGTCGCTAACTTCCTCTCCACGCAATAACTCACCAGACCCGATAACCCGTTATCGCCAATACAATGAAACCCATCATCCTCTTCGCAAAATTCATGATCTCTTGATACCATCAAATCACTCGAAAACCGATTCAAAATATCTCCGATCTATCATAGATCCAACTCGCCGCTGTGCGTTCGTGAATCACAACAAACAACAGTCACCAATAACGATCAAAAGTCGATCACAACACAACTCAAAATGAAGCACGGCATACAAAATTGGTCTGGGGTTCGGAGATTAGAATTCGGGGTTCGATGGTGATCGTGGAATGGATAAAGATCGAGTGTACTTACGTAATATGATAACGAGGATGAATTGTTGAATGATTAACTCAAAATCGCCTTTGAAATCACAAAGTTCTGTTAATGGCAGAGCGGGAAATCGAAGCAGGTGAGTGAGGAAGAATCAACGACCTAACAAATTTATATGGGGCGAAAAGGAGAAGGCAAATAGGCACGCGAGTTAGCATATGTCTTAGGTCGCTCACGACCTAGCAGAGTTAGATCGAAGCACACGACCTATGACATAGGCCTGTACTTCGAGGGACAAATGTTAACTCCTCTTTTGGAGCAACCTAAAACATTAACGACCTATCACTACTCAGCGACCTAAGAGTACCAACGACCTACAACTCAGCGACCTAGCGACCTAAAGGTACCAGCTATCTAGCGACCTAACACACTTAGCGACCTAAAAACCTAAGACCCTTAGCGACTTAACGACCTAAAACTATGCGGCCTAACACCCAGCTACTTAGCGACCTAAAGCCCTTAGCGGCTTAACTCCAGAAAGAGTCTACCGACCTAACTCCAAAAAGTTATAACGACCTAAAAAAGGAAACGACCTAGCGACCTATAGCTCCAGCGACCTAAAGATGGAACAGTTCAACGACCTAAAGCTCCAGCAACTACTCTCCTAGGTCGCTCACGACCTACGACCTATCCAAGGTCGCTCACGACCTATAACTTAGCAATTCATTCAGACAGAGCAAGTGCACCCTGTTAAGTCACAAACCATGCCCACTAGGTCGCCAGCGACCTACGGCCTACCTTAACCCGTTCACGACTTATGACTTGTCAAAATGTTCAATTGGTTAAGTGCAAAACTGTTAAGTCGTAAATCGTGCCTACTAGGTCGCCCATGACCTACCCCTAGGTCGTTCACGACCTACGACCTAACTCCGAACTCTCCCTATAAATACCCCACCTACTCCAACTTCAAAAGGACTTTGGGATCATTCTCTGAAGCGCCAATACTCTGCCGTTTTCTCAACTCAACCAACACTTCAAGCACTCCAAACACCGAAGACACTTCAACGAACTCCAAGAAGATCTAAGACATCCGACATGGATTCAAAGAGCTCTCTTGCATCAAAGTTCTAGCTACTTGTCTCAAGTTTGTCGTAATCAAATTGTAATCGAAGAATTGTTGTAAAGATTGTAATGGAATCAGCAATAAAGAAGATAAAGTGGACGTAGGCTTAATTTCTAGCAGAACCACTATAAAATCGATGTCCCTTTACTTTTCTGCTATTTTTTGCTTATATTCTGTTCCCGTACCAACGGGTGGTGCTTTCACTTTTTCTTTACACACACCGGGGTGTTAGCGTTCAATTTTCAGCGTTAACAATAAGGAACGTAAAGGAAATGCCGTCGAAATTTTGTGAACCGTTTAAAGTGATATGATTGACGAAATATAATTACTTTATAGTGTTTGTAACTTGTCCAATACAGAGACAAATCCGACAAATGATGTATCAGATGAATAGAGTTGTCCGTTTTGTGGAAAAAACGAATATCCCTAAAACGATCGTATACAACACTTGTCAGACGGGGCCAAATATATCTAAGGATTTAAATATTTGTTTATATTAAATTTAAATATATAACTCGTTTAATTAATATTGGTTTATATTTTACCGTTTTATTACATAAGTACTAAATTCATTTATACACAAAATTTGTACACAAAATTCATTTATACACTAAATCAATTCGCGTGTTCGCACAAATACAAAACTCGTGTTCGCACAAATGCAATATCTATTCTAACGGCTTCCAAATGCAATAAATTCGATCACACACATACGTTCAATACTAACCAAATCAACGTAAACTAATGCAATATCCTAAATTACAAAATTTTCAATCGGTAATAACTTGTTCATTATGGGATAATAGTTGCAATTAGGGGATAACATGATGTAATATGCATACACTAACAAGTAGGAATCAATCACAATTCAAATTAAACCCTAAATCAAAAAATCTAAATATTAGGTTTAACAAAATTACCGATTTGAAGAGCTAGAAGGGTGGAGATGGGCTAGAGCAGCTTCTAGATGGCGTCAGAGGTGGTTGGGATGGTGTTTGGGGGCGGCGGTAGCAGGCTAGGAGGTGGTGTAATGGGGGAATTGGGTGAAAACATAGATTGGGGAAGGAGATAATGAGCTTCAGGTCGGCTCTCGGGAAAATATGCAGGAAATTTTCCAATAGCCGCAAACGGCTTAATTCCAACGGTTTCCAACGGCTTCAAACGGTTACGACAAAATCCAACGAGCCGTTGGAAGCCGTTAGAAATGTCGTTGGAGGCCGTTGGAACATGGGCGTTGGAATACACTGTATCTCTAGTAGTGGTAGTGTATGATAAAATTTTGAGATAAATGGTTATATTTGTAAAAAAAACTAATTAATTTTATGATTGCTATTTATGTACATAATGTATGTGTTCTATATGTCTTTATAGTTGAATGAAAAATATAATTTTACCTTTTTTTAATATGAATACACACACACACACACACACACACACACATATATATATATATAAATTTGACATATATTTTTAAGATTTATTGGAAGCATAAACTAACTATTTACTAAGACTGATTAAGTAGTTTAAATTCGAGATTTCGCAAGTAGTTTAAATAAACGATTTAAATATGAAATACTAGAAAAGAATTGAGGGGTGTAAATAATTGTAGAAACGCTAAATGTAAGTATTTGAAACTAAAAAAAAGAATTTTACAATGCAATATGCGATAAATATATTGACATAAATAAATGATGAATTAAATTTGTTAATATTATTTATGTATTTTATTTGTGTCATGTGATTTATATATCTTTATATTTGAATGAAAAAATAGTTTTACTACTTTTGTTGATATGAATATGGGATATATATTGAGACCTTCATATTTTAGGGTTTAACAGACGAATTAACAAATATTTTTTAATTGAATTTATTTGAATAGTTTGAATTAAAGATTACATAACAGATTAAGATATTATTGATTCAAATGTAATAATTCCAAAATGTAGGTGCTTGATGTTAAAAAAAAGAATTTTACGATGTAATGTATATTAAATATATTAATATAAATGAATTATAAATTAAATTCGTAATTATTTACCTACATAATTTACATTATGTAGTTGCTGTATTTATATATCTGAATGAACTTTTTTACACCATTTGTATTAAATATGAATATTGTATAAATATTGAAAATTTCATATTAGATAAGTCAACAAATAATAGATTACCGAATTTATTTAAATGATTCAAGGTTACGTAATTGGTTCTAATATATGGAGTTAAATGTAAAATATTAGAAGAGAACTGAGGGTGGTTTTGTAAATGTTTATAGAAATTTCAAAATGAAGGCATTTGATGTTGAAAAAAACAAAACATGGCAATGCGCTATAGGATGAAATTATTTAGACAGATGAATTATAAATTAATTTTGCTTTTTTTGTGTGTATATACTTCATCTTATGTGATTTATGTACCTTTGCTGTATTGAAAATGTAATTTTACCATTTTTATTAAAATAATTTTGGTGTAGATACTAAAATTTTCAAAATTTATTAGATGAATCAACGAATATTAGTAAATTGGATTTATCTAATTAGTTTAAATTTAAATTTTATAATCAATTTAAATAAATAGGCCAAAATGTGAAATATTAGAGGAAAAGCGAGATGGATTTTGTAAAGAATTGTGAAAATTTTAAATGTTGGTATTTGAAGTTAAAAGTAGAATTTTACCATGCAATGTATAATAAATTTATTGAGATAAATGAAATATAAATTACATTTATTATTATTGTTTTATGTGATTTATGTATTATAGTTGAATAAAAAATTAATTTTACTATTTTGGTTGAACAATTAATTTGATTACATAACTTAACTTTTATAGGATATCTTGTTCAACATAAGTTTAATTTCGATGTTATTTGTATTATATGTAAGTATACATAATGTTAAGAGTACTAAATAACATTTAAGTAGAAACCACTCGGGCAAATTGTTTAATTTGTTGGATCAAGCTTCATCGTCAACATGATTAAAATGTGGAATTTCAGAAAAAGAAAAAAAATTGTTTACTATTTTGCCCAAGATCGTATTTTGTGTTTATACGAATAATAAATTTGGACAAAATCCTATTTAGTATTCATTAATAAGAGAGTTTGTATATATTCAATTTATCTAAATTGTATTTCAAATATTTACTTATTTACTTATTTTTTATTGTTTAATAATAATAGTTTATAATTAATTTAATTTTATGTTATGATATATCAATACGTTAGAAATCACAATAAAAACATTATAACTATATTAAAAGTGATAATCTAGCCTAGGATATGTCATACTGAGTCATTGTGATTTATGGTGTGTGTTTGCACACATTAAATAATTTAACAAGTAACTATTACCCTCCCAACCATTATTTGAATAACATGATACGTTACACATTAATTAGCATGTATTTTCTGTGTAAGCCATGTTGAGGTTTAATAGAAATAAAAAATTACATGCATGTCAGTTGCAAAATTTTAAGAGTTTTGTGAGTCATGTTTTGCATTGTTATATGATTGCAAAGTACTCCTAGTCTCAAATAGGGGTAAGCATGATTTGTTTAAACCAAATAAATCAATCAAACCAATTTATTTTGGTCGGTTTTGTTTGATTTTGAAACTAGATTGGTCTATAGTCGTCTGTAATTTTTTTTTTGTTTGGCTAGCTGTATAACCAAATTAACCGAACTTTTATTATATTTTAAAAATTATCAATGTCATAATAATTTTTTAGATTAGTTTAGTGATACAAATAAATTTTATTTACCATATATGTGTCAAAATTACTTTTAACATGCGTAAATGATAAATAAGAATACTTTAATCATATATATATGTTTTATTTCAAATTACAATTAATATTCCAAACATAAAGTGTGAAACATTTTTAGTTCTGTTAAATCGGATAACCAGCCGAACCAACCAAACTTAATTTGGTTGGTTTGGTTTTCATTTTTATTGGTTTTAGTTTGGTTTAACAGTTTTGATCATCTGATAAACCATACCAACCAAACGCTTTAGTCTCAACTTCATACAATTTTTCATGTAATTTGCGAGTGATGTACGAAATATCTCACATGACTCACGTGCAAAATTGGAATATTTTTTCTAGTTTTCATCACAAATTAGCAAGTGACATTAGCCTGTACATATTAATATTTTTACTATATGATCACCCACTAAACATTCGCAAAATCTCTTACTATGCAGCATTTCCCTACGCCTGTGGTCATATCACAATCGCTAAAAGAAAGTATTATTTTGAAACAATATTTAAAATGAATACAAAGTCAACCACAATCACAAATGAAATTATTATTTTGAAAATATTTAAAATGAGTATATAGTCAAAATAATTATGTCAGCCCACATCACGTCTATATGTAGCTAGTACCATGGTTCGTCCATTTTACAAAGTCTGCATCCGGCCCGAACGGTTAGTTCTCCCGTCAAAGCGGCCGGTCCGACACCAGTACACGTAGGAACCAAACAAAAGTGTGTGTGATCAACAACGAGCGATGGAAAGAGATATTGGACCGACGTGCAAAAGCCTCTCAACTGTCGAGCGGTCTGGCAAATAACCCACTCCCCAATAAGGTCTCACGTTCATCTTCTATACCATCCGTCCACACCCTCCCGGAGTTTCCCCTGTCCTGACATTGCCAACTTCAGAAACAGGCGCTTGGCCACCACAACCAAAAAGAAGCTACGACGACACATTTTCTCTGATAAGCTTGACATACACGACATCGTTCATCTAACAAAAGCGGCACCGTGATAACCACAAATTGTCCTTTGCTACCACCCTGAAAAAGGGTCACTGTACAACCATTCCCTGATCCATGTCATCTGCTTCTGACCGATGCACGCTGAAACACGGACCGACAACTATTGATCATTTGAGCCATTCAGCTTCACTGGCATCCTAGTTGGAACACATATCAATAACACGAGAAAGTGAACCGCCATGAGCAATTCTTGGATTTTTTCCGCACAATCTTAGCAGTCTAACTTGGTTTCATCCTTTAAAAATACAACAAAACATGCATGTTTACAAGGGTTGAACATTTCAAGCTCTCAAGCATTGTATTATCTTGTTATTTCTCTTGTAATCCAAGCTATTGTAAGAGAAGAAAATTAGTAAAAAAATCCTCATAGTGGACCTAGATCGACTTAGATCAAACCACTCTAAAATCTTGCGTTTCTTTATTTCCTACTTATTTTGCTTCTTCATTTTTCATTTTTTAAAATCAAATTGTTAGTGAATAACCTTTGCTAATAGCTATTCTGAAGTATAATTCTGAGGTTGGCTAAATTTTTAGTCAACATTTTGACACTAGAAGAAGGGCCTTCCCAAAAAACTCATATTTTTCTTTATTTTTCTTCCTTAAAATTCTTCTCACGTTCACACCATGCAAAATCATTGTGAGAACGAAGTTGACAACTCCAATGGTTATGATAGCAACAAAGCAACTTGGGCTAGTGCTATTTATCTCATTTATAGACCGAGTAACATGGGCTTAACATGACAAACAGCTTGACCAGTATATAGAAGCTTGCTTGTGGCGTAAACGATGCTTAAACTATAAAATTCAGCTAGGTAGTCCCCCCATGACTAACTAGACCCCCATCCAGCCCGCGGTGCCCGATGCATACAATATAATTCATGACACCTACAAGAGGTTCACGTTGGAGATCCCATTGGAGGTGTGTCAATCCATCACTGAGAT
Organism: Allium fistulosum; assembly: GCA_030737815.1. Lineage (NCBI taxonomy): Eukaryota > Viridiplantae > Streptophyta > Magnoliopsida > Asparagales > Amaryllidaceae > Allium > Allium fistulosum. Next base: position 1,558,262,700 of record CM060902.1, on the reverse strand, counting down.
CTGTGTGCTACCTACGAGAAAGGGTACATCCACTACGTCCTAGAACCTAAACCAGTCATATATCGGGATGTCACAGCAGACCGCCGCTCCTCCTCCATTGGGAGACATTCCACATTTGATCGCCTTCAGGTAGCAGACGGAGCGCGTGACCTATGCTTCGACCGCCTAAGCAGAGGTGACCAAGCCAGGAATAATACGAATCGAGAACAATTAATCTACTCCTGGTCTCAATGGGAAGGTGCCCTAGCCTAGGTCTCACAACAAATGGGGCCGTCAATCTGTATCAGCTTTAGTAAAAAGGAATAGATCTCCTACCCCAGTCTGACATCGTCGCTCCCCTTCACCATATCGCTATGGTAAATCCCTTTCACCTGATAGACGATGGAGGATGAGGTGATATTTGTCTCGGACTGACCCGAGTATTATATAAATAACACATGGGTCAGACTATGTCTAGAATGTAGGTGTCAAAAGATAGCAATAATTATATATCCCAATGGGGCATGTAGACACCTCAATATATGTATGACATCTAATATCATCACCCAATCTCTAAGTAGTCAAATAACACATCAAGAAATATAATATTAAAATGGATGAAATATCAAACACATCCAACTATCATCAATACACAAAATTATCAAGTACCATATGAGTAAGCACACAGCTATGCCCAAGATTATCTATTAGATAATCGTAAAGTAGACATACCTAGGGACTATCATACTCAATATATATATATATGAAACTACTTAAACAATCAAAAAATAAATAAAATAAGAGACACAAATAAGGCATAACATCGGTAGCCAAGGTCATCTCTCATATAACCATATAAAAGATAGGTATCAGGTCCAACCTTATACTCTCAACATCTCTAGCTATTCTCGATAGTGGTATAATCAATGTGTACGGGGTTACACAACTCCATGGACTTATGGTCTCATGAATAATCCAAGTGATCGATAATCGCATAATGGTCATCTAGACTTTCAACCTTATAACAATCGACTTGGCTCTCATTTAATGAAATAATCATACGGTCTCTCACCTTTACTAATCAACTAAACTTTTGGTGTCATGGATAACCATCTGAACTCCCAGTCCTATGTGTACTCAGCATTATAAATAACTATTGTGGTAATAGTCCCAATAGTTGATCTGATCAGCTCTCAATCGTAAACAGAATGATCTCGTATAGATTAATAAATATATGTCTATAACATCTAATCAATATTAACCAGACGGAAGTTTGATAGCATTCAGCATGCTCTAAGAGCCTTCCTCTCAGCGTTACTTCTACAATATTTAGTTACCTCGAAGGCCATTGTAATCCAATATCCGTCAAGTGCAAGACTATGATATGCAATGGTCACGACCCTGTAAGTGCCCCCAATGGTAACAGATTGTTGGCCTATATGACACAGGGGTAGTGGCTTTCGGCTAAGGCTCTCAGCTATACACATCTAAAAGGTATGGCACAAATTCAGGGAGCGAGCCCGCAATTAGGCCACTAGGATGGATACTAGCATAAGCTAGTTTATTTCACATTGTATAATAGGAGTATACACACAATAGATAGACACACTTATGACTCTCACCCTGCTCACTATCAATTTGCATCACCACAATATAATACCCCGTATATTCGACCTTGTTCGAGTGATGTCTACTCACAAAAAGTAATCGAACAGATATCATGTCTGGCGTCCCATATCACCAGGTGTTATTCTATCATTTACTCAATGCTCATAAATTACACTCTCATAATATTCTATATCATGAGTCAAAAAATTTATCGGAATAATATCATCAACTGTCCCATACCAAACGGTATTACTAATCAGTTTACTCAAATTAGTCACAATCTAGAATTTCACACAATATTCTTCTATATAATAGTCCAAAGAATAACCAAAGATATATTACCAAAAGTACCATACCAGACGGTATTATAAGTCCGTTTATTTCTCCTCGTTACATAGAAATATAAATAATTCAAAACACACAATACTACTATTTATTGATTTAGAAGGGGTTTATCATAAAATGCACTTTGCTTACAACTTCAATTATCAATATTTAATTCAAATAAGATTCAATTATAAAATTTTCATTCATTCCCCATAATCCTTTTATAGTTTCGAAAATAAATATTTGCAAATCTCTTATTTAATTTCAAAGAAATCTATATATTAAACTTCATTCAATTCCAAATCCCTTAAATTCCTTTTAAAAATAATTCAAATGTTTTAAAGTACTTCTCTGATAATTAAAATAATAATAATATCAAATAAATTTTATAATTCATGATTTCCCTTACACACAAATTTAAATAATGCTACTTTCCAATAAGGATTTCCAATTTGAAATAATTTTCAAAGCTTTGAAATAAAATTCCAACACAGATATAATTTCTAACTTAAAACATTTCCCTAAAGACATAAAATAAAATTTCGTTTTTTGAAAAACCCTTTAAATATTTTTTATAATCAACGATAAATAAATAAAAATATTAAAAAATTCACTTATTTAATAAATACCCAGAATTCATTTTTTTTCAAAATATTTCTATCTACACAATCCTCAAGAACATTTCAATTAACATTTTCTGTCATTAATAATATTTTCAATTTTAAATAAAAATTATTCCAAAATTCACTATTTATTTCCAAAATAATTTATTTCTTTCTAATCTTCACCTTTAATTCATTTACCTCCTTTCAGATCGATTTCAAGGAGTTGTCCGATTATCATAATCATCAAATTCAATCAATATTACACACAACATAACTAATATTTACAACACTGTTTCAATCAATATCATCCAAAACAATCAAATTCATTACACCAAATTACCAAAAACAACCATAGGATTGATATTCTTAACATAAATGTGAGTATAACAATATTCACCTTGATTTCCATGATCAATATCTTGTTTCCTTCCTTAATTTTCTATGTTCAGCCTTTTCTCTTTATCATAACTCCTGCTCTAACCAAGCTCAGTCCAAAAATTAACTTCAGCCAAGATTAACCCTAATCCAAACGTCGTTAAACCGTACGCCGCAATCGGTGCATTAATCAGCCACCCAAACCTTAGAACGTCATCTCACCTCCACCAGCACCTTTACGTCGTGAACGGCAGCACCTCCTCTTGATGTTGGCCTAAGATGCATGTGGACCAAAGCTTAGGTTCCCAAGTCGAGTCACTCCACCTGCCTTCCTGCTTTTTACCGGTCGAATGTGACAATCTTTTATTTTCAGATGATGTGTTTTACGTTTTTTTCCTTCTAAGAGTTACGTGTGATAGAATGAGTGAGCAGAGGATAAAGAAGGGAACAGGCTTGGTTAGTTATTGGGTGAAGGAAAAATCTAGAAGAATGGGTTAGAGAATGCATTAGAACAAGTGTTATTTACAATTAAGCCCCTCTCGTGTGTAATTTAAATGTCATACTTTCTTTTGCCTTTTTGATTAATTCTATTGTCTATTTATAAATATATAATTTCAATCAGGTTGAGTTCACTATTTAACCAAATATATTTTGATAGATTATAAAAACTATCTTAATTCGATAATTATTTTATCTTCATTGATTTGTTTATTTTTATTAATGTGAAATAAAATTACTTTCATCTATTTAATTGTATAATAATTATTTTCAATGTAAAAATATTTATATTCATTGTAATATTTTATTCGAGTTCAATATATTATTATTATTATTATTATTTTGAAATGAATAATCCAAAATTTAAACCATACGATATCAAGTATCTCGAAATTCCACCTTTATAATTTTCATTGAACATGCATCTCGTCTCACATGGAGATAAACACATAGAAAGAGGTAGAAGTTTAGATTTATAAAATAGTAGGAAAATATCAAGCACATCCCCATATGATTATCCCAAATAATCATCGTATACTCCTTCTATCATTTAAGTGTAAACAATAATCTACCACACACTCACGGAACAGGGACTCTAAGTCTCATTTAAGGACAAGACTCGTGTCTTTTATACTTTGTATTATTCTAAACCTGCTCTGATACCAACTGTAACACCCCACCTCTATATGCATACTACCAAAGAATATTACTAGATAATAGTGTCTGATATTATGGAGAATGAGGAGATATTAGGCTATCATGAATATCCTCTTGGGCTAACACAAGTACGCATATCAAAATCACATAATACTCATCTATACGTACTCAGCATCGGTACAAAGCAATAAACACATGCATTTCCAGAATAGAACAATACATAATATAAAATAAATCAAAAAGAACGCAGAGTCATCAACATAGTGATAACATATAATATAAAATATATACTGATCAAGTAGGTCTATGAAAATAGTCAAATGCCCACTTTCATCAAAAATATACATAACATGTCCAGTATATACATCTCAACAACACATGTACACATGTAGCTACGGATATAAAAGATAATAATCAACTATATAATATATAACTATCCTCCTTTATGCCCAACAATCGAAAGCTGGTCACCTCATCCCTGAACCTGTAATGTCTTTGTGGCGACCATAGGATTCGAACTCCTGCCATCTCAGAAGGCAACACCATGCACTAACCATTGCGCTAAATAATCTGTGTTAAATTTTCAGGGGGGATGTTACAGACTACCCTCTAAAGAACCCAATTTTCTCGTTGGCTCATCATCACACACCACCCGACATTGTGTTTGTAACCCAGATCAGTACCTCATCGACTGACATTTGTTGCATTACAACATGCTATTCTGATAGAGTACCGGCTCTGATACTAAATGCGACAACCGTGGTACTCTAACTTTTCCATCTCGAAAAACAACACCATGCACTAGCCACTATACTAAAAGATCTATGTGTTAACTTTCTGAGAGGGATGTTATAGTCTCAGACTGGCCCAAGTATTATATAAATAACACATGGGTCTGACTATGTCTAGAATGTAAGTGTCAAAAGATAGCAACAACTATATATCCTAATGTGGCATACAGACAACTCAATATATATGTGACACCATACCACATGCTATGCACATATCATCACTCGATCGCTAAATAATCAAATAACACATAAAAAGTATAATATCAAAATGGATGAAATATCCAACACATCCAACTATCATCAATACACAAAATCATCAAGTAATAATAGGCAAGCACACAGTTATACCTAAGATATCTCAGATAACCATAAAGTAGACATACCCGGGGTCCATCATACTTAATGTATACAAAAATACATAAACAATAAAACAAACAAAACACATATAAGATACAAATATGGCATACCCTCGGTAGCCAAGGTCAACTACCCGATAACAATATAAAAGATTGGTTAATGCTTTTTTTGTTCACGGACATGATTTTTTATTTCTTCTTAAGTAGAAATTTGTATTTATCCATGTTTTGTATCTTAGACATTAGTGACAGATTGTTGATTTTTGTTCACAGACTACATTACCATATCTTAGACATTAGCAAAGTTGTAGGGTGTGTGGTTCTGTTGTTGATTTTTCTATGCAAGATGTGCTTTCTATTTGATAAACTTATTGTGCTTACTGGAGTTCTATTTATTTCGACTTGCCTAAGCTTTGGATTAGTTTTTGGTATAAGCTTGCTCAATATTTGATGTTCTAAACAATCTTGAAGTCTTATATGTGATTACTTGTTTAGTTCATGTTATATGCTTCTTCCTACCTTTGTGTGATGCATGTAAGTGAGTAGACATGTAATTTATATTGGTACATGTCATTTGGTATATGTCTCTGGTCATGTAAGTGAGTAAACGTATTAGCCATGGTGTTATTGGGATGCAACTTGGGTATTGAATTGTGCATTGCAAAATGTAAGCTGCAGTTATTGTTACCAAATAAATTTGCTAACCCCAAAAGTATGTAGAAAGTAGAACAACTTCAAGGAGAGGCCTTATCGAGGAAAATTTAAGTCGTCGAGGAGAATTACGCATTCCTATCGGCTCTTGGGTTAATCATCGACGTCATTAGGAGTTCGAGGCAATATGTAGGTCTAAGTATTAGTTGATATGAAGGTCGATGTTCAATTTAATATGCACGGTAAAAGCTAAATCACAAGTTCAAGGAAATTCAATTTATTATGCAAGTCACCAGTCCAAGTCAATTAATGCACAAATTCAAGAAAATATGCAAGTCATAGTCCAAATCTGTGTAGTTAATGCCCCGCTATTGCCCTGCTATAACCCCGCTATATCTCATAGCGGGGTTCTGCCGCTACGATATTTCCATATAGCCCCACAATATAGCCTTTCCGCTTTAATCCCCGCTATTTCCGCTATATCCCGTTATTTCCGCTATATTCCGCTATTCCCGCTATATCTTCTTTAATAAAATGAATTGAAAATTTCAATTTATACATTATAAAAATTAGGAAACTAATTTATTTGATTTAATTTTTAATATATTTTCAGAAATGAAAATACTATAATATTCTACTAAATTCAATTATGTTATATAACAGTTTTACGTTTATTTAAAGTATATTCGCACATGTTTTTATTTAAAAATTATTTATGTATTAGTTATAATTCAATTGAATGATAATTTTTCATTTAATTACCTTTTATATATTCGTAAAAACATTAAGTATGAGTTTTATATGCTATTTTAAAGCCATCCGCTATATCCTGCTATATCCTCACTGTATCCCCGCTATGACTTTTTGCACCTCCACCGCTTTGAATCTGCCGAGCGCTTTAACTGCACAGGTCCAAATCGAGTCGAAAGGATATGTCCTTGTACAATTTCCAAATCCTTATGCGTATAATTGTTGAAGATTTACAATAGGGAAAATCCCCAATTCCATTTAGGTTTTACAAATTTTAAAAGGTAAGAAATGAGAAGAAAGAATTTGGTCGCTTCCATGAAGCCCCTAGATCTATATTTATAGGGTTCGACAAGTGGCAGGCTTTGCATCCATTGGCTTCGACATTAGTATTGTCGTCAAACATCAAGGTTGATGCTCCATCGACTTCGACATTAGTAGCTTCGTTGAACATCAACGCCAGCATTCTTGTATTCACATAGCTAACATCGGCATTGGTTCAATAATGTCGATATTCGACATCTCTAAATTTGGCGTTGATAGTCACTTGTTCATTGATTAACTTTCAATACCACCACATATTAACATTGATGAAAGCTGACATCAATAAAAGCGGCTTGGATAACTTTTTTTTGGGCATTGATGGTTCTCAACATGGTTAATAAATATCGACAATGAAGACTCCATATCTTGAGATTTTCTTTGACTGATGGTCGGCGGCATTGAACAATGGCGACATTGATGACCCTCAATGTTGATATTTAGAAGCTTACAAAATGCGACATTAACTGCACTTGTGGATGTTGATGATAACAGTCATCAGCATCGTATATGCAGATGTACGGTGTCTCCCAAGCATGTTCATAAGAGTCGATGTTGTAATAGTGTTGAACCTCGGCAACATTCATAGCTTGTGTTTCCCTTTATAAGGCAGTTTTGATGAGCAGTGACTTAACACCATCGGTACTTAATAACTCTATTCACAAGCAGCATTAAGAGTGGTTGACTTCCGCAATGTCGACGTTGATATGATATTTCTTCATTCAACTTTGCTTCGGAAATCATGAATCTCAACGTCAATCATAGTACTATTCGATAGTCGTCGTGATTCATGGAAAACGACGTTCACGCTTCATACTTCTGGGATTTATCGAGACTAATGGATTTTATGTGACCTCGCTATTCTTATATGCTATTTCTTTAAACATCTTCGACAATGGTGGTAGTAATAACATTTTCCCTCTAGTGTAAAGAAACCATTGACTTTACAAGTCAATATTCTCGGTGTCATCCTTTTTCTCGCCTTTTGGTCTTCTTGTACTAATCTATTCATACATTTAAACCGAATCCAACAATACCCATTTTCTTACTTCTTATAAATATGTAAGTTTCTTTTCCTTTTCTCCTTTACCTACAATTTCAAAACTTGAACAAACAATTAAATTCTCAAAATTAACTGCAAGCCCATGCTTTTTAATAGCAATTTTCTACACTCAAGGATGCTTCTTATCTTAATTAACATGTAAATTAGTTTTTTCATGAATTTTATGTTGAAATCATAACTATAATTTTTCTCGGATTTTATTACTTACGAAATCAGCAATCAAGTTCAATTATTTGGTCCTAATAACCCAATTTTTTTTGTAAATTATTATTATCAATATTCCATAAATTGGATTAGTTTCTTGGTGGTGTTGATTTAGGGATTTGTGCATTTTCTGTTTTATGATGAAATGGTTAGTATATCAAACTTAGACCCCTAGTACTTAGACTCAGGCTGGTGTCGTCAATTATGAAACAATTGATAAACTTGAAGTAGATTGATTAACCTTGTAACTGCCAATTCATTGGCTTAAGTTTCTACATCATATACATAGACCTCAATATCAATTGATGTTGATTGGAAAATTGGTATGGTCTAAGTTGACTCACCAACTAAAGCGACATATTAGGCCAGAAACTTGACATTTTATTCACAACATTGTTACAACGATGTTGACATTGACATTCGGCGATGTCATTATATTTAAAAATCAACAAAACGTTATATTATCTTGTTATTTCATTAGATGTCATTTTTGACTCAAAACTTTTATACTGTTAGCAATCCATTCAGAATTACAAATTTCACCATTATTAGGATACTTAAATTGATCAGATGTAACATTAACCATTTTGGTTTTCATTAATGTCAACGTTATAATACTAGTATGATCCTCAATGTCAACAAGACTCCTCATTATCCCACTATTGATCAAGCTGTGATGCGGTAACTTTTTATTGCCGAAAGATAGTTTATACCAATTAGTTATACAGTTATTTTATTACAGTTGATGTCATCACTCACTGATTCACATCATCTCATATTGTGGCCATTATTGACTCTCGTCATCGTCATTCATTAATGTCGACGCTTTTCATTACTTCAATTTTAACTATAGTAGTAGGGTTCGTTAATGCTTTGTGATGCTTGTTATCACTATAACTCTTGATTTAGGTTTATTAATGTCGCCTGCTACTATTAAATTTTGTCTTTGTTACTTATTCATGTTGATGATCCATACAGAATTACAAATGTCGTCGTTATTAAAATGAGACATCAAACGCCTTTGTATTAATTAAAGTCAACGTTGCAGCATTAGCATGTCCCACTACATCAATAATACCCTTTGTTGACCCATTATTTTGATAACTTACCATATTTTAGCATTAGCAATTAAGGTGAAATATGATAACTTCCCATTGTTAAGAGAAAACATATACTAGTTAAACGTAACGACATTCAATCATAGTCGACGTCGCTTTCTTTTGATAATGATTCATAGAGCCTTAATTTAACGTCGGTGAGCTCTTTGTTTATCATTATTTTTCCGTGAGTACTTTTCATGTCATGAACTAAGATTCATTCAACACCATTATCTACGTACTGTCTTCTTTAACACATTATAAGCAATTTAACAGGTTAACTTCTTGACAATCCACATTGCCGTTACTAGTTGATGTCGATGAAATTTATTAATTCATTATTAATTATAGTTGCAAAGCTTAATATCATTTTAAATCATGAGTTTATTACATGTTCATTCCTATAAAACTTTTGTATTTTTCTCTCATAGGGCTCTCTTGTTAAGATTAAAACTTAGATTTACGAACAAAATCATCATATGCCATTTAAGGATTGTTCCCATATAGCTAGTTCAATTTTTTTAATTTAAATGATGATAATTATTTAGACCACAACGTATTAAATTTTCCTATAACATAAACATGATCATTTCTCAAGTTTAGAATAATATCACCTGGTAGGTTAATGGAAGGTTAACAAGTCAACATGAAGCCCATTAAGAAATCCAGTAAGTTGTCCAAACCTTCACCCTCAGTTGGCAAGAAAGAAGACAATCTTTTGAATCCATCGTATATAATGACCCAAGAAGAAGTGGATTCTATTTTGGACAATTTGGCATCACTAGAATAGAAGCCATTCCTATGGGTCCTTTAGATAGTATTACCAATCCACTTAAGGGATACTTTGCCTTCACCATAGTACATATTTAGCACACTAACTATCTTCCGTTGCTAGGTTTTCATTAAAGATATCTAGAGCACTTAAGCATTGCTGTGACGCCCCACCTCTATACCCAAGCTAACCAAGAACACTACGATGTAGTGCTGTCAATTAGCGCGGAGAATAAGGCTGTGGAGGAGCGACCATCCATGTAACTTCTTTGTGCGAGCACCGATACGTCAGATAGAATAGAATGCATATCTTTTAAGGAGGAAATCCGACATACCGGTACAAACACAAAGCTATCACACGGTGGCTATATATAATCTTCGGAAAACAAACATAGAAATAATCATAACATAAATCAGTCACAGACATCCATATCACAAAGGCGGAAGAAGATATGAATAAATATATAACACATGAAAGTGTACATCAGAGTAGTGGTCAGAAAGATCCACGATAATACAAAAGAATAGCAACACGTGCTATACAAAAGAATAAGTACACAACATAGAGTCTATATCTCAAAGGTGTACGTCCAAAAACTACTAATCTAAGTAGTTAGCCAAAAGTCAGAAATATCCTGAAGAGAAGTCAAGCAGAAGCACCTGTAACATCTCGGTCTGACCCGAGTATTATTTATAAGAAAATAATAAACGGATCAGTCTAACTATAAATATCAAATGATATGGTATACAGTAAAAGGCATGACATGAACATGTAATAACCATAGCGACATACTACTATAAGTACGTAAATGATAATCAACAAAAGATTTATCAATATCACAAGAATCTTCTCAAAGATAAAATAGGGTATCATACCCTAAACTTGTATTCATAACAAGTCAATTACACATAAATTCACCAATGCACAAAAGCTGATATCATATCAATGAAAATCATGAAAATTGGTGAAGCACAAAATTCCAGAAATCATCATCAGAAATCCAGAAAACACATAAAGGGGGGGAGGCCTAACACATGAATGGGAGCATGAAAACTCACCTACGCGTAAACACATGACGAGAAGTTATCTCATGGAAGCTATCCATTAAATTTTTACACATGAATGGCCCGAAGACCATAGGAAATGTGATGGCGAAACATCACATAATCGGGGTATAGTCTCCCACGTAGACAAAGAGACATCGCTCAATCGCTAGTCTAAATCACAAAAATGATCGTCATGATCATAAGGAAGTGTCAATCACACCAAGCCAGTAAATATATGAGTTTAGCTTCATGTCCCATAACCACTTGCTTAACTTAAATATTTACGAACAAGCTGTAAATCTTCACTAGGAAATTGTCACAAAAAGGGTTCAATCGAACAAGTCCAAGAGCTAACCGACGAAGTGAACGCAAGCGTTTCATACCACTCGTTTTACTAAGTCGTTTAAGTCGATTTCTCATTCGAGTGAAGTAAAGGCTTGTATATACTAGTAGATTGAAAATCGGTTTGAGAAAACGAACTTTTGATACTTAAAATAGTGTTGAAATCGCTTTGATGAAAGAGTTTTGATATTTACTATTAGTATTGAAACCTTCATATATCTTTAAAGTGACAAGTCATAAAACGATGGTAGAACAAATCAATTCACGTTCGAAGACGTGAGTAAAGTCCAAAGAAGTCAATCCCAAAACCATCAAAGTAGAAATTCTGATCAATGTTTTTCAGACGAGATTGCCTACGCAGAGTAATACGGGGTTCGACCTGCCCGGTCAGGTCGCGGGGGTCCAGGGGGCAGCGCCCACGGCGGGGTGCGGGGCAGCGCCCCGTCACGGTACGACTTAGTGAAGGCAAGCTGGTCCAGCGACCTAAGGAAAAGTAGGTCATACGACCTAAGAGTTCACGCGACCTAACAAGGCTAAGGATAAGGTCGGAGACGACCTACGACTTAACAAAGTCCTGCGACCAAAGGAAAATCGCGACCTAAAAAGACCAAGTGTAAGGTCGGCGACGACCTACGACTTACGACTTAAGGGGGCAAGCGACTTACGACTTAAGGGATAAGGTCATACGACCTAAGTGGAGAATGCCACGCGAGCTGGCAGAAGAACAGGTCAAACGACCAAGTACTAACTCGCGAACGACTTAACGACTTAAGCCCTGAACGACTTAGTGGAACGAACGACTTAACGACTTAAAAGCCAACGACTTAGTGGAACGAACGACTTAACGACTTAAAAGCCAACGACCTAGGACTTAAGAGCCATACGAGCTAACTGCAAACGACTTAAGGCCAAACGACCTACGACTTAACTCGAGGCGAACGAGCTAACTGCAAACGACTTAAGGCCAAACGACCTACGACTTAACTCGAGGCGAACGAGCTAACTGCAAACGACTTAAGCCTTTAACTCGTGAACGACTCATGCCTTTAACTCGTGAACGACTCATGCCTTTAACTCGTGAACGACTCAGGCCAGGCAGAAACGACTTAACACTTTAACTCGAGAACGACTCAGGCCAGGCAGAAACGACTTAACACTTTAACTCGAGAACGACTCACGACTTAGGCTTAACTCGTGGACGACTCAGCGAAGGCCAGAAACGACTTAAGGCCAGGAAAATCACCAAAACGCTGAAAATTGAAGTTTTTCGCCAATCCAATCCAAACCAAATGCAAATGTTGATGCAAATACAATAGGGGATCATTCCCAACAGTCCAAGATAGATATAGGCAAGATGTGAGATCAAAAATCTCACCTTTTCCACGAAATTGATGAAGATGAAGATTGAAAGCAAGGAGAAGCAATCCTAAACTTGAATCCACTATCTTCTACTTGAATTTGGAGTTGAATCACGGATTTGCAATAGAATTGGAGTTTGGAGTTTTAATTTCCACTTCCCACCACCATTTTTGATGAAGCTTGAAGTGATGAAGAGAAGAGGGGGTGGGCTGAGTTAAGAAGGTGCAGTCCAAACCAAAGTCTCAAGCGGGAAAAGTGACGAAAATTTCACTATCTCCAAACATATCGAAGTTTACACTCAAAAAGATCGCAAACGTCATTTTGAACTCAATGGGGGTGGTCTCGAGTCCTAATTTGACCGTATGCAAAAAGTAGCTTTTCGGACTAACATCCGACTAACGATAAAATATTTAAATAAAATATTTAAATATAGAATTGATAGATATGCGGGTTGTTACAATTGCTCCCATCCGATTCCTTCCCAACTCATACACATGCTTGACCTCCTTAGAGGTCCTGGCTCAGGAAGCAAGTCTTCCTTCCCTCAACGCCAAAATCCTCCATTTCATAGCAATCCCTGCTAAAGTCGATAATCAACTGGATCGTTAACTATACCACATTCGTCCTTACCCAAAAAGCATGATCTCTGAAGGTGTTAACAAAGCAAGGGAATGGGAGACTCAATACTTTTTCATAAAATATTCCTCTAACATTAGAGGGACATTCTTTACTCCCAGCAAGTTATTTCCATTGCATTTTTTATACCGAACCCACTCATTATTTTTTACTAATGGATGCTTCTTTCCATATTGTGCTCCTAAACAACTAAAACTTGAAGATTAGAAAATCGCCCTATTCTTAACTAACGCAGCATAAAGCATGGGGAACCGGCTTAGATTACCGACTTCGGGTAAACTCCTTAAGTATCGCATCATTTTGGAATGTCATAAGGTCTTGGGAGAGCCCTTGAAAGTCAAACTTAATGCTAATAGAGAATGCTCATTGGTGATGGCAAAATCGAAACCCTTCACCTCTAACTCCCCAGTTCAGCCTGAAGTTGTTGGTAAGTTTTAATTAGCTAAAAATGGAATTTCTAACATTATCAGCTTACAAACTTCATTTTCATTTTTGGTTCATCTACTCTTGTTATCGCTCCCAAAGAAACAAAAGTCAAAGAAAACGTTTAAAGAAGAGAAGAAGTAAAGATGAAGTTCTGGCTTCATCTCAACCAACAAAGACTGTCCCTTTTAAAGATTCTACCGCCTTGAAGAATTAGATGAAGATGAAACGGGTGATGATGCTTCTACTGATGCTCCTTTTCATCCCTAAGATAAAAGTCCCAAATTTGTGGGAGACTTCATTCCCGTTATCATAAATGAGATGGATCATGTAAATATTGATCCAAGCCCAGAAGCAACCATTGGGCAAAGCTCCGGAAAAGTTCAAAGAGGTTCAAATTGAGATACCCAAGGAGGTGCCAACTCCTAACCCCATCTTAATATTACATACCCTACTTCTCCAGCGTCTATCAGCCACATGTGCACTATACTCGGTTTAATTCTCTCTCCAAACGATCCTCTTCCTTCGAAGACTCAAACTTGAACTTCATCAACGAATTTTGAAGACCTTGCATGGTTGGCTATTCAATCTCCTTCCCTTTCTTCTGTTAGATCAGCACAACCTCCGATTTACTCTGATGAATACCTTTTCCTTATTCTCAAACAACTCATATCGATATGTTTTCCTGTTCACTAGGTTAGCTTTTAATTTTATAGATTCTGTTTTAACTTATACGGATTGCATATTTTAGGTAGGGAAGTACATGTTCCTCCTACGGGCCATTTCTTAGGGACCTTCAAATGAAGTAGTTGAGCTTAAAGGGAAAGTTTCTTCGCTCCAAAATGATATGATCGACATTGCCATGGAAAGAGATGAGGCAATCTTAGAAAAAGGCAAACTTGCTTCTTCCGTCGATGAAGAAAGGATAGCCGGGCAACTACTGGAGGAGAGAGTGAAAATTTTGAAATCTGATCTTGAGTCATTCAACAGACTCAAAGCCGATCAGGAGAAGATGACCAAAAAACACTCCAAGCTTTCCAAAGAAAACTCAGAACTAGCCAACAAGAACAAATCATTAGAAGATCAACTACAAAGAAAATTTGATCTCCTATATTATTGAAGTAACATCATCAATGATGCTAAGAAAAAAGTCGCTTTCTTAACGGCGCTCTTCCTAAGATCACCGAGAGATGTTATGAAGATACTCTGTATGTGGAATATGCCAAGAACATCAAGAAATGCCCAAATCTGGATTTCCTACCTCTCCCTGCCTTGAATGAAAAATGTAAGAGGAAATTCAGTTATAGAATAAGGAAAGACAAAAAGGCTCTTGATGGAAAGTTCCCCACAAAGAAAGAAATTGATGTTGGAGAGTGGCCATCATTCGATGACGCTCTCGTTGATGAAGCGCCAAAACTTGATGAAGAGGAAGACAATGATGATGACAATGACAATCATGATGATAGTGATGATCGTGATGATGGCAATGGTAATGGTGATGGGGGAGGTAATGGAGAGAGATTTTCTAGAGGGCCAGGTGACAAGAATGGATCTGGTGAAGCTAATTTGGACTCGGCTGTCTAGGATTTTGAAGCTACAAACTTATCGGATCTTCTGAAAATGATTCTCCCAAAATAGGTAGCGCTTTTCGAGACCAAGGACCCAAGAACAAAGGGAAAATCTCTTCCTCGTTGGTTCATTTTTCTCAGGTATAGGTCATTTTATTCAAATGTGTTAAGTTATGAAATAATTTTTAGTTAACACATTGATTATTTTAGTTAACACATTGACAATCAAAATACTACTATGAAACTATACTTGAAAAGAAACAAAGAGAAATGGATTGATTAAATAGAGAATTGGATAAGCAAATGAAAGATTATAATGAGATGTCCAAAAAATATAAGAAACTTGCTGAGTGCACATCGAAGCTAAGATTCTTCAAAGAAAGAGAAATTGCACCTCGAATGAAGAAAGCCCTTCCGTTTACACCCTTTTTCGATTTTATACTTATGTTGTCTGCTAAGTCATTCAAAAAAGCTAAGACCACAATAATGAGACTTTGAATGTTGGTTAAATGTTTTAATGAATAGACTATGATGTAAACTTGGTTTTTGTATTACTTATGAATTCTGCTTATTATTGATAGAAAAGTTTGTTTTTCATATATTAATTCTTGTCCCCCTTATTCTTAATAGGAGACTAAATTAGTGCATACATCTAATTTTCTGAATGCTTCATGAATTTTTGAAATAAAGGATAGGTTGCTCGCTTACGTAGAAGAAAAACAATCATCCCAAGATGACTCAAATCTCTGATCCCTGAATAATCCTGTAATTTGATATTTTATTCATATTAATCTTATCCTTTCATATGGAACTAAAGAGACTTCATACGGTTTTATATGTTATACGATAATAAGAGATTTCATTCCATATTTAGTAATTAAAATCTCCAAAATTATACTTAATATCTAAAGCCAAAGTCAAAGAAAAGTATGGATTATGCTAAAGTGTACTATTTGTTTCATAGTTTACATCACAATTTAGCAAAATATGGTTGAAAAAATAATATAAATTAAGGTCCAGACCTTTTGCACTGCAAGTACAAAGCAATCCAGCCTTCTATTGAGCTATTTATCCTATCACTTCTTGTAGGAGAGACTATCAACAAAGTAGGATCTTTCAATTATAACTACTAACAAATTGCAGATCTGTTCCTCTTTAGAGTGTCAATAAAGGTGCTGAAGGAATCAATTTTCATTACAAATTGCTAGATTTGATGATTTTAGGATTATTTGTTACTAGAAGTTATAGGGTTTGAAGAGAGGAAGAAGGAAAGGTAAATTTGGGGTCGCATAAGTTGAAAAGGATGCAAATGAATTAAAGGACAAGAATTTATTAGAGGTAGGTAGAAAGGAGAAATGTATCCTTCCATTGATTAAAAATAATAATCTCTACTATAAATAATGATTTCATTGAATAGGAATTCAACTGCATCTTTCTGGAATACCCAAAATACCCTCCTTCTTTTTTCACGTTCTTTTTCTACGCATTTGTCCCATCTCACTTTGCTACAGAAAAAAACCTAAATTGGCTCTCTCACCTCTAATGGTTATTATCTATTAACAGTTCAGCTCAAGGATCGATTTTCGTGAGATTCCACACCCATGCTATTATTTGCTGATTTTCATATTCATTAATGTACTTCTATGGGAACCGGTAGGTTTAGTTGCAAGTATATCCAATTGAATTTAGGAACACATGTCATTTATTGCCTATGGTTTTATTGCTAAAATGATTATTCTATTTCCGTTCTTTCGTATGTTGATTCCTTTTGATGGAAATCAAGTCATGTTATTTCACACAGCTCTACTAGAATGACTAACATTTCCGAATCTACAAGAATATTTTTCGCACATGGTGTACATACTCTTATATAATATATTTATTGTTGGATGTCTTCTGATTTAATTTTGCTCTGATGCTTAATGTGGTTTTTGGTGAGTTAATTGCCAAAAAAGTTGAAGTCAACTCAAAAATATAAGATGACTTGACACGATTCATTTTCTAAGCAGATAGCAGCCATTTTTTAATATTTTTGACATTTAGATGTTATGTTATTTTCAATGAATTAATACTCGCACCAATATTGATTTAACTTGAAATCATAAAAAAATCAACTCAAAATATTCTAATCATGTATTAACAAATCATTTTGAACATTTTTGAGATATATTAATTGCCATTATTAGTATATTAATAATTAAAAAACAAAAGTGACTCAAAAAAACATAAAATGAAAATTGCATTCTTCTACAAAACAAGACAAATTATTTCTGAATGTTTTAATCTTTTTTGATATTATGTTGTATTAAATATGCATATGTTAATAAACATGCAAACATCGAAAATTGACTCAAAATTCGCAAAATGACTAAAATTCATATCATCCATAATTCGTATATTCTTATAAAAATGTCTTTGAATGTTTTTTGTTATATATTTTAAGATTGATATGATTATGGATGTATTAATAATAAATTAATCAGCCAAACAATTTGAAAGTACTAAAGATGACATAAAACGATTACTTCAGTTCATTCCTAAACAAAAAATTACCATATTCCTTTATATTTTTTTTCACCTTCTATGTAAGTGATCATGAAAAGTTTTAGATGTTTAGTTTTTTTATTCCTAATGTCATTTTTTAAAGATAATAATTATTAAAAAATATGTAGAGGTAATGGATACAACTCATTTTTCCGAAAGAGTTGGATGTTTTTGACATTTTTGATGTTCTATATAATTTTCTCTACTCAATAAATTTTCCGAAGTCAAACAGCAAAACATTTAAAAAAAACTTCAAAATATAAATATAAAAAAGAAATTCATTTTGGATCGCTTTTTGATATATTTTATACTTAAATGTAATTTTCGATATCTTCAATAGTAGCTATAATATCTTTGGTGTCACAATTTTTGTGTAAGCATAAACTACCAAAAAAGCCTATATTCAGATATTACCAAATTTTATTATCACTTAAAAATAGGATCTAACAAGTAAACTTCATTTCCAAATTCAAAATATCATTCTACAAAAATTTTAAAATCGTAATATCACTTAAAAGTGGGATCTAACAAATTAACTTCCTGTAACGATCCCGAATTTTAAATATATTTAAATTGATAATCAAATTAATTTTGGAATAAAAATTATAAATTCAATTGATAAATCGATTCGAGTTTCCCCGAATTCAAATAAATTTGTATTAAATCATTTAAATTTAATGTATATATATGTGAATATATATGTATATGTGATATATGAGTAAAATTGAAATTTTATATATATATATATTTGATTTGAATTTAAATTTCAAGTAAATGGATTATAAAATAAATATATAGAGAAAAAAAATATAATTAGTATTAAAGTTAAAATAATAATAAAGATTTAAACTAGAAATATAAATAAATAAAGGATAAATAATAAAAAAATAATTAATTAAAAATAAAATATAAGAAAATATATGTTTGTAATAAAATTTATATAGTTATAAAAGACCTAGAAATACATATAAACTAGTATGAAATTTTGTAAACAAGAAAACAAAGTAACAAAATAAAGGAACAAGAAAACATAAATGTGCAGAAAGTATAAACAAAGAAAGAAAAATAAAACCAAAACAGCACTTATCAAAAGGACCAAATAACATGTTGTGAATACAAAGCATGAACATAACATGCTTTCATTAAATGCATTTACTCTCCAGCGTGAATAAAATCACATCAGCCCATACACTAACATTTATTAGCAAGCATGGGTTTAGTCAACTGCCTACACCTCAGCCTGCACATCTCCTTTATATACATGAACATCAGTTTTAGTTCATTCGTTCAACAAATCTGAGCAAAGAGCAGAAAATAAAAGAAAAACACCACTTTATATTTAAACTTGAAAATGATTTACTGAAGAAAGAAAAAGGGAAAAGAGGAAGATTCAATCTGCAGTTTCAAAAAAATCAATAATAAATCTCTGTTTCAAAAACTTGTTTCAAGTGAGTAAACTTCTTTCTAAAAAGCTTAAACTTGTTTTTTATCTGTGATACCTGTGATCTTCTTTGAAATTATGATGTGAATGATGTTTGCATGTATGAAATGAATGGGATGTATGTATATAGGTAGTACTTGTCTGTGCATGTCTGATATACAGGCAAATTCACTTCTGTTCTGAGTTTCAGGTTTCAAAACCTGTTTAAAAATCAATATCTCTTCCTATGATTTTTGTTAAATTTCAAGGTCTAAAAGAAACTTGTTTGTATCATCAAGGACTAGGCCTTAAAAATACATTTGAGAAGAATTAACTTGAATTTATCTGGAAATATAAATAAACAGTGAAAACTCAATCACATCCCAAAATTTGAATAATCAAGTTTTCTCGATTTTATTATATAATTTGAATGAACATACAAAGATATGATTTTTAAAATTAATATGATGATTTTTAATGGTGTGGTTTGGGAGCAGTTTGTTTTTTTTCGAAAATCGGTTTTTGGCCAATTTCTGGTGATCATCGAATTTCTGGTGTTCGGGGTTTCGACTGGAGATGGAGGAAGGTTCGGCGAGGTCTGGAAAAATGGTCGTCAGATTTATCAATGGCCGTGGTGGCCAGGAGACGTCGGAGTAGGGTTTTAAAACCCAGTTTAGTCGATGTTGATTCCGGAGCTTGTTCGACATATAGGGAGGATCGGAGGTGATCGCATGGTGAGGGATTGGTGCTGGAGGTCGAGGCGGTTATCGGGTGAGGTCGACGAGATTGACCAAGGTCAGGATCGACGGTGAGGGGGGAAATTTCCGATGGTGATGGGTTCCAGATTTTTGAACTATGGGTTCGATTTTGATTCATGGGTGATATCGTCGATCTGGGTTCTCGTATGGGTCGGCGAGGTTGTCGGCATTGTGTTGATGATCGGGAAGTTGGTCGGAGTCGCGGAAGTTCACCGTGCACGTGCACGTGTTCTATTTTTCGTGTATCTGGGTGGTTGATTTGGGAGGAAGCGAGAATCTCGGGTTTGACTCGAGGAGTTTTCGTGGTTGTCCCGAAGCAGATAATGGACGAGTGTTTCCCGTGTCTTTACTCGGGAAGATCTTGGATTTGCTCGGATTGTTTTTGTTTGAGCTGTTTGAATTGAAATCAGGAAAGTATTCCAGGTTTAAAATCAAAGAACTTGAATTTGGCAAATATTTCAAAGTTTAAAAAACAAAGTGAAACAAGTTTTAAGTCAAGTTTAAAAAAGATCTGATTTTCAAATTAAAAATATGTTTAAAAGTTGTTTTGGGTTTTGAATAATTATATTGGAATGTTTATTTAAAAATTCTTAAGTGTTTTCAAATAGAAATTGATGATGTGATTAAATAAGTGATTAAGATAAATGGGTAATCTTAAGATAAAAAAATCATTAATTTGAAATTTATTGATAATTACTTAATTAAAAGTTAATTAAGTATTAATTAAGAATTGATTAATTTGTTGAGAGTTAATTAATTTATGATGAGTAATTTAAGGATAATTACTTAATGATAGTGATTAAAGAATAATTAATCAATTTCTTAATTGATGATTAAAGGGTAATTAATTACTTAAAGATAATTATTTGATTAAGAGTAATTAATTAATTAATGAAGGTGGTTAAAGAATGATAATTTATTGAGGAATAATTAATTAAAGTAATTAATTAAAGATAATTAATTAAATGGTGAATTAAATAATTAAAGGTTAATTATTTAATAATTAAAGGTTGATGAATTATAATTAAAGGTTAATCAATTTATTATTGATGGTTAATTAATAAATGATTAAAGAATAATTAATCAAAATAAATTGTAATTTATCGATTTTAATTAACCAGGATTAGTAATTCATGAGAAATTAATCTGATTTGAATTAATCAGACAATTAACTGACCTTACCTATGGATATTTGGATTCTATTGGATGACTTGATTATTTGATATCCCTGATATATAATGCTTTGTGATACATCCTGATTTATGTTGTGATCTGTAATATACTTATCTGTGATATATATCTGTGATCTGTGAATGAACGATAAGCGTGATAGTTAATACCGCTTATCAACTATATTTCTGTATTCTGATCTGTGATGATTGTATGATGTTGCACTACTGTGTAAAACCCCTGGACTACACTTTTACACACACAAATATGGATTTCACGTGGAAATCGGTTAAGTCACAGATAATTTAAATTTTATGTTTTTGAAATTGAAATTTTAATTTCAATTGATTTTGAAATTGGAAATTTGGGTTTAAAGTGAAAAGCTTTTGAAATGGAATTTCAAAGATAAAAGTTATTTTGAATAACTTAATCGAGTTTTGAAAATTTAAATAATTTGATTTAAATTTGAATTCAAGTTTGAAATTGAATCCTATGATTTGAAACTAGGGATTAAAGATGATATAAATGTGTTTGTATGAATTTAAACCATTTTAAAAGTAAAATTTTGAGAATTTGGATTTAACCCAAGAACCTTAACTCGTATAAATGAATCAGATTTCCAAAATGAAAACTGTTTGTTTTAAAAGAATAAAAGCTTTCAGATAAGAAATGAAATTCCAGTTTAATTAAAGGAATTTCAAGTTTGAATTAAAAATGGTTTTTCCAATTATGAATGAATTTTTTTTGAAAGCTATGAATTGAATCTGTTTATTTTTAACAGATTTAAAATGATGATTTGTTTAAACCATTCGAAATGAAATTGTTTTGAAAGCTATAAGTTGAATCTTTGTTTTAAAGATTTAACGAGTTAATCCAATTGAAACGGAAATTGTTTTGAAATCTGTGAATGGATTTTTGTGAAACTGGGTGAACTTTGTGAAATAAATCTTTTTGTTTAAAAGATTTGAAATGGTAATCGATTGAAACCATTTAAAAAGAAGTTGAATTATTAAGTTGTGACTTAATTGAAATCACATATCCATATGTTTTTAAATATTGCGCTCACTATTCGGTTAGCCGGGAAAAGACCTTTGTGTCATATAACTCATTCCGAATAGTGATACGTCGTATATGGATCGCATTTGCTATATTATAGCATGATGGGGGGTTCTCGCTTCGCAGTTTGGTGGCGAACGGGAGACTCTTACCCCTACTTGTCCCTGAGTGGGATGGGTTGGTTAGGCGGAGGCCGTGACAGTCGAGAGGCTGGCCGTAAAAGTAAATGCGAGGCGCTAGTGTAAGCCATGCTGGGACTGGGATGGTTGCAAAGCCTACCGGTGGCCGCTTCCGACGGTAGACGTTACATTTTGGTATCAGAGCTAAGGTTGAACTTTAGCTCAGGAGTATAACACGTTAAGTAACTCATTAGAGATAGGGTGAAGTATCCCTAGAATGAGTGTATCCCTAAGATATCCGCCTGAATGTCTCAATGAATTCTCTTACTATCCACTGATAGTGAGTATGAGTGCAAGAAGAGGACGAAATAGGGGACAAGGGAATACGACTATAAATGGTCAATACCCTGCAACAGTGGAAATAATCTCTCTCTTCTCAATCTTCTTTGATTCGTTTCCAAATTCTTTTCATTTCTTCGTACCAGCTACAAGAAGAAGTTTCGGTGTAATGATGGCTCTACGAATCATTGTAGAAAATCCTTACTGAGTATCTTCATCGATTTCTTATCAATTTTTTATTTAAACCTTAATGAAAATAAATTGAAAATTTAGAATTAATTAAAAATTTTGAATTGTTGATATTTTGCTTTGATGAGCCAAATACAAAATGGATATACAGGTTGATTTGGAAAGATATTTCTCTATCTTTGATCTATTTGTTTTATTTTTCATGCTTGCGAATTTCGAGGACAAAATTCTTTTAAGGGGGGAAGTCTGTAACGATCCCGAATTTTAAATATATTTAAATTGATAATCAAATTAATTTTTGAATAAAAATTATAAATTCAATTGATAAATCGATTCGAGTTTCCCCGAATTCAAATAAATTTGTATTAAATCATTTAAATTTAATGTATATATATGTGAATATATATGTATATGTGATATATGAGTAAAATTGAAATTTTATATATATATATATATATTTGATTTGAATTTAAATTTCAAGTAAATGGATTATAAAATAAATATATAGAGAAAAACAATATAATTAGTATTAAAGTTAAAATAATAATAAAGATTTAAATTAGAAATAGAAATAAATAAAGGATAAATAATAAACAAAATAATTAATTAAAAATAAAATATAAGAAAATATATGTTTGTAATAAAATTTATATAGTTATAAAGACCTAGAAATACATATAAACTAGTATGAAATTTTGTAAACAAGAAAACAAAGTAACAAAAGAAAGGAACAAGAGAACATAAATGTGCAGAAAGTATAAACAAAGAAAGAAAAATAAAACCAAAACAGCACTTATCAAAAGGACCAAATAGCATGCTGTGAATACAAAGCATGAACATAACATGCTTTCATTAAATGCATTTACTCTCCAGCGTGAATAAAATCACATCAGCCCATACACTAACATTTATTAACAAGCATGGGTTTAGTCAACTGCCTACACCTCAGCCTGCACATCTCCTTTATATACATGAACATCAGTTTTAGTTCATTCGTTCAACAAATCTGAGCAAAGAGCAGAAAATAAAAGAAAAACACCACTTTATATTTAAACTTGAAAACGATTTATTGAAGAAAGAAAAAGGGAAAAGAGGAAGATTCAATCTGTAGTTTCAAAAAAATCAATAATAAATCTCTGTTTCAAAAACTTGTTTCAGGTGAGTAAACTTCTTTCTAAAAAGCTTAAACTTGTTTTTTATCTGTGATACCTGTGATCTTCTTTGAAATTATGATGTGAATGATGTTTGCATGTATGAAATGAATGGGATGTATGTATATAGGTAGTACTTGTCTGTGCATGTCTGATATATAGGCAAATTCACTTTTGTTCTGAGTTTTAGGTTTCAAAACCTGTTTAAAAATCAATATCTCTTCCTATGATTTTTGTTAAATTTCAAGGTCTAAAAGAAACTTGTTTGTATCATCAAGGACTAGGCCTTAAAAATACATTTGAGAAGAATTAACTTGAATTTATCTGGAAATATAAATAAACGGTGAAAACCAATCACATCCCAAAATTTGAATAATCAAGTTTTCTCGATTTGATTATATAATTTGAATGAACATACAAAGATATGATTTTTAAAATTAATATGATGATTTTTAATGGTGTGGTTTGGGAGCAGTTTGTTTTTGTTCGAAAATCGGTTTTTGGCCAATTTCTGGTGATCATCGAATTTCTGGTGTTCGGGGTTTCGACTGGAGATGGAGGAAGGTTCGGCGAGGTCTGGAAAAATGGTTGTCAGATTTATCAATGGCCGTGGTGGCCAGGAGACGTCGGTGTAGGGTTTTAAAACCCAGTTTAGTCGATGTTGATTCCGGAGCTTGTTCGACATATAGGGAGGATCGTAGGTGATCGCATGGTGAGGGATTGGTGCTGGAGGTCGAGGCGGTTATCGGGTGAGGTCGACGAGATTGACCAGGGTCAGGATCGACGGTGAGGGGGGAAATTTCCGATGGTGATGGGTTCCAGATTTTTGAACGATCGGTTCGATTTTGATTCATGGGTGATATCGTCGATCTGGGTTATCGTATGAGTCGGCGAGGTTGTCGGCGTTGTGTTGATGATCGGGAAGTTGGTCGGAGTCGCGGAAGTTCACCGTGCACGTGCACATGTTCTCGTTTTCGTGTATTTGGGTGGTTGATTTGGGAGGAAGCGGGAATCTCGGGTTTGACTCAAGGAGTTTTCGTGGTTGTCCCGAAGCAGATGATGGACGAGTGTTTCCCATGTCTTTACTCGGGAAGATCTTGGATTTGCTCGGATTGTTTTTGTTTGAGCTGTTTGAATTGAAATCAGGAAAGTATTCCAGGTTTAAAATCAAAGAACTTGAATTTGGCAAATATTTCAAAGTTTAAAAAACAAAGTGAAACAAGTTTTAAGTCAAGTTTAAAAAAGATCTGATTTTCAAATTAAAAATATGTTTAAAAGTTGTTTTGGGTTTTGAATAATTATATTGGAATGTTTATTTAAAAATTCTTAAGTGTTTTCAAATAGAAATTGATGATGTGATTAAATAAGTGATTAAGATAAATGGGTTATCATAAGATAAAAAAATCATTAATTTGAAATTTATTGATAATTACTTAATTAAAAGTTAATTAAGTATTAATTAAGAATTGATTAATTTGTTGAGAGTTAATTAATTTATGATGAGTAATTTAAGGATAATTACTTAATGATAGTGATTAAAGAATAATTAATCAATTTCTTAATTGATGATTAAAGGGTAATTAATTACTTAAAGATAATTATTTGATTAAGAGTAATTAATTAATAATTGAAGGTGGTTAAAGAATGATAATTTATTGAGGAATAATTAATTAAAGTAATTAATTAAAGATAATTAATTAAATGGTGAATTAAATAATTAAAGGTTAATTATTTAATAATTAAAGGTTGATGAATTATAATTAAAGGTTAATCAATTTATAATTGATGGTTAATTAATAAATGATTAAAGAATAATTAATCAAAATAATTTGTAGTTTATCGATGTTAATTAACCAGGATTAGTAATTCATAAGAAATTAATCTGATTTGAATTAATCAGACAATTAACTGACCTTACCTATGGATATTTGGATTCTATTGGATGACTTGATTGTTTGATATCCCTGATATATGATGCTTTGTGATACATCATGATTTATGTTGTGATCTGTAATTTACTTATCTGTGATATATATCTGTGATCTGTGAATGAACGATAAGCGTGATAGTTAATACCGCTTATCAACTATATTTCTGTATTCTGATCTGTGATGATTGTATGATGTTGCACTACTGTGTAAAACCCCTGGACTACACTTTTACACACACAAATATGGATTTCACGTGGAAATCGGTTAAGTCACAGATAATTTAAATTTTATGTTTTTGAAATTGAAATTTTAATTTCAATTGATTTTGAAATTGGAAATTTGGGTTTAAAGTGAAAAGCTTTTGAAATGGAATTTCAAAGATAAAAGTTATTTTGAATAACTTAATCGAGTTTTGAAAATTTAAATAATTTGATTTAAATTTGAATTCAAGTTTGAAATTGAATCCTATGATTTGAAACTAGGGATTAAAGATGATATAAATGTGTTTGTATGAATTTAAACCATTTTAAAAGTAAAATTTTGAGAATTTGGATTTAACCCAAGAACCTTAACTCGTATAAATGAATCAGATTACCAAAATGAAAACTGTTTGTTTTAAAAGAATAAAAGCTTTCAGATAAGAAATGAAATTCCAGTTTAATTAAAGGAATTTCAAGTTTGAATTAAAAATGGTTTTTCCAGTTATGAATGAATTTTTTTTGAAAGCTATGAATTGAATCTGTTTATTTTTAACAGATTTAAAATGACGATTTGTTTAAACCATTCGAAATGAAATTGTTTTGAAAGCTATAAGTTGAATCTTTGTTTTAAAGATTTAACGAGTTAATCCAATTGAAACGGAAATTGTTTTGAAATCTGTGAATGGATTTTTGTGAAACTGGGTGAACTTTGCGAAATAAATCTTTTTGTTTAAAAGATTTGAAATGGTAATCGATTGAAACCATTTAAAAAGAAGTTGAATTATTAAGTTGTGACTTAATTGAAATCACATATCCATATGTTTTTAAATATTGCGCTCACTATTCGGGTTAGCCGGGAAAAGACCTTTGTGTCATATAACCCATTCCGAATAGTGATACGTCGTATATGGATGGCATTTGAAGACCGGTGTTGAAGACCGGATATTTTAAAAAATGAAAGGACGACCTGTCGAATGTCTCTGCACCGAGTTGCTCCGGTATAGAGATTTATATCACTCTTTTTGTGATGGGAAGTCCGGACGTGATTAGAAAATTATCCGGATTTGCAAGGGCTTCTTTGGAAGTGCCTTCGGTTCTGTTCGAACCCGAACAGACTTGTATGGTTACATGTTTGACATTACATTTTGAGATATAAAGCTGATTTCTTTCAAATACATTTCTGTTTGGTGGCGGAGAATTTATTCTCTTAGCTTAACACCCTTCTCTGAGACGTACGAGCTCAGAGGTTATGTAGTTGAAGGTTATCAGCGATATACTCCCAATTTGGTAATGTGGCATGCTGAGTGTTGCTGTGTGATGATCATTTATTGATCATTTGTGATCAAAGCGTGGCTTTGTGAAAAAGCGAAGCTTTGTGGACGAGACTTCGTCAGACCTCACAACCGGGGAATGGTCGAAACAGGAATGATGCGGCAAGGTTTCAGGGGTAGCTTCCCTAGGGTATGACCATTCCTTTTGGAAAAGGGTAGTATCATGGTATGGAGCCCAGATACTCACTCATGTGGACACACTTTATTTATTATGTGTGATGTTGGTTACCGAGCGCTCGGATAAAGGTCCAAAAGGACCGGGGGTAGCATATCTGAGGTTTTGTATATTCCCCGGGAAGGGGAGTAGCCGGCCTTGTTTGGCAGAGAGCAGGTTGTCTCTCGGAGCGTCCAGCCAGAGGCGTTCTTTCGTGGCATAGGAAGTTCCTTAGCCTGACCATTTGTTGGAAATCCTTCTTCCAATACGAACCTTGTACGGTTTTAGTTATATTACCTGCCATGGAATGTGGTGGTAACCTACTATTGAATATGGTAGCTATAGTAGGCATAAATGCGAAATGCCTATGCTGGCTAAGATTAATATTATACTTTCGAAATATTTTAGACACTATGCACTAATAATAATATCAAATCAAATGATTTGTTTTTGCGTATCAAGCATCTTTGACTATCATAAGGAGAAATCTCCTCCGATTCTGCGTTTGCATTGTGTGTGTGTGCGGGAGGCCTTATGGTAGTTTCATTTTCCAAAAGCATTGTGAATTGACTTTAAATTCTTTTGTTGTTCGTTTTTAAAGTTAAACTGTTTTTGTTGCTCACACCAGTCCCATGACTGATCCGGAGTTTATTGTTTCTTTCCTAAACTCTGGGTGCTCAAAAATTTTCTACACGAGCAGTCTAGAGTTGGGTTTTTCAGATAGTCAGGATTAGTAGATTTCTGGAGCTAGTTCAGTCTGTGGATATGGACTACACTTGCTTATCTTTGTGCATCGTTATTGGGAGTTCGAGCTATTTCTGGATTGGTGCTTTGGAGATGGATATTATCCGCTGCTGATGTTATCGTTTTCTTTTCCGCTGCTATTTCTTTTATCATATCCCTGATGTATATTGATATTCATTGTATCATTCTGTTGTAACAAATATTGTATATCAATGTATTATTCATTTCTTCCGCTGTGTTATTTACTTAATTGTAGTATAAGCTCCGGCGACTCGGATTTGAACGGTCGAATCTACGGCATTCGAGTACGATGTAAAGTATGGATGTCGATTTTCGAACGTGAAAATCCAAGACGTTACACTTCCTTTACAAATTTTTTCTTTATTAATTAATAATATAAATAAAAATTCAAACTTACAAAAAATTAGATGTTGCAACTTACAAATAAAAATTCAAACCAACTACACATGATTTCAATGTAAAAGTGACTAAATATTTGTGTTAAACATATATAATTTATAAAAAAACAACTCACACACAAAGCGCATGCCATCATACATGTGAAGCGCGTGTCATAACGCGCATAATAATAATAATAATAACAATAAAATATAGTACAAAAAATAAAACGTTCTCTGAAAATAAAAACCCTAAACATATTAAAATAAATAGTTGCACTTAAAAGTTAAAAACTGTAAAAAAACACAAAATAAAATGAAATTATGTTAACAACTCAAATAAGCAAAACTAAACAATATTTCTCTGAAAATAAAGGTTAAAAAGTATCCAATAGCAAGAACAAGCATGTACTTGATCTTCTTCTTGGGCCTCAACTGTGAAATATCAAGAAAAGGCAAGTATATAATGTCAATACTCAGATCTTGACATTACGAAGGCAAAAAAAGAAATTCAACCGTGTAACTGATTTTAACCGTGTAAAAAAAATTATGAAGGCAAAAAAAGCTTACCTGAGTTGTTGTGAGCGCCCTTCTTCTTCCTACAATTGACTGCTCTTAGATGAAGTCTTGCATAGCACCTGTTACACAAGTTTTCGTAAAAAAATCATTTCATTATACAATGTGATCATTTATGTCATTGAATAAAAGATGTTTATAACAATATAACTATTATTGAATAAAACTCAATTCAAAATAGAAGCCCTTAAGGTAAACAATATATAATAACTTTGGCAAAACATTCTTTAAAACCAAAATATTAAGCTAAGTCAAATTTGCCTGAGAATGAGCTTTGAACTTAAACGCCTATTTATTATCAAAAATAACAACTTCACCAAATATGCCAAGATAATTTATTGAATTTGCTAGCATACATGCAAATAAATATATTTTATAAACAGATATATGATTTAGTAATCTAGAAGGACTTAAAACGTAGATAGATGAGCCCTAAAGCAACCACTTTAGTTGCTTGGGGTCAAGGCAAGCCCTGATTATACAGAATATCAATGTATTTCAACTTCAGTTTTTTTCTTTCTTTCACAAATGAAAATACCAAACAAAAAATAAATAATTAAATTCGTAATATGCAGCAGCGAAGAAAAAAGAAAATAAAATAACTGTGGTGCTAGTATGGCAGCGGTGGGCTGTTGCTCTGCAGCAACACTTAATATACAGTCATAGTTTTGTTGGGTTATGCCCTTGGCTGTGTGTTGTATTTTTGGCTTGTCTTTTTTTTGTTGAGCTTGTTGTAGCTGCATATTCAGTTGCCACTAGTTATATTTGTTGTAACTTTAATGTTATACGACTTATTACATACCTAGATGCAATATTACATACCTAAGTGTAATAACTTCAATATGTATAGTTATTTTTAAATTATAACAGATAACCAATGTTTATGCCAAAGATTGGAAACTTGTTTTCCTTCATATATCGATGATGGAAAAAGATTGGGTTTTTTGAACATGTGATAATACATAACTTAATATGTAAGTCGAGAGTTAAAACATGTAATCTAATATTAAGACTTAATTGTTTTTATGTTTTTAAATTTTGTCATAGAACTAATATAGAGCACCAATAATGAGCATTGAATTTCATGCAAGCTGCAAAGAGGAATGTAAGAAATATAGAAAAAAAATTATGCCCCAGCAAAGATCTTCGGAATGTTATTCATCATACTGACCACATCATCTTTGAACATTTAATTAGGAAGGAATGGATCCTAGATACATCAGCAGTATATGGTATAACCATGGCGAATAGATAAATATAGAGAATAAAACAAAGTTGTTTGACATATATGATTTATTCAAAATGATTCACTGTGAAGATGGAGATTTTTTGAATCGTGAATTTTTTGATGATCGTCAAGATAATGCTGATTCTTATAGGAAAGAGGATGAATTACTTAAAAACTTGGAAGATGTAGAAACTCCATTATATCCTAATTGCACAAATCACACAAAATTATCCGACATCACCATTTTATGTAATTATAAATGTGAAATTGGCTTGTCCGATAGTGGGTTTGATAAGCTTTTAACTGTGCAACATTTATATTTGCCAATGGATAATGTGCTTCCCAAAACTTTATATGAATTAAAGAAATTTCTTAAAACATTCGACATGAGTTTTGAAATAATATATGCTTGTGAGAATAACTATTTCCTTTTCAGTAAAGAATACAAAGGTTTAGATACTTGTCCAAAATGCGGTTCTTTGAGATGTAAGAAAAATCAAGATACTAAAGAGATTGTATAAGGTGTTCCAGTTAAAGTGCTGAGATACTTTCCAATAATTCTGAGATTTAGAAGAATGTATAGATCTCAAAAGATGGCATAAGATTTTAGATGACCATTTAATAACAGAAGCTGTTAAAATTTTCGGCACCCCCTCCCCCGCATCTTCGACTATGCGCGCACTTTATTTAGTGTAGAAGAGGAAAACCACTGATGAAGCTCTTTTGGTGCCAACGTCATGATTGAACATTCCTACATCCCTCTTAGAGCACATATAATTTCACTCCAACATTTATTGTTACAAAAGGAATCCCTTGTTATTACATGCTACCGATCTCATATATTGCTCATCTTTTTAAGAATATCTCACTACGCCATAGATGACCTTCTGCAACATTTTTGCAAGGTGTTGCTAGCTAAAATGTTGCGATAGCTATAAAATTTTGGTCATACTGCAACGTTGTATTTTTGGTGTTACCTTAGCCATAAAAATGTGTTGCTCTAGCTAAACAAGTGTAACACGATGCAACATTTTTATATAGTGTTGCAATAGATTTATTCAAATTAAAAAATTAATAAAATTAGCAATCCGCGTGAATACGATCCAACGATCTACATTTAATCTGGTTGTTAAAATGGATCACCACTGCAATTTGCCCCAAAATTTCGTTTTCCCGCCTGAACTAGTTCAGAGTAGATCCCCTTTTGGTTTTCATTCCAATTCTCCTCCTCCCATTCGCCTCCTCCCATTCGCCTCCGCCACCAAATTGTCACCCTCCTCTTCTTTTGCTTCCTCATTCGCCTCCGCCACCAAATTGTCACCCTCACCCCCAGCTACCCCCTGACCCATCGCGACCATCTAGCTCCAACCAGAGCCCCGTCACGACACCAAAACCCGAAGCCAAACAAAGTTTTCCGTTCAAACCCCTTTTGCCACCGCTGTCGTCGCCATCAGCTCTCACCTCCAACAGAAGACTTGCTCGCCACCAACCCCTCTACCTTTCTCCTTTAGACTACTTCACCTGAAAACCCTTATAGCGCCTTAATTTCTCCCAAAACCCGAACTGCTGCCCTTGAGATTTAGCTGTCATTCTCGCAACAATTAATCCGTCCACGGCTCCTATATCAGGTACATCCCAGGCTGATCTCTTCGTACTTTCCCCTATGATTGCGGTTGCTTCACTTGGTACTGGTAATTTCAATAAGATAGTACGCCCCCCATATGTTTGTGCAAATGCTCCTTTGGAACTTGCTAATGTTTCAGAATCTGGCTGGGTATCTACTGCTTCTGGATGCCTTGTGCCTCCATTGCAAGTTCATAACTCGGACTGTTTTGCTTGTTTGGGAAAGTTGTAATATGGTGAAGGGTGGTTGCAATTGCAGTTTTTTGATAGTGAGTTGCTGTTTTGCTTGTTTGAAGAAGTGATGTTGGTGAAACAGGGGGATGGAGGAGCATGCAACTGTGAGGCTTTGGAGATTGTTTGTATTGACAATGGTAGAGTGCTGCTGTGTATTGGTTAAGGAGAGAAGCTAATGTGGTGATTGGAAATTGAAAAGAGTTTGCAGTAGAGTTTTGGTGTTTGGCCGTAGGGGATTCAAGCAGATTTAGGCGAGGAGATGGAGGATAGGAATTAAAGGAGTAGAAAGCAATGCAAGTAGATGGGCAGTAGTTCCGATGGGTGATGAAGTTGCTGAGGATGGGGTTTGCTAAGCTCAGTCTTCATTTGTGCATCATTTTACGTCGTTTCAAAGAAGGCTCGATCTTCCGAAATCGGATGAATCGGGCGGTGCCCACTTGTTCGATCCCCGCCGGGACTGCGGTGCCCCAGACCCCCACCGGCGCTGCGCCCGGACCCGCTTCTCGCCTCGCCTTCAGCTCGGAACTCGGCTCGCCTTCGGCTCGGCACTCGGCTCGCCTTCGGCTCGGCACTCGGCTTGCCTTCGGCTCGGCACTCGGCTCGCCTTCGGCTCGGCACTCAGCTCGTCATATATTTGTCAGTGTCGGTGTCTGTATAAATTGAAACTGCATATGTAATGAGTGAACTGAGTGATGTAGTGAGGAATATCTGTATATGTGAATATCGGTGTTATATATCATTGAATTGTAAAATAGTGGAGTCAGGAATTTGTATTATTTCAAATGTTGAAATAAAATATTTATTTAAATAAATTACTGTTTAAATATCAAATTCTGTGCAATAGCATTTTATTAAATAAATATTTATTTTTATTAAAAATCAAATATGCTCTACATTGTGGGCCCCACAAATTCAGAAAGTTAATATCTATAGCAACATTTTGGAATGTTGCTACAGATACCTATGGGTGTTGCCATAGACCTAAATAGGGTTCTATTGCAACAATATTACTTATGTTGCCTTAGATAGTCAAAATGTTGCCTTTGAGGTCTAAGGCAACGGCAAAAATTGCATCACTCTAAAAGTGTTGCCATAGACCTATGGCAACATTTTTCGGGCCTGAGCCAACATTTTTTTTGTGTTGCAGAAGGTCATCTATGGCGTAGTGTCTTACAATGTGGGATTAATCATAATCCAATCTACACACTAACTCTAATACAATGCGAGCCATACCTAACAAATCTCCACCTTGGCGAGAATTTTCTCAATTCAACTTCAAGTTATACAGAGTCCTCAAACACTTGTATAAGGTCGCTAACACCTCCGACAGTTTAGATTAGGTTGTTACCACCTCCAACAGTTGGGCCAAGCTATTTCACAAAGAGTTCTTTTTCCACGATTGGAGCAGGCTACGTTCTAACTTATAACTCCACCATATTGAGAATCCAGAGCTCATACCATATATTGGATCATACTTAGGTCAACACTGCATCATGTTGGTCCCCTCGAACCATGGGCTCTAATACCATGCTGAAATTTTCGGCACCCCCTCGCATCTTTGGCTACCAGCACACTTCATTTAGTGTAGAAGAGGCGAGACCATTGAAGGAAGCTCTTTTGGTGCCAGCGTTATGATTGGACAGCCCTACATTCCCCTTAGAGCATATAAAATTTTGTGGCAACATTTATTGTAACAAAAGAAATCCCTTATTATTACATGCTACCCACTACACCAAAACAGTCATTTCGTGACACTTAATTTTTTCAATTACCAACACTTATTTGTGTTGTAGATTAATGACAACAATATCCGTTGCTAAGCTAAAAATGTGTCACCAAAAACACATTTACACTTTTTTTTATTGCTAACGCATATTTGTGTTGGAAAATCTGGATAAATTGAAATTAAATAAAAGTTGTGGGGGTAATAAAGTAAACAAGCATTCTTTAGTCATCCATGCCCTAATTCCTTCTCACTAATTCCTCTCCAACGCTTTCATTTCAGCCGCTCTAAAAAAACAAAATCGCCAACCTCCACCGCCTCCTCGACATAGTCGCCCGCACCACAGCATTCGGTTCTTCGCCTCAAAAGAATGGCACCAGATCTCCGACCTTCGAGTAGCAACCCGTTGACCTCCCACCTCCTCCTTCTCCCCCAAGCGAAGCAGTGTATCCGCAAAGCCCTAATAATTCCAAAGAGGAGCCGGCTATTTACCCGTCGCCTAAGCTCGGACAGTACTGGGAGGATTTTAACCACATATTAGATTAAGAAATGGAAGTACTAGGAGGAGGAGACAAAGACAATGGAATATCAGTTATCAAAGGGTAAGCCATCATGAATTAATTTTGTAAATATCTTAGATTGATCGATTGCAACTTTGTCTAGATCCGCCCAGGAATTAAAATAGCAGACAACAAAAGAAAGATATGTGCAAATCTCATGTTCGACGAATAGCATGATAAAACCTCTGATGAAACTGCTACTTATACTCCTCATTCAGGCGTACTCCACCTAGATTCAGATGTTATCAGCATAGTTCAACCCACGTTGAACCCAGGTACATCGCCCCTCAACTTCAAAAATGCAATAACAACAAAGTAGATGGACATACTCCTCTATTTCGTCAATTCTAACAGTTACACACTGATAGCAGAGATAGCGGACAAAGAAGTGCCATAAGAAAGTGCTGAAATGGTCTCCAGTATGTTCACTGGAGACTTAGCTATTTGAGATAGTAAGTTACGTGAAAAAATGAATAAGAAAATATAAAGTATTGAAGTGGCAGAATCATTCTGGATAATCATTTCAGGCAGCGGCATGATTCATTCTGGATAATCAAAAGCAAGGCAAAATCATTCCTAGATGAGTTTGCATCTCTAGATCTCATCGTCACGATATTTCCTCATCTTTAAAACTAGGCACGGCTTGAAGTTTCAAGCAAAAAGATGGAGGTAGCTCGATTTCTAAGCAGCAAAGCATGCGAAAACGATACTAACAAGACTTCAGGCACGTCTCATCAGAAGATGAATGCAAATATAAAGATAAGATTTGAATTTGAGAAGCAAAGAAGAGAATTTTTACGGTGATGAATTTAAAAACTAAATTGACAGAACAAGAACACGGATAGATGAGAATTTTGATGGCGATGAATGAAAACTGGTATAGGAGAAGTATAAATTTTAAAGGCCTGGTATAAATTTCACTCTTTTTTACTATTACTCTTTTTAATGTCGAGTTCTCCACTAGCTCTATACTTACCCAGTCTGATAATCTTGATTCCATAGCTGCATTGATTTGTTATATATGCACTAATTTGGTTCAAGTCACATTATTATCCAACATATGTAGTACAAATTTCATTGATAAACAATGAACATTACTGAGTGGGTGTGCCAATCGTGTGGCCAATCTGGGACACTCTTTGCATCATTTACAACTATCTGGTCCACCTTAGGCTTTTAACTTTTTATTGCATATGTCAATTTCTTACAGTGGAGATCAACGGATACCTACTTGGTGCACGTGGATTTGAAGTAGAAGGAGAGGAATGAAATTTTGCATAAAGAGTTTCGCTGTAAATATGGACGGTAGGAACAGATGCAGTTTTGTTGTAAATATTGATGGAATAGTTCAAAATCTGCTAACCAGGTTAGTGGTCTTTTTCCTTCAATAGTTCAATTTATTCACGACTGTGCTTGTTAATAAATGTCAGTTGCGTTGTATGAGCTTTGTGACACCCTATGGACTTGCAATTTTGATGACAAGTAAACGGCATATTCTATCATTGCAATGCAATTGCATTATAACATTAGTTTGGGTTTACGATTGGATTTAGAAGTCACCTAAATGCTTGAACTTGAAGTTCTGTAAAAATAGAATTTTTGAGTAATAATGCAAGTGTCCTTTGCAGCTATGTTACATGCGTCTGTTTATTTTAGATCTACTTTTGTGCTTACTGTTCATGTTTTATGCTTCTGTCCTTCTTCTTGTATCTCACATTTTAGCGTTTTCCAGTTTGGTTCAAGTCACATTATTATCCAACATATGTAGTACAAATTTCATTGATAAACAATGAACATTACTGAGTGGGTGTGCCCATCGTGTGGCCAATCTGGGACACTCTTTGCATCATTTACAACTATTTGATCCACCTTAGGCTTTTAACTTTTTATTGCATATGTCAATTTCTTACAGTGGAGATCAACGGATACCTACTTGGTGCATTGATTTGTTATATATATCTCGGCTGAAATATTCGATTTAAACTTTATCATAAATTTAATATGTTTTCCAACAAGACTGATATATTATACATTTGGATGAAATTTTATGTTTTGCAAATAGAGCCAAAAATATTAACAATTATAGTACAAATTGCAAACATTTGCAATTCACATAAGAAACAAAAAAAAATCATCAATCTGAAATATTTGTTTAAAATTTTGTTTTTCACTATCATCTTAGTTTTATTGCTTTTCCAACAATACTCATATATTTAATGCAAAAAATTTATAGCCGAAGTACAAATGCAGACATTTGTAGTTATCTACAAAGTAAAAGTAAAATGTATAATATATAAGGATGAAAACAAAACAGTATTTCGACTTTGTTACCGAAAGAAGTTTATTAATTTGTATGTGAAAAGTGATGGTGTTGTTTGTAATGTTACAGTTAAACATAGAAACTTCAAAGAAATTTTTCCATACATTTTATAATTATAAAAACTAAATTTCGAGTAATTTTACTAAAAGTCTAAAAGGACGATGCCTCGAGTTTCCAAGTTTAAAATGAAAGAAATGTAAACTCTAGTTATGAAGTTTTTAGCCACTTTTCACATTCCAATATTCAAACGACTTTGGCAATTGGTAACAAAACTACTCTTGCTTATTGGGAAAGAGGTTTTGCTTATTAAAAATCATAGGATCAACTTAACAAAATAGTTCATAGGGCGTAAAGCTAAAAGTCCAAAAACGCAGATAATGGGTTTCAAATAAAATAAAAGCAGTAATAAAATTCGTTACTGTTTTCTCATTCAGATTAGCTTGACCTTCTCTTCTATTAAACTTGAATTGGATGTTAACTGATATGTTATGTCAAATAACTTAACCAGCTCATTTGTTGTCGCAGGTCATTATGTAGGTGGAATTTACTCCAGCAGTTGCATTTCTGTAATACTATCAACAATTTATTCAAGGAGTCGGTAGTGACTTTCGAAGAAAATCTTCCTTGATTTCCACCATGACAATGTGCTGTAAGTGAAAAATTGATTTAGTTTGTATCTATATTCAATGCTGGTTTGGTAATCAAATAATGTGCACAATAATTGTTGATTCATCTAGGTAGGATGCATACTAAGCCTCGAGTTGTTTACTGTAGTTTGAATTGAATCAATACTAAAGTCAGTAACTTTTAAAAAGTTTTGTAGATTAAACGTACTTTTACTGGGAGAGAACCACTGATAAACTATGTACTCTACTAAACTGGTCTAGAAGGTACACTATAAATTTGATTTGTCGTATAAGAACGGCCATACCAGAAAAATGTTTAAACTGAATGAAACTAAGGTCTTCACATACCGATATCTGAATGAAAATTGATTTAAAATTGATTTTAAAAAGTCATTGTTTTCTTGGCTGGTCATATGCAGGAGCATCCCTGGTTTAAAGGTGTTGAATGGGATAAATTATATGAAATGGAGGCAGCATTTATACCAAAGGTCAAGGATGAGCTGGATACTTAGAATTTTGAAAAGTTTGATGAAGTATGGTTTGATCAATGAAGCGGTTTAAGAACAAGTGATACGCCATATTACTAAGTTTTAAGGTGAATCCGACCCTTGGAGAAAGGTGAATTTCACTATGAAGGTTTCGTTATATGGCCGGAGTTTCGTATTCGGTATTTGTAGAATTTCACTATGAAATTTACGTTGTCTTTTGTATTCCAATTTGACATTGTTATGAAGTAGTTGATTATGTATTGAATTAACCAACTTAATTATGTATTGTACTTGTTATGAAGTAGTTGACTATGAAATTTATGTTGTTATTTGATCATGAATATTGTAAATTTTGGGTTCCTATTGAATGTAGTATAATAATGCATATCATGTTAGTTATTAATTGTTTATTAATGTTAAAATAATTGACTATATTGAGAATGAAAATATTTCAGCGTTATAAGCGTTGGCAATTAAAATTTTCCAACGCTTATAAGCGTCAGCATAGAAAATTAAACAATGTTGGATGGTTAATTTGCCAACGTTTATAAGCGTTGCCAAATAATATACACCAACGTTTATAAGCGTTGGCGAATACAACCTTCCAACGCTTATAAGCGTTGGGAAACTAAACTCGCCAACGCTTATAAGCGTTGGCAATAAATTGCGACGCCCCTACAGCGACGCTAATAAGCGTTGCTGAAACTGTTTGCGACAGTTATACTCGTTGGGAATCACCTGTTTTGGTGTAGTGACCAATCCCATATATATGCTCATCTTTTTTAGAATATCTTGCGATGTAGGATAATCATAATCCAATCTACGCACCACCTCTAATACAATGTGAGCCATACCTAACAATTTATTGAGATATGATGAGAGATATGATAAGTTGAAGCCTAGGGAAAGCAAGCACATTTTGTTAGGCTATAGAGAAGGAGTGAAGAGGTATAGGTTGTGGTGTAAAACAACTAGGAGAATTGTGACTAGTAGGCATGCCATATTTGATGAGAGATCTTTGTTAAAGGTGGAGCCTCTATTAAGCGATGATTTTGGGAGGATAGAAAATTTCCAAACACAATTGGAGTCATCAGATTGTTTCCATATTTGGAGAAATATTGGTATTTCCGATGATACCATGGTTGATGAGAAGATTACAAAGATTCGGACTCTAGGTGGAGCTCAGTTGCAGGAAAGGCCTTTTGGTTCAGTTGGCCTTATTTGTAAGCATATTTGTAGCAATGATTCTTCATCTTATGCTTTGAATATTGCAGAGCTTGTTGGTTAGTCTATTGGTGTTGACTTAGGAAAGTCTAGCAAAATTCTTGTAGAGGAGATTGGAATAGATAAGGTTGAGTATGTCCTCACTCAATTTGGAATGGAGAAGGTGAAGCACGCTATTAAATCTCCATCGGTCTCCCAAAGCTTAGTATCTGCATGTTCGTCTCCAACATCGGATCTGTTGAAGAATTTTGGTATTTTCACTTATGCATTTTGTTTGTTGATGTGCATACTATCTTTCTTATGCTTGGGAAAGATTTTGAAGTTATGTTTGGGCAACAATGCCCAAACTTGTTCATCCTGAGTTCGACGCCATGCGGCGTAGACCCAACAATTTGTTGAGATGTGGGGAGGAAGAGAGATTATTATATTTGAATCAAGGTGGAGTGTTAAATTTAGGTGATTCAAATATTTACCAAAGAAGAAAAGAAGTTAGCTAATTGATCTTATCAATCAATTATGTTATATGTGGATAGTAAATGAGGAAAGTTATGTGCGATTGCTTTAAAAGAAAGGAAACTAATTAATTAGCTAATCAACTAATTAGTCAAAAGATTTGTTATATGGAGATAGAAAAGTTTATATACGGAGTTTCTACCAATGGAGCTAAATTATGGAAATCAAGATCATCATTATCCATTTGCGTAGAAATCAAATCATGGATATTTGGAATGGTTTCAAGACGATTGAGCAATTTATTTTCTTAATCTCCAAGTAATCCTTCATTCTCAAGCCTACTTAAATCAAGGAAGTTCATCTTCATATGAGTGTGTGAGGGAGCATCCACCACTATCCTCTTCTTCAGTAAACCCTAATTTATGTAGTCAAATCAAGTTAGGGGTTTTGAGAGCAAATAAGTTTTTGGAGAAACTGATTATTCAATTTGTAATTATAGGTTCAGTCTCTCTACTTTGCTACTTATAATTTTGTAATCTCTCTCTTGTACTCTCTTTCTTCAATAAAATGAAGAATAACTATTGGGTCCGTGGACGTAGGCAATCTAGCTGAACCACGTTAATTCTTTATGTTCTCTACTCTTATTTTTTTCTTTGTTTGGTGATTATTTTTCATTGAATTATTGGCTGATAATTAATCGACATTCTAGATCCTTCTTTTTGGTTGATTCCGCGCCTTAGTATTCCACCGCTGTTTTGAAGTTAGTGCAACTTTATTAAAATTTTGCACAACAGATTGGTATCAGAGGTAGCTGTCTTGTTTTAGATTAGTTATCAATGGCAAATTCTTTTAATAGTGGTACGAAAAGTTATGGTGTCACCAAATTTGTCAGAAAAGGAGTTTTTAGGACATGGAAGGTGATGACTAATGATGGTGTTCTTTAGCAACAACTTTGTTCATTTAGAGGAAGATATAAAATCCATGAGCACCTTAAAGGTAGAAGAGATATGCATAGGTCCCACTTCAAGGGTCCTAGAAGGAGTGCTTGCTATAAGAAGTAAGGGAATTTATATGGGATTGTCCAGCTCTTAGAAAGAAAAGAGAGAAGAAGGAGAAAGCTTCGGTTTCGATAGTAGTTAGATCGGATGTAGATAGAAGTGATAGTAGTACATCATTATTTTCAGCTAATATTTCACCTTTAGAGCATACAAGTTGGGTGATTGATTCTGAACCCTATTATCATATGACGCCAGATAGGAGCTGTTTTGTCAGTTACAAGAAGATTGATGGCGGAGCAGTTCATATAGGGAATGACACATCTTATAATGTTATGGGTGTTTAAAGTATGAGGTTTAGGATGCATGATGGTGTTTTTAGGACCATCATGGATGTTAGACATGTTCCGATGCTGCGCAGAATTTTGTTGCCAGTTGGAGCTTTGAGCAGAATTGATATGAGAATAATGATAGATGGAGATTATTTAAGAGTGGCGAAAAGTTCCTTGGTAGTGATGAAAGGGGGCGAACTGATGATATATATGTGCTTCATGGAGAGACGGTCTTAGGAGAGTCAATAGTTTCTACTGATTCAAGTATTCCAGATTCTACTCGGTTATGGCGTCTTCGTTTTGGTCATGTTGATGAGGAGAGTCTTAAAGTATTCAAGAAACGAGGGTTGATTGATGGTGTTTGTTCAGTCCAAGCCTAGCTCTTGTGGAGATTTTTTTCTGGAAAGAAGAAGCCTGTCACATTTGATGTTTGGAGGCCTAGAGCTACATAGTTTCTAGAGTATGTTCATTCTTATGTGCGGGGACCCACCCCAAGTTGCATCTTTTGGTGGAGCCAGTTACTTCATCTTATTTGTGGATGATTTCTCACGTAATGTCCGAGTCTATTTCTTAAAGGCCAAAGAAAAAATATTTTCCTAGTTTTGTAAGTGGAAGACCATGGTAGAGAAGCAGTCGAGGAAGCGTTTGGAGGTTCTCAAAATTAGAAATAGTAGTGAATTTATGTCACAAGAATTCACTAATTATTGTGCATCCGAGCATGCAATTAAAGATTTTTCTATTTCTATTGAGTCAC
The DNA here is from genome assembly GCA_030737815.1 of Allium fistulosum. Classification (NCBI taxonomy): domain Eukaryota; kingdom Viridiplantae; phylum Streptophyta; class Magnoliopsida; order Asparagales; family Amaryllidaceae; genus Allium; species Allium fistulosum. The sequence continues at coordinate 1,558,220,635 of CM060902.1, read as the reverse complement.
ATTGTTATGGAGTGGCGGAGAGCATGTGTCGGATATTATGGGAGAGAGCTATGAGCTAGAGAACGACTACTAGTCTAGAAGAGGGATTTTAGGCAGAAATGATATCTATGACAGTATTTCTCATCAACCATACACCTTCTATTGCCATAGATATGAAGATCCCAAAAGAGATATGGAAAAAAGAGCCCAATGATTATTCATTCCTTAAAGTGTTTGGTTGTTCAACTTATTTAGAAGATGAGAGACATGATAAGTTGAAGCATAGGGAAAGCAAATACATTTTGTTAGGCTATAAAGAAGGAGTGAAGAGGTATTGGTTGTGGTGTAAAATAACTGGAAGAATTGTGACTAGTAGGCATGCGATATTTGATGAGAGGTCTTTGTTGAAGGTGGAGCCTCTATTAAGTGATGATATAGGGTGGACATAAAATTGCCAAACACATTTGGAGTCATCAGATTATTTCCATATTCGGAGAGATAATGATACTTCCGACGATACCATGGTTGATGAGAAGATTACTAAGGTTCAGACTCTAGGTGGAGTTCAGTTGCAGGAAAGGCCTTTTGGTTTAGTTGGCCCTATTTGTAAGCAAATTTGTAGCGACGATTCTTCATCTTATGCTTTGAATGTTGCGGAGCCTGTTCGTGAGTCTCTTGGTGTTGACTCGAGAAAGTCTAGCAAAATTCTTATAGAGGAGATTGGAGTAGAAAAGGTTGAGTATGTCCTCACTAATTTGGAATAGAGAAGGTGAAGCACACTATTGAATCTCAATTGGTCTCTCGAAGCTTAGTATCTACATGTTCGTCTTCAACATCAAATTTGTTGAAGAATTTTGGTATTTTCTCGTATGCATTGTGTTTGTTGATGGGCATCTATTTTTCTTATGCTTGGGAAAGATTTTGAAGTTCTGTTTGGGCAACAATTCCCAAACTTGTTCACCTTGAGTTCGACGCCATGTGGCGCAGACCTAACAATTTGTTGAGATGTTGAGTGTTAAATTTAGGTGATTCAAATATTTGCCAAAGAAGAATAGAAGTTAGCTAATTGATCTTATCAATCAATAATGTTATATGTGGAAAGAAAAGGAGGAAATTTATGTATGATTGCTTTAGAAGAAAGGAAACTAATTAATTAGCTAATCAATTAATCAGTCAAAAGATTTGTTATATGGAGATAGAAAATTTCATATATGCAGATTCAACCAATTAAGCTAAATTATGGAAATCAAGATCATCACTATCCATTTGCATAGAAATCAAATCATGGATATTTGGAAAGGTTTCAAGACAATTGGGCAATTTATTTTCTCTCCAAGTAATCCTTCATTCTCAAGCCTACTTAAATGAAGGAAGTTCATCTTCATATGAGTGTGTGAGAGAGCATCCACCATTATCCTTTTCTTTAGTAAACCCTAATTTTTGTAGCCAAATCAAGTTAGGGGTTTTGAGCGCAAACAAGTTTTTGGAGAAATTGATTATTCAATTGGTAATTATAGGTTAGTCTCTCCACTTTACTGCATATAATTTTAAAATCTCTCTCTTGTACTCTCTTTCTTCAGTAAAATAAAGAATAGTTGTTGGGCCCGTGGATGTAGGCAATCTAGTTAGGGTTGTCAACGGATGCAAACAGATGCGGATATGGCTGTATCCGCATCCGCATCCGAAAATTTAATCTGCATCCGAATCCGCATTCGATATCCGTGGATATCTGAGAATTAACATCTATATCTGCATCCGTGGATATTTTTCTGGTATCCGAAAATATCCGCATCCGAAAATAAAAAGCGGATATTTCCGGATATTCGAAAATATCTTAAATATCCGCATCTGAAATTGAATAAGATTTTTATTATACTAATATTTTTGAACGAAAACAATCACTTTCTCAAATGACAATACACACACTACAATACTAATCGGTTTTTCAAATGACAAAATGACAATACACATAATATCAAACAAGTTTACACGATATTACATCAATTCAAATGATAAAATAGCAACATACATAATGACAAAATGGCAACACACATAAAATTTCGGATCGGACGGATGTTTTTCGAATACGGATATGCCCATATCCACATCCGATTTTCTTTTCAGATATCGAATATCCGCATCCGCTTTTCAGATATCGGATAATATCTGTTTTTTCGAATACGGATCCGGACGTATTTCGGATTTTTCGGGTATCCATTGACATGCCTAAATCTAGTCGCACCATGTTAAATCTTTATGTTCTCTACTTGTTAACCCATCTTTTGGCAAGGCAGCATACATGCGGATTTAACCCAATCGAATGCACGGTTATCGAGGCTGGAATACTATGGGTTTAACTCGAATGGATGAATAGACGATCAATCATGAAAAATAAACACGATTGTGTGTTCAGGATTCAACATAGTCGATGGACAAAAGCTCAGATTACTTAAAATATGGGTTTCGACAAAAGTCGAGATGGTTCGGGATGGTTGGAGTTTGCTTCGAGTCAGTTGTAGGTTTACTTCGGGTTTTCAAGCAGGCTGCATACTTCGGGTCGGCACTTATGTTTCTTCGGGTCGATATGAATTGAGGGGTCGACATCAAAATCAGGTCAGCATATCATGGTAACTTCGGGTTGGCAGCTATCTTTCTCCGGGTCGGCATGTTCAAGGGGTCAGCATTTGCACTAGCTCCGGGTCGGCACTCCTATCACTTAGGTCGGTACTTGGGGTATCGAGTTGGGGTCGGCATGTTCGATACTTCATGGGATCTGCCATAGGAACTCTGCTTTGAGTCATGGAGCATTGTGCTTCGGGTCTGTGTGGCTATCACTTCGGGTCAAAGCTAGTCTTACTTCGGGTCGGCAAAACTCCAATATGGAATCGGCATATTGATGGCTAGGGATCAGCTATGTCCTACTTCGAGTCAGGTGTGGGTTCGCTTCGGGTCAATGGTGTGTTTTCTTCGGCTCATCTCCGAGGTACTTTCAGGTTGACATATATACTATTCGGGATCGGTCTTGATGAAGAGTATGGGTTCGGCTATGGTCTTGGTGAGCCCGTATCATCCATGAAGCCCAGTAACCCAAATTCTATCTATAAATACAGTAGGCGGGGCTTCAGAAAAAAGTATTCTCATTCTGTTCTTCCATAACTTCTTCTACAAAGGTTGTTAAAGTTACTCTGCCATTTTTGGTTTTAAAAACTTGGGATTGTAACTATTAATCAATTCGCTGATCAATAAAAAGAAAATTTCTAGAGTGAACGTAAGCCGGAGTTAGCCGAACCACTATAAATCTCGTCTTTTTACTGCTTTCTTTTTAATTTTTGTTGTTCTTCATATTTATATCTTCTTCATATATTCTATCTTTGAGCTGTGACTATGAATTGGTGCTTTATCTGCGATTGGGTGTTTGTAACCAATTTTGGCACAAACATTTTGGTGCTTTCACTGAGAAAGCTAGCACTCAGGGATTTTAAAGCTTGGATTTTGGAGTTAAAGGCTTAGGAACTCAGATTCTGGAAGCTATGGCAAAGCAATCAAAAGGGAGATAGAGAACGGAAAGGAGTCAGCATGAAGGAAGTCAGGAGGCTTCCTCAGGAGCTAATTAGGCCTCAATATATATTACTAGAGACGAGATGGAAACGATGGTGAAAAGGAAGAGGACATGGTACAGAACCTACTTTGACAGGTTGGATATGCTAGAGTGCAAAACCAAAGGAATGGAGTAGCAAGAGATACTGGAAATGAGGATCATGAAGCCGGAGCAGCAGGAACAGAGGCAGTGCAGAATCAGGACCAAGAACATGGAGCAACTAGAATACTGGATAAAGAGGGACCATTGGGAACGACCCCTGAACTAGGGGACATGCCCCCGAATCATGTTGGGTCAATTCCAAGAAGGATACCAGGCGGTGCTGTACAATTTGGCGTAAATAGGGAAGCGAATGCTCGTCCAGAAAAGCAGATTTCAGGATTCCCTAGCAAACTCGGGGGGCAGGTTGGAGATAGCGGACAGACGCTTCCACTTGATGATAATGATAGGTTAGCGGACGTAATTAGATGGGCTATGATGGGAGGATTGGTGAATAGAGATTTGGAGGATGTGAACAGGAGTCCCTTCACTCCTATGATCAGGCAAGCTAGGAATCCGTCGGATTTCAAACTACCAACATTGGAAATGTATGATGGTAGAACGGATCCCGTTGTTCACTTGAAACGTTCATGAGGCACATGGAAGTATTGGGGGCATCGGAGGAAGTCATGGCGTGGTGCTTCCCTTTGGATTTGACGGATATAGCAGCACTGTGGTTCAGACAACTAAAAAGTGGATCTATTGGCATATGGATGGAGTTAATTGAGAGGTTTATGAGGCAATTTCGGGTCCACATCATGAGACCCAAGAATATGATGACTTTGACATCGATGAAACAGTGGAAGGGAGAATCACTTAGGGATTTCCTAACCAGATTCAATGAGGCAGTGGCTTCAATGAATCGACCCGATCCGTCAATGGTTTTGATGGCGGCGGTCTCACGGATTGCGGATAATTCAGATTTCAAGATATCGCTGGAGCGGGATCCATCGATGGATCTCGGGGAGTTTTACCATGAAGCAAAAAGGTTTCTAAGACTGGAAGATGCGAAGGCTGAAAGAGAGGGGAGAGAGGTTGAGGTTTATGTGGTAAAAGGTGGAGGTCTACCCAGGGAGGATTCAAACAAGGACGATAGAGGCAAAAGGAAAATGAATGACAGTGGTAACACATCGGAAAGGCAACGAAGGGAATTAAAATTCTCTTCTTACGTGGGTTTGACTGAGACTCTAGAAAGGCTTTATTTGGATACTCGAGGACGCCTCCAGTATCGAAGGCCGACAAAAGGGACCCTCCGAATACGAACAGGTATCAGGAAAGCATTGCCTATTCCATGAGCTGGATGGGCACAACACGAACAACTACAGGCATTTGAAGGACATCATTAAGGAGCATATAAGGAATGGTCATTTACAACAATACGTAAGGAATCGAGCTATAGCAGTGGAACATGAGCAGCCACCGCCCACCTCAGACGAAGATGGAATTGGATCTACGCATCGTCAGCTTATTATCAGCTGAATGGTTTTATGGCTTTGAATAAGTAATAAACCCCGAAGTAAGGCGGCTAAGTCACTTGCACATATGTAGGATCGAGGATGGCCCCTAGGCATGCTCTGAGATGATGATATACAATGATACTCGGGTTTATGAAATCTTGTTTTTTCTGTTTTATGTGAACTTTGGTTTCCTTCTTGGTACTATGGCTATTTGGTTTCCTTGATTGTATGGACTTTTATTTTATCAATTGAACTTTTTGTTGATTGGATTTGGATTAATGTAATTAATAATACAGGTCACGCGATTACGGTCTAGACCGGAGAGATGGGGCAGTGATCGCAAGTTACGAGTCCTTTCATCGGAGAGCGAAAGAATGGACTCAAACGGGAATAAAAAGTCCTCGATCGGAGAGTCAAGGCCCGAGAATAGAAGTCCTTGACTGGAGAGTCGAGGCCAGAGAATAAAAGTCCTCGACTGGAGAGTCGAGGCCGAAGAATAAAAGTCCTCGACTGGAGAGTCGAGGCCGGAGAATAAAAGACCTCGACCAGAGAGTCGAGACCGAAGAATAAAAGTCCTCGATCGAAGGGTCGAGATCAGAGAATAAAAGTTCTCGACCGAAGAGTCGAGGCCGGAGTAGGATAAAATAACCCGGATTTGGGTATGGACCGAAAGAGGTCTCGGATTTTGATATGGACCCGGCGAAGTCCCTGATTTGAGTTACAGGACCCAGAGAGGTCTCAGCTTTGGATTATAGGACCCGACGAGGTCCTGGATTAGGATATGGACCCGGCGAGGTCCCGGATATGGATTATAGGACTGGGCGACGTTCCGGATATGGATTATAGGACGCGGCGAGGTCCCGTATATGGATTATAGGACTCTGCGAGGTCCCGGCTTTGGATATGGATGCGGCGAGGTCCCGGATATGGATTATAGAAACCGACGAGGTCCCAGAGTTAAATAGAGATGCAGCAAGGTCCCGAAAATATGATATAGACCTGGTGAGGTCCTGACTTTGGGTACACGACCCGGAGAGGTCCAGGCTTTGGATTCGGACCCGGCGGGGTCCCGTATTTGGATTACAAGACCCGGTGAGGTCCCGGACTTGGATAAGATGATCTGAAAAGATCGTGGATTCGTTTAATGAATTTGGAATGAATTCGGAATTGGACATCGACTCAGAACGGGCTTGGATTTCATTAATGATCCGGAGAGATCAAGGAATTGATTTGGCAATGGATTGGATTCAAGGTTGGATATGGCAATCAATGGATTATGGACTTCGAATTCTGGACTTATGGCAATGCAAAACACGCCTTCCGATTACAAGGCATGTTTTCGGGGTCAAAGTGTTAACCCGCCTTTTGGCAAGGCAGCATACATGTGGATTTAACCCAATCGACTGCACGATTATTGAGGCTGGAATACCATGGGTTTGACTCAACTAGATGAATAGACGATCAATCATGGATAATAAACACGATTGTTTGGTCAGGATTCAACATAATCGATGGACAAAAGCTCGGAATACTTGAAATGTGGGTTTCGACAAAAGTCAAGATGGTTCGGGATGGTTGGAGTTTGCTTCGAGTCATTTGTAGGTTAACTTTGGGTTTTCAAGCAGGCTGCATACTTCGGGTCGACATTTATGTTTCTTCGGGTCGGTATGAATTAAGGGGTCGGCATCAAAATCAGGTCGGCATATCATGGTAACTTCAAGCTGGCAGCTGTCTTTCTCCGGGTCGGCATGTTCTAGGGGTCGGCATGTTCAAAAGGTCGGCGTTAGCAATAGCTCCGGGTCGACACTCCTATCACTTCGGGTCGACACTTGGGGTATCGAGTTGGGGTCGACATGTTTGATAATTCAAGGGATCGACCGTAGGAACTCTGCTTCGAGTCATGGAGCATTGTGCTTCGGGTCAGTGTGGCTGTCACTTTGGGTCAAAGCTAGGTTTACTTCGGGTCGGAAAAACTCCAATAGGGGATCGACATATCGATGGCTAGGGATCGGCTATGTCCTGGTTCGAGTGAGGTGTGGGTTCGCTTCGGGTCAATGGTGTGTTTTCTTCGGGTCATCCCCGAGGTACTTTCAAGTTGGCATATATGCTATTCGGGATCGGTCGTGATGAAGAGTATGAGTTCGGTTTTGGTCTTGGTGGGCCCGTATCACCCAGGAAGCCCAGTAACCCGAATTTTGTCTATAAATACAACAGGCGTGGCTTTAGAAAAAAGGATTCTCATTCTGTTCTTTCATAACTTCTTCTACAAAGGCTGTTAAAGTTACTCTACCATTTTTTGGTTTTAAAAACTTGGGATTGTAACTGTTAATCAATTCTCTGATCAATAAAAAGGAAATTCCTGGAGTGGACGTAGGCCGGAGTTAGCCGAACCACTATAAATCTCGTCTTTTTACTGCTTTCTTTTTAGTTTTTGTTGTTCTTTATATTTATATCCTCTTCATATATTCTATCTGTGAGCTGTGACTGTGAATTGATGCTTTCATCTGCGGTGGGTGTTTGTGACCAATTTTGGCGCAAACACTACTCTTCTATTTTTTTAGTGATTATTTTTTATTTAATTGTTGATTGATAATTAATCGATAAGTTAGATCCTTCTTTTGGTTGATTCTGCTCTTAGTATTCCGCTGCAGTTTTGGAGTTAGTGCAAATTAATTAAAATTTTGCACAACAAATTATGGAAAAATGCATCATCCCGTGGATTCTATGACATGGAAAATGGTGGATGAGAAGTGGAAATATTTTTCATCCAATCCACGCAATCTTAGAATTGATCTTGTTACGATGGATTGAATCCATTTTCCATGTTCAGTTTGAAATATAGTTGCTAGCCGGTAATGCTTGTACATACAATCTCTCACCTATGTTGTGTATGAAGAAGGAAAATATTATGTTAACTTCACTTATTCTAAGCCCAAGTAACCCGGGAATGATATTGATGTTTATTTGGCACCTTTGGTGGAAGACTTGAATCATTTGTGGTGTAATGGAGTTGATGCTTATGAGGCATTTAGTAAAACATTGTTTAAATTGAATGTAATTTTACTATGGACAATGAATGATTTTTCAACTTATGGAAATCATGCTCTATGTCGTGTGAAGGGGGAAAGGCTTGCCCATTATGTGGTGTCAATACTCATTCTCGTTCGATGAATTATAATCGAAAGAACATCTAGATGGGTCATAGAAGATTTCTACTTATTTTAGATTCACAAAGGAAATAAAGGCATTGTTTGATGACACAATGAAGAAAGGGAGTGCTCCTAGAATTATAACAGGGAGAAACAGTTATGCATTGTTGAAGGATTTTCTAAAAGATTTTGGAAAAGAAAAAGAAATGAAAAGTAAGAAGAGGAAGTGTACTCATGATATAGAAGATGAATATGATATGACTAACGATCCTACAAAAATGGAGCTATCAAGGTAGAAAAAGATCGATTTTCTTTGATTTGCCATATTAGGAGGTTAGTAGTTAATTTATTTATTTTCCATTGTTTTAATAGAAGAAAAATATAGTAATGTGTTATAGTTTTGGTTTTCGCAGGAACTCTATTACATCATAATTTAAATGAGGTGCATGTGGAGAAAATTTTTGGTGAAAGCATATTGGGCACGATGTTGCATGGTAATAAATCCAAAGATGGAACCAACTGTAGAAAGGGTTCAAAGGAGTGGGGAATTCGACATGAGCTTCATGCATAATTTCGTAGGAATATAACATATCTTTCACCGGCACCATATATGTTGTCAAATTCTAAGAGAAAAATATTTTACTGAAGATTGTACGATTTCAAAGGACCAGATGGCTAATGTTCAAATTTGAAGAGTCAAATTTCGATGCAGGATTACAAAATTAGTGGACTGAAGTCACATGATTACCATGTACTAATGCAACACTTATTACTAGTACCTTTGAGAGGATTAATAGTAAAGAAGGGAAGAAAAGCAATAATTTGCTAATATTCTTTTTTCAACAAATTATGTCAACATATTCTCGGTAGAGAGAAGTTGGAACAAATCAATGATGAGATTATTGAAGTTTTATGTGAGCTTGAAATTCTTTTCCACCATCTTTTTTTGATATAGTGGTACATTTGTCAATTCATCTTGAAAAAGAAGCACTAATGCGTGGACCAATTCATTTTCATGGGATGTACCCATTCGAAAGTATATGAAGACACTTAAAGATTATGTAAGAAACCACGTATGACCCAAGGGATGTATTGCAGAATACTATCTTGCAAAAGAATCCATGAGGTTTTTCAATTACTTTTTGAAAAAATAAGGACCTATAGAGGAGAAAGAAGCTCAAAATGAAGATTATAAAATCAGTGTAATACTCGAGGGACATCTGATTTCAATGTCCAAGACAGTTACATTGTCAATTATTGAGAAAGAAAGTGCTCATTTAGTCACATTAATGAATATGATTGTGGTGGAACCATTTATAGAGTAAGTTTATGTTACATTGTTTTAATTATATTAATGTGTTCATAGTGCTAAATATAACTTATAATCACTTGTTCTATACTAGTTTGCATTTGGAGGAATTTGAAAATTCAAACCAGTGCATGAGAAAAAATGCGACCTTACTTTGGGAAACACATACAATTTTTTTTGCCAATTGGAGTAAAAGGAAGGTTTGTAAGATTCTAAATATATTCTCATTTGATTAATAATACTACTCTAAAATATTCATGCTAAATGGAATTTGTTGTAGATACCTATTAATTCCAAGGATCATAACGAAATGTTAAGATGGATTGCTTTTGGTCCGAAGAACGATGCCTTTCCTTACAAAGGATACATCATCAACGGGTAATGTTTTCATATAAAAGATGTAGAGAGAGAAACTCAGAATAATGGGGTGACTTTTGATGTGACTATTATATATAGAGCAAGTACAAAAGATATGTCCCAAATGGTTGATGTAGTCACTTATTATGGAATATTGACTGATATAATTTTATTTGATTATCATTTGTTTTATATTCCTATTTTTAAGTCTCATTGGGCATATAAAGGAAATGAAGTAAAGGTTGATGATGGGTTCACTCTTGTTAATTTACATCAAGCAACATTTTCAAGAGATTCATATATACTTGTACCTCAAGCAAGATAAGTATTTTATTCAAGAGAAAACAATTTTTATAATTAGTATGTTGTAATGAAAGCTCCATCAAGAAGTTTTGATGATTTAGAGACAAATGATTGCATTGAAGAAGATATCCAAATCGTGGAAGATTGCGAAATAACCGAAATGGATAATGAAGGTGTTAGTTATGTTAGGGAGGATTGTGAAGGCATACTTGAGTAGATTATCTGTTCTACTTGAACATGGTTATTATTTTTTTAGTGGCATTGTAATATGAAGGTAAGTTGTTGACTATTAGTTTTGGTTCACTAAAGTCACCTTTCATAAGAAAATTGTGACAACATTCTATTTTGTTTGGTCATTGTTGCACTGATTTGTATAAAACTTGATATTTATGGCAAAATTTTAATACCACCAAATCCTATCACTGTGGGGTTTAAATTTGGATGAAACCTATATTTTTTTTCCTATCCATCTATACAATCAGCTTTAATTTTCTATTTTGCTGAGATTTAGGTGTAAGCAATACATGGAAGTATTAAATATATCATGTTATGATATGGTAATAATACATATTTATATCTCATCGATCTCTCTAGACAAAGTAAGAAAAATGCTTTAAAATCCTATGTTAAAATATAATATACAATCATATTTCAAGTTTCAAAACTTTATATTTGAAAGTAACCCATCAAATTGAAAAAAAACATAAATTAAAAGGATTATGTTAAAGTTTCGTAAATGTACATTAATTACTTATAGTAGTTGTACTAGTTACTTTATTGTCAAATGTTATTCCATCGCCTATGGCACCAGAACCATTGATGTTCAAAACTTGCTCCATGTCCAAAATAGGAGGGCATAGAAAATACAGTATAGAAAGTTAGTGCAAAATTTATTGAAAATAATAAAGAGCTTAATGAATCCATTGATATAAAAATACAAAAATCTACGATGCTATGGATTTTATTTCTGACCAATTTTACTTGGTGTATGTATTATTATCATTAGCTGCTAATTTTAAAATATTTATTTTAATTTTTATTCAGTTGCTTTTATTTATTAAAGTAGAGACCATACCACCTACCGGTGTTGTATGTTTGACCAGTTACTTGTATTTACTCATTGTTGTTAATGTAAGAGTGTAATTACCATCTACTGGTGTTACTTGTATGTTTGATTTTTTTTGTTTGTTTGGAATCTTTGAGTTACAATATATATATTGATTAATATGTATATGACTTGTAAGAGTTTCCCTTTCGGTCATTACTGCACTAGTTTGTGACAACATTTTATTCTTTTCACTCTATGTTTGTTGAATTTATATTTTATCCTCTATTTTCTATCAAGTATATTCATATGGACAACTTATCATTTTCTATCAAATATATTCTTATGGAAAACTTGCTTGTGTTAATTTATGTTTTATCCTCTATCTCCTTTGTTATCATAAATCTAAACAATACCGTAATTTGTTCCATTCTTTCATTTTTCCCTCGGTGAAAGAACTGTGAGTAAATATACAAAACATTATATATTGTGTAGGTAAAAGAATTGCATAGTTACATATATTATAACAACTTTATGAATAAAACTTAGAAGTTGAATTGTTTGTTTGACTCTTAAGGTTAACTTTGTGTTTTTATTATAAGTTCTAATTATTACTTTATATATTTCTATTTTGTTGCTTCCTATTGCACTGGATTCAACTTTTACTTGATAATGGTCAGCTCTTTGGATACGACCTTTGCTTGCTAATTGTCTGTTGTATAGCCATGCATTAACATATCACATAAATAATATATATAAAGAGAATTATAGATCCTATCATACCAAATTTCTTGTATGTATATATGCATATCAAAAATAATCTAAAGGTGGAGTGTGCAATTCATACGACCTTAACATATTAGATTTCTTATATGTGCAAATGTATGCCTGAGTTAATTTTAGTATCAGGTTTCGGTCATCTTGCACCGGTTTGTGACAACATTTTATTCTTTTCACTCTATATTTTTTGAATTTATGTTTTATCCTCTATTTTCTATCAGGTGTATTCATATGGACAACTTATCATATGCACAACTTATCATTTTCTATCAAGTATATTCATATGGACAACTTAGTGGATTTAATTTATGTTTAATCCTCTATTTCCTTTGTTATCATAAATCTAAATGATGCTGTATTTTGTTCCATTCTTTGTTATAAGTTTCCCTTGGTGAATGAAGTTTGAGTAAATTTACAAACTATCATCTATTGTGTAGTTAAAAAATTTGGATAGTTACATATATTATAGCAACTCTATGAATAATACTTATGATTTGAATTGTTTGTTTGACTCCTAAGGTTAACTTTGTGTTTTGTTACAATTTTTAATTATTACTTTATTTATTTTTATTCTATTACTTCCTGTTGCGCTGGATTCAACTTTTACTTGCTAATGGTCTACACTTTGGATATGACATTTGCTTGTTAATTGTCTGTTATATAGCCATGCATTAACATATCACATAAATAATATAGATGGAGAGAACCTATAGATCATATGATACCATATTTCTTGTATCTATTTATGCATATCGAAAATAACCTAAAGGTGGACTGTGCAATTCGTATGACCTTAACATATCAGATTTCTTATATGTGCAAATATATGCCTAAGTTAATTTTAGTATCATATTTCGTCATTGCTGCATTGGTTTTTGATAACATTTTATTATTTTCACTCTATATTTTTTTAATTTTTGTTTTATCCTCTTTTTTCTATCAAGTATATTCATATGGACAACTTATCATTTTCTATCAAGTATATTCATATGGACAACTTACCTGATTTAATTTATGTTTTATCCTCTATTTCCTTTGTTATCATAAATCTAAATAATATCGTATTTTGTTTCATTTGCAGAAAAGAGATGTTTCCAAGCTCTGTACATATTCGCAACTAGAGAAAGACCGATGAGGAATCCAGAAAGTATAATTCAAAGCGGAAGTATAATTCAAATGGAAAACGTAAGAGCTAGCCAGCGTTTGCAATGAGGGGCAAGAATAAGCAGTCAATGCTAATAAGCCTGTCAGTGCTCGCAATGAAGGCCGGGAACAAGTAGTCAACGCTAAGAAGCCAGCCAGTGCTTGCAATGAAGGCATATAACAAGCACTACATGATATAGAGCAAATCCATTGTGAAGAAAGGGCTTTGCCAAGAGAAGAAAGATCCAAGCAGAAAATAAAATCCCTTCTAACATAAATGATGGTGTTGAGATGGAAATTAGGAGAGCAAGTGAAGCTAAAACTGCAATCACATCTCGAAAATGAGGCTAGAGGTCTAACAAAAGCAAAACGATTCGCGTTAAACAATTAAAATCAAATTGAAGTTGAGTTCAATGATGTAGCCATACTAATAGGGTCAGGATAGGTATATTTATCTTCTTTTCTTAGGCTGCTTGTGCGGGAGCACGTTCCATGCATGCTTGATGATTGGAGGCTTTTAGATGATGAATTAATAGTTGTTTTGTGGGAATCGATTCTAGTATTGATAAGAAAATAATTACACTCAACTATATTGGATATAAGGTTAATCTATTTATTTATGCATTTACTTGTATTGGTGCAAGTACAGTGTCATATAGTTTGAGAATGTAATTTGGTAATGATCGAAATGAAACAAGAAATAAAATTAGATGCATATTAAATTTAGTAAAAATATACATGCCGAGAAATTAATACATCAAGCTATATTAAATGTATACCATCTAGTTAATTTTTTATTATATTCACATTATGCTTAGATCAAGGGATATATTCATGTTTCTAGTGTTATTATCATGTTACTTAAAACATGTATTATGACAATGAACAAAACAAAATCAGGCTTGATTAAATAGCACAAGTTCTTGATACTGTTATTCAGATAAAACTACCAAATAATCATACTTTGATACCAAAAATAACTAAATTTCATTTTTCTCTATGACCATTGCATGATAAACTAGTTATGATGCTCGATATATAGTTTTAACTTCGTCTGGTTATATCTACTTTATCTTAATAATCTCCAGATTGCTCTATAATATATTTAGTCTGAAAGCTTCATCTTCATTATCTGATGTCATGTTCTCAACGTTATTTGGACTAATAAAAGAATGACTAAGTAAATTATATAAAATTTGAAAATTTTAATTTAATTCTTGAACCAAACACTTGTTTATCATAATACATCGAGTTATGATGAGAAATATAGTTCGTTGTCATAATACATGTTTTCATGTATTGTTGCAGATTAGATTTAAATTGGAAGAAGATTAGCAAAAAAAGCTATATTTCAAAAAATAGGAACAATTTGGAGATCCTCAAAAGGAAAATTGGTTCGAAAATAAAGTAAAGCGGAGACCGAAGAGGAAAGACTTAAACTGTAACCTACCAACATCAAAAGTATGAACGAATGGAGAAAGTTTGTGAAGGGAACAACAAATCTGGAGTTTAAGGTAACATTATATATGTTTACAAAAAGAAGTATTTGTTATGTTATAATTTATTGCAACCGTGTCACTAATGTGAAATTTAGAGGAAATGTTGCGGATCTAGTTAAAACTTGTAGTTTTTGCTAGCTTTAATAAAATCTAATTATAAAAAACAAAGCTCTTAAGGCTGAGCTAATATGACATTGTAGACAAAATAAGTATATATAACATCGTAAATTATTTAAAATATGAAATGTCTAATTATAACTACAATTATTTGCTACTATATGTATCTGAACGATCGTCATATCTTAAGAATTGCATTCTTTCTTTATATATTATTTTCAATTCTGACATTGCATTTACATTTGAAAGAAAATGTTATGTACTTGTATTTTTATAGTTACAATAAAATCAATATTCATAAAATTTATTATGTTATTTATAAATTCACCATGATTAAATTTTATGTATATTGCATTCACTTATTTGAGTGCACCATTTAAATTCACTTATTTGAGTACACTATTTAAATTCACTTATTTGAGTGCATCATCTTTTTATACATTTGGTTACTAAATTCTCAAACCATCCAATATTTTCAGAAATGATGTGAGAAATATTGGCCCTTGGGGAAAAATAACTTCCATAGCCATCTGCTTGTAGGGGCATGGCTAGATTGATCGAGGACATGGTTATTTAATTAACTATAGCATTATTTAATATGTATTTAATACCTTTCAGTATATCTATTTAACGTTATTCTAAATTTAGAAAAAGTAAAGTCCAGATGTAACGTCCATTACTAGAGTTGATGTTTGGATTAAATCTCACGTTAAAAAATGATGAACCAGTGACTATAGATGTTGCAAATACTATTGTAAGAATTTTTTATTTTATCGATATATTAAATTTTTTTGAAACTATGATAATTTTACCATCGTACATTATCTGTATGTATGTATTTATGTAGAAGGAGATTAAAAAAATTGATAACTATCACAGTCCAGCTTATCACAAAATGTCAAAGGAGATGCTCTTGCACATGTATTGGGACAAGATAAACCAAGACTGTTAAGGGCATTGGGAAGGGGTTGCACCTTAACCAAGCTAACTTTTTCACAGTCCTGAGATAAACGAGTATCTCAGCGTCAACAGCAAATAGTGGAATTGCAGAGTATGTACATATGCTAATGGACAAGAAGGCAAACTTTTAAAGTAATTTATATATGTAAAATATAAAATATAAAATATAAAATAAAGCTTATTTCAGCTTCTAATAAATTTAAGAACAATTAAAATATATGAAATTAGTAAACTAACTGTCAATAAGATAGTGAGCAGAGATGAAGTTTATTCACATCATAAAAGAAAATAATTATTTCCTTCAAAATTTGTTTGATGTAATTATATTATAATTTATCAACCAACAAATAGCATAACCAAAGCGACAACAAAATTGTATTATATAAGACGAAGATACCATGATTCATATGAGTTGCGCGAGAATATTGGGTGAGTCCACCAAAGTTTCTTGACTGCTGTTGCCAATAAATTTTAAGCTGGGTGCATTATTTATCACTGTTGAACAAGACTAGAAAATCAAATCTTCTCCTTGTTACTCGTCTCATACATTAATCACTCCCTAATATTTTACTTCTTCCTACCATATTTTAATTAATGCGTTAAATCAGGATTCACTTTTAGCAGAGTAAAAATGCTAAGCACTGTACTTGATTTAGTTGGTATAAATTATTGTAATGGTTAATGCTAGAACAATTATACCAGTCCACAATTCAGTTGGCTATTCATGCTAGTTCTTTAAGAATACGAACAATGTATGTTAGGTTGGAAATAAAATGCAGCCATCATTCTCCATTGATCTAGAACTAGTAAATCATAATTTGTAGCTTGCATGCCTTAGGTCCAAGAGATTGGTAAGGTCAAGATATAAAATATTAGCAAAACTATTAGTAAACTAGTTGCCAATATAATTAATAACTATTTGTAATTTAATTGTGCATATCCACTTAAGTGCTCCTAAGATTAAAATATACTAATATTAGCGATTTGCTGCAAGGTAAAGAAATTTTAAAAAAGGGAGCAGACCTGAATTTGTAAAAAATTATTATATTATCGAAGAAACAACATTTGAATTTTAGTTTTTGATCCAATAATTAATATAATTTTTCATTGAATAATTCTAGACCAATGACAACGTATGTTTGCTGTTGAATTGGGATGGAACTTCTATAGTTGGTGTCGAAGGGAGAGTGTTGTCCACTGACCCAGATGAGGTTGTCAGTGGCTTCATATTGGATCAAATGATAATAGCAATGTTATAGACTGCGTGGCTAAATCAGATGCCTATTTGTGGAGGCCTACACCAAATATGTCACTGTTAGCAGCCGTTGAGAACTAGGTAGTAGCATGGCCAGCTAATTGCATCAAGATGGTGTTGCGAGGACACTTGAATGAAGTTAGTATGGAAAATATTACAATTCACAATAATCATGTAAGTCTTCCATAAATTTAACTTAGAAATGTGTCTTGTACAAGATTTTCACTTAATTACTAAACCCTTGATTTACACTTCTCCTTTTTAGAGTAACAGTGGTGCCTAAGACCACAAATGCAAGATTTATGGTTGAAATAAGGGTGAGGGGGTAGTTGCCGAAGAAAGAATCTACGCCAATGATCCAGAACATATTGTTAATGGTATTCCACTGGGTTGGTCTACTTTTGTGATTTCGGTGGACAATGTAAAAATAGAAATGCTTACTTGTGGCGACCCACAGCTAATTGCATTAGAGATGTAGTTGGTAGGAAAGTAGCATGGCCAAAATTAGAAGTTGAAGTTGATAAAGAAAATGGAAATGGAAATGGAAATGGTGCGAGTTCTTCTCTTAGCACACCCATAATCTCGAACAAACCACAACAGTCTGTAAGCAAATATTCTGCAGTTTATATTCTGAAGTTTTTTCCCGTGAATCAGTTTTTGCACCATTGTCTTCTTCTCCATCTCCATGTTTTTCTTTTTACCTTTTTGTTTCTTTTGTTTGAGATTGAATTTGAACTTGAATAATTTTGAAGAGTTTATTGCACCATAGTTATAGTTGGGACTAGAGATTTTTGGTTGAGTTATTTGCATGGAGAGTAGGATGAAGCAACTGCCAATTTATAAAAGAGACTATATGGTATGTTGGATTAAAACTTGAATTTAAAAAATATGTTTGAATGGTCTTGGTCATCAGTACATGATGAATGAAGGAATGCTAACCAATTTATCTTTTTCTCATTGATGAATATAATTGTGGTTCTTGTGTGTCGATGTTGTTACATTTTTATGTAGATTTGTTTTATAAATGAATGAATGAAATACTAAGAGTAGCAAATGGGTGTGAATTGTATTGTGATTTCGATACAAAATCACATAGAAAAAATAAGGTAATTAATAATGCATGTTTATTGTATCACTTTAGCAGTGAATTTCTTAAAACAAGATGAGGTTTAATTTCTTACCGTATGCATTGATACATGATGGACCCACTTTATTACATATCTAATATATGCATGATTGAAGGCAGCTGCATTATTTAATAATGCATAAAAAAAGTTTAAGGCATTACATTATCTTAGGCTGTACGAAAAACATAAATATTGTATATATATATATATATTCAGCATTTATGTGTATGTATATATTCTGCATAATAATCTATTTTATTGCCAGTGGATTACAAAGTTGGTAAAAGATAATAAATGCAAGTTGATTGGTGTAGGTGAAATAAACGAAGTAGTGGATGAAGGAACTACCCCTTCAACCGATCCAATATTTATGGTCCATTGTCGTCCATTAGGACGTAATGCTGTAAAAGTTTGGGTTGAAATTGTGAGAGTTCCAAATGTAGTGCTATGGAGACCTACACCGGAGTTGACGTGCATGGAAGATGCCTTTGGTACTACTGTAACTTGGTCGATCACAAAAGTCATTAGGGAAACAAAATGAAAGGTATGTCGATTATATATAAAATAATACCAACAGACCAAACTGAATTTAAAACATATAAAAGAGACACCTCTTCTCACACAGTTTAAACTTGGTACTGATAGCATTGGTTTTTTCTTTCATAACCAAATTTGGTTGTTCGTATGGACATAGTTTAAACTTGGTATTGATATTGGTGGTGTATATTGATTTTCTTGTGTTCTTCCAATAACTGAGTTTAAAAGTGGTACTATACAGAAATGCATGCTCTAATTAATAGTCATCACATTTGAATATATTTTCAATTTTCCCTGGGTTTGACTATTTATTGGCTGCTCTACAATAATTTATTGGCTACTCTACGTTTACCATTGATATTCAATGTATTAAACTTGAAGTGGACTAATTTAATTGTGGTTGATTTGTAAGTTTTGCATATTTTCCATCGTCGGTGTTTATCCTTAATGCTGATTCAAATTTTAAAACTATTCTCAATGTTTTAAAGCTAGAATTTTTTTTACTGTGGTTATGTATATTTCAGTTATCCTCAACTTTGTATTTATTTGGATGTGTTTTAAGCAACAGCCAATAGGTCACAGAATAAACTGTAGGAACCTATTAATTCAGTAATCATACAACTTATATGATATGATATCTATGTTGTTAAAACCAATTTTTTTATTAATTCTTAATCTATTGCATGTAAGTGCCGGATAATCATTTTTAGCACCAATGAATTAGATGATGCAACCATTTTACTATGGTTTGATTATAACTTGAGTCTCATCATTGATTGTTACTTGTCTACAAGTAGATGAGTGTTTTTGAAGAAATGATCGGGTGCATCGCTAGTTGTTTATGGTACTTGTCTATAAGTAGTTCGATTGCTTATGGTACTTGCTTAATTCAGCTGTTTATGGTAGTTTAGCTGCATCACTATTATAACATTTTGTTTGTGGTAGTTCAGTTGTGTTAACTTCTCTATGTATGGATTGAATGTTAACTTCTTGTCTTGAAACTACTGTATTTATGTACGGTTATGTTATAGTCATGTGTCTATGTACGGTTATGTACTAGTTGTATTAATGTTAGTGCATTTGTTTATGTATTCTGTGGTTGTTTAAATGTGATAATCATATAGCTATTTGTTGGTTTCATATTGAATTGTCTATTTTTATGTTATAATATAGGCTAGGAACAAAATGAATTTGAGAATGAATGAGCTAGTAGAGCGGGGGGAAGACGAACAGAACATCAAAATTTATTAGTAGCATTTAGCAAAGGCTACAAAAATAATATGTAGTAACAAAATGCTACCAAAAAATATGGTGGCAGAAAAGCTACCAAAATTATATAGTGTCGATGAAACGCTACAAAATATATATGGTGGCATTTGATATACGTAGCTGCAAGGTTTGGGTTTAAATCGAACCCTGTACAAAGCGTTTAAAAACTAAATTATTTTGTAATAGAATAGTACCTTTTGGTGGCATTTTCCAAGTGCTACAATAAAGATTTTTAGTATCGTATTAAAATTATTGCAATAAAGGAACTTATAGTGGCGTTTACTAAAACGAAATAGAAATTCCTAGATTTTTAGTTCCGCGTTTTCTAGTGGCATTCTAAAAGCTACCGTAAGTTGTGCTAGCGTTTTTATGCACCACAAAATACATTTTGGTGTAGTGTCAATCCGATATTGCCACTCCCCTCTCCATATTGCTGTCATAGATCCCTTTTGTAAAATCCCCGCCTTCAAGATCCGAAAATGATCCCCGGTGATGTTGTAGTCATCACTAGAATTAATTTTCAAGTGATAAAGTGAGATCAGTATAATTTATTTTCACAACATTAAGTAAACATAGCAGCTAATTATCTTATCCATTACATCAAATTGTTTACATAATTCATTTCATCATTAAACCCAAATTGTTCCCGTGCAATGGTAAATATAATAGAACATAGAGTACTATGTGTTTGACATATGAAGATGCCAATACCACATATAACTAGGGTTGTCAATTTCCTACACGACCCGAAACACGACCCGAAACCCGCACGGAAATTAGCAGGTTAACCCGACCCATTAATTTGGCGGGTCATTTTCGGGTCTACCCGAATTTGACCCGTTTATAAACGGGTGGGTTTCGGGTTGACCCGCTAACCCGAAATTGACCCACTAACAACCCGTTTATACTATATAGGTTGACCCGACCCGTTTACGACCCGACCCAACCCGTTTATGACCCGTTTGTACCTTATACGGGTTCTACGGGTTGACCCGACCCGTTTACGACCCGTTCTGACCCGTTTACGACCCAATTATACCTTATACGGGTTGACCCGACCCATTTATGACCCGTTTACGACCCATTTACACCTTATACGGGTTGACCCGACCCATTTACGACCCGACCCGACCCGTTTATAATCGGGTTACACGGGTCGGGTCGGGTCAACCCGTTTATAAACGGCTCGGGTTCGGGTTGAGCTTTTTCTGACCCGTTTAATAAACGGGTTGACCCGACCCATTTAAAATCAACCCGAACCCGACTTGACCCGACCCGAACCCGACCCGACCCGACCCATTGACAGCCCTACACATAACCAGTTATAAATCCTTATTTTCCATGGCGGAATTCAAAATATTTATATTTATATAGCAAGTCAGCTACTTCATCTTCCAAATCTTTGTCCTTCCAAAGGAGATACCTATCTAAACCATATACTCAGCTTACTCAAATGAGTACTCATGAGTTTATGGCAAATAATAAAAATACAGATTAAACATAATGTCATAAAACCTTTACCCTAAGCATCCATAGTGAGACCAGACCGCTAACATAGAATGGGTTTTCCCTCACTTTATCACCATCAATATACATTGAAATATGTAGCCACAAATCATCATAGAAAGCAGCCATGTGCATTTATTCAATCAAGAAGTGTACCCTACAAACAAACATTCAATTATGAACCAAGTCATATAATTAGTCAGCATTCATTCATTCATTACCTAATCTTTTGTTTTAGGCTTTTCACATTAAGTTATCATCAACTTGTTTTAGTAATTACCTCCCTAGGCATGTCTATCGCTATATATCTTTTGCTTGAGCAATGTCACCTGGTGAAAACGTCGACTTGTCTCCCCCATGGGAGCCATACTGACTAGAGTCCTTTAGGCTCTCCTAAGAGGTTGAATGTAAGCACTCTGAATACATTTTAACAAGCATCCCTACTAGGCATCAATAGCCCCTCTTAGTTCCTGAACTGCTATCGTTCACATTGATGATTTATCCGTAACACCCCCGGATGTTTTGGCACTCTACCTTAGCACCCAACCTTACCTTTGTAGAGTTTTATAATGTTCTTAGGTTGAACCCTGCCATGGCTCGCTTCCATATACCATTAGATTTCAAACTATCAGTCAAGGCCATGGTTTTTAATCTAAGATTTCGATCATGTTTCATCTTGGATTTTCACACAAGCTATCTTCTTTCAGAGGAAATCTCATACGAGATGAGTGAATTTCGGGAGTACATCTTGGATTGATATCTCGAATCTTAAAGTACGTTTTGGAATCTCTCAAAGTAACTTATGCATCTAAAATTCATGTTTTAATGATTTATTTACAGTGATGATTCAAATTAAAAATAAAAATTATAACATAATTGATTTGCAAAGAAAAAGAATTTAAATCAATGTTTTGCAGAAGACTGATAGCTTGATTAGCTTACCTTATTTGGTAATAGTTGAATAACATCCTCTTATTTGAACATAAAAGGAAATGAAGTCATTTATTGTGATTCATCACGATAAAAAGTAAAAAAGTTATGCTTAAAGAATTGGTAAATAGTAATGTGACCGAGTAATCACTTTTAAAACCGTATCAAAAAGAAAATTATATTATGCAAAAGAAGAAAAGGCTATATTTTTGGGTGTGATCTTGGATTGAGATTTCGATCCATATTTCGAGTGAGATTTGAATATTTCGGAAGAGATGAGTTTCTGGGAATATATGAAGGAGATTTATTGTCTTATTTCGTCTAAGTCTGAAAAGGAGATCTTGGACGAGATCTTGGACGAGATATTGGTGATTTAAAACCATGTTCAAGGCACTCTACCATCTAATAACTCCATGAGTTAGTATATGTTTACGATCATGATTCAACCTTTTTTCTTTTATTCATTATGTTCACTGCACGTTCTTTAGTTAAACATTTTTATCTTTGAATTAAATGATACCCTACCGTTTGTTAGCTATTTTAGCTTTCTTCCTGTTAACCCAAAAAATGGATCAACACCCTAGATCAAGTTTGAAAGCACCAGTGCAGATAATCAGTAGCATAAATCTTAGGTAAACAACAAATAAAAAGCTGAAGTAGGAAAAGAGACACAGAATTTTTATAGTAGTTCGGCTGACTCTGGCCTACATCCACTTTAATCGATCTTTATTAGGATTATACTAGTTGAATCTCTCTGGACATCAACTAGTTAGTCCTCTGATCTATGTTACAATGAGTTAGAATAAGTCGCAAGTACAAAGGTTGACTGGAGAATCACTAATACTCCAAAAAATCCACCTTTCGACTAAGACAAAAGGTCCTTCAACAAAGACAAAGAAAGATAAGTTCAGACAAAACCTTTCGAAGGAGTCGAAGGGATGCAGCCATCAAAGTTTAACAGCTTCAAAACCTTTTAAAGGGGTCGAATGGTTCCATCTCACAGTATCCAAGGAGTTCTTACCTTTTGAAGAAGATGAAGAAGTCAAAGCAAGTATTAGCAACCCCATGGAGACCTTTTTGAAAGCATGGCAAGCCTTTCGAACCGGTTAAGACACATCCAGGATACCTTTCAACAATGTCGAAAGGTTCTATGAAGACAATTAGAAGTCAGCAAAAGAATGAAAGAAAACCTTTCGACAACGTTGAGAGGAGGCACAGCTCTCGACAGCATTCAAGTGAAGTGAAAACCTTCCGACAAGGTCGAAGGGTTCATAATAGTATATAAAATAAAAACAATTTGACAAAGTCGAAAGGTTCATGAAGGCATAAGAAAGGAAAACCTTCCGACAAGATCAGAAGATTCATAATGGCGTATGAGAGGCAAACCTTTAGACAAGGTCAAATAGCTGCATATAAAAGTGGGACGTTCCGACCTGGTCGAGAGCATAGAGTCGAAAGGGGGGCATCTGCATCTATAAATAAGACCCAAGGGGTCATGTTTAGGGGATCCAAATTCTCTCATTCTAAACTTGTATTTTCTTAAATAAAGCTTTTTAACCCTAATTTAGGGAATTGTTAAATTGGGAATATAATAAAATGAAGCTTACTTGATGAAAAAAGGGAAGTCTTGAGCTTTGTTGGTTAATTACTATTTACTAAAACTTTTTGTTGGATTAACTTCTATTTTCCAAGTCCAACTTCAACGAAAGGTTCTTGTTGACAAGGTCAACGTCTCTAGTCCAAATATCTACTGCAACCTTTCGGAGTGATCAACCCTTCGATCTGAACCTTTCGACAAGGTCGACAAATCAACTAGACTAAACGTTCACTGTAACCTTCCAAAGCCATAAGCTCTATTGTCTAAACCTTTTGACAAGGTTGACACTCTTTATACTTTAACAATACTTGAAACCTTTAGAAGCCATAAACCAAGTGATCTAACCTTTCGATAAGGTCAAAATCTACTTAATATCCACCAAGATATTTGACTTCCTAATTCCACTCAAGGAAAGCTATCACCTTAGCCTTCGATAAGATTGAAACCTATATTTTGAGGACTTAACTCAAAGAATTATAACTAATCGAAAGGTAAGCCTTTGTAAGAGACCTCAAACAAGCTCAACAAGGTCAGAAGGTTATTCAATTCAATGTATAAACCTTTCGATGACGTTGAAAGGTCTGATTCAAGAATTATCCATAAATAGAACCAAACTTCAAGGCAATTCTTAAGGGTATCACGCTCTTTGTTCAAACAAGTTTATCCATAGTTCTAGGCATATCTTTGGGGTATTGACAATAAATCTTGCTAACATTTTTTATGCTAGAAGGAGGGCTCGAACCTCCAACTTGGTTAATCCCCTAACACTACTATTCTCTAATGCCCCTTTGGATTAGTCGTATACCAAGTTTATTCACTTTAGTTTAAGCATGGCCAGAAGATTTAAAAGATCTGAACAAGGATCTTCTAAACCACATTTGACAAGATTCTCCCAGGTAAACATTTAAAGCTCCCATCAGGATGAAGAACAAAGACTAAGGCTCGAGGCCTTAAAAGTTATAAACAAAAAGAAAGCAGAATCTTATGACCCTGAAAAATAGAGTTCAAACCCATTTCATGTTGGCCCTACCCCAATCTTGCACTTGGAAATAGAACAAATGGAAGTGACAATATCTTTAATAAAATGATAAGAACAATCCAACATTATTCCAAAGGCACGATTTTTGAGAAAGAAATAATGAATGATTACAACACCTTTGCACACAAATGGCAACCAACTGCATCAAGAGCACTTCCAATCCAAGAGACTTACAGGGTAACAAAAAGAAAAATAATTGAAGAGCATGAAATGATAAGGCCGAAAGATAAAAAGTCAAAGTGCCATCCTTAAGAATCACGCTTCAAATCTAGACTTCCAAAATAATGCAACTTAACCACATCTGTGGAGAACGTTTATTTGCTTAGAAAGATGAGCTCAACTGTTGATATCATAGAAAAAGAAGCCAAAACATGAAAGGAATTCAGGAGGACCTATTGCCACTATCATATGATGAACGGTCATGAGACTAACCATTGCAGAGCCCTAGAGGGTATGATTATAAACTTCTTTCGTCAAGGAAAAATTCAAGAATTTGTAAAGAGAATTTGAAACAGAATTAATAAAGAGCTATTTTCAGTAAAAGAGAAAATCTACACGGTTGGAAGTGAAATGCTCCATATATTTTGATACTACCTAAGATGGTAGAAAAGCCTCTACCCGCACCGAGATGGCCAGGGCAGAGCGCCTCCTGGAGGGAGGATGAAGTAAGCCTTTAGCCGTGCCATAAGATGGCCAGGTTAAAGCACTGAACAAACCCTTATCCGCGCCACGCAATGGCCGGGGTAAGGCACCACCTGGAGGGAGGACGGAGTAAGCCTTTACCCGCATCATAAGATGGCCAGGTTAAACCACCGAACAAGCCTTTATCCACGTCGCAAAAGGGGTAGGGCGCCTCCTAGAGGGAGGTCGGATAAGTCCTTGGTTTCAGTCTCTAAGATGAGCTAACCAAGAGCACCGGACACTGGACTAAGATGGCCAGGCCCAAGAACAGGCCCATCAAAAAATGGACTATAGCGTCCAGGCTCATGAAGAGAACTATCAAATAATGGACTAAGATGTCCAGGCCCATGAAGAGGCCTATCAAACAATGGACTAAGATGTCTAGGCCCAAGAAGAGGCCCATCAAACAATGGAATAAGACGTCTAGGCCCATGAAGAGGCCCACCAAATTATGGACTAATATGTCCAGGCCCAAGAAGAAGCTCATCAAATAATGGACTATGTCTAGGCCCAAGAAGAGGCTCGTTGAATCATGAACTAAGATGTTCAAGCTCGAGAAAAAGCATATCCGGTCATGGACTAAGACGTCCCAGCTCAAGAGGTAGCCAATCAAATTATTTCTATTCAAAACCTGGAGGGTTCATACATGTCAAAGAACACAGAGTCCAAGGAGTGAGATAGAACTCCGCTTATTATTATCTGAATTTGGATTTCGGGACTCTCATTTCTAAACAACAACTATTAATACTCGAATTTGGGTGTCGGGATATTCATTTCATAATTTCACTATATAATACCCGAATCTAGGTTTCAGGCCTCTATTAACTACTGGTTATCTTAATGTACCTGAATCTAGGTTTCAAGGTTTTCGTTTCAAAACATCAGTTATTAATACCCGAACTAGGGTTTTGGGTCTTTTATATAAGAATTGTATCATCTATCACTCGAATCTAGGTTTCGAGTATTTACCAATCACTAATTTATTATATCCGAATATGGATATCAAGATTACTGTTTATGCAAACCCTAATCTAGGTGCAAAATTCCTGAATTTCTATCCATCCCAAATGCTTGAATCTAGGCCGGAGAATATCACCATGAAGATCACTGTTAAGAGTTTCTGGAAGGGAATTTAGAGTTTCTAACTTTTCGAATCCCATTAATATTGAGGAATGGGTCAAAGAATTACAACTTCATAATTTCAGACATTGATTTTGAATTAGGTTCTTTATTAAATAAAGGTGACATTTTAATATTTATACCCCTAGGAAAAGGCGGGGCTTTTTATCAACAAATTTTAGACATACTAGACAAATAGAAGAAGCTATTTTCTGGAACATCTCTCATCGCGGTTAAAGATGAGATTTTAACATTTAGTGTAAACTATTTTCATACAATTCATAGGATGATTTGTTGATCTAAACAAAGTGACACACATAGACAAATATGACAATTTCATGCTAACAATTAGAAAAATTGTTTACTACGTGGTTTCCAGGTAATTCGAAACAGTAAGGTATGACGAAAGATTCAACAAGTCCAGAAATCAATGAATGGGTAATCCAAAGACATTTCAAAAGTGACATTACAAAGAAGCATTACAAACGAGGTGATATTTACAAAGTTTATGAGATTTACATAAGTTATGAAATTGTTTAACTAAACTGTGACATTATCTGCGTATATACAAGACAAATTAACAAACATGAAAATAGTTCACAAATCTTGGGCTGCTTTATCAAGGACTTTGGCAACAGAAGGATCCACAACATGACGAATTGCAGCGCTGAGAACTTCTTTGAGTTTCTTTTCCTTTCTTCTCATTTTGTTCTCATCATCAATCGCATCGATGTTGGTCTTTAGGGCGCGATTGAAAACTCTATTCGTAGCCCTAACTGTTTTATTTTCCCTTTATAATTCTCCAACCTGTTTTTCAAGCAAGTAATTACTGTGCTCCAGCTTCTGGTTTTTGGTAGCGTGTTTATTAATAGTTTGAGAATACTGCGCTTTCTACTGCTCATCAAAATATTTGGCAATTCCGAATTTTACCCTCCGACACCAGTTCCCCACTACATTATCATCTAAGCCTGGGGGAGGGTTGAGCATGGTAGAAACTTTCTGAGCCATGAGAAGCTTTGATCTAGTAGGCTTGGCAGCTGAAGGGGTTGCTTGAGGGACTGGAAGATCGATCTTTGAAGTTTTATCGCCCAAAATGAACTCTAAAGAGGCACGCTGCGCCTGGCTATCTTTTAACTTTAATTCCAAATCGTTAATTTGTTGAATAAGTTCAGACATTTTCTGATCGAAATCAACTGTGGGATTAGTCTTCACTTGATGATTGAGCGTGGTGGTCATCTCATCCTTTTACTTGATATCAGCCTCGAGATATATGGTCTTTGTGACCACTGGCGATAGTCTTTTGGAAAAAATATCTTTTATGCCATTTAACGGCTTTGGTATTGCCACCGAAACGCTCAAGAAGGACTTCATCACGGACTACGATCCCACCGCACACTGTTAATAGTCTTTCTCTGATGGCATCGACACGTGAAAGTAAGTTTTTAGAAAGATGAGTTGTAGATGGTTGTAGCTCCTATTTAAACAAAAGAAATGGAATAAAAATCAAGATAGAGATTAAAAAATATCTTTAGTATTATCACAACAGATTACAACTAAAGCAGCAACAAAGTTAAAGGATACAACGTGCAATTTTATTACATTTACTGTTTAGAAACTACTTTTCTAACTTTATCAAGAGAGTTAGCTGAAAGCATAACTGTCTAGTTAAAGGGCATAGCGATTCCTTCGGGGGATATTACTGGGGGGCATTGGCTATAGTCCCATTTCCCAACTGAGGGACTATTGCGACCACAAATTAATCTAGTGTGGAAGGTTCTGATTTCTCTAAGTAATTTTTCTTTTTCGTTGCCCAGAAAGTCGAAATGAAGGCGAGGGTATTCTTAGTAAAAATTTTGTAAATCCCGAAGGAAGAAATATCTCGCTAATTTCAAAGTCTTTATAATGGATGCATTTTCAGATTTTAAAATTTTCTCAGTTTAATGTGTTAGCTTAAGTGATCTTTAGGGATGGCTCGTCCTAAAGAGCTGTTATACTGAAATAGTACAGTAAAAGAAACTAAGCATATAAAACATGCCAAAACATATATACATAAATCAATTAGTAGTTACATGTTTACAATTATTCATCGGGTTCATACAAAACAGATTTAGAGAAAAATTCAGAAAGTCTTTATAGTACATAAGCTTTTCAGGAGGGATATTTTGAGGAATCGACCTGACCCGTGGTAAGTTCCAACAAGCTCTAGGATGCGGGTCGAATCCGAATTCATCTAAGTATTTCTTATGAAAACGTCTGAGTAGACCCCCACTGAATTCGCCTAAAAATGAAAAATCTATAATAGAATGTCTACATTAAGCTTTATACTAAAAGTTAAATAAAATGTCTCTCTCCTCGATCATCATCCAGAATAAAGTTAGTAGCTCTCTATTTTCCTTCAAGAGAGCGTCATATCGGAGGCGCGCTTTCTTTAATAAAGGGGAAGCCCTCTGATATTTAGAAGAAGCTAATATAGAGGTACTCTTGTCCAGGCTATGGTATTTCTTAGAAAAAACATTGTGATCCATTATCAATATATCTAACTCCCTATATAACCTATTAATTTCCACCTGTTTTCTATCAAGTTTAGTTCTATAAGGGAAAGTAGACTTCTTCTTTATCTAAGATAAACGATTTAACGCTAGTTATTATCTTCGAAGTTTAAGACATTTAAATAGAGAAGCCTATACCTATGAATCTGGAATGGAAGCCTAGGAGACCTGCTCCTTCTCTTTTGGCTCCTCAGTTTGAACGGGAGCAGTTTATCTTCAAGTGGAGCAGAGGGTCCAAGGGATGAAGGTGGCATATCCTTATGAGTGGATGGATCCTTTTCAGAAAGTTCAGCTTGATCGCTACCATCTTTTTCAGAGGCACCAAAGGTACCCCCTTTATCTCCATCAAGGCCTTGGCCTCTGGCAGGGCCATCATCATCATCACCATCATCATCATTGTCATTGATGCAATCACCATCGCCATCTTTTTCCTCAGAATCATCGTCTTTGTCACCCTCCTCTTCAAAATCAGATTTAATTTCGAAGGTGGGGACATCAAAAAAGAGAATTTCAACAGCATTGATTACCTCCTCCTCCTCCTTAGGACCGGTACCCTGCTATATTTGGTTAATTTTGTCCATTACTCTTTTGGCTAAAGCTGGGTCAAGAGAAGGGAAGCCGAAGTGAGGACATTTCTTGTAATTGTCAGCATATGCAAGCAAAGGGCATCTTCATAATTTTTTAGCATAATGGGCCCTAGGATAACATCAACGAACGGAGATACTTGCTTCTTGATGTCGGAGAGGGTACAAATAGCCAGTTTGAGCGAAGCCCTCGTCTTTTTGAACTTATCTCTCAAAGAAGCGTTCCTAGCGACCAGTTGGGCTTTTTCATCTTCTGCATCTTTCAGTGTGAGCTCTATTGCAAATTTTCCATCAGTGGTGAGTTGGTGAGCTTGTCTCTCCTCCTCTAGATCAGCTTCAACCATGGTGAGGGAAGCCTTTACTCGCTCCAATTCAGTAGAAGCATCGCTTTGACCGGCAGTCAAAGAGGATACTTGATTTTTCTGTTCAGAATTTTCCTCCTACAACTTGGAGGATCCAGCAGAAAGCCTTGAAACATGTTCCTTTAGAGCAATCCAGCTCCTAGAAATCTGGAACAAGAAGTATAACACAAGTTAGCTATTATAAAACTCCAACAATGGTAAGATCAGTTGGGTGAGAGCTTACCAAAAGTTGCTGCTCCATAAGACAGTGATAATTTTCCGTCAAATCTGGATTGAACGACGGTAGAGAGGAAGAAGTAAAAGATTCTGAATGTAAGATGAGCTTCACAAGTTCATCAAAATTGGTCGATGGAGGAGCAGAAGATGATGATTCTGGAGGAGCTGGCTTTATAGAGGGAGTCGTCAATAGGGCCAGCTGCATCTGCGTAAGTGCAGTTGGAGAATCATAGATCGAGTGAGATAGGACTGAAAATAGGTGGAGTTTGTGTTGATTTACCCTTAGGGGCTTCGACGGTGGGGCTCCTTAAAACTTTTTCAAGAGACAGGTGCTTTTCCTCTACCTCCAGATCAATGAATTTTGCTATTTTTGCTGGAGTGGCATCTTCAGAAGGCTCCGTTAGTTTTCTTTTAAAAGATCTTTTAGACTTAGCGAAAGCCTCCAAGATTGATGTAGCCCCAGAAGATTGTGGAGGAGGGGCAACACTGCTCAAAGATACAATGGTCTAGGAAGAAGCTGGAACAAATTTAAACAAATATAAAGTCAGTTAAGGTAATTCAAAGAATACCAGGAACAAAAAAGGAAAATTCTAAACCGGTAAAATACCTGAAGAGTCGGCGCAAATAGGTGACATCGAAGAGAAATGTTCGGCATCGCCTAAGGAGAGAAAGCGCTTGCCGTGAGAAGTGTGCATAATGGTGGGAGGAGTTCCTAGGATCCTCTGGACAGATAGCAGTAAGGAATGTTTCCTTAAGTTTGAAGGGGTTAGGAGTGTCACCTGCTCCCAATTTGTTTTGAAGCTGCGATTAGGGAATCAATGGTACACTTGTCAACATCACTAAGACTCTTGGAAGATTCACCTGAAAAAGCAAGAGATTAGTTAACGGAAAACGTAAAGTAAAGTAAAGACAACACCAAAGCAAACTTACGGGGGGAGGCAATGGTCCCGCAACCATCAGCAAAGCATTTGACAAAGAAAAACTGGTTCTCTCAGTCCTTGAATTTGTTGATACTATCTGATATTAACTTCTTATATGTGTTGACTCTGTATATCTGCTTGTTGAGATTACTCAACCTTGCCAGCTTGGTCAAGGAGTTTATAACTTCAACGTTAAGCGAAGGAAGTCCAGATTCCAACGCTAACATCTCTAGAGATAGTAGATAAGTGTAGACATTCAGAGATAGTTGAATCAGAGCAACCCCAACATGAGATAAGTATGAAGTCAAGAACTCTGGGAAAGGAAGAAATCCGCCATGCCATATGTGACTGGCAGTGTAAGCGAAATACCTTTCTGGAGGGTTGTCGATGGTATCAGTTGGCTGAGGAGGGATAGCTTCAATCCCAATGATGCCAAAGTCCTTAAGAATGGAATCGACTTCGTTTTGTGATACAATGGAAGAATGCTTAGCAGTGGCTTCGACCTTGGGAGAGCTCATGATTCTGCCAGGTGAAACATTTTAGTTAAAACCCTTGATTATTAGAAGGCGGTCAAGGATTAAACAAATAAGTCTACTTAAATAGCTTAAGTATTAAAACATACACAAAGTTTTAAAATGGTGAAAAACTAGGTAGTTTGAGCCTTCGACAATATCGAAAGGTCAACGGCTTAAGCTTTCGACAATGTCGGAGGAACAACATTTCAAGCTCTCGACAATGTCGAAAGGTCAATAACTCAATCTTTCGACAATGTCGAAAGATTAGCAACTCAAGCTTTCGACAATGTCGGAAGGGCAATGGAATCAACTTTAAACCTACATACTTCAACATTGATTGAAAACCTAAAAACGTAAATGAATAATAGTATGAATTCCTTAGGCTATCGAAAAAATTGAAAGGAAGAGATGAAACATTAACCCACTCGTCACCTTTCGACAGTGTCGGAAGCTCTAGGGAAGCTTGGATACACTTCTAGTGTAACATGAAGCTAAGTGATAAGACCTTTCGACATGGTCGAAACCAAAACCTCAAAATTCCAAAATAAAAATATTAGTGTTGATTGATGTTGTCGAAAGATCTGATCAATGTTGTTAAAACATGTCCTACCCATTGAAGTCGAAAGGTTTCAGGTTCATCTCATATATGCTCTAAACGTTTCGACAAAGATGGGCAAAGATGACTCTAAGGTCAAAGAATTTCA
The DNA here is from genome assembly GCA_030737815.1 of Allium fistulosum. Classification (NCBI taxonomy): domain Eukaryota; kingdom Viridiplantae; phylum Streptophyta; class Magnoliopsida; order Asparagales; family Amaryllidaceae; genus Allium; species Allium fistulosum. The sequence continues at coordinate 1,558,187,990 of CM060902.1, read as the reverse complement.
ATCTTGTCGAAAGGTAATAGTCGAAAGGTTTGAAAGTCTTCGACCTCGTCGAGAGCTCGTTGTCGAAGGGTTAGATTCACTCCACTTAACTATCTATCCTTTCAACAACATTGGTAATGTCGGGACCACTAAACCTTTCAACCTTATCGAAAGGTGCCAACAAGGAAGATCCAATGTTTTCTTCTCAACCTCTTTCAAAGAGGTAGAAAGGTCATTTTTAAGCCGCCAAATTTATCTACTATACACGAGAAGTTTCCGGGTAATTGAATCGGGTGTAACCAACCCAAACCCGATTATAAATCCAATTTTCAAATTCGTCTTGAAGAATACGTAAATCAAACCAATTAACAAAATGGATTTAAATTGAAATCGCTTCAATTCGATTTCAAGAGAGGCATAAAAATAATTGACAAGTCGAAAACCCAGGTTAAATATAAAAAGTAAAAATCAAAAATTTTGAAATAAGAACTGCACCCAATTAGGGGATTTTCAATAACAATAATTATCGACTTCAAAATCTAAAATGAGAAATGAGTCTTATTGATTTAAGAAACTGATTTAAGAGGAAAAATTTTCCGAAAATGAAACTAAAATTGAATTTCAATTTTGGGATTTGAAAAACTGGAAATTTGATTGAAAACTAATAGAAAGAGATTAGTCTAAAACTTATGAATCGAATTTGAGAAATTACCATATTGTTTTCAAGTGAAATTCAGGAAGTTTCGGAGAATTCTTCTCTTGTGCATGATAATTTTGATTGCAGGTAAAAGAGGAAGAAAGAGCAGAAGCGTACTTTATAAGAAAAATCTTCCAAATTCTCAAATGTTGGATAAGATTTAAATGGATGTCCAGATCAACGCGGAAAGGACAAGAGGCGTGAAGTTTTTTTAGCTTTCGACAAAGATGACTTGGAAAGTCAAGAGCATCCCTTCAAATGGGGGGTAAATGTTACTCCAAAAAATCCACCTTTCGACTAAGACGAAAGTTCCTTCAACAAAGACAAAGAAAGAGAAGTTCAGACCAAACCTTTCGAAGGAGTCGAAGTGATGCAGTCATCAAAGTTTAATAGCTTCAAAACCTTTCGAATGGGTCAAAAGGTTCCATCTCATAGTATCCAGGGAGTTCATACCTTTCGAAAAAGATGAAGAAGTCAAAGCAAGTATTAGCAACCCCATGGAGACCTTTTCGAAAGCATGGCAAGCCTTTCGAATCGATTAAGACACATCCAGGATACCTTTTGACAATATTGAAATGTAATATGAAGAAAGCAACACTCAGAAGTCAGCAAAATAATGAAAGAAAACATTTCGACAACGTTGAGAGGAGGCACAGCTCTCGACCACATTCAAGTGAAGTGCAAACCTTCTGACAAGATCGAAGGGTTTATAACAGTATATAAAAGGCAAACCTTTCGACAAAGTCGAAAGGTTTACGAAGGCATAAGAAAGGCAAACCTTCCGACAAGGTCAGAAGATTCATAATGACATATGAGATGCAAACCTTTCGACAAAGTCAAATGGTTCATAACTGCATATAAAAAGAGGACCTTCCGACCCGGTCGAGCGCACAGAGTCAAAAGGGGGCCGCTTGCATCTATAAATAAGACCCAAGGGGTTATGTTTAGGGGATCCAAATTCTCTCATTCTAAACTTGTATTTTCTTAAATAAAGCATTGTAACCCTAATTTGGGGAATTGTTAATTTGGGAATTTAATAAAATGAAGCTTATTTGGATGAAAAAAGGGAAGTCTTGAACTTTGTTGGTTAATTACTATTTATTAAAACTTTTTGTTGAATTAACTTCTATTTTCCAGGTCCAACTTAATCGAAAGATTCTTGTCGACAAGGTCAACAACATATCTGATGCAAATATCTACTACAACCTTTCGGAGTCATCAACCCTTCGATCTGAATCTTTCGACAAGGTCGACAAATCAACTAGCCCAAATGTTCACTGTAACTTTCCGAAGCCATAAGCTCTATGGTCTAAACCTTTCGACAAGGTCGACAGCTCTTTATACTTTAACAATACTTGAAACCTTTAGAAGCCATAAACCAAGTGGTCTTACCTTTCAACAAGGTCAAAATCTACTTAATATCCACCAAACTATTTGACTTCTTAATTCCACTCAAGGAAAGCTATCACCCTAGCCTTCGACAAGATTGAAACCTAACTTTTGAGGACTTAACTCAGGGAATTATAACTAATCGAAAGGTAAGCCTTTGTAAGAGACCTCAAACAAGATCAACAAGGTCGGAAGGTTATTCAATTCAAAGTATAAACCTTTCGATGTCATTCAAAGGTCTGATTCAAGAATTATCTAAATAGAACCAAATTTCAAGGCAATTCTTAAGGGTATCACGCCCTTTGTTCAAATAAGTCTATCCATCTTTCTAGGCATATATTTGGGGTGTTGATAAGAAATCTTGTTAACAGTCACAGTAACCCCCTTGATGACTGTTGTGAAGGAGAAGAAAGATGAAGACGTGAAGGAATTCCAATATAATAATGGCATCTCTCTCTCTGAAAAAGAAGATCCATCTCTAGTTGTAGGTGGTTAGTATTTATAGGGGAACTCGGTGAGTATTAGACCAGAAGTCAAAGTGCAGAAGAGTCCAGTTTTTATGCCAAGTCATCATTTCAAATCTCAAATTAACCTTAGTCATTTCTATAGATCACTAGCTATCCATAGGAGATGGATCGCTAGCAGTTCATAGGTGATGGATCTTAGCTATCCATCAACAGACATATTTTTCTACTAAAAGCCTTTAATTAGTGCTACGAAGGAGCTCGGAAAGTTCGAAGGCGATCCAACCTATCTTGATGGATCTCTAGCTATCCATCCATTTAGCATATCTTTGAGTGATCTTCGTTTGGTTGTCTTCGTATCTCCTTTCGTTTGGAGTTAGTTTGATCATCTGTTTTGATGGGTCATCTGGTCCAGAAGAATCATCCATAACTCGCCAAATTCTTAATGAAATCGGACGAAACTTTGCTGGAACACTTTAGAGCCTGTCCAGGACCCACCATAAAAATTTAAGGTGGTGGGGCCCATTCTAGTTGGGTCGTAAGTGATCCATCTAGTTAGGTCGTTAGCGATCCATCAAATCAACTCCAAACGATCACATTTTTTTAGTGAACCTTCTTCTATATTTTTTAAGTGTTCTTTCAAAATTTCAAGTCAATCCGACTTCATATGAGTTCTGTAGGTCCATTTTAAGTTAGATGCTTTTGGTCAAACAACTTGAATCAGATGAGTTTCACTTCTCGAGCTAGATTGTTTGGCATCTTATGAAACTTAGCAAGCGTCTCTAAGAAACATATTAGATCACGATGTAAGAGGATTGGAGGATCCACAAACGAACCTTATGGATCACTAGCGATCCATAGGTGATCATCGTTGGCGATCCATCACCTTGGCCAAATTTTGATTTCCTCCTTTGAGTCTTTCTTTATTCCTTCTTCTGGTCCTCTTGGTTGATTCTTGAGTTTTTTTTACCTGTTGTAGATGTTCTGACTTCCCTAGGGTTCAAAAACCCAGTTAACACTTCTTTTCAAAATAAGTTAACACATTTTTAACTTACTAAAATCTTTCCATTATTTCATCCCTATGAAATAGTTCAATAATACTTGAAAACTGGCTTTCAAAGTACCTTAAGTATCAATTATTTTACTTAAAAAAATATAGCTTTCCAAGCTATTACAATTTGCAATTAATTCTTGTGTTTTGCATGTCCCATAGTCGCTGCGAACCATGCTAGTTGTCACGTGCGTTGGTTATCCCATAGTTTTCGTGTTTTATTCAACAAATATGTCACTATGGGTTGTGTGCAAATCTTAAGTCATCGTGTGTCATTTATTTGAGCCCTTCATGATTCTGCGTGCATGCTTTCCTATGTTACATATCGAGCATTTGTGACGAATAATTAAAGCCTCCATGACATTATGATTTGGTTTTGTTTTGTGATCTATCAATCACGTGTTTGTACCTTAATTCATTTTTTTTCTTTTTCCCAGCACATGTCAGTTATCTGAGCCATCACGTGTAATTGATTTCTTGTTTCCGTGTGCAGCTCTTTGCTTGCTTCCGTGTGTTGAGCTACGTGAAAAATTTGGTTTTCTCGTGTTATCATTTTTGTTTACATTTTCATGAGTTAAATATTTATTTTTCTCTTGCCATATTCCTTTGTGTCCATGCTGGGGTCCTCATGAGGTGTCCGCTTTTCTAGCTTTCGTGCTTTATTACTGTTTAAAGCTTTCGTGCTTTATTACTTTTTAAAGCTTTCTTGTCCTTTTAAGCATTCGTGCACAATTTATCTTGGCCGAGGGTGAGGTTTATCCTTCGTATGTTATTTTTTACTTATTCAAGGATTCAATGGCAATCTCGTAATTATACTAAAAATCGATTTATTTCTTTATTAAGCAACCTCTTTTTACCAAATCTCATTTGCTGTCAACTTCTTACTTGATAATTCTCTCATCATCTCAGTTTCTTTGCAGAAATTGATAGCCAGCTTATTTAATTAATTTTTCCCTTAATTAATTAGTGCTTTCCTTCACTAAATATTGATATAAAACGGAAAATTAATGGGAAAAATTTTAAAAAATCACTTATTCTACCTCATATAAAAAAATTATGTCAAAAAATAAATTTTATTATTTTTAGTAATTAATTAATCCAAAATTAACCATTTCTCCAACTTAGGAAGTACATAAAATATTCATATTAAGTCAAAAATTATGACATTAAAGACCCATCTCTATTTCATCATTAAGAACATCATATTAAAATTTAATGGCATCTAGATGTGATTTAACCATGTTTTACGCTAAAATATGAACTAATTCCCCTTAATTAAATTCTAAACCATATTTAAAATAATTTTCAATCCTGCAAACATATTAAACATCATCAAAACATTCATTTACAGCAAAATTCGAATTTACGCATGTTGGGGAAGAATTTAGAGAAAGTTTTTACTTACATAGCTTAAGAAATCTTGATTTAATCTCTTCTACTTTTGAAACTAAAACTTTTAATCTCTTTAGCTTGGATTCATCTTCTTTTCTCTTGAAATTTCTTCCGCTTCTCTTGATTATTGTGGCTGGTCTTAGTTATGGTTTTAGAAGCTTGCTTTGTGAATGAAAAGAATGAGGATGGAATAAGGGGATGTGGTTAAGGTAAGTAGGCTAGTGATTTTAGGCCTTAGTAATCTACTCCCCTTAGCCAAATCCCTCCCTTTGAAATTTAGATTGTCTATTTTCATTAATCAAGGTACACCGAAATTGCTCTAATTTCCCTTGATCCATCCAATTAACTTTTTAAAGTGTCGCATACTTAATTGATTAAATTTCCCTTAGGCATTCTTATAATTAAATCATTTTATTAATTCCTTTAATAATAATATCGTTTTATTATTAATTTAATTTAATTTCTCATATTATGAATTCTTCAAAATATGGGGCATTATAGCTTTCTCCCGATAGATGATGGAGGTTACCATCCCCAGGTAAGGGCCAACGCCACATACGACATTCAGAGGATGGTCTTCGAGAAGAAATGAGAGCCTTACGGTAGAAATGAAATAGATCCAAGTCAAAAACACATGCAACAAGGTCTGTCAGACAAAGAGAACGGAGAGCCCTTCTTTGTAGGTATCCTGAACTCGTACATCCACCAGAGTTATGCTTCACTTTCCGTGGATAAGTAGGTCTGGAGCACTGACCCGTCCAACCACATCGCAGCTTTCAACTCAGTAACCCGTGCCGACTAGCTTTCCAGTCATGCCAAGTGCCTTCTATTGCCTTCCACCCTGACCAGACCGACCTCCCACTGGTTCCTTCATCTCCTAGCCGACAGTATCCACATATGTGCCTAGTTATGCACCGATTTCAAATCTCACTTCTTCACATCAAATACCAGGGTCACAATAACAAGCGAACAATGGAACATTAGGAAAGGCCCAATTAAGTTCGTTAGCTCGTATGAAACTGCTTTAACAAGTCCAATGAGCAAAAGGAGTAATCAAAAATAACCTGGAAGTCACCCTATATTCAGGGGTAAGGTATTACACCTGCGCGTGGAAAGAGTTTCAGAAGTGTGATGACTGTCCCATACCTTCGGCACCCAATATACCTAAAGAGTGCACTACTATGGTGCCCGACTAATGTAGGATGATTTCCAAGATTGTAAAGAATATAAAATATCATAGAACCTATCGTATATCTCATAGCACAACAAATAAAATATAATAATCATCATTAATATAAAACATGCGTGACAATAATAACAAAATGAACCACAAATGTCAGAGTGCACAGGTTCATAGATTTATACAAAATAGTAGTAAAGTTTATACAATTGGGAATAAACTCAAGATAATTGTCTCTAGATAAAATAATCAACACTATCTAGGCTTCATAGTGTCGCACAACAAAATAAGCAATCTAAGTCCATATATAATATGAGAAAGCATCATCTCATGCTCGTCCTCTGCATAGTACCATGTATCATTGAAACCAACAATCCAATCTACTTATTTAAGAGAACCCAATATAATAATAAGCAAAGCATAAAACCTTAAGTTAGACCAAAGTCTGGTGTGAGCGATAAACAAATCTCAAAATACTATACAAGTAGATATAGTAAGGAACAACAATATAAAGAATCATACATGACCTGTCCTTGCATCCAAAGAGTTGGAACATAAAAACTATAACATACTACTCTACTATCATCATAAAGTATACAAGCATCTTGTATAATATCATGTTTCTAGGCATTGATCTCCTAGATACACACGTCATATGACATCCCTAGTGCGACAAACAACAACTATATCAACCATGGCAATCATAACTCCATCAAACAATCCTCATTGTCACTTAATGTGCCATGAATATATGATAACGTGTACGACCATTCATCTACCATGGATCAATGGAAAAATCCTAGGTTCTTTGAGTACTCGAACACTGGCCCATAGCTTACACTAGATCCCTTCCTCGATCCAGGGCATACAGATCCCTTCAATGATCCAAGGTAGCCAATGAAGCACCCAATGTGCATCCACACAATACCCATGTTTGCGAGTACATCAAAAAACACTTCGAGTATCAACAATCCCTTAGCATGCATATCTAAGCTTTTCTTTACTCTGTCTAGTTTCCATTCATCATCACGGAACCCTTCAACATTTCTCCTTTTCCACGATAGACCCCTTCAATATTCTATCCATAGGTTCCCTTCCTCGATCCCATCCTGGTGGATAATCATCATCATGAATCCATAAATATCGAACCATCATCATCGAAAAACAACTCCATTATCTTCGAGTCGCCATCATTGAAGTCCCAAAGTCTTCACGTCGAAGCATTACATCTTTGCCTAGTCGTCTATCTTCGATTTTCATCACATCGCAACCATCAAGAATGAACATCGAACAATTGAACAACACCTTCAGCACATTCCATAGGACACTCACTCCATGCCCTGGGAGTTTAGCCAAGTTTGACCAACACTCAATCATTTCAACACTGACATGAATTTCTCATGGTGGGGCCGATATCAATTACTTAGCCGAATTTGCTAACTATTCTAACCCTGACCTCTTTCCTTATTTTGATTGCCTGGAGTTCCTCCTTTCGTGCCTCAAAGCCTTTACTTCATCTTTTCCAATACAAAATCATGTCGGTACCGAGTGGTTATCTATTCTTAAAAATGCATCTAAGTCTCTGAAACTTACTTCCTTGCCTCGCCTCATACTTGTCCCGAAGTTTCTCTGCCTAAGTTCCGAAACAGTTAGCCAAATACCACCAAGTTAAGTCATACCGACCTCTTTTGCAAACCTGATTTTTGACCACCAAATAAATTCCAATCTACGAAATTTTTAGAGAAGACTCCCCAATACCTCTAGCACATCATATCCAATATCCACCACATTCCGATGACTTCGATCTTATTTGCATTGATCAACGTAACACTTTCCTAAATATCTAAAGTCACTACTAAACACGTTAAACAATTCATGCGAGGGAAAACATCATACAATAGCAGTCAATAACATCCAAAAAACTTGCCAAATTCATCCAAACATAATCTATGAATATGATACTACCTAGATTTAGTTTTATCCTAAAATGGTAACATAATTAGCAAAGGGGTGCAAAACGGATTAAAATACATTTTTATCCTTTTAAATTCAGCTTAAACATGTTATTAAAGTTAGATCTAAGTTTGAAAAAAAATTAACATCAAAATCATATTAAAAATTCCAAATTCCATTTTTACCATTTCTACTAGCATAGGATAGCGAGAGATTTAAAACCACTCGGCTATTACCAAAGTTACCCAACTTTATCCCCGATTCAAAGTGAACAGCCAAATCACAATCCTAAGGTAGCAAAATAGAGGATCTAAATTTCCCCCTTGCTAGTTTTCTCTAATGATGATTTAGGTTAATTAAAGTATAGAAAGGAGCTTTTTGATAGAATTTTAGTTAATGGAGGTTTAGACTTGTTTTGGAAAATAGGAAAAGTGGTTAGATCTGCCCCATCATCCCCCATTAATAACAAATCCCGAAATTGGTTTGCGGGCTTAAATACAAGCTTAACTAACTACCCAATAATCTATCCAATAACAGTCTATAATGCCCCGGCTCTAGTGACCAAAATATCGGAGGGAGTTTACCGTCTGATACCTTAGATCAATGGGAATGGAAGGAGCGATCTCTCATGTACACTACTTTGGGTCAATACGGATACGTTTCAACACCTGAATACATCTGAAATAATACGTATCTCGCCTCGGCACAAGGAAATGTTCTTGAGTTATGGACTAGAATAATATAGTATTAGAGGCACAATTAAAAATTTCCCAAGAATCAAAGTGAACAAAATAATGAACTTTATATCATTTTCGAATATTCTGATACATCATCTTATGTATATACAATACATCACATTGACTAATACAATGGAATCTCGATATAATTATAAACAAAGTAAATACTCGCCATTATCATCGGCTTCAACTCCAAATTGCAACCCATAAAGAATATATAGTCTTATCAAACCTGTAGAAAAACGTCCGTCTAACCCGATAGGTTGCCTCAAAACAAAACCTTGAGTCAGGCTAGACATCTAGTTGTGAGTATAACCGAGCTTGAATAATTTCATAATTTGTGTGATAGATTTAAATATTGCACTACAAATTTATCACCATAGTCAATATCCATATTTATTCCATATAAGCTTAGTAATAAAAACATTTCAAAATAGATTTCTAAATTCCTTTTCTTTCAAATTACTTTTCAAAATCACTTCAAAATGAGTTTCCAAATCACTTTTATAAAATCACTTTATTTACAGAAATTCTATATATTTAGAAATCATATAACAGAGATTTGATTTGCAAACGATATCAAAACACTGGGTTTTATATACAAATAATTTGTCAAAAAAATTTCCCAGTTTGTACAAAATCAATCTTTGCAATATATTTCCCAAGTCAACTTGCAAATCTGATTTATTCCTATATACATTTTCAAAACATTGTGTAAAGTAGCATTTCCCCTTTATTTGTTTAAAATTGCTACTTTTCATTTATTGAAACCATTACCAAAATATTTGATAATTTCATCAAAATTATATTTCAAAATACAATACGATTACACCAAATCTAGTTCAAATAAATATTCTTGTATGGTGAATGCTCATCAAAATAAATCATAACAGATCATAATAAATCATAATATTACTCATCTATAATCAATGCCCAAGGAAGGAACCTTTTAATCTAACCGCTACGATCCAGGCACGGAGAGTGATTCAAAAGAAATAATATCCAAATAGATCATAAAACAAGTTACAATCCCTTTTGAAATGGTAAAACCATCAAACCATCTTCAAATGGGAAAATGCACAAAATCATAATTTTATTTCTTCCAAATTAGGAAATTCTCGTTAGTAGAGATACTAACAAAATGCCTCCGGTTTATTTATACAAGATCCATTAAATAACATTTCAAATAATTCTCCAAAATTTCCTTTTATAGAAAAGCTTGTATAAATAAATCATTTAACCCTTATGGTTTAAATTCAAATTCAAATTATTTCTAAAATAAATTAATCTTATTTTATAAAAAGCTTTTCTACTTCAAAATCCAAATAAAAATATCCATATAGGATTTTAAATTCAATTATAATTGAAATCTCATTATTTTCCACTTGAAAATAATTCGAACTAAAATATGTTTGATATAAAAGTTCCATATAAATTTATTTCTTTCGAATTTCTAAACCAAAGAAGAATCATTTCAAATAATAGTATTTGCACTTATTTTCTAGAAATACACTATGTCATCTTATTCCTAAATATTTTTTTATCTTACAAATAAAATTCTTTTAAACACCATATGCTTTAAATATTCATATCATCTCTAATTGCACGGTTCTATAATATTATAAATAACCACCTTATATTCTCAAATTTATCAATCAAAAATATTTGAGAACAACCAAATGTCATATCTAAACAGAATGGTGTTTTATTCTGCTTAACTAATCAAATATGAATTCCAATCATCCGATGTAATTAGATATTAACATCCAATACAATCTTACCATAACAACAATATTTATTATCCAATCTTGATGCAAACAATATTCACTTTAATTAACGCATATGTTTGTTTCATTAATGGTTATTTATATCATTCATCACTAAAAATAATATATCCATGTATTTATTTAAATCATTATCACTTAATTTTAAAATTCAAGTCAAATTCATTTTTGTTCCTCCTTAAAAATAATTCAAATTTCATTTATATAAAATTATTTCAAATAAATCTGTACTTTATATATTTATAAAATATTCAAATGTTGGTGTAGGCAGCAATTTAGCAAATAATATGGGTTCTTCGAGCTATTGTAAAATATTTTATGATTAAACATTCATAAAATCACACATTTATCGATAACAATTCAAGCATGACAGACTACCGAGCCATCGACAATCAAATTTAAATCAATTTGTATTCACTTTAACTAAAAAATAGGTTATGCTCACTATCAAATTAATATAAAAGGGATAATACTCACTCTAATTAAAAAGGGTTAGAAACACTTACTTTAAACTACATAATTTAATCCAACGATTAATTAAAGGAATTATATATTTAAATTTTAAATAAATGAAAGTTAAAATTTACCCACTAGTATCCATATCAAAATTGTGAAATAAGAATTATACTAACTTGATTGTGCATTGAAATGAAAACTGAAATGGATAATGAAATAGTGTTTTTTCTTGCTTGTATTAGATAATAAGATTTGCATATGATATTTAGAGCTTACTTAGGTAGAAAAGATTCATTTAAGAAAAAATCAAGTATATAAGTTAATTTGTAATTATGAAAGGGATAAGAACGCCAAGATAAGGTCATTTATTTAATTTTTCCATAAATAATTTTACACCTTTTAAATAATTTTTACACCCATAACCGCGTTATTGCCCTACCGAGATTCGATCTCTAATTAAATTTCCACTCGGGACGTTTTACTACAAATTATATATATATATAAAGATTTTTCATTCATTAAATTAATACTTTTCGATTTTTGAAAAATATAAAATAATTGTTTTATGTCTAAAATAATTCCAAAATTCCTCAAATATAATTTATTTTACCAAAATAATTCTCAAACATTTTTTGGATTTCGAATATACAATTCAAATTCCGAATTTGAACTCGAATTTATTAATTTTCAATCAAACTCTAAAATTTCTTTTTATTGAATTAAATTTAACAAAAATTCTTAAAATTATTTTCTAACCTATTTTAATGTTTATTCCAACTTTATATCAATTAAAAATATTTTTCAGGAGTTAAATTCCATTTACTTTTTAATTTTTATAATTCATTTATTTATTTAAATTTCCCAAAATTATTATTATTATAATTGATATAGTAACGGGATGTTACATAGTCCTAACTTATAACCGCTACTTCTAAATAGTAAGTCTGTTTTTCTATTATAACCACTCTACGGAAAGAGAAACCATCATCCCAATCTAATAAAACTGGTTCAATCCTTAAATTAGCACATATTAAAAGCTATACGGTTTACAAAATTTTCAGAGTCAAAATTGCCCAATAAATTTTTTAAGGATGGGCTTTTTCCATGTTAGTCGTTTTCTAAAATTATATGGTAATATGGCCTTAAATGAATTAAATAATAATATTTTTCGATCCTTCGATATGTAAAATATGGCTTGTTACTCTCTAACCCTCTACCTTTTAGAAATTTCGGCACCAAAATTCTTAAATAAATCAAAGAATAGTCAACCATAGTTAACCTGCATGCCTAACAATCATATGCAACCATCGAACATATCAAACAGGTAGCCATGCAATCAATACTGTAGATATACACATCCTAGCATGTGAGATATTAAGCTATCCTATATGATACCAAAAGTGAAAGTAAATATGTTAAAAGTAAGCCTTATCATGCAAAGGGCTCTAGATATGCAGCCCTCATGCTCTTTTCGATTTTCGACATACAACCGCCTTCAATTTCACCCTATTGAACCATCGCTAACTCCACTATCGTCCTCCGAAACTATTTCATATCACATCTGATAATACGAATCGACCTACAAGGTCTCAAAGCTTCAAGTTCAATTTTGACATCATTAAGTTCATTCAGAGCAATCAAATGCATGAGTCATGCATGTACTTCTGCAATCGAGAGATGTGGAATACGCTGTGAATGTCCACCATCTTCCGAGGTATGCTTATCTTATATAATAGGTTCTCAATCCTCTCTATTATCTAAAAAGGATCTATAAACTTCAGCGCCTACTCCGCTGATAACTAAATCAAACAACATTCTTCAGCGAAGAAATCTTTACAAATACCATATCGTCAACATAGAACTCCAATTCTACATCTCTTATCATTGTAGCTCTTCGGTCTATCTTAAGCAGCCTTTATTTGTTTTCGAATGGTTTCAATCTTCTCTAAGGTCTCTCTAATCATATCTGGCACAAGTACCAATTTCTCGCCTGCTTTCGACCAACATGAAGGAGCGCTACATGGTCGTACATACAATGCTTTGAATGCTACCACACTGATACTATACTGATAACTATTATTGTTTGTGAACTCCACCAAATGCAAATGGTCATCCCACGAGCCTCCAAAATCGAGCATGGTGGCTTGCAAGGGATCCTCTAATACATGATTCACCTTCTTGGTCTGCCTATCTATTTGTAGGTGATGATCTGTACTGAGATGTGGCAGGGGCCCAACGCCTCTTGTAAGATTTTCCAAAATCCTCTCATATATAAAGGGATTAGGTCACTCATATTGCGATTTGGAAAACCATGGAATCTGTAACGACCCGTAAAATTTCAACTGTTTTAATAACGTAATTAGTTGAAATTTTGTGAAATTTTAAACGATAAAATTTTGAAATATAAATTTAATATTTTGAATACGTCTAGTTAAACATAGCAACTGGTAAATTTTCGTCCGAAAATATGAAAGTTTATTTCGCGCGTAAATTCACTTCAATCAGTTAAAAGCGATGAAAATTAAATATTTTCAAAACCAAAATATTTTTACATAGAAAAATTCTAAACCATCTTCTGAGCAAGATGTCAGTTTATCGTTTTTCCAAATTTGGACATCTTTGGCTCCGTCGATCTTATTTTTCAGTGTTTTTCTTGCATTTTCCGCCAGTTGGAAAATTCGAATTTTTATAATTCAAATCAAATCACTGATATCAGTATACCGCTTTGATCGTCTCCTCGTGCTGATCTCTACGGTATATTCAATTCTGTATTTTGAAACCCGAGTCGCAGCAAAATCCACAAAAACGGTTACCGTATCGGTACCAGTTCTGTGACATTTGGTTTTATGACCATTTCAATTCATGGTCCATTCAACTTTTCTCAGTGAAACTAAATAGCCGTTTGTTATTACTTTATTCGAGAAGCCATCAACATTTATTACTGTAGCTATTGACCTTCACTATTCTCCATGCTTTAACAAAAGTTTTGTTTGCAATTGATTCGTTTACACTTTCAAAAAGAAAATTTATCTGTCCAATGTCTATTCCTCTCCCCACATATTCTTTTACATGCTCCTTCACTCTTCTTCTTTTCTTCACGCCCACTCATTCACTTGTCTTCCACCTTATATTTCATCAACAAAAAAAAAGTATGTATTTATAATATAGCGGAAACTTGCTTGAATATGCTTGGACCTGCTTCTTGTAAACAAAGTTGCCAACTGTCCTCACGTACACAACCACCACCAAGTCAGACAGCAACGCATGCCAACCGCCTCGACCTCATCCACCAAGGCGACCCCACTTTCCAACCCACCATCACCGTTCGTCCTCTCCGAGTTCGCCAGCAGCTCCCCTCGCCTTCCACAGCCTATGGCCCCACATCCCAGTCCACCACACGAGAACCCACGCATCCCCTTCACCTCCGCAGCCACACACGACTCGCCCAACAGCTCCAAACCGAGACCGTCCACCACTTCCCTTCGCCTGACCGCCCCTCCCCACTCGGCCTGCCCTGACAGCAGTCACCATCTTCCGGCCTTCCCAAACCCATCCCACCTGACTGGCCAACCGAGACCGCCCATCACCTCGCGTCAGCAGACTACCCAGGTCCGCCCTTCACCTTGGCCAATTCGCCCACCACGGCAACACCCACTACAACTTTTCTCCGACCAAACTTCTGTCGATCACACCCCTGGCACAGCGCGCACAGCCTACAACCGTGCCCGTCCAGACTCTGACGACAACGGTGGTGACTCGACTACTGCAGCGATAAGGCGACGACTCCGGTCGATAACAACTCCAGTCGACGGCGGCCAGGCAACGATTCCAATCGATGGAATGGCAACTCGACTACGTTGACGCGCCTCTACCTTCACTCAACAATCTACTCCAACCTGCTCGTGCACTCGGCCTAACTGGGCTCTTCCGTCCGCTCTCCTCCCCACGCCGTGATTTCCCCTCAAATCTCGGCTACTTCGTTTCTCTGCTCTGGCCATTACGGGCTCTTCTTCTGTTGGGTAAGTTATTTATAAGAAACTTTAAATATAAAGTTTTATACATATATATTTGAACAACGGATATGTTACTTTAAAAACTAAGTACTGATTTCGGAAATATTATATACATATCAGTGTATATGAGTATATACGAGAATCTGTTGGTATATTATTATTATTATATAAGCTATACTTGTAGTCTGCTAGTTAGACTTTTTTTTATATAAACTAAGTTATATTTGCTTTGCTGTTCGATTTTATGTATATCTATGTATATATTAGCTATAAGTTACAGTAATGTAATAGTTTGCTTTATAGTTTACGCTACAGACTTCTTTCAGATGTATAATTAGTTATAGGGTATGTATAGTATACATATATTTAGTCTCCCTGTCTGTGTTGAAATATAGTATATTTTGTATAGGAATATAAAGTCTATGAAGACTAGTTTGTATACACATGTTTATACGACCTGGATATATTAGTTATAAAATTATAAATCTGTTAGTTACTTAAGTTTTACATATTGATTCAAATTTTATTATATATACATAGATTGGACTTTAATGTATGAAATTTTATTTTAAAACAATGATTCAAAATATATATATTTAGTTTAGTATACGTTTGAAATTAGAATATGATTTTATTTTATATAGTTATGCATTTTACATGTAAGTTCACTGATATTGATTTTTCTTTCATCGATCCAGTTCTAATTTGATTTCGTTTATTTCTTATCTATCAGCTTTGATCATCAAATTTGTGCTTGAATTCGTAACTAAATTTCAACATCCGTATCCGTGTGCGTATCTGTGTCATCTTCTCAAACTTCTCTAGCCTCGAAAGGTGAGCACTCACTCACGATTAACGTTCTTTTATTTATTAGATCTGATTTCAATTGAAACGACAATTGAAATATGCTGCTATTATTTAATTACATTGTTATATATGCTATTGCCTGTATCAGTTCACCTATGACATCTGACACCATTATCTGTTAATTATTTATGCGATGATAATACAGTTTGGCTGATAATTGATTGATTGTTGAATTTATTGGACGTTAAATTGTTAATGTTAAAATGATAAACAGTATGAAATTGAACTTGATATAGGATAGTTAAATGTTAAATTTGATTAACTGACATTTGAATAATATGACCCCTTTAACTGTTGAATTTATTGACATGTAGGATTTGTTTAATTACATCTTGAACCACTGAATGTATGTTGTTAAATTGATGATGTATGAAATTGTAAATAGATGACAAGTGAAAACCGTAATGTAATAATCTTTAATCTACATGGAATGATAGTGTAGATTCTAGAAATAATTATATTAATTCGTACAAATAACAATGCGAATTAATACGGTTATTTCGGGATTATTTGAATTGATTATTGAATTGATATTGGTTGTTGTTATTGCTTGTTTATTTACTTTGACACCATCCCAGTTATCACACTGCAAGTTCCCTTGTTATGTTTTGATTTTAATTGAATTGGAATCGGGTTGAAATGATAAATACCCAAAATTGAACTTTGACCTAGGATAGAGAATTAAATAAAACCCGATTGGTCAATAATTTGATTTAAAAATAAAATGAAGATTTTATTTGAATAAATAAAAATGGTTTTGAAATGAAGTTGAAATTTGAATTTTTAATGAAAGGAAAATGTTAATTTTTAATAATCTGAAACAAAATACTAACAATGTAATTGATGAAAGAACGATGTTTAATTTGAGAAATGATATATTTAAGTTTGAAATTATTAAACTTTGAAATGATTTAATAATGAAGTTGAAACTATAATTAAGTTTGAAATTATTAAACTTTGAAATTATTCAATAATTAAGTTTTGAATTATTTAAAAATTAAATAAGATCGAATTATTTAATGATTAAATTGATTTGGATTCTTTAATAAGAGAAATTGAATTTTTGAATAAGTGAATTTTACTTCGTAATAACTGAAATTGAGTTTCTTTATTAATTAAGTTTTGGAAAATTATTTAAGAAAGTAAATAAGTGAAATTGAATTTCTTTAATAAGAAATAAAATGCGATTTATTGAAATTAATGTAAGACTTGAAATTTAAAGAATTTGGTTTAATGGATTTAATTTAATTAAATTTGTAAGTTTTGATATAATGGCAGTTGAACTTAAGTAATTGATTTTATGAATTGGAAATTAAATGGAAATTGTTTTGAATGATAAATTAACTTAACGAATGTTGAATGAAATCGATAAATGAAGTTAAATTGATTTGAATGTTAAATTAAATAAATTTAAATGATTTCGGAATGAAACTTATTTACGAACTTGAATCAATATTTGAATTGTTTTAAATAAATTTGAAATTGAATTATAAGATGTTGAAATGGGAATTTGGAAGTTTTGAAACGTAAATTATGGAAACTGATTTAGAAAGACAAATGAAATGTTGGTTTACAAATTCTATTTGAAATTGAATTTGTTTTGGTTTTGAAAGTTATTAAATGACCATCGGTGTAATAATACGTAGTTATTAAAGAGACCGGGATCGGATATGGACATACTCTCTGTCGATACCGAAACCACTTTAATAACTAATATACGCGGAGTGTTGATCCAGAACGAAGTGGATGGTTTTGGTGAACGCGTTGACTGAAGAAAGAGAACGATTTTGGATGACCCTTGACATGACTAAAACAGGAGCCGCGCCGGGCCATTGAGGATCGCCATCTCTAGCGGACACATTTCTTCGATACCATATCTATTACTTTTGTGATTCGATTTGGGTGCACCCCTTGATTTGGGAGTGTTGTTTCGCGGTGTTGGGGTAGTAGCTGCTATGCCCAACATCAGTCCGGATCAGGCAACTACTAGTATCCTAGTTGGTATCGCCTCATGTACCTTGTCATACTGATTATCCTATTCGTGACCACTACGATTTTGGTTTGTACCTTTAGTATATGGATTGCCCTCTGGTGACTTCCGGTTTTGGGGAAACTACGGTCTTGTATATGCTTTTGGGAATAAAAATGTGTTAAGGGTGGAATGGGCCATGACTTAACGCTATTTTGATATCTTTATATATTACTGATAGACATTATCTACTTAGCGTACATTACTACATAGTAGATAGTTTAACGGATCCTTAAAGGATGGTTATTCCAAACATCCTTTGAGTTACTTGTATTTCAATTGCTATTTCACTTGAGTTGGATTTATTAATATAAGAATGTTAATCCTGACTTGAGTGTCTTGTGTTTTGCTTTACGCTCGGGTCAGACTGAGTGTACCAGTATTCGAGACTCACCTTTGGAGTTGGAGCTTTGCTTGAAGATCCAGCCATCTATTCTGCTTCAGTATTCGATGATTCCAGTGATGTATTCTGATTTGTATATGATGTATCGTGTTACTCTTCTGTTGTAAACTCTGATGTATTTTGTATATTCATATAGTAGCTTCATGAACTACTATCTCTTTTATTTCCGCTGCACTTATTACTCTGTGTTTGTGATCTGTGATTATTTATTTACTGTATATGTTCAGTTTTGCCAAATTTAAATTAACAACGCGGTATTTTGAGCAATTCAACTCCGGCATGAGTGTCTACCTATACACTTATAATGGACGCGAATGGCCTAAAATGGCGGGTCGTTACAGAATCACACCATCCATTTCACATGCAACTCGACCAATTTAGATGTTGTTCCATCAGACTTAATGGTATGAACTAAACACTCTTCGTCAATTTATCGACTATGAACCAAATGCAAATCGTACCCTCCTCTAGTTCTCGGTAGTCCATTAATGAAATTCAAAGATACTTGTTCCCACTTCCATTCGAAAATTTCAAGTGGTTGCGTCAACCCACTTGGCTTCTACTGTTCTACCTTTACTGACTGGCAGTTCATAGATCGAGACATATGCCCCGACATCCTATTTCATCTTTTCCTAATATATGTCTACTTCATATTGCAGTACATCTTTTTACAGCCAGAATGTATAGTTAACCTAGAGTGATGGCTCTCTCGTAGTACCGCATCCCGCAATCCATTAACATTGGGAATAAAAATTCTCATATCCTTACAGATCCAACCATCTCGTTCGAGTTAGTACTGCCCCGTATCATCAGACTTTGCTCATTCTTCTATCTATGATCTGATCTCTTCTAGTCTAGCGTCTCACCTCTGATTAGTGCTAATCCTCACGATCGAAGTTGGTCAGATTATCAAACTTGTCAACATTTCTAGCTCTAACTTGTAATGAGGGTTGAAGTCATAACCATTAATACACTCCAACTGCTTCCACTCTAAGAACATCGCCACCAAATTGGCATGTCTTCTACTCAAAGCATCAACTAGTACATTCCTTTTACCAAGCGTATAAGAAATGCTAAATTCGCAAGAGGCTAAGAACTCTAACCATCGCTGCTGACGAAGGTTGAGATCCTTTTAGGGGAAAAGGTATTTTAGGTATTAATGGTCCATGAACAACTTGAACCTTTCTCTAAGTAGATAATGCCTCCAAATCTTCAAAGAAAACACTATTGCCGCCAACTCCTAATCATGGGTCGAATACTTCCTCTCATGTGGCTTCACCTATCAACTAACATAGGCGATAACCTTACCTCCTTGCATTAGTACCACACCCAAGCTAGTACCACAAGCATCAGTACAGTCATCTCCTCACTCCCACTCAGAATTGTCAACACTAGTGCACTCTTTAACCTCTCCTTAAGAATCACAAATACATGCTCACACTTCGTGTCCCAAATAAAGGTCATATTTTTCTTCATCAAATTGGTCAATGATGCTGCTACCTTCATGAAGTCCTTGATAAAACGTCATTAATATCCTGCTGGCCCATGAAAACTCCTCACATTCGTAGCATTCTTGGGTTGGTTTCAATCTTAAACCATGACTACCTTCACAAGATATACTACAATACTCTGCTCAGAGATGTCATGGCCCAAGAATCTCACTTCCCTTGTCCAGAAGTGACGCTTTGAAACTTTTCTTTCAATCCGTGCTTCCTCAACACTTCAAGCTAACCCTTAAATGTGTCTCGTGTTCCTCCTCAATCAATAATTGAATAGACCAGAATATCATCCATGAATACAAGCATGAATGTTTTTAATTGTTCCCTGAAGACACGGTTCATGATATCAACAAAGTATGCTGGAGCATTGCTTAGACCGAATGGAAAAACTAGCCACTCAAAGAAACAAGATGGTGTATGAGACGCAGCAATTGACACACTCTACTCTGCTACTTTTAGCTAGTGAAATCCCATTGCAAGATCCAACTGAGAGGACACCTTCACACCGTGGAGCTGATTGAAAAAGTCATCCATGCGCATTAGTGGATACATGTTCTTCCACATCACCTTGTTTATCTCATGATAAGAAAAACACAACCTCAAAGAGCCATTCACAGCGGCAAATTCTATGGGTGCACCCCACTTGAATATATTTCTACAACATAACCTTTGCCTCAACAGGACATTCATTTACACCTCCAGCTCCTTCTTCTCTTTAGGTTCCATATGACTCAAAGGCATAACTATCAGTTTAGCTTCCTTTACTAAGTCTCTACGGAACTCAATCTCATGGTGGGATGGTAATCCAATTACCTCCTTAAATACATC
Source organism: Allium fistulosum (assembly GCA_030737815.1). Classification (NCBI taxonomy): domain Eukaryota; kingdom Viridiplantae; phylum Streptophyta; class Magnoliopsida; order Asparagales; family Amaryllidaceae; genus Allium; species Allium fistulosum. The sequence goes on along the minus strand of CM060902.1, from coordinate 1,558,167,269 downwards.
CAGATACTCTATAATGATAGACATAGATAACAACTTATCCCATGGTACCTCTAGTGAATATAGAAAGCTAACTATTAGTAAATAAATTTCCTAAGCCCAAAGGTGCTTGAAAATTGGGTTACTAAAAAAGAAACCTTGTTGAGGCTTAACGAATGCATCGAGTCAATAAGAATCTTTACAGTATTTCTTGATGTTATGGTCAAAATCAAATTCATATGGACAGTCCAAAGTAGTATATACAAGATTCAATTGTGTTTGAAATCACTAGGTCGAAGTTAATTATGCTATGCCAATCACGAAGTCATAACCGTTCAGACATGCGATATGAAAAGTAACAAGTATGTTCAATTTACAAGTTTGAATTGATTACACATATGTTATGCTATATTTTTGTTTGATATTCAATATCCTTTGTGTACAATGGTATTGAATTACAATATGCTCTAAAATCCTCAAATCGATTTAGGGTTTACAATGTAAGAAATGAGAGAAGAGAAAAATTCAGTCCCTCCAAATGGCACCCCTAGGGTCATATTTATAGAGGTGGGTGGCCACTACTCCGCTTCTGCGTATTCGACTAAGATCTATTTCGGCAATTTTTATTATTGACCCCTTCGCTAGTATGCTCTCGACAGGGTTAACTTCAACAAGACTTGTCTTCAACTATGTTAGGTTGGCCTTGGTCTTTGCATCTGGGTTTCACATGTAAGAGGCGACATTGTCTCATACTTGATGTCTTCGATGTTTTCGTCAATTGGTGTCGATATAGGGCGGTATCCCTTAATTGTTGTGATATGCAAAGTTTCCTGAAGGTCTTCATGATGACTGGTGATGGACTCATTGCAATGCTTTGGGGTCTTCATCACACTTCAACATTGGTTTCGGCAACAACGACTACGATGTCCTTATTGGATACCGATGACGTTCATCATTGACACCACTGGTGTAGAATTGTGCAATGACTTTGAAGTACTTGCAAGGTGCAAAATGGGCATGGCTTCGCTTTAATGGAACATGCTGTGATCACTTCAGCACTTTATAATATCTCGCAAGGTGAGTTACATTTAACTTCTTCGCTTATTTCATCATATGTTGCATTATATTTTCTCTATTGCAGTTGAGGTGCAATATTCTACCTCTTTGAAATTGTCCCACAAGTACACTGACGGGTCTATATCTTCAACAATGGTCATAGCATGCGAGGTGATCAAGGAGCAATTACTAATACTGATGTTGTCGCCTTAATACTGCTAATCAGCGGCACCTCGAATTCCTTCGATGAGATTTATTATAGTAACATTTCCCTCCTAGTTTAGAGGAGTCCTTGGCTTTTTAAGCCAACAATATCAGCGACTCCCTTTCCCGCCTTTTGGTTTTCTCGCATCGATCTTTACCGTTCATTTAAAATCAATCCAAAGATTCCAATAAGCTCATCTTCCTATAAATACATGAGCTTTCCTTTCCTTTTTACCTGCAATTCTAGACTCAAGCAAGAATCAAACTTTCAGAAATTATCAGCAAATTCGAATTTTCCAACTGCAACTCATAATCAAGGTACGTTTTCTTTAAATCACAATTTGGCTTGTCTGGCTTTCGCATTTGAAATTAAAATTGGGTTTTGACCGAGACTTATGAATCATGCTTAATCGTTTAGTTTCAATCTTCAGATTTCATTGCTAACTTCTGTATATTAACTTCGTAGGTTGTTTAATTCATAAGTTGCCTCATCAATCTTAAATCGATTGATTACCTACGCATCGATTTCGGATTATGGGGGATTTCGCTGTTTGTATCGGTTTGATTTGAACCTTGTTGATCCTATATTAAGGTTTGGATTATATATTTAAAGTCTTAATTTTCATTAGTTTTAATGAAGGTGAACCTAAGTTGGATTATTAGCAGCTCTTTCATTATTAATTGGAGTTGGCATTTCACCAAATACATTCTAGACTAGGTAGCGAGAGAGACAATTCATTTGACCCACAACCCATTATCGAACAGCCTCGACGACACTCATAGTTTTATCATGGTGGTCGATGTCAATATTCCTTATTACCTTGTTGGTTCATTTATTAATGATTTTAGTGGATGAAGTGACCCATTCAAAGTCACGCACATCGTTGGTTTTTGGTTGTCTTTTATACTAGTTGATCAAGGCTAACAGAGCCGGAATCCTCTCACACCTTGTTAACTAAGTCAAAGTGCAAGATCTTTTAACTGAGAACTTAGGGGTTGTTGACCATATTTGCTTCGATTAGGCGCGATGTAAATGACTTCGATGTCAATCAAGTGCGAAGCCATATGTCTTTGACGTTTGGTTACAAACATAACTTGATAATAAATTATCTTATCATTTCCATCGCTTTTTCACAATTATGCTAAACATTGTAAGTAGGGTTCTATATGACTTCGACACTATTGTCGCCATTACCATTTTGAGTGTTATGAATTGTTTAACTTATTATTTGATCCACATTGCCACCACTCGTTAGTGTCGATATCCTTATCATTTTTGAATTTAACATGGTTAAAGTATCATCTGTTATAAGTTACAATATCGATGAGGTTCTATTTTACATCATTACTCGCCGTGTTACCATCTTGATTGATTGTAAACTTTTAACTTACACACTCTTGAATTTAACATGCTAACCCATGTCCTATTGCTCTTTTCATAAAGTCCCTTATTGAGATCATAATTTTTGTACTCTAACACGCTTACCATATGTTATTGAAACGTCACTGCTTTGTGATTAGTATTACTTTGTTACTTTGGCAACTGTAGAACATTTAAGCAAAAACATAATAAATTATGGCAATTTCAAATTTAGAATAATACCACCTTGTAGGAAAATGGAAGGTAAACAGTCCAAAAAAAATCTTCGAAGAGAGGGGTCAAAGAGTCCAAACCTTCTCCTTAGGCAATAAAAAAGAAGACATTGTTTCCAATCCATCATACATCACTTCTTAGGCCAAAGTAGATTCCATTCTTAGCTAATTTGGAATAACTGGGTTGGAAGTTATCCCAGAAGGATCTTCAGACAGCATGTACAACCCTTCTAAAGGATATTTTGCTTTCTCCACTATCCATATCTAGCATATGGGTTATCTTTCCTTTTCAGAATTTCTTCTCAATTACTTGAAGTATCTGGATATCACACTGATCCAACTCCTGCCAAACTCTTATACATACCTAACTTGCTTGGAAGTCTTGGCTCGAGAAGCTGGTCTTCCCTCTCTTAGTCCTGAAATCCTCCACCATATTGCTGGTCGTGCTAAGGTTGGTGATCAACCAGACTGCCAATTGTACCGAATCCACCCGCATCAAAAAGGTCAAATTTATGAGACTCTCAAAAGTATGGGAGACTCGATTTTTCTTCATGAAATTCTTTCTGGTCTTAGTGAAACCTTTTCTACTGTTGGTGAGCTTCTCTTTTTCTTTACTTATTTATATTGGTTCATCATTCTTTGCTGACCGGTACCTCTTTTTCAGATCTTGTTTCCAAAAAGCTAAACTTAGAAGATTAGGGACTGGTACATTTGTTGACCGATGCAGCGGTTATGATAGGAAATAGGCTCAGTCTACTAGTTTCATCTAAGCTTGGTCAACACTCTATTATCTCAGCTATACATAAGATCTTTGGGGAACACCCACTAGTAAAACGTAACTCCAAGGGTAAAGGCTCATTGGTAATGGTACACCCAAACTCTTATCTTCCAACTTTATTGTTTAGCCTAGGATACCTGGTAAGATATCATCGTAATAAATCAAAAATTTATTATAATGTCATCTCATAAGTTTACTTTTTGACTCAGACCTGTCTTCTTTGGTTGTTGCTCTTGCTAGGAAGGAAGTTGTTGTGGATACTTCCAAAGATAAATTGGAGAAAGATGTCACTTCTGCTATAGTTTAGGCTCCTAAATCTCGATCTCTCAAGGATACTGTCTCTAGTTCATTCTCTTCTACCACAAGAAGACTAAGTGACGGTTCTACCACTGCTCTTTGAAAGTCTAAGATTGGAGATATACAGACTCCAGTTTTTATTGAAGAGGGGGGCTAGATGACATTGGCGCAAATCTTAAGTCTCCTGGTCTTGATTCTAGAACTGGATAGAAGTCTGATTTTAATGTTGGTGTGGACAAGACACAACAGATGGTCAAGGCAGAATCTTCTCAGGACCTGCTTCACCATATTACTATCCCGAGTTCCCCCAAAGCCTAAAACCGTATTTGCAAAGAGCTCGGATTCTCTTTTGTCTAATTTCCTTAAACTCTTAATATCTTACATATTCAAGTTTCATTATCCATTCTAGGTTGCCAAACATCAGCTTTCACTCCAAGATGAGGCTTCGAAATCATCAAGTGAAATTTCTGAGCTAAAAAAGGAAAACTTCTCACTTAACAATCATATTATTGATTTGCTTACCGAATGAGATGAAGCTGTGCAAGAGCAAGGCAAGCTGGCTACCTCTCTTGAGCAAACGAAAACCCTACTTCAAACTTCAAATGATAAGGTAATAACTTTAGAGTTCGCTCTTAAGGAAGCTGAAATGAAAGAAGCTAAGCTTGTGGCAGAGAACACATCTCTCAACAAAAAGCTGAAAAGGAAGGAGGACCTTATGGATAAGTTAGCAGCAATGATTAGAGACGCAAAACAAAAGGTGTCCCACTTTCTTGGCATGTCTCTTGACATTATCATTGAGAGATCCTACAAGAAGGCACTCTTTATCGCTTATGTTGATAATGCTTACAAGTGCTCGCACTTTGGATTTTCCTCTCTTCTTTTAGAATGGAATGACAAGTTCATGAGCATATTTAAAGAGACATAATAGGGATCTTATGCTCCTGAGGAAGAGGAGGAAGTTAATGCCGCCAAGTTATTGACTTTTGGTGATCCTCTAGTTAATGAAGAGACTGATTCAGATGAGAAGGAGAAAGATGATGATAGGGATGAGGATGAGGATGATGATGATAATGACGGTCTTAAGGACAATGATGCTGGTAATAATGACAATGATGGTGGAGGTGGTGGAAATGGCATTTTCGGACCATTAGCTGACAAGTATAGATCATGAGACGTTAATCAGATTCATCTTCCCAAGGTGCGTCGACTACCAAAATTCCTGATCCTCCCAGGGCAAGTTCTCTCGAGGGAGGTAGGGCTTCCCCAGGCTTAAAGCCTAAGAACAAAGAGAAAATCTCATTGTCTACTATCCTCCTTTCTCAGGTATGGTTCTCATTACACAAATATTTTCAACTATCAAATAATCTTTAGTTAAGTTATTAACTACTTTAGTTAAAGAGAAAGTCAAAATACCATTATGATGTTATGCTCGAGAGGAAGCAAACAAATATAGATAGTCTTAAGGTATTGCTATATCTATTTGCAGAGAAGTATAAGAAGCTGGCCGAGAGCGCATCGAGATTAAGGTATTTCAAGGAGAATAAAGTAGCTTCTTAGATGAAAAATGCTTCGCCAAGATATACTCTTGAAAGAGAATGCTGAATTGATGGCCATTTTTGGATGTTAACGGATGATAGGGACACTTTGTTAGAATTCTTGTATAGGGTTTATTGTAGCGGTTTAATTTTTGTTTCTCATACTTAGGTTTTAGCAATGGAGGTTTATTAAGACGCCTTCACCGTAGATACTTGGATGAGCATAAAATTGATCCTCATCTCGGGGCATGTTGGAACCTTCCCCGAGTCGATCCCATTCCTCTTTTCTTGCACTCTCTTCCCCCCAAGAAACTTAAATATAATAGGAAGAGATTCATTTATGAAATGTATAAGAAATCTATTTTGTATGAAGCTGAATGATTGTAAAATAATGATATATTACTTGGTTTATGTATTTCATTATTTTAGTTTTCTATGTTGCACAGATAAAAGACTTCTCATGTAGTCAGGTCCCTAAGGATCTCTTGAGTAAGTTTGTTAAGTTGAGGAAGGATTTTAAAGAGAAATCTTCAATTCTCAAATCATCACAATTGGCAAGACACTTTTTCCTTGGAGATTTAGAAGAAATTTACATGTGAATTCCCTGTTTTCGCTTTGACTTTTTGGATGTTGAGAAGGAGAAATTACTTAGAAAAATCTGATCCTTCCATACAAAATTAATATGTGGTCATGATAGCCCTCCAACCAGGGAATGGGATTATTATCGTTTTTCTCTAATTTGTACTCCAGATGGAATCAGGGCTTCTATTGATTCTACAGTTACTTTGTCTGCTGAGTCATTTGAAAAGGATAAGGCCATGGTTTCAAAATTTTGAACATTAATTAAACATTATTGAAATGAAATTACAATGTAACCTTGACACTTGTTATTATTTATAAACTTCATTTTTTATCAATGGAAGAGTTTGTCCTTCATTTATTGGTTTTGTTTTTATTTATTTTTAATAGGACGCCCAATTAGTATGTAAATCTAGTTCCTTAGACACCTCATGGATTGTCGAAGTTAAAGATCGACTGTTTGCATATATGGAGAAAAACGATCATTTTGAGATGACTCGGGTTCACGATTTCCAAATAACCCCGAGGCACGAGGGTGGTATAGGAACTATTTTCTATTCAAATCACCTTTTAGTGCTTACAAAGAAATGACTTCTCTTATGGAGGCATAACTTAAAGAAACGAAGAACGAGCTTCAGCTGCTAAAAAGGAGAAAGGACACATCTCATGGATCTAACTTCTCTATCAAAGCTGACATTGAGATAGCTAAGCTTCATTAGAAAATAAGTGATCTTGAATTAAATCTAAAAAAAATCCAAGTATCATGCCAATCTTTGGAGCTTAATGTAAGTGGGGGTGATTTTAGCCTTCCCTCTCCTACTCTGAGACAAAGAACAAGATCCACATTCTCCACTAATCATGAGTTTTCTACTTTATTAAACCCTCCTTCAGGTTTGAATATCACACGATCTCTAAATGGGGTAATCAAGTCAAATTCGAAATGATGCAGTATTTCAACAAGAAGTGAGAGGAAAAGATACCCCAATGCATCAATGAATATGAAATTAAGGTTCAAAAAGTCGAATATGAGAAGTATGATCTTAATCAACAAATCAAAAAGCTGATGAGTATGATTTGGACTTTACGAGGAGCTAATAAGACTCTTCGTTATACCCCGAAAGAGCAATTCAATTAGATTGACGATGCAGGCACCATTCGTAAAAGGGAAAAGAAACTCAAGTAAATCATGGACATGTCCATTCGTCACATCATTTATCCCTTAATTGCCAAGGGCTTGGATAAATTGGCATAAGGTTTTGGGCAGTAAAAGGAGCCGCCCTTGATTAAATTTTCTTTCTTTTATATGTATTTTGTGCCTCGGATATGTAACCAAGAACTGGATTTTGATTCTAACTTGAAACTGTGTGATGCTTAGCATTTCACTTTTCCATACTTTGAGTTTTTAAGCTCACTTCCTGCTTATTTGTAAAATTGAGATTGCTGCTGATTGAGCCTTTTATAACTCAATGCGGATGTTTAATCATGGAGATTCCCGTTTAAATAATATTAGATCTCAAAAATCTTCATCTAGAAGGTCAGAAACACACGTCTGGAATAATAGAAGTCCATAAATCCATATATAAGATAATAGAAGACTAGAAATCTATATTTGGTAATAGTAGAAAATCAAAAACTTATATCTGGCAATGGAATACTTGAAGACCTTTTCTTTTTGGGGGTATAGATAGATTTAAAGCACTACTTGGCTTGGATTTTGTTAGATCTTCCTTTGGAAGACTGATCAATTGAGAGTACTACTTGGCTCAAACTTTCATAGACTTAAATAAACTACTTGGTTGTGATTTCGATTGATCCGGGTGCGCTTCTTTGGCTCAAATTGTGACAGGTTTGAGAGCACTACTTGGCTCTGATTTCGATTTGGGGGCACTATGTTGGCTCGGACCCTTTATCGCCATCTTAGTTGATGGTTTGGGTCTTCTGTCTGATGTGTTTAGTTAGCTATCTTAAGCAGGACCAAAGATTTACCCAATCTCCCTCTAGGAGGCACTCCAGTGAGGCCTGTGATGGCAGGCACTAAAGGCAAGTTTGATGCTTTAGTAAGGCCTTTGATGACGGCACTAAAGACTTACTCCATCCTCACTCTAGGAGGCACTCTAACCAGGGCGTGTAGCACAGGGTTGAAGGCTTGCAGAAACTTTGGACAGGCCCTTTCGTACAGGACCAAAGAATTACTCCGGCCTTCCTCTAGGAGGCGCCTTAACCAGACCTTTGAAGATAGGTTTAAGGGCTTATGCTCCGGCCAGGCCATGTAGGTGGACAGAAGGCTTAGTCGATGCTTTTCTAGGCCCTTTTGTTGGACTTCATGCTTTTGATTCATGACAAGGAGTTCAAGACAGAAAAAGGATTATCAAATATTCGACAAGTATGGTTTATTAGAACTTAAGTTAGTATGTGTTGTTAAAATCTATCTTCAAGTATTCCTGTATTTCTGAAAATATACAGGTCAGTCGACTGGAACCATCCAATCGGTCAACTGACCTATGCACATGCAATTTTATATATTGCATAATTCAGTCGACTAAATATTCATGCTCAGTCGACTGAACTGTGCCACATTCGACCTAAAACCTTTTGTTTTAATTCAGTCGACTGACTGATCATATTCAGTCGACTAAATATGTTGTAACTGCTATATTTTTAAATTTTTCTAAAGAGACACTCCTCTTTTTGAAGAGGAATCTCTTCCACGAAGAGTTGCAACCATTTCTGTTTGTTAGAACTATTTAGCAAGTGTTGTAACTCTTCATTCATTATAAATATGCATTCCTTTCAAGATCAAAGAACTAAAATTTTCTATTCTCTACTCTCTACTCTTTTGGATATTCAGAACTTCTTATTATTTAGAATTCGTGAAATCACGCTTATAATTCTTCATTTCTAAAGCAATTTATACTTTCCTTATCTTCACGAACGCACAAAAATACATATCATACTTGAGGAAAATATTATAGGAAGGGTGTACTTCATTCGAAAAATCTGTGTTGTAACAAGAACATACAAAGTCAAGAAAACAATTTATTTGCATTAAAGTCCTTTTCGGTTGCTCAGGTGGGAAAAATCCTGTTCAGTTTCTCAGGTGGTCAAAGTCCTGTTCGGTTGCTCAGGCAGTGTAAACCTATTCTTCTAGTTTAAGGGAGGGTTGCTAGTTTAAATCCAGAAGGAGTCTGAGACTGGACGTAGAACGGAAAGTTCGAACTGGTATAAAAATCTCTGGTATCATTTTATTTTACTGCTTTATTTACTTACTTTATATTCTGCATAAGTAGTTTAGGCAATATTCAGATTACACGATCCTACAGTAACTTTCATTTAGTATCAAAGCAAGTCATCTTATAATCATAACATGGTTATCAGATATTTTAGTAATATGGAACACAACATCGGCAAATGTTTTATTGAAGTTCAATCTACTGCACGACCACCACTATTTAACGGGTTGAACTATAACTATTGGTCTACTAGAATGAGAATTTATATGCAAGCTAATGGTTATGAAACCTAAAATATTACTCAAGCAGAATATCACATACCTACTACTGAATATTCACAACGGTCTAACACACAAAAACTAGATGCTACTCCAAATGCCAAATCTATGAATATGTTATTTTATGCATTAGACAAAAATGAGTTTAATAGAGTTAGCATGTGTACTATTACTTATGAAATTTGGCGTACACCTAAAGTTACACATGAAGGCAATAACAAAGTAAAGCAAAGTAAGATTTCTATGGTAAAGAATCAGTTCTAGAATTTCAAAATGAAGCAAGATGAAACAATAAATGAAATGTATTATATATATATCATTCCCTCTTAGCATTAGAAGAAAAATATTCAGACTTTGATATTATTTCAAAAATCCTCAACTCTTTAACGGATGAGTGGGAACGAAATGTCTTAGCAATCGAAGAAGTTAACAACATTTCAACTATTAAACTAGAAGAGTTGTTAGAAAATCTAATGTCAAAAACGAGTATAGGCGCAAGATAAGAAGAATATAGCATTCCAAGCAGAAAAGGATAAATCAGATTCGGATGAGAAAGATATGGCGTTTATTGCTAAGAATTTCAAAAAGTTTTTGAAATTCAGGAAGAGCAACAAATTCAGAAACAATAAGAATAGCTTCAGTAGTAATAACAACAACAACAAGCTATCATCCTCTGCTCTTGAGTATTATGAATTTCACAAGAAAGGGCACATCAAGAAAGACTGTCCTGGTCGAAAGAAAGACAAATTTAAGAATAAGAAAGACTTATTCATAAAGAAAGACTTCTCTGTTACATGGGATAATTTAGAATCATCTTCATCGTCAGACAGTGACACAGACAACGATTCTAAATAAGCCAACATCCGTTTTATGGCCATAAATGATGAGGTGAGTGATTTAACTTTTGATGATCTAGTTGATATAAATTTAGAATTACTTGATAAGCTAACAAAAATCAAAAGAAAATATAAAGACACTCTTTAAAAATTGAATAGGACTGAATTGAGGTAGATATGTTAAGAAATGAGAAAGAAATTTTAGAAGAACTTGAAACTTCTTAAGAATCTTGTTCTAATACAATTTCTCAACTTTCTTTGTTAAGTCAAGAAATAGAAACTAAAAAGGAAAAGAATGATGCTTTTTTAGTTAAAATCATGGTTTGAAAGATAATATTAAAATTTTGGAATTAGATATTTCTAGTCTTAAAATAAAATTGGATGATATTACTAAACATGTTTCTAATTTTAACAAAGGAAGATATAATCTTTCTAAAATTATAGAAAATTCTCAGACGGTTTCAAATAAAAAGGGACTAGGATATAAGCAAGTATCAAAAAGTATTTATAAGAAAAAGAACGTTTCATATAATAATTTTAAAAGGAATAATAATATTATTGCAAAATAAGTTTCAAAAGTTCCAAATCATTCTAAATTATTAAGATTTGGGTTCCTAAAACTAACAATTCTTTGATTAGAAACAAATATATTAAATCTTTCATAGAAACTATAAAGATTTTATTTACAAAGGGAATTCTGAACCATCTTGGGTTTGGTTTCAAAGACCTAACTCTTAGGACCCTAACAAAAGGTGGGTACCAATGTTATTTCTATATTTTTGCAGGTACCACTTAAAAAGAGAGGAAAATGGATATTGGACGGTGGTTGCTCAAAACACATGGTAGGAAACAAAGACATGTTAACTATCATTATTTACTCATATGGAGGTTCTGTCACTTTTGGAGACAATTCCAAAGGATACATCATCGGTAAAGGCGATGTGAGAAATAACGGTACATCTAATTTACCTCTTATTACAAATATTTTGATAGTTATGAATTTAAAACACAATTTACTTAGCATCGGTCAAATATGCAAAGGAGTCAATATGTCTTTTTCTGAAAATAAGTGTAGCATTTTTTATCAAAATAAAAATCTTATTTTTGAAGGTATTAGAGATAAAAATATATATGTGTTAAATATGAATATAAATCACAACACAAATACGTGTCTAATAGCCAAAGAAAATGATCCTTGGTCAAGGCACATAAGGTTTTGTCATATAAATTTCAAAGCTATAAACAAATTATCTGAGGATGATTTAGTAAAAGATTTACCAAGAATGAATTTTAAATCAAAGAAAAATATTTCTATATTACAACCACTTGAACTATTGCATTTGGACCTTTTTGGTCCAACTCAAGTTCAATCTATAAATCATAGTAAATATGTGTTTGTAATAGTATATGACTTTTCAAGACATGCATGGACTATTTTAATGAAAAATAAAAGTGATACTTTTGAAAATTTCAAAATTTTTGTTAAAAGAATTCAAAATTTCAAAACTTTAAAGATTAAAAACATTAGAAGTGATCATGGAGGTGAATTTGAAAATGAAGCTTTTAAGAATTTTTGTAATAAAAAGGGAATTTACCATAATTTTTTTCCCTAGAACAGCACAACAAAATGGAGTTATAGAAAGAAAAAATAGAATTCTACAAGAATGTGCAAGAACTTTATTAAATGAAAGCACTCTACCAAAGCATTTTGGGCAGAAGCTGTAGCAACTGCTTGTTATGTTTTAAATCGTGTTTCCATTTGACCACTAACTAAACACACTCCATATGAACTCTTTTATGAAAGAAAACCAAATATTATATATTTTAAAGCTTTTGTCTCAAAATGTTTTATTTTAAACACAAAAGATCAGCTAGGAAAATTCGACGAAAATCTGATGAAGGAATTTTCATAGGATATTTGGAATGTGTAACACCCCAATATTTTACGGGAACTATAATTAAAAAGAAATAAAAAGCGCATTTGGTACAGTGGTAAAGGCACATGTTGACTTCCTTAGTGACTAGGGATCAAGTCCTGCTGTCGCCCAAAATCAGGAGCGACGTTTTTTTTAGTTGGTTCGTTTCCAGCGATTTTCCTACATATTTCAGCGTTGTTTCTGACATGTGGCGGCTTCCCATTCGCTCCAGTGATGTAATAGGATGAGATAGCTAAATTTTATTGGTTGAGTGATGTGTAAGGGCTAGAATGGATAACCATTAAGTGTATGAAAGAACTAAATTTAATCTAAAATAATCTGATAGATTATATTCACTCAAACAATCTATAAATAAACCATCTAACCTAAACATAATCTCTTATTCAGCCGTCGCCATAATTCTACAGTAAAATTAGTGTGTATTATTCTTCCTCCTTTTCTCTTAAAAATAAACAAATCTCTACCAAATTAAATTATCTATATATATTCAAGCAATTTGGGGAATTTAGAAGAATTAAAGGGAGAAAGATTAAAGCAAAGCTTTTTAAAATCTATACAAGCTCAAGTGCCAGGTGAGTGGGAATTAATATGAAGTAGAAAAATAAAGTAGTTCAATTTCAATTATTTTCTGGCACGTTAATATGAATTAATTTTTGTTATTAATTGAGAATATATGTAAATTATTGCAACTTCTTCTTCTTCCACTTCTCAAATCTAATTCATGTTTTGTTTAAAATATGAGACATATAAATTGTCTATTCACGTTTTATGGCATAAATAAGATTGAAATTTATGTAAATTATTATATCTTCTTCTTCTTCCACTTCTAAATTCTAATTCATGTTTCGATTGAAATTTGGAACAAACAAATTGTTATTCACGTTTCATGGCGTAAATAAGATTGGTTTAATTAAATTGAATTAGAATTGTTATTCAATTTCTAACGGTAGAACAGGTTAGTTGAATAAATTCAGGATATGTTACTTGAATAAAATTATGGTTTTGATTGATATAATTAAATAATTTTGAATATGGTTTTGGAACAAAATTGAGAAATATAATTGGCATAATTGTTTGTTTCGTGTGTGGCCTAAAAATGTAAAAATGGAATTTTGTGTAATTAAATGGTTTGTGGCAATTGGATAAAAAAATTTGTACAGATTAAATCTCCAAATAGAGAACGTAAATTAGGGTGGAAAAAAATGTAAATTAAATGGACCCTAAAGGCTAGTGTAAATCTGTAACAAAATGGTATAAAAATTATAGATAAACCATGCGAACTGAACGGATGTGAAATTGAAATACCATTTATGTAAGAAAAAGAGAAATTGTAAAATAACCAAATCGGATGTAAAAATGGCCTAAAGCAGATTAATGGAAATAAACAGTATGTAACTATAATGGTAAAATTAACTAATCTGGAAGCGATTTGGTAGGCAGACCTTGTAAAGGTCTGGATAGGTGTTTCATGCAGTTAAGACCAAAATATAGTTTTGGCTGTACGTACTAGGAGAGGGCACGTAGGTTCATAAGGATGTTTGTTACCATTCATAGGTTTCTAGTACGTAGGATAGATAGCATCCGCAATCGTAGGCTTCTTCAGGCAGATCGACGCGGACGGAACATGACAAGTGTACTCCGACGTAGGCTTCTTTAGGCAGATCGTTGGAGGATTTTGCCTAGCCGACCCAGCTGCGTGCGCTCTTTCGGAGGACCGACACTTTGGATAGGGGCAAGTCCACATTGGTGATCGAGGAGACATGAGGATAGGAGTCCAGTTTGGCGGAGCCTGAGCCCAACTTCGAGGTCCTGTGAGGTTGTTTGAGTCGGCGCGGTCAGACATAAGAGGCATTTAGTCATAGTGCACGGGTGAAGAGCATGACTTTCACGCTGTATCACATGGATAGGTAAGGACAGCAGGTCCGACAGGCCGATTGATGTTTAGTATTACTGCATGGTTGACTTCCCTAGAGTGACCATGGACTTTGGCTTCTTAGGAACTGTATCTAAGAAGGATTCACTGCATTATATTATTTACCCTCTACGATATTCGAGGAAGACCTGGAATTAAACTGTTTTATTCTTTGTGCTTCATTTTATTTCTCATTCACCAGACTTTATGTCTGACCCATTCCTATTTTTCTATTTTCCCCAAATCACAGGAGGACGGGTCTGGGTTGTAGTTCTTTGCGGTTTGGAAGGTCATTGGAGCAGTTGTTATCTTCAGCTTTTGTTTCTTTTGTTTCATGTACTTCGTTTCTCTTTTCCGTACTTTTCTCTATATATGGGGACTTATATTGTGAACTTTGTTATGTTTTATGTTTTGGTGGAGACTACTTGGTACTTTTGGTTTCAGAAATAAATTTGGGATAATGTTGTTTTTAATAAAGCTGTTTTGCTATTAATTTATAATTAGTGAAAATTTTCTTCCGCTGTAATATTTTAATCATTTTATGTTGTTGCCTTAGTCTCTGTGCTATGTTATGGATTTTTATTTCACTCGACCACCCGTGCTTCTAGTCATGTCCGATTTACAGGGTACCTGGAGGTGCGGGGTGTCACAATGGTATCAGAGCTAAGGTTTTGGTAATCCTAAAAAAATATTTTAAAAATATAAAGTTTTTCGAATAATTTTTAAAGGATATTCCAAATAATACTTTTAAAAGTATATGTATATATTTTGGAAAGAAAAGAAATTTTAGAAATGGGTCCCTCATATCTCTTCTGCACTATCTATTGAACTATTTGTGGAGTACCTAATCCCATCTTTTTAATATCCACATATAGAAATGTCTGAATCGCAAGATATCCCCAAAGTCCCAGGCCTTAATATTCCTGCTTGGTTCAGACGTTATTTGTAGACTACTGCAGGAGCAAAGCCACCAGCTAGGGATGTTGCTCCGGCGGAAGGGGCTCCAGCCCGTCTGCCAGGCATTCCCGATTTTCCCAAGTTATGCAAGGACTACACCATCTTAGGAGGAAAGCCGTTTCTTGGCGCCAAATCATATACTGAGGCGAGAGCTTGGATCCGTAGTTGTGAGCGAATATTTGGACTTATGGGATTGGAGGACTTGGCTCGGAGGCAGTTGGCATCATGGCAGTTGTAGGGAGAGGCTCTTTGTTGGTGGGAGATTGTGGAGGCCGGGCTGATAATTTGACTTGTGCGGATTTTCATACTAGGTTCGAGAGGAAATTCTTATCGCAGGCTGAAGAAGGAGTGCAGCTAGAGAAATTTATACAGCTCAAGCAAGGGGATATGACAATTAAGGAATATGTTAATCAATTCAGTGAGCTTGCCAGATTTGGACTAGACCTGATCAATACTCCTCACAAGAAGGTGCTGAAGTTTGCTAAGGGTTTGAGTCGGCCACTGCAGAGTTTAGCGGTGAGCCACATTCCGATGGGAGCCACTTTTGAGGGATTGGTAGAGATGGCTTTACTTGTTGATACTGAGAAGAAAGGAGATGTGGCGTAGAAGAGTGATGGGAAGAAGCGGTGGAAAGCAAAGAGAGAGGACGAGGAGGGTCAGGTGGAAAAAGGAAAGTTCCAAGGAAGGACTGGAAGTGCAATACTTGTGGGAAACCAGGTCACCTTGTTAAGGATTGTAGAGGGGCAGGAGAGCGACTGAGACTGAGGTGCTATCTTTGCGATCAAGTGGGGAATATGAAAAATGAACGTCCATCGAAGCCCAAGGACAGTTCACAGACACCTTCACAGCCTGCTCAGGCTTACGCTTTAGAGGTAGCTCCTTCCTCTAGTACTCGTCCGGTTATGGACAAGGGAAAGAAGGTGATCATCAAAAGTGTGTTATCTATCTCTGATTTTCCTATTTGTACCCTATTTGATTCTAGAGCTTCGCACTCTTTTATATCTAGTACTCATGTAGAGAGTCTTGGTCTTGATGCTTGCTTAGTGACCGACCCGGTAGTAGTATCAAATCCCGTAGGAGGATCGGCCAATTTGTCCATGTTATGTCGGGATTTGAAATTGTTTATTTTAGGGGTTGAGTTTGACTCTAGTGCCTTTGTATTGGGCTTTTCTGGGTTCAGGTTGATTCTTGGTATGGATTGGCTATCCATGTATAGTGCTGTTCTTGATTGCGACAAGAGGGTAGTGAGGTTAGGCACTTATAGTGGACGTACCATGGAGGTATCTTATGACCCTAGAGGATCAGTCATGTTGAGCTACCTTTATTCTCTTGACTTATCACCCAATAGCTTGAGTTCGATAACCACTGGTAGAGACTTCCTAGATGTGTTCGAGGAGGTTGCTGGCCTTCCACCTCGAAGAGAGATCGAGTTCAAGATTTATCTTGTCGATAATTCCAAACTTGTTACTTTACCGGTAAGGCATATGGCTCCTAAGGAACATCGTGAGCTGAACAAGCAGATTGGAGAGCTTTTGGAGAAGGGCTTTATTCGTAGGAGCATTTCTGAGTGGGGCGCACCCGTCGTCTTTGCCACTAAGGCAGATGGCTCTCTCAGAGTTTGCATGGATTATAGGGAGCTTAATAAGCTGACGAAGAAGAATCGTTATCCTTTTCCCCATATAGACGATCTCTTTGACCAGCTAGTAGGATCCAAGGTAATTTCGCAGCTCAATTTGGCTACGGGATTTCATCAGTTACGTGTGGTGGAGGATAGCATCGAGAAGACTGCGTTTAGGACTCCAGATGGGTTATTTGAGTGGTTAGTCATGCCATTTGGGCTAACCAATGCTCCGGCATATTTTGTGGACCTGATGAGTCAAGTATTTCGTGAATCATTGAACAATTTTGTGCTGGTGTTCGTTGACGACATTTTGGTTTATTCGCGAAGAAAGGAGGAGCATACTATTCACTTGGAAGAAGTGCTTAGGACTCTATGAGCACATAAGTTGTAGGCGAAGTTCTCCAAGTGCTGCTTTTGGAGGGATGAGGTTCGCTTTTTGGGACACATCGTTTTGGAGGATGGACTTGCTGTAGATCTGGTGAAAGTGGCAGCAGTACAGGATTGGCAGACCCATAAGAATGCCACGAACATAAGGAGTTTCCTTGGTCTTGCGGGCTACTATAGGAAGTTCATTAAGGAATTCGCTAGGATATCAGCTCCACTTACCCACCTTACTAAGAAGAACTCAGCTTTTATTTAGGATGCCAAGTGTGAGGATGCCTTTGGTCGATTGAAGGAAGCTTTGACTACCACGCCCATATTGTTATTACCGGATGGAACCAAGCCTTTCTCAGTTTATACGGATGCTTGTGGCATGGGGCTAGGGGCGGTACTGATGCAAGAGGTTAGGGTAGTATGCTATGCAAGTAGACAGTTGAAAACGCATGAGAAGAACTACCTAACGCATGATCTTGAGTTGGTAGCTATAGTTTTTGCTCTCAAGTCTTGAAGGCACTATCTCTTAGGAGAAAGATTTGAGCTTTTCATGGATTATAAGTCTTTGAAGTATATATTCTCTCAGAAAGACTTGAATTTTAGACAGCAAAGATGGATGGAGTTTTTAGCCTCTTATGACTTTGAGATTTCCTATACCCCTGGCAAGGGTAATGTAGTGGCAGATGCGTTGAGTAGACGCAAAGGGGTTTTAAGTCCTTTGTTTTTGGAATGGAAGCATTTGGAGTACATTGCTACCTTTGATTTTAGACCTCCATCGGATTTAGCTTCGGGATTGTTAGTAGCCCTCGACGTCCAGCCTACTTTGATGGAGCAGATTGGAGCAAGGTAAGGTGAGGACGAAGAGTTAAAGGACATTTTAGATAAGCTTGGTAGAAGAGAATCATCACCACATCTTAGGCGCTATACCATAGACACTAGGGGATGGTTTAGAAGGGATGGTAGACTTTGTGTTTCCGTAGTGAGGATTTAGTAGATACGGTGTTGGCCGAGTCACATCATTCTAGGATGATAATGCACTCAGGTGGTGATAAGATGTACCGAGATATGAAGAGGGTATTCTATTGGCCCGATATGAAGAAGTGGGTGGCGGAGTAAGTATCGAAGTGCATCACTTGCCAAAGAGTAAAGGAGGAACAGAATAAGCTCGGAGGACTGTTGCAGCCATTGGATATTCCATTATGGAAATGGGAGAGCGTCTCTATGGACTTCGTGGATGGATTACCAAGGTCACGGAGAGGGAACACGAGCATTTGGGTCATTGTGGATAGACTGGCGAAGAGCGCTCATTTTATACCCATTAAGAGTAATAGGACGGCAGCTTCTTTGGCGAATTTTTATGTAAGGGAGATAGTTAGGCTTCATGGAGTTCCCGCCAGCATTGTGAGCGACAGAGATCCATTATTCACCAGCGAGTTTTGGAGGAGTCTTCAGCTAGCATTGGGATGGCACCGTTCGAGGCCCTCTAAGGTAGACCATGTAGATCACCAGCCTGTTGGTGGGATACCACCGATAGGATCTTGCTTGGACCAGACTTGGTGAGGGAAACTTCCAAGACGGTGGATTTGATTCGCAAGAGGTTGAAGACTGCACAAGATAGACAAAAGTCATATGCCGACAGAAGACGTTCAGATTTGGAGTTTAAGGTTGGAGATATGGTTTTTGTCAAGGTTTCTCCTCTGAGAAACGTTATGAGATTTGGCTCAGTGGGTAAGTTGGCATCGAGATTTGTAGGACCCTTCCCTATTACCGCACGGATTGGAAAAGTGGCATACAGAATTAATCTTTTAGATAAGTTGGCAAGAGTTCACGATGTTTTTCATGTTTCGCATCTAAGGAAGTGTCTACATGATTCCGCAGTAGTAGTAGAACCCGGTCAGCTAAGGGAAGTGGAGGTAGAGCGCGAATCACTTGTGCGTCGTACACCCACCCGTATATTGGAACACGGCGTTAAGAGAGTACGCAACAAGGAAGTTCGTCTAGTGAAGGTTCAGTGGGGAGATGACCCCAAGGAGTGCATATGGGAATCTGAGGAGAGAATTCGAACTTCTTATCCTTTTCTATTTGAAGGTACACTTCAAATATCCTATCTTTGATCTTTGATCTTTCCTTAGTTAGGGTCTTTCCTATAATATTTAGGTGAAACCTATGGATGGTAGCTTGGTTGTAAACATGTCATTAGGGCATGTTATGTTTGATGGATGAAAATGATTGCAAGTGGATGCCAATGTTTGCAAATGGATGCATTGCATGCACTAGATAGATATTTATTAGGATAATCGGCCAACTAGGTACACACACCTGCATATGCGTGCATGTTATCTATTGCATTTGCACATGGTTGTATATATATATGTGTGTGTGTGTGTGTGCGTGTGTGTGTGTGTAAATGGATGTTACATATGGATGGTGCATTTGGGTGAATGATTGAAACATACATATAGAATTATCAATTATACTAGGGTAATTGCATACATTGGGTTGCATGGCATAAGCATACTTGCATTACAGGAGGTCAACTGAATCAGTAGACCGACTACCTTTTCGCATTAGGTAAATTCATATGCATTTCACTTTGCATAAATCATAAATTGCATTAGTTAAAAATAAGGACAATGGTAGAAATCGATGATGGTTGAGTAGATGAATGTAGTTCGTGGATGTTAGTTGTTAATTACGTTCTTCCGTCTTTGGAGATTTCGGGGACGAAATCCTTTAAGGGTGGGAGAATGTAACACCCCGATATTTTATGGGAAATATAATTAAAAAGAAATAAAAAGTGCATTTGGTACAGTGGTAAAGGTGCATGTTGACTTCCTTAGTGACCAGGGATCAAGTCCCGCTGTCGCCCAAAATCTGGAGCGATGTTTTTATTAGCTGGTTCGTTTCCAACGATTTTCCTACGTATTTAAGCGTTGTTTCTAACATGTGGCGGCTTCCCATTCGCTCCAGTGATGTAATCGGATGAGATGGCTAAATTTTATTGGTTGAGTGATGTGTATGGGCTAGAACGGATGACCATTAAGTGTATGAAAGAACCAGATTTAATCTAAAATAATCTGATGGATTATATTCACTCAAACAATCTATAAATAAACCATCTAACCTAAACTTAATCTCTTATTCAGCCGTCGCCATAATTCTACAGTAAAGTTAGTGTGTATTATTCTTCCTCCTTTTCTCTACAATATAAACAAATCTCTACCAAATTAAATTATCTATATATATTCAAGCAATTTGGGGAATTTAGAAGAATCAAAGGGAGAAAGATTAAAGCAAAGCTTTTTAAAATATATACAAGCTCAAGTGCCAGGTGAGTGGGAATTAATATGAAGTAGAAAAATAAAGTAGTTCAATTTCAGTTCTTTTCTGGCACGTTAATATGAATTAATTTCTGTTATTAATTGAGAATAGATGTAAATTATTGCAACTTCTTCTTCTTCTTTCACTTCTCAAATCTAATTCATTTTTTGTTTAAAATATGAGACATATAAATTGTCTATTCACGTTTTATGGCATAAATAAGATTGAAATTTATGTAAATTATTGTATCTTCTTCTTCTTCCACTTCTCAATTCTAATTCATGTTTCGGTTGAAATTTGGAGCAAACAAATTGTTATTCACGTTTCATGGCGTACATAAGATTGGTTTAATTATATTGAATTAAAATTGTTATTCAATTTCTAATGGTAGAACAGGTTAGTTGAATAAATTCAAAATATGTTACTTGAATAAAATTATGGTTTTGATTGGTATAATTACATAATTTTGAATATGGTTTTGGAACAAAATTGAGAAATCTAATTAGAATAATTGTTTGTTTCGTATGTGGCCTAAAAATGTAAAAATGGAATTTTGTGTAATTAAATGGTTTGTGGCTATTGGATAAAAATATTTTGTATAGATTAAATCTCTAAAAGGACAACGTAAATTAGGACGGAAAAAAAACTGTAAACTAAATGGACCCTAAAGGCTAGTGTAAATCTATAATAAAATGGTATAAAAATTAGAGACAAACCATACGGACTGAACAAATGTAAAGTTGAAATACCATTTATGTAAGAAAAAGGGAAATTGTGAAATAACCAAATCGGATGTAAAAATGGCATAAAGCAGATTATTGAAAATAAACAGTATGTAAACTGTAATAGGAAGCGATTTGGTAGGCAGACCTTGTAAAGGTCTGGATAGGTGTTTCATGCAGTTAAGACCAAAATATAGTTTTGGATGTACGTACTAGGAGCGGGCAAGTAGGTTCGCAAGGATGTTTGTTACCTTTCATAGGTTGCTAGTATGTAGGATAGATAGCATCTGCAATCGTAGGCTTCTTCAGGCAGATCGCCGTGGACGGAACAAGACAAGTGTGCTCCGACATAGGCTTCTTTAGGCAGATCATTGGAGGATTTTGTGCAGCCGGCCCAGCTGCGGGCGCTCTTTCGGAGGACCGACACTTTGGACAGTGGCAAGTCCACGTTGGTCACCGAGGAGACAGGAGGATAGGAGTCCAGTTTGGCGGAGCCTGAGCCAACTTCGGGGTCCTGCGAGGTTGTTTGAGTCGGCGCCAGTCAGACGTAAGAGGCATTTAGTCATAGTGCACGGGTGAAGAGCATGACTTTCACGCTGTAGCACGTGGATAGGTAAGGACAGCATGTCCGACGGGCCGATTGACATTTAGTGTTACTGCATGGTTGACTTCCCTAGAGTGACCATGGACTTTGGCTTCTTAGGAACTGTATCTAAGAAGGATTCACTGCATTATATTATTCACCCTCTATGATATCCGGGGAAGACCTGGAATTAAACTATTTTATTCTTTCTGCTTCATTTTATTTCTCATTCACCGGATTTTATGTCTGACCCATTCCTATTTTCCCTATTTTCCCCAAATCATAGGAAGGCAGGTCTAGTTTGCAGTTCTTTGCGGCTTGGAGGGTTATTGGAGCAGTTGTTATCTTCAGCTTTTGTTTCTTTTGTTTCATGTACTTCGTTTCTCTTTTTCGTACCTTTCTCTATATATAAGGACCTATATTGTGAACTTTGTTATGTTTTATGTTTTGGTGGAGACTACTTGGTGCTTTTGGTTTCAGAAATAAATTTGGGATAATGTTGTTTTTAATAAAGTTGTTTTGCTATTAATTTATAATTAGTGAATGTTTTCTTCCGTTGTAATATTTTAATCATTTTATGTTGTTGCCTTAGTTTCTGTGCTATGTTATGGATTTTTATTTCACCCGACCACCCGTGCTTCAAGTCATGTCCGATTTTTGGGGAGCCTAGAGATGCGGGGTGTCACGGAATGAAGTAAAGCTTATCGAATTTTCAATAAAAGAACTAAAACAATCGAGGAAACACTCATGTCTCCTTCGATGAGAATTTTAACTTTAATAAAAGTCTTAAGGATGATGAGATAATGACTAAGATAATCACAAATACTGATACTCAAAATAATTTTGAAGAAGATGAAAACATTGTTCATAATTTTGAAGAAGATGAAAACATTGTTCATAATGAAAATGGATTAAGATCTCCTTCTAGGATTTTACGAGATCACCCTGTAGAAAATGTCATTGGAGAAATTAATTCAAATGTCAGAACTAGAAATCAACTTAATCAAATGGGCCATGTAGCATTCGTTTCTAACATTGAACCTAAAAATGCTAAAGAAGCCTCTACTGATGACTACTGGATTGTAGCTATGCAAGAAGAGCTAAACCAATTCGAACGAAATGAGGTTTGGGACTTAGTTCCTAGACCAAGTGATCAAACAGTCATTAATACTAAATGGGTCTTCAAAAATAAAGCTGATGAACAAGGAATATTATTAGGAATAAAGCTAGATTTGTTGCACAAGGATATAATCAAGAGGAAGGAATTGACTATGAAGAAATGTTCGCTCCAGTCGCTCAACTAGAAGCAATACATATCTTATTGTCCTTTGCATGTTTTCATAATTTTAAACTTTATCAAATGGATATGAAAAGTGCTTTTCTAAATGGATATATAAAAGAAAATGTTTATGTTGAACAATCTCCTCTATTTTCATATGAAAAATTTCCAGACCATGTCTATAAACTTAAGAAAGCTTTATATGGTCTAAAACAAGCACCTCGTGCTTGGTATGAACGTCTTAAAAGCTATCTTATAGACTCTGGTTTTGAAATTGGAAAGGTTGATCAAACTCTTTTTACTAAATGTACTAAAATGGATATTTTAATTGTTCAAATTTATGTTGATGATATTATTTTTGGTTCCACAAATGATAAGTTATGTCAAGAATTTTCTAATATAATGACCAAAGAACTTGAAATGTCACATATGGTGGAATTATCATATTTTCTTGGATTACATATTAAACAACTAAATAATGGAATTTTCATTAATCAAGAAAAATACTGTAATAGTCTAATTAAACGCTTTGGTATGGAAAATACTTCTACCAAACCAACTCCAATGAGTACTACAATCCGTCTCGATAGAGTTGAAAATGGAAAAAGTGTCGAGCAAAAATTGTATCGAAGTATAATTGGATCGTTACTTTATCTAACAGCTAGTAGACCTGACATAATGATGTGTGTTTGTTTATGTGTCCGATTTTGAAACAAATCCTAAAGAATCACATATGCGAGCAGTGAAACGCATATTACGTTATCTAAGCAAAACCAAAGATTTTGGACTCTTTTATCTGAAAGAACTTCCTTTCGAGTTAGTATCATAAGGTGATGCTGACTTTGGAGGATGTCGGACAGATCGAAAAAGTACGAGTGGGTCTTGTCACTTTATTGGACAACCCTTAGTGTCTTGGTTTAGCAAGAAATGAAATTGTGTTTCACTCTCGACATGTGAAGCAGAATATATTTCAACTGCTTTAGCATGTGCTCAAGTCATTTACATGCAACAAACACTTCAAGATTTTGGAATTAATTTTCCTAATTCAACTATTTTCTGTGATAACACAAGTGCTATAAACTTATCTAAAAATCATGTCAATCATTCACGAACAAAAAATATTTACATTTGTCATCATTTTTTTCGTGATAATATTGAAAAGGGTATAATCAGATTAGAATTTGTATCTACTGAAATCAGCTGGCTGATATATTTACAAAACCTTTAAATGAAAATAGTTTTATAAAATTAAGAAGAGAATTAGGAATTTTATCTTTAAAAGATTTGTAAAATTTATTTAAAAATATATATATTAAAAATTTCTTTCAAAAATGGGGATGCTAGGACTCGATGTCTAGTCTCCTGGCTGGGAATCTCATGCTTTTTAATTTTGCTATATGTTATTACATAATATAGGTTGAACTTCACTTCTCTTTATACATTTTCGTAGCTATATTTTTACCCATACATTATTTTAGACAATTGTTTAGTTCCATCAATTTTTCTCTAGTTTTAAACTTTCTCACCATAAACCTGCTTTCTATTTTTGCTCATTCATTCAACTATATACTTCATCTTTACAATTTTTATATCAATCTCAAATAGCTTATTTCACAAACAATTATCAAGTTATTATGTCTTCTCAAGAAAGCTCAAAATATCCTTCCATTGACTATAGCTCACCATCCACCAATTCTTCTAATCTTTCAACTCCTACACCTGCATTTGAACCTGTTCCTATTGTACCGCTCTCAAATTATCATACCGGATATACACCGGAAGCTAAGGGCGGACGAAAACTACATTTTAGTTCACCATCTGTCAACTATAAGATCGATGACATTTGCCATTATCAAAGAGAAATGCTAAGCTTACAACGAGAAATGTACTATGAACAAAAAGTTCATGCTAGAAGACTTATTTTTCTGGAAAAGTGTGCATTAAAGTTCTGTGGTGCTTCACCAATAAACAATAATGTTCATGTTCCATCACCCGAGAGGCCTCCATACTCTCCAAATTCATGAGAACGCTCAACAATTCAACTAGCTCAAGAACACATTAAAATTGAGTTGGAAGAATGTGAGACTCCGAAGAATTCGACTTCCTCTTCTTAGACTACATTTTCTTATTTTTTATCTATGTTTTATTAACATATATAATATATATATGTGAAATAGCAATTCATTTTGTCAATAAAGTTAACATAGTATTTTTCACAGCACCAGTCGACTGAATACTGTTTTAATAAAAAATTATATATGAAATTCAATCAACTAAACAACTTTTTCAGTCGACTGAACCATACCCAAAATGAACTAAAAAGTTTCTGGATATAGTCAGTCGACTGAAACAATATATTCAGTCGACTGAATCACTGACCCGAATAATTTTTTGGCCTTGAGTCAATATTTAGTCGACTGAACGTGCATTTTCAGTCGACTGAATCTGGAAAATGAATTTTTTTTAAAATAAAAAGGCAGCACCTATTCATTCCATCTCTTCATTAAACATCTCATCTTTTCAACAACCTTCATACCCATTCAATCTCTTTAAATTTCCTTCAGTTTGATCCAAAAATACTAAAAATAATCCAAGCTAATCTTCTCTAAAACCCTAACCATAATGCCACCCAAGAGAGCTAGACCTTTCTCCTCTTCAACAGGACCTACCAAATCACAAATTAGAAGTTGGCTATACAATGATAAGGTTGTTCAAAGGTTCAACAAGATGAAGAACTCCAGGATTTTTGAAGATTCGTTTGTAAAATTCCCTTATTTTGCTTCCTTTGGACTTCAAGACATAGCAAGGAGAAGTGATCTAGAATCATTGCTTGATTTTAATGCCAACAACCTGAAGATTAATCACCTTTTGATCAAGCTGTTCTATGCTAACCTAAACTTGGATCATTATAGGATTCATAACATCGACTGTGTTATCTGCTATTTTATTTCCGCTGCATTTACATTGTTTACAACTATTGGCCATCTTTGATCCTAGGCATAGCAACTAATAAGTGGTATCAGATCCTACAATGTACTTCAGAAGGTGAGGATTTAAACGAGTATATGTTGATATGGATCATTGAGATAAAGTAAGCCACCTTTTTCTTTCCAATGACTTAAAAGAACTTAAGGCAATAAAGCTCCCAACAAAAGCAAGAATCATGCATCATGCCCTTACTCACTCCATTAACCCTTGTTCTGCAAGCTACGAGAAAATTTATAAGCGAGATCATCAATCACTCTATGCTATATGGGAACAACGATCCATAAATTGGACAAAGGTCATTTTCGATGAATTTCTGACCTTTAACCAAGGCCGCATGAAAACCATTCATTACAGTGCTTATATAATGAGACTTATTCTTTATTTTGAAATCCCTCTCCCCGATTCGGACTTTACTACGGTTGGCTCTTTTAACACCAGGACCTTAAGTCTTATGGGTCTTCCTAAACACTTCCAAAGTCATACAATCATAACATTTGAACATTGGAAAGAGTTTCAAGCCTCAGGACAACCTCCCTTCTTCCCGTCAACATACTACTCAAACCGAAACTGGTTCTTCTTCTCAAGCTCCACGACAATTACATGAGATTGGGGAAATTGGACCGGATTCAAAAGCACGCCAAGCTTAAATGATTATTTCTAGAAACCAAAAGATATTAGATAGGTGACTATCTCGAGTTGAAACTACCGTTACTAAAATGGATTCCAAACTTGATCGTATCAAAGGCTTCTTAAATAACATATGGGATGTGTTAACTTATGGTCCATCCTCCTCCACGGCAGTCCATGTACCTACAGATCCGGGGAAACGACCGCAGCCTCGTTTCACATGGTCATCCTCCGGAGAAGAAGAAGAAGGCAATGAACGTGAAAATTCGAGTGCGAGTGGTGATGAAGAAACGGAAGGTGATGATGAAGATGGAGAAGAAAGCGCAAATGGTGATGGGGAAGAGTAAATTATTTTCAATCTTTTATTTTGACATTATCTGATGGGGTTTATGTTCTCAAACTATGTTGTATTTTGACTTACATGTTGTTGTTTGTGCTATTTTGTGTTAAGTACTTTATTAACCTTGTTTGGTACAATTGTATTTTTTCTTGTATGATCATATGTTGTGTGTTTATTATCATTATTTATGTTGTATATGTTGGGTGTTTATTATCATTATTTATGTTGTATATGTTGGGTGTTTGTTATCCTTATTATTGTTGTTGTATATGTTATATGTGTTATCATTATTGTTGTTATGTATTATCATATGTTATGTACATATAATCATATATATATATATATATATCTCATTTTTGCCAATGACAAAAGGGGAGAAGAAGTTTCGCACTAACAAAATTTGTAGGATTACAAGATACCGGCACAGATTCAGGGGGAGTTAGATTTTTGTCAAAATTTATCTCAAATGAAGTTGTCATCAATCGAAAAGGGGTAGAATGTTGGATTTCGTGTTTTTGATTCATGACAAGGAGTTCAAGATAGAAAAAGTATTATCAAATATTCGACAAATATGGTTTATAAGAACTTAAGTTAGTATATGTTGTTAAAATCTATCCTCAAGTATTCTTGTATTTCTGAAAATATACAGGTCAGTCGACTGGAACCATCAAGTCAGTCAACTGACCTATGCACATGCAATTTTATATATTGCACAATTCAATCGACTAAATATTCATGTTCAGTCGATTGAACTGTGCCACTTTCGACCTAAAACCTTTTGTTTTAATTCAGTCGACTGACTGATCATATTCAGTCGACTAAATATGTTGTAAGTGCTATATTTTTAAATTTTTCTAAAAAGACACTCCTTTTCCGAAAGAGAAATCTCTTTTAGGAAGGGTTGCAACCATTTCTGCTCGTTGGAACTCTTTACCCAGTGTTGTAACTCTTTATTCATTATAAATATACATTCCATTCAAAACCAAAGAACTAACTATTCTATTCTCTACTCTCTTGAATATTCAGAACTTCTTATTATTTAGAATTTGTGAAATCACGCTTATAATTCTTCATTTCTAAAGCAATCTATACTTTCCTTATCTTCACGAACACACTAATATACATATCATACTTGAGGAGAAGATTATAGGAAGGGTGTATTTCATTCGACAAATCTGTGTTGTGATAAGAACACACAAAGTCAAGAAAACAATTTATTTGTATCAAAGTCCTATTCGGTTGCTCGGGTGGGAAAAATCATTTTCAGTTTCTTAAATGGTCAAAGTCCTATTCGGTTGCTCAAGCAGTGTAAAGCTATTCCTCCGGGTTAAGTGAGGGTTGCTAGTTTAATCCCAGAAGGAGTCTAGGACTGGACATAGAACGGGAAGTTCAAACCGGTATAAAAATCTCTGGTGTCATTTTATTTTACTGCTTTATTTACTTACTTTATATTCCACACAAGTAGTTTAGATAATTTTCATATTACACGATCCTACAGTAACTTTCACCTTTCGGACGGGACCAAAGGCTTACTCCATCCTCCCTTTAGGAGGTGCTTTGTTTAGACACGTGTTAGATGGAGACGGAGGCTTTAGCCCCTTACTACCATCTTAGGTAGTGATATAGGCTTTCCATTATACTAGGAGAACTTTACTCCTCAACCATGTAGAACTGCTTATTTGAAGAACCTCTTTTATTATCAAACTTGTCTAATATCTTTTTACAAAGTCGCATCTTTTTTCAAAGTCATTGTGCTTGCCTTGATTAGAAAATTGATGATCATTCCTTTTAGGATTCTATACTGATTGGTTTGATGCCCATTTTTAAAGTGATAGTGGCAATATGAGCTTCCAAGATTTCTTTCGAACTTGGGCCTTCTCTTTGTGAAGGCCAATAATCAAGCTTATCCTTAGTCAAGAAGTAAATGTTTTCAAGAGAAGTGGTGAAAGTGAAATCCTTTGGAAGTCGAGATTTGAATGCTAGCCATCTTGATTGTTGTTTGATTCTTTTGCTGCTTGGTATCTCATTCTCCATAGCCAACTTTCTTTTCAATATCCTTTGAACTTTATTAAAGGCAAACGAATGACTCACAATCTATGCCATTTCTGAGTGAAAATATTGAAATCAATTATTTTCTCTTTCTTGAATATGGTCCCCTTGGCTTGAAATTGGGTAGTTTCTTTATCTTTAGGAATAAATTATCCTTCCTTGGGGCATCTCTTCCTAAGGAAAAAATTGGAGTAGGGCCCATATGAAAGGGATTTATGCTCCATTTATTCGGTTATAAGGGATCGTCTACTTATTTTCATTTGTGATCTACAAGGCCTTCAATCCCAATAATGGTTCTTCGTGAAATCATGGATCATCAGTGATTTGATAAGTGGGCCTGATTATTCAAGGCTAAGAAGACCCCTGCTCAGACTTCTTAACAAGCTTAAGCAGCATGGTGTTGGGGATTAAGGTTGGTTATCTTCAGATCGGTATATGCTTGGATAAGAATGTTCTTTACGCCCTAATATGAAAGTTAGGAAAGTTCAATGCGGGTTGAATTTGTTTCACTTAGGATTTCAATGAAGTCGGAGGTTCAAGCCCTCATTCTAGTGCCAAAATGTTAGCAAATAAATTTGCTAACTCCAAAAAAACTTGGAAATTGGGTTGCTAAAAAAGAAGCTTTTGTTGAGGCTTGATGAAGTCATCGAGTCAATAAGAATTTTCGTTGTTTTGCTTGATGTTATGGTCATAGTCGAATTCACATGGACAGCCAAAGTAGTATATGCAAGATTCGATTGTCTCTGAAATCACTAGGTCGAAGGCAATTATGCTACGCTAATCACGAAGTCACAACAATTCAAATATACGTAACAAGTATGTTCAATTCACAAGTTCGAATTGATTACACATACGCTATGTTATGTCCTTTTCAATATTCAAGATCCAATGTGCATAGTATTCTTGAATTACAATATGCTCTATAATCCTAAAATTGATTTAGAGTTTACAACGTAAGAAATGAGAGAAGAAAAAAATTTGGTCCCTCCAAATGGCACCCTTAAGGTCGTATTTATAGAGGTGGGCGAAAACCACTTTGTCTCCGTATTTTCAATTAGGACGGATTTCGACAATGCTTAATACTAACCTCTTCGCTAGTATGCTCTCGGCAAGGTTAACCTCCGTAGGACTTTTCTTCGACTATGTTAGGTTAGCCTTGTTCTTTGCATCTGGGTTTCACATGTAAGAGGCAGCATTGTCTCATACTTGATGTATTCAACGTTGTCATCAATTAGTGCTGGTATAGGGTGGTATCCCTGAATTGTTGTGATGTGTAAAGTTGCCATAAGGTTTTCGTGATGGCTGGTGATGGGCTCATTGCAGTGCTTCGGCGTCTTCATCATACTTCAACATTGGTTTTGGCAACAACGACTTCGATGTACTCCATGGATATCGATGACCTTCATCATTGACACCACTGGTGTAGACTTGTGCAATATCTTTGAAGCACTCACGAGGTGCAAGATGAGCATGGCTTTGCTTAAATGGAACATGCTGTGATCACTTCGGCACCTTTTGATATCTTGCAAGGGGAGTTACATTTGACCTCATTGCTTGTTTCATCGTATGCTGCATTATGTTCACTCTATTGCAGTTGAGATGTGACATTCTTCCTCTTCGAAACTGTCCCACAAGTACATTGATGGTTCTATATCTTCGACAATGGTCATAGCATGCGAAATGATCAAAGAGCAATTACTAACACTGACGTTGTCGCCTTAATATGCTTATTAGCGGCACCTTGAATTCCTTTGATGAGATTTATTGCACTAATACCAACCATAACCTCATCCTCGGGCATGCAACCAATCTCTACCTTATGCTCCTCCTTAGCCCCAATTATCACCACCAGCTCCTGTCGATCCACCAATACCGCATTCTTCCACTGCCATTCCATCCCCAAGATAATGCTAAACCCAAGGAAACCCAAAATGAAGTAATTGCAAATAAAAGAGCATCCATGACTCGATAAGACCAAGCCATGACAAACCATACAAAAACTAATTGGGCCTCCAATAGGGTTCATCATTACTAAAGGTCGGTCAACAATTTCGAATTTCAATCCCAGTCTATCTACCAGGTCGCTGGATATAAAGGAATGTAAAGCCCCGATATTGAACAAAACACATATGGAGACACCATCAATTGAAAGCATTCCTTGAATAGTGACATCCTTCCCTTTCGCTTTCGTCGGGAGAGCACTTGACGAAGTCGGGATAAGGTCCAAAGTGTATGTGTTCGTGACCTGCCTCTGTGTCCCTTGTTCTACGCAGTTCTTCTGCATGTCCTATCTTATTATATTTATACCGCTTCTTTCCTTCAGCCTTGCAATCTCTAATCAAATGGCTTCGATCACCACAACTATAGCAAATAGGTTTCCACTTCGTCTTTAAGCATCCTTCCCTGGGACTGCTTCCTCTTACCATTTCATTTCTTCTTGCCATTACTGCTTTGCTGAGGCTTTGGCTCTTTCTTAACAATATCTATTTGGACTTAGAGTACAAATTTTCATGGCAAAGAGCTTTCTCGATAAGCTTCTTAAAAGACTCATCATTGTGACCTACAAGCTTCTCCCCTAATTAACCATCGAAATCCATAATAAACTTCTCGGTTTTCGTCAATCGAGCACCGATAGATGACATTCTGTACTTAGAAAAAGCATCAAACTCGGCCACATATTCAAAGACCAACATATTTCCTTGTTTCAGCTCTGCAAACTTCATGAACATCACCGACTTTTGGTCAGCCAATATGTACTTCTCCTCAAATCTAGTCCTGAACTGGCTCCAAGTGAACCAGTCCTTGGGAGTAGCAACTTCAATAGCATTCCATCTTTTGCTGGCTCTACTTTGGAGCTATCTAGAATACAACCTTCTTCGATAGCATCATCTAACTCCAAATCATCAAACATTCTCTCATAGCTGTCCAATCAATCCTGCACTTCTATAGCCGATTCCCTTCCTTGGGACGATTTACCACCAAGACTGGTAAAATCCTTTTCGGCTTCATGAAATCGGCCCTGAAGGCCTGCACTTACGCACAACCACCGACATCAACATTTGGGGCAGTCGCTTGGGCGTTTACAGCATGTCCGCAATCATCGCACTGGATATTTCTTGCAAGTCGGGGCAGCAACCCCTAAGCTTGCTCCTTCCTCAACTCCAAAGACGGAGTTTCTCACAGCATTTCTTGTATTCCAGCTCATTCTTGATCTGTAACAAGAATTATTAGTCTCTCATTAAGAAAACTGCATCACTGGTTCTCATGTGTGCAACGCAACTTATATACTATATTTACACTATTATATAGTTCTGAAAATCAAAATATATAACAACTATGCTCTCTCTCGTATATATGTATACTTCCAATCCAGTCTAGTGTGATAAGGTGGTGACTCCCACCCTATCTCTATAAGATTAAAATACCAACTCAGGTTAATTATGCAACCTCAGCTCTAATACCAAATATGACTACTACCCTACACCTCCAACATCCAATATACCTAAAGAGTGCGCTGCTACAGTGCCCGACCGTTGCAAGATGGTTGCCCGGGTTGTAAAGAAGATAAAACATCACATAACTTACCGTATATCTCACTACACATCGAAAAAAATATAATAGACAACTCAGACGTAAAATGAGTGAGATAGCAATAACTAAATGAACTACGGATATCAGAGTGCATAGGTTCATAGAGTTATGAAAAATAGTAGAAGAGTTTATACAACTGGAAATAAACTCAAGGTAATTGTCTCTAGATAAAATAGCTTACACTATCTAGGTTCCACTGTGTCGCGCAGTGGAATAAGCAATAGTAAGTCCATATATAATATGAGAAAGAACCATCCCCTGCTCGTCCTTAGCACATCACTGCATATGATCCAAAACCGCTATCTAGTCTACACATTTAAGAGTATCCAAGATAACAAGAAACAAAGCATAAAACCTCGGATCACACAACAGTCTGGTGTGAGCGATGAGAAAATCTCAAAATACTATATAGAGAATCATACCTGATTTGCACCTGAATTCAAATAGTTTGCATATAATAACTATACATGCTACTTTACTATCATCATAAAGTATACATGCATCCCGGTATAATATCAGGTGTCTAAGCATGGAACTCCTGGATACCTACGTCATGTGACACCCCTAGAGCGACAAACAACAACTATAACAACCATGGCAACATATCATCCATCAAATAATCCTCAATGTCACTCAATGCTATGTAGTTTATATCGATTAGTATCGCTGATATATCACCAATATATCTTATATTGCTCCTAAGCCGAACCTTTTTCAAAATATCATATAAAATATTGTTACTGTTATATTGTCCGATATTTGTCAATATATTGCTCTGATATTTAGTGTAAATTAACTAATATTTTTTAAGAATATCGTTCATTATTGTATGTGTTGGAGAAAATGTATTTGTCAAAAATTTATCTTTACATTCTCAATATTTGTTTTATTTATATGGTAAATGACAATATCTAGACCATACTAGAAATCCCAATGCACTCATTTTTGGTTTTAACCATATAGTTTCAATCTTCTTCATTGGTCTTTCAATAAAGAAAACTCTACTTATTCTATTGTTTTATGTTTTTTATGTGTTTTATTTTCTGTGTAAACTTTACCACTAAAAACAAGATCATGAAAGAGCCACTTTTATTTTTAGTTGTTTTTTGGTCATCATTTCTAATTGATAACTTAGCTTATGAAAATTTATTTTATTAGTTATTATCATGCACTAAGAACTAAAAGTTGAAGAGCGGTAAAGTTTTATATTTGACAAATCGACAAGGAATGAGCTAAATTAGTAATTGGATCAAATCAACATTGTTTATTCGATAAATTAAGTGAAAATGAAAATGATGAAATTATAAATGTGAAAATTTTAGGAAAGTAATATGGATGATTAGACGACTGAAGAAAAAATGAATGTAGTATAAAAATTAAAAAAATAATAAAGATGTATAGTATACAAATTTCTTAATTTTCATTAGCCTATATTAAAATTTTATTTTATAGAATATCTCAATAAATGGATTATAATCTGTAAACTATATACACTTACTATTTGATAGTAATTTAACATTATTTATCTAGATATCTGAAAACTTAACATCAATATAACATATAACATAGTACAGTATCGTTATAACATGTTCTACACATGGCCGATAATTTACTGATATTATCAGATATTATGACGATATTTAAAATTATCCTATATTGATACTTAACCTATACGTATCCAATACCAGTATTAACTAGTTAGCCTCAATGTGCTCTAGATATATTACAACTTGTATGACCATTCCTCTACTAGGGATTAATGGAAAATTTCTAGTTTTCTATATACCCGAACACCCGTCCATAACTAACATTAGATCCCTTTCTCGATCTGGGGTATATGGATTCCTTTAACAATTTGGGGTAGCCAATGAAGTAACCAATGAGCATCCTCAATATGTCCATGCTTAATATTGGAATTGGGCCAACACGCTGTAGGGTAAATGGGCAAATTTCAAAAAATTTAGTCCGTTTTGGATCTCATTAGGCATATGAAGTCTAAATTTATTTAGATTTATCTAAATTTTTTTTAAATAAAATGTCTATTTTATTTATTTATAGATAAAGCTTATATAAATATTGTGTATGTGCACGTGCAACATAAATGGCGTATATAGTTTAACATGCCCATGTATAGATGTTGGAATTTACACCAGAACGAACATATCTGCCCCTCTGTATGTATGTGTGTTGTCAATATATACACATACAAATGATATAAATATATCTAGTTTAGTATATTATAAAACATTGCTTACAAATGTAAACGTGTTTGTGCCAAAAATGGTCACAAACCCCAAGTGTTGTGAAAGCACCAGTGTATGAATACAGATCAGCAATATTCAAACACAAATATCAAATCTAAGCAAGCAACAAACAGCAATCCAGAAATAATGAACAGTGACACACAATTTATAGTGGTTCGGCTATCTCCGGCCTACGTCCACTTCAAGGTTTTTATGATTTTATTGCTCGATGCTTGAAGATTACAATTTCGTGGGTTGTATGACAACTGATTTTCTGAGCTAAGTTTGAATCTAAGGCAGCAATGGTGATCTGGTGTAAATCTGGCAGAGTCTGGGCGCTCTTTATCTCTCAAAATTGTCCGACCTCTTTTCTGAATGACTAGGGGCTCTATTTATAGAGGTAGGAGGCTGATATTTCACCTAAATTGAAGGGAGACCAGTTCTGGCACGTGAGGGAGCCCACATGCCCGCTTTCTGGAAGTTCGGGCCCACTTTGGGATCGATTCGAAGCTACGTTCGAATCGATCAAAAAATTGTCCAATCGAGCTGAAATTTTGTGTGAACATTCTTCAACATGTGCTCAAACTACTGTGAAAATTTCGTAGCATTTGGACTCGTAGATCTCGAGTTATGATCGATTCAAGATCGCTTTTCTGGTTGCAGTGCTCTGTTCGAATCGATTCCGTTCGACTCGATTGCTTCGAATCGATCCAAGCGTGCGCTTCTGTGATGACATGGAGCGCCTCCTTCGTATCGATCCGACTTCTATGCCGAGTTGACTGGGTCGAATCCATGGTTTTAGCTGCTTTGACTTGGTGAGTTCGAGGTAATGGATTCGAAGGCATGTTCCTTCGCTTATGGACTCGAACGTGTGCTTGTTCGAATCGATTGTGTTGCACTGCAGCCCATCGATTCGAAGCCATCATAGCAGGATGGGTTCGAAGCTAAGTCACTGGACGGATGCGAAGTAATCCAACTTCATGGATTCGAAGGGTGTTCCCTTGATGGTCTCGAAGCTGGAAATATTCTGATGGATTCGAACTACGGGAGGCCTTGGATTGATTCGAACGTTGAGGGTGTTTTGATGGAGTCGAAGCAATGGTACTTCTCATGGATTCGAAGTAATGCAGGGACGATGGATTCGGAGCATGGCTTTCTTCTGATCGATTCGAGCCTATGCTATTCTCGAGGGATTCGAACCCAGAGCTGGGCTTATGGATTCGAACCTAGGGCTATTTCCTCCAACTTGCATCGATGATATCTTGAGCGTACGAACTCGGATTGACTCGAGATTTGGAATGTTGTTTTATCTAGCCTTGCTTGATATGTCTTATCAATTGTAGCCCGATCCGGACTCGAAAAAAATTCATCGATATCCATGGTGAACCTGCGATGCACAATCGATGTTCATGACTAATAATCATTGATTTTTAGTTAATCTTTGGGTATCTCGGCTTTGCCAAAAGTTGGGATAACATTTTGCCCCCCAAAACATGCCTTTTGGTAAAAGGCGTGTTTTGATCAGTCTCAAGTCAAATGCAGTGAGTTCATGTTTTACTCATAGCTTACGGCATTTTCAATCAAGTTCATGGCTGTTCGAAGCCGAATCGTTATCAATTTCTTCCAGTGGAAGTTAAGAATGAAATTCTTCAGTCTCTCCGTACTATCGATGGTCACTCCGGACCCTTGCCAAGCCTATTCCAGACTTAGCGATCGAATAGAAAGATCTTATTGCACTCTGGCGTTGCTTTCTATTCCTTGCACTCTGGCCCTAGTTAGGGCGTAAAGCGATGTCCTGGTCGTTCTGGACCGATCGCAGCCTCTCCGGGCTCCTATTGGATCCCATCCTGTCACTCTCCGGTGAAGGGGAAACAGCGTTAAGTGAGTCAATCCTGTCGCTCTCCGGCGAAGCGACTCACTCCTTGCACTCCGGTTCAGTGTATCTGAACATTAAGCGATGTCATGGCCTAAATCGTGGGCCGATCTTAGCCTCTCCGGGCTCTTATCGAATCCCGATCCAATCACTCTCCGGTGAATAGGAAACGATGCTTAAGTGAGTCGATCCTGTCGCTCTCCGGCGAAGCAACTCACTTCTTGCACTCCGGACCCCGCCTCTCTGGGTAAGGTCATAAAGCGATCATGTTTATATTGATATTTAATGTTCAATCTTTAACTCTCCGGTTAAAAGGTTTATTTTAATAAGTGTTTCTTTATTAAATTCGAATCCTTGATGTTCAATCTCAAACACCAGGAAAAACAAGACAATGCCTCTCCAGGCGGAGCGGTCTATTACCATCTTAGAGCATGCCTAGGGATCTCTCCGGTTCCCGTACATGAGTAAGTGGGATAGCCGTTTTATTTTGGAAATCAAATCTAAGAAAACTAATCGACCAGAGTCCAAATCTTGAACTTGGCCCTTGCCATCACAATCAGTTGATGACGAGTCGTGATCCCGATCCAGGATCATTCCTGTTAGGTGGAGGCGGTGGTTGTTCAGATCTTACTGTCGCCGCCCGTTCTCTGGTATATTGTGGCAACCTACCACTCCTGGCATGTTCTTCCACCTCATCCCTTAGGTGGCGACATTCATCGGTTGTGTGCCCATCCAGCTCATGGAATAGGCAGTATTTTCCAGTCCTGCGTTCCCGCTCCGTGGGATCTCTCCTGGGTGGTTTTCGATAGGGGAGTTGCCCCCGAGTTTCAGTGTAAATCCTCTCTAGGCTTGCCGTCAAATCTGTGTATTGCCTGAACCTAGGCTCTCGGAATTTCTTCCGTTTATCAAGACCATCATGTGCGTCATC
Organism: Allium fistulosum; assembly: GCA_030737815.1. NCBI lineage: Eukaryota > Viridiplantae > Streptophyta > Magnoliopsida > Asparagales > Amaryllidaceae > Allium > Allium fistulosum. Next base: position 1,558,129,561 of record CM060902.1, on the reverse strand, counting down.
CTGCTTTCTCTTTCCTTTGTCCGCCGTAGGCTGTTCCCTGGCGGTTCCTTCGCCTTGTATAGCATTTATTACCTGCCTCTCGACTCGTGATTCTTCTAATCGAATGAATCGTTCAGCTTCATGGTAAAACTCTCCAAGATCTTGCGGTGGGTCTCTTGTCAAAGAGTCTTTGAATTCGGTGCCTTCTCCAACTCCCGCCACTGCCGCCATCAAAATCATCGATGGGTCCGGGCGATCTACAGAAGCCACTGTTGCATTAAATCATAACAGAAAATCTTTTATGGACTCTCCGGTCCTTTTTTTTATTGATGCCAAAGTCATCACGCTCTTGGGTCGCGTTATGTGAACCCTAAATTGCTTCATGAAGCAATCCACAAGCTCGCCCCATGTCCTGATTGATCCTGTCTCTAGCTGCCTAAACCAAAGTGCATCCAAATCTGATAAGAATAAGGGGAAACATCGTGCCATTACTTCCTCGGATGCTCCCAGCACTTCCATGTGTCTGATATATCTGGTGATATGCATGGTCGGGTCTGACTTTCCGTCATAAGGATCCAGCATTGGTAGTTTGAATTTTGGAGGGTTCCTTGCATTCCGAATATTCAGAGCGAACGGACTTCGACTAACCTCTTCCAATCCTCCGCCTGACAATCCCCCTCTCATGATCCGTCTCACTAGGCCAATCATTCTTTCATCTCCATCCAGGGGTTGCCCCCTTGTCATGTCTCTGTCTTGCCCTCCGAGTCTTGTAGGGAATTCTGCAGCATCTCTTGTTGGCTTTTCATCATTCTTTACTGCATTAGGTTATTCATAGCCTCCATCTCATCTCTAGTAATGTAGATCGAAGCTTGTCCTTCTCCAGCGCCAGAGGATGCCTCTTGACTTCCTCCCTGTTGGCTCCTCTCAGCTCTTTGTCTTGTTTGTCGAGTCATTGTAGAGTCAAATCTGAATCCTTAAAATTTCAAATCTAAACTTTGAATCTGGTGTAGCGGGAGGTCCTGAGTTCAATTCTCAGTGAAAGCACCAAAGTGTTTGTGCCAAAAATGGTCACAAACCCCAAGTGTTGTGAAAGCACCAGTGTATGAATACAGATCAGCAATATTCAAACACAAATATCAAATCTAAGCAAGCAACAAACAGCAATCCAGAAATAATGAACAGTGACACACAATTTATAGTGGTTCGACTATCTCCGGCCTACGTCCACTTCAAGGTTTTTATGATTTTATTGCTCGATGCTTGAAGATTACAATTTCGTGGGTTGTATGACAACTGATTTTCTGAGCTAAGTTTGAATCTAAGGCAGCAATGGTGATCTGGTGTAAATCTGGCAGAGTCTGGGCGCTCTTTATCTCTCAAAATTGTCCGACCTCTTTTCTGAATGACCAGGGGCTCTATTTATAGATGTAGGAGGCTGATATTTCGCCTAAATTGAAGGGAGACCAGTTCTGGCACGTGAGGGAGCCCACATGCCCGCTTTTTGGAAGTCCGGGCCCACTTTAGGATCGATTCGAAGCTACGTTCGAATCGATCAAAAAATTGTCCAATCGAGCTGAAATTTTGTGTGAACATTCTTCAACATGTGCTCAAACTACTGTGAAAATTTCGTAGCATTTGGACTTGTAGATCTCGAGTTATGATCGATTCAAGATCGCTTTTCTGGTTGCAGTGCTCTGTTCGAATCGATTTCGTTCGACTCGATTGCTTCGAATCGATCCAAGCGTGCGCTTCTGTGATGATGTGGAGCGCCTCCTTCGTATCAATCCGACTTCTATGCCAAGTTGACTGGGTCGAATCCATGGTTTTAGCTGCTTTGACTTGGTGAGTTCGAGGTAATGGATTCGAAGGCATGTTCCTTCGCTTATGGACTCGAACGTGTGCTTGTTCGAATCGATTGTGTTGCACTGCAGCCCATCGATTCGAAGCCATCATAGCAGGATGGGTTCGAAGCTAAGTCACTGGACGGATGTGAAGTAATCCAACTTCATGGATTCGAAGGGTGTTCCCTTGATGATCTCGAAGCTGGAAATATTCTGATGGATTCGAACTACGGGAGGCCTTGGATGGATTCGAACGTTGAGGGTGTTTTGATGGAGTCGAAGCAATGGTACTTCTCATGGATTCGAAGCAGGGACGATGAATTCGGAGCATGGCTTTCTTCTGATCGATTCGAGCCTATGCTATTCTCGAGGGATTCGAACCCAGAGCTGGGCTTATGGATTCGAACCTAGGGCTATTTCCTCCAACTTGCATCGATGATATCTTGAGCGTACGAACTCGGATTGACTTGAGATTTGGAATGTTGTTTTATCTAGCCTTGCTTGACATGTCTTATCAATTGTAGCCTGATCCGGACTTGGAAAAAATTCATCGATATCCATGGTGAACCTACGATGCACAATCGATGTTCATGACTAATAATCATTGATTTTTAGTTAATCTTTGGGTATCTCGGCTTTGCCAAAAGTTGGGATAACAAAACGTTTACATAAAATACTTATATATATACACATATACGTACGTACATACATACATATATAATCACATTGCAAAATAATTCTAGATTTAATATAATAATTAATAATTTTAAAGTCAAATTACATATTTTAGATCAAGATCTACACAATTTCAAATTTAGTTTAATAAATTAATTTTAAAATAAATATACATATATTATATAATTTGAAATAAAAATATTTCTAAGCATATATGTATAAACCTATACATATATATTATATATGAACTTATATATATATATATATATATATTCGAATGCTCAATATATGTATATAAATATTAAGAATAAAATACATATGTTATATAGTAATATTTTGTATCAAAATTAATCTTTATGTTAAAATCAATTTAATCTAATTACTAAATTTGAATTTTTTTTGTTTCCTGACCATTAGCATATTTGTAATGCCCATACACAATTTTTTTAACATATATATATATATATATATAAGTTCATTCAATGAAGATGACACCAACGTATACAATTCATGATAAGTATATACTAACTTATAAGTTCATCCAATGAAGATGATACCAACATATACAGCTCATGATAAGTATATACCGACTAACCATATATATAACATGATAAAAAATTGTTTATAAATATATAAAATGTAAAATATGGATTATTGCCTTTGACCAAAGCCGAGATAAAACACCTTTAGATGTTGAATCTGATCACTCCTTTAATCGATATCCAAGCCTTCGGATAGAGCTACCGATCAAATACATCTAACACCTACGGCTGATTTTGATTTAATTTGAGTGTGTTGAAGCTTGAACTAGAGGAGGAAGTGGACTAGAGGGCCGACCTTGGATGGTTGGGAGAGAGCGAAAAAAGAAAGCTAAAAGATAGGATTAGAGATGAATATATAGCAAGATGTAATGGGAAAAAGGTAGATCTGGTTCCTCCTTTCTCTCTAACTAATTCACCTCCTTATTTGAATAGAAATTCCATCCCTTTCTCCATGATGTGGTCGGCCATTCCATTCTCCTCTATGGATTACAAACCCACTTCAAGCCCGATCAACTAATATTGCATTTAGATCGCATTTAAATGCACATTGTTATCGTATATCGATACCTGTGTTTATAACAACTATACATAGACTATTTATGTAATCACCCTCTTTTTCGACCATCGAAAATCGACACCAAATATGTCCACGGTATTCAAATGTCGGACATCCAATCACCGGCAGATTGTTAGAGTAAAATAAAGAGAAAAGAACAAAGAAAATAGAATCTCACAGCGAAAACGACAATATATAATATAACAAAGACAGTAAAAAAACCATCACTCCAAAATACAGAGTACACCAGAGCTAAAAACAAACCTTATCAACTGGACAGTTATAAAATCTTGACCTTATAATTGCTGATGGGTATATATATAATACAGCGGAAAAATAAATTACTACAACAGGTGAACATCCAACTCTACCCCATGAGCTCCATGTTTAACCAATGGTAACATGGAATAATACTTGGTCTGACCCGAGTATTATAATAAAATAACACATGGATCAGTCTAAAAACAAGCATGAGAAAACTCAAGTAATTATTATTGATCAATCATTTAAAATATTTTGACTTAAGTATCTTTCTGAAAAGTGTTTTAAAAACTTAATATAAGTTTTTAAAAGTAATTATTATTGATTATTTATTTATTTATTCAACTAATGATTATTTAATTAATCAATTAAGTTAGGTAATTAGCACCTAATTATTTCTTAATAGAGGTAATTGGTACTTAATTATTAATTAACTTAATTATAATAAGTTAATTAATTAAAGATTGTCTATTAATTAATAACTTATTTAAGGATTAATTTGTGTTTAATTATTAGTTAATGATTAATTGTTATTTATTTATCTAATAAAGGGTTTAATAAATTACTAGTTAAGTTAAGATTTAATTAAAACTTAATTAAGATTTGATTATTTTTAATAAGGCTTTAATTATTATTTAAGTTTTAATTCAGCATTATTTAATTATTAATTGAGATTAATTAATGGATAATGATTTATTTAAAGATTAACTATTTAAATAATATTTAATTATTATTTAATTAATATTTAATTATTACTTAATTATTATTAAATAAAGAGTTTAAAAGGTTATTTAATTATTAAATAAATGTTTAAATTTTAAACCTACTTTATTTCTGAAAGGTCGGTTTTCTTTTGAAAGCAAACCCTCTTTTAAAGAATATTTTATCCAAGGTGTTTTCTTTGTCAATTACCCTTAAGTAGCCCCAATTGAATATGAAACCCAGTGACATCTGTTTAGCAGAACGAAACACCGTTCTGCTAATTAAATTGTAATTGACATTTGTTTAGCAAAATAAAATCCCACTCTGCTACCATTTGGTTAGACAAAATATAAATGACATCTTTTTAGTAGAATAAATTCTCATTCTGCTATTATGTTGTTTGGACATTGAATTGTATGCCAATAGATTAATATTATATAAATGATGTTTTCTGTATGTGCATAGTTGTTATTTGCTTTGTATACATATCCCCATACTTAAGTTATGTGATGTTTGAAGGGAAATGGTACCCATGTGAAGTATTTTGTTAAATCTTATGCATGGATTTTACAAACATAATTAAGTAAATAAATAAGGATGGTTTAATATAAATTAATTATTTCAATAATAATGTTTTAAAAGTAATTGATTATTTTAATAATAATGATTTAAAATCAATTAATTATTTTAATAATGATGCTTTAAAACTGATCAATCATTTTAATAATGACATTTTAAAGATAATTAATTATTTAAAAAATAACAAGATTAAGATTAATTAACCAATTTAATAATGAGGTTTTAAAGGTTAATTAATTATTTTACTAATAAAAGTTTAAAGTTAATTATTCTTTTGAAGTATTGTTATTTTGAAGCAATGAATTGAGATTAAAGCTAACTAATTATTTTAAATAAAGATGTATGGAATAATTAACCATTGTTTTAAAAGTTAATTGATCATTTTAAATAATGATATTGAAGTAATAAATTTTGGTTTAAAGTTAATCAATCATTTTGATAAAGTTGTTTAAAGTTAATACTTTTAATGTTAAATCCTAACACAAGTTTGGTTTTAAAGGTAAAGTTCGATTCAGTTATGGAGAAGTAGTTTCCATAATTCGATATCGCTCATATAGAAAGGATTCAGTCATATTTTTAACACTAAACGTCGAGGCTTGGACTTGTTTCTATCTCAAAAAGTTAAAAATGTAGTCAAGGCAATGCCTAGAGGTAACACTACCTCAATTTGCTTGGCTTCATCTTCAATCAAGGAATAGCACTTGTTTGGAATCGACGAGTATGGTAAGAATATGAAATTTAATTTCCATATATGATCATTTTTAGTTATCCCTGTTAGCTGATTTATTAACTATTGGTTCAGCTTTCTTCATGGTGTATCGTCACCATATAAACAATTTGTTGCTCTTTTGAGCCTTGTTATCCTTTGTCGAAAATGACTCAACCCTAAGAGCGAGTGGAAGCCAAGCTATATAGGGTTGCTCCCATTAGGGTTTTTTTAATCCACTCTAGATTGGATTAAGTTTTGTGCATTGAGATGTAAAATACTCAGATGCTCGGTAACCATTGGTGGGGTTCGGCATGGACATGTCCGAGAACCATTGTAATTCTCAACTATATTTCTAGGGGTATACTTTAGGTAAAGGGGGAGCACCCTCCTAGCCATTTATTGGAAAATTTCCCTATTCTTTCCTTTGTTTCCAAGTTTTTAAATTAACTTCTTCTTAATTGCATTGAGAAGTGACTAAGGTTCTTCTCGATGTTTAATTATTTGTGCTCATTCTTTAAGTTTGGATTTCTACCTTGTCTATGCTCATTTATTCTTGTTTGGATTGTTGTTCTAATTTGTTTCCTATTTCTTCATATATGGATGTTGATCTTGTGAGGTAAAAACCTATTCTGCTTTAGCGGCATGGCGTCATAGAATTATTATATGTTCACCTTATTACTCGAGTTTTCTCGTCTTGCCAGACTGATCCGGATGTTATTTTATTTGACACTCAGATCAGACCGAGCTATTTTCCAGATTAGCTTCAGATGCTTCGGAGTTCATGAGACGAACTGGATACCCAAATGTATCTATGTATTTCTTTATTTTTCAACTGTATTGATTGTTGAATTTTTCGGCATTTTTAAAGATAGGCTGTTACAGTTGTCTAGGCTAATAATAGGATAGTGTATTCTGATGACTCTTTATAACAAAATTCTTTCTTTTGTAAAGACTTGATTTATATATTATATGTTACTCGTCACGTTTTGTAAGATTATATTCTGTCTTCTTTCTTCTTCACCCTAAATGACCTTTCTTTCGGATACTTAACTGAACGACACACGAATACCGAGGATGTATTAAGTGTCGTCTTTAGATGTAAGAAAAGCAGATTGTTACAAGTGGTATCAGGGATTAGGTTGAGCGAACATCTAGCCTTTAGTGGGGCTAACTCGTTTGAGATAGGGTAAGCGAGACCCTAAACTGAGTTTGAGTGCATATATATAAGCGCGCATATTAGTTATTTTTATAAAATTGTTTTATATTGTGTTGATTGACCTGTTAAGTGGTTTACAGATTCTGTAGGAATTCTAAAACACTTAAACAAGGGCAACCGACATAGTATTATTTTAAAATTAGGTAAATGAAATAATTTTTATAGTATAATTTTTATATAAAAGAAGATTTTCAGAAAATTGTTATAGTCATACATGATATGTTTGTTCTGAGAAAATGATAATGTCTGATTACTATCATTTAATTATTGATTAACTAGGCTTAGATTAGTTTGAGAGATTATTGTTTTAGTTAAATTTAACACGAATACCTTGTGAATTCAGTTTCACAATTTAACTATAAGGCATTCGATGATAATGTTAGGATAAAAATTTTAATTTAAATTTGATGGTAATAAAGTTGTTTATTATAATCTAAACTAAGAATAAACAATGTGTGTAACGACCCACCTTTTTGGACAGTTTAAATCGACAATCAAACACACATGTCACTATGCCATAGATGACCTTCTCAACATTTTTGCAAGGTGTTTCTAGCTAAAATGTTGCGACAGCTATAAAATTTTGGTCCTACTGCAACATTGTATTTTTGGTGTTACATTAGCCATAAAAATGTGTTGCTCTAGCTAAACAAGTGTAACACGATGCAACATTTTTATATAGTGTTGCCATAGATATATTCTAATTAAAAAAATTTACACCTCAGCGATCCACACCACCATTTAAAACAAAATCTCAACCGTCGATTCACACCATCGATCCACACCTTACCAATTTCCATTTCCCGCTTTACTTTTCTTTCTCATTCCTCTCTGTGTGAAAATTAGGGCACGTGATTTTTCTTTCTCGTTCCTCTCTGTGAAAATTATGCACGCGATTCCAGTTGCTTTGATGCTCTGATTGATCGAATCTAGTGTGAGAAACGTTCCTGGTAGCTTGCTCCTTCGTTCTCCTTGATTGATTACTCGAATTGCTTTGACTTCGTCGTCGGGTGCGATGTGATATTATTTGGTATGTTTTCTGCCTTCTGGTTTACTTGATTATTCTCGATTTTGGTTACACTCGCACGCTTTTTCCGATGATGAATTGGGATTTATTTATAGGCTTTATTTCCTATAATCTCGAGTTTAATCTTTCTGTTGGACTTTGAGAAATCCGGTATGTTGGATTGCGATGATGTATTGGTATGTTGGATTTTGGTTCACTGGCTTGATTTTGCTTTGCCGATGATGAATTGTGATGTGATATTATTTGGTATGTTGGATTTTGGTTCACTAGCTTGTTTTTGATTTCTGATCTGAGCTTGTTAGCTCCTTTCTGCTGCATTTGTTAAACTAGAACTTGAACCTTTGTTAAACTTGTTCACATACCTTTGTACCTTGCTGCATTTATTAAACCAGAACTTGAAGTATTTGTATTCTGCTGTCCTCTTGAAAACTGCTTCACTTGAAAACTTCTGCATTTTTGAAAATCAGAACTTTGAAAGTGATCTTTGGTTTTCTAAAACTGTTGACTAATCTGAACATTGAGTTTTGATTTCCACGATATATACAAACATATGTGTGTTGAGCTTTGTTGGTTTTGCTTGGTCTGGACTGAACTGGTACCATGCTAACCTTGTTCTTTAACATGAACTGATGCTCCAAGTCCTCTGTATATCATATTACTGCCTATGTTTCTCTTGTACACGCTTGATGCATTCACTGTTTTTGCTTGATGGGCTGCCTATGTGTACTGCTGTGTTTCTTGCACTGGCTTGTCTACATTTTGCTGAACCTGGTTCTTGTTTGTTTTGTTGGTTGTTTGGCCCTGAGTTGAATCCAGTCGATGACTCGGGTTTGACCTTGTGCCGTGTCCATTTTTTTGGCTTGTCTACATATCTGGCTGCACTTGAGTATGAACTTGCACTTGAGTAGTTGCACTTGAGTAGTTTCTTGTACCAAGCCTTATGATGCATGTATGTTCATCCATGTACATGCATTTCTTGGTCATGTTATGTTGCTTGCTGTGTTGAGTACTACTTTGTGCACTTGACTTCTCCTTTGTGCATTTTTGCCTGAACTGTTGCTTGCTGTCTTCCATACTGTCTTGTATCCATGTGTTGCATTCATGTTTGGCTTATGCACTTGTGAACAGCTAACTTGTGCATTCACAGGTTGTCCGTGCAAATATTTGGTCCCTGTCAGAAAAAAATATGAAAAGAAACAACCCAAATACTTGAGGCAAATAATATAACAAAAATATTTTCATTTTCTGTTCGAGTTAAATATTATTTTCCAGATTACTGCTTTTGAATTATATGTGACAGGTATTGAAGACTGGACAGCTGGATACAAGCTTGAAGACAGAGTCAAATCAAATGTGCATGAGCTTGAAGACAGGTTTAAAAGAAGGCTCGATCTTCCGAAATCGGATGTATCGGGCGGACCCCACGCCGGCGATGCGCCTGGACACGCTACTCGGCTCGCCTTCGGCTCGGCACTCGGCTCGTCATATATTTGTCAGTGTCGGTGTCTATATAAATTGAAACTGCATATGTAATGAGGGAACTGAGTGATGTAGTGAGGAATATCTGTATATGTGAATATCAGTGTTATATATCATTGAATTGTAAAATAGTGGAGTCAGGAATTTGTACTATTTCAAATGTTGAAATAAAATATTAATTTAAATAAATTACTGTTTGAATATCAAATTCTTTGCAATAGCATTTTATTAAATAAATATTTATTTCTATTAAAAAATCAAATATGCTCTACATTGTGGGCCCCACAACTTCAGAAAGTTAATATCTATAGCAACATTTTTGGAATGTTGCTACAGATACCTATGGGTGTTGCCATAGACTCAAATAGGGTTCTATTGCAACAATATTACTTATGTTGCCTTAGATAGTCAAAATGTTGCCTTTGAGGTCTAAGGCAATGGCAAAAATTGCATCACCCTAAAAGTGTTGCCATAGACCTATGGCAACATTTTTCGGGTCTAAGCCAACATTTTTTTTGTGTTGCAGAAGGCCATTTATGGCATAGTGTGTCAACTCAAACCATTCAAAAGGGAGATTGTTAATGGGGTAAATAAGAAAAGAAGAGAAAAGGAACAAGAAATAACCACAGAATCTCGCAGCGGAAAGATAAAATATAATAATCAAATAAACAGTTCATGAAGCTGTTTAATATACTTTTGATTATCATTTATCAAAGTTATACATATACAACAGAACAAATAAAATAATGTAGCAGACAGCATAATGCAAGGATAATAATAGTAATATTCTACCAAATCTTCGTCTTCGTCCTCCAGAATAGATCTTCGATAAGCTGAAAAACTCAGGACTGACCCGAGCGTAATGAAAGAACAAAACACTCGATTCAGGACTAAAATATCCTTATGTAAGTTAAATCAATCGTAAATAAGATGAGTGTAATGGCGATAGAGATGTTTACGGGGTTTGACATCTCCTATCCAGTGTCAACGTGCGTGCAATAACTCAAGAGATGTTACGGGATTTTCCATCTCTTAAGGATCCGTTAAACTATCTACTATGTAGTAGAATATACTATTATAATATGTCGACAGTAAAGTAAAAGTATTAAAATAGCGTTAAGGCGTTACCCATATCCCCCTTAACACATTTTTATATATTCCCATAGTCTATACAGTACTGTAATTCCTCCGTAAACTGGAGGGCTATCAAAGGGCACTCCATAGGTATGGTACAAAACAAACTCGTAGAAGGCGCTCTAGGGCATGTGAACACGGCACACGAGGAGATGCCAGGGTAGATATTCCAATTGCACTCCCGGACTGGTGGTGACGCATAGCAGCTACTACCGCCCACCTCGGACACACTCCCAAACAATCGAGGGGTGGCCACCAAATCAAATGACAAAAGCAATAGAATGGTATCGAAGAAATGTGCCCGATCGGAGGAATGACCTCACTTGGCCCGGTATAGCCTTTTATTTTAGTCACATCTAACTATCTAAGCTGACTCACGGGAGTCAGGGTCACGTCATACCATATACAGGATCGTTCGTCAAACCATCCTACTTCATTTCTGGAATCTCCACCACGTACACAGTTGTTAAAGTGGTTTTCGATATCGACAGAGAGTATGCCCATATCTGATCCTGGTCTCTTTAACAACCAATCGCTTATTACACACCGGATGGTTCTTTTACATTTTCAAAATCAATTCATAATTGATATAAAAATATCATATTCGCTTCAAAAATCAAATCCATTTCAAAATCATCGTATCTACTCAAAATATACAATTCCATTTCAAAATCATTTTCTCCTCAATATCTCATTTCAATTTCAAAATCATTTCAAATTTCATTTCAAATAGTTTTAAATAGTTTAAAATAGTTTAAATAGTTAAGATGGTTAAAGTACTCTAAAATATTTAAAATAATAGATTTAAAAATAGTTTTAAATTGAGTTAATATAGTTAAATAGATTTAAAATAGATTAAATATAATTAAATAGGTTAAATAGCTTTGAAATAGACTACATAGATTTAAAATAAATTAAAATAGGTTAATTAGTTTAAAATAGATTAAATTGGGTAAGTAGATTTAAAATAGATTAAAATAAGTTAACATGTTTAAAATAAGTTAAAATAATATATTATAGTTAATATAGGTTAAAATAGTTTAGTATAAAATAGTTTAAGTATTTAAAATGGGTTATATATCATGATAATTTGAGAAAACCAAAATGAAATAGCTTCAAAGTCAACCATTTTAAATTCCAACTTACCAATCTGAATCAAATTCAAATTTCCATTCAGTCGATTCAAATCTCAATTTCAATTCAAATCAATTTTGATTTCAAATTAATCCAATTCCATCCTAAATCCAATTGCCTAAATTTCGATTTCAATTTATAATGATTTCGAGCTCGATTTTCAAAATATCAATTCAAACATTTAAAACAAATTATTCCTAAATATTCAGTTTAAAATCCAAATCTTCAATATAATTCAATGCCAAGCTCAATTTCAAAATGTTGTCTTTATCCCGCTTTTACTTAATAATATTCAAAGTCCGAATAAAAGTTAAATCCTTTAAAATCAAATCAATTTACGAAATTCAATCGTATCAAAATTTTAATTTCAAAGTCTCAACTTCAATTATTTAACAATTTGTTTAACCAAAATTTATTTCAACATCTCAACCTCAAATTCACGATAAATCCAATTTCTATAAATTTAATTTCATTCCCTTTTTAAATCAAAACATTAAATAATTTCAAATCAATGATTTTTAAAATTTATTTAACCAATCCGGTGTCCGTATATAATTTTCTATCCCATGGTCAAGTGATTAGTTATTTCAATTAAATGTCAGGGATGAATATATCATTTAAATCAAATCACAGTGTCATATGTATGGATAATAGGATATATATATAAACAAATAAACATCCAAACATTCAAATATCAACCAATAGCATCCATCAAAATAAATCATCCAACAGACAATACAATTCACGGCAATTTTGTAGTTATCAATATTAGATAATTTAATTGCAATTAAATCCTAATTACAATTTGATAGTCAATTCTCATTTCCAACATTAAATTCGATGACAATCTAGATGACGATTAAATTTATCAAACAACGACCAATAAAAATCATATCACTTCATAATGTCAAATTTAATTAGCATAAAGATATTCTAGTACGTTGTGAGCATTATAAAACACTCACCTTGAGTTTACGTTGCCAATCGTTCAAATTTTAAATTAAATCGAGCGCGTTCGATTTAACCTAAAATTTTAACGAGCTCGAAACAGTCTCGGATCTGCACTGCAGTGTAGCTTTCGTCCCTGCGATTCCGGCATCGGCAGTTTCGTCCGATTCCGACATCGTACGACGAAGATATGAGTGTTTAAAGATTCGAAGACATATTTATATAAAATAAATTATAATTTTTATTTTAATTAACCTAATCAAATTGTGGCCATTCAATCAAGCCTCTGAAATCAGGGCCGCACATGTCTTCTTCTTCCCGCTCGTGCTCCAGGCAAGTTCGAACCCAACCACGCAAGCAAAGATCGATGGCCGCTCCACCTACAACGTGCCGGAGATCGATCGGAGAGCTTCAGTGCGTGCGCCTACGCGATAGCAACTGCCGCCCACGACCTGGCTGAGCTCGGTCGTCCTATGGCCTCGGAATTCATGTGCGAATGCGCTGCCTTCAAGCGTAATTTCTGGCCATCTCGCTCCATCATCGACGATCGTAGCCGTCCACCCCGTCGATCACGCTGTCCCCTTTGATTTTGTAGTTGAGAAATTTTGGCAAAAGTGAAAGGATAAGGAGAGATTGAGGGTGGAAAGTCGTAGCTTTTCGGCCATTAAAACAAAACAATGGCGGCTAAAGATAACTAGGGTTTTACTGTTGAAAACATGCATATATATACGTATACAACATTAATTTATTAATATATTCAACTTTTCCGAACGACCTCGAAATAAAGCATGTCGCTAGGCGTTTATAATATTTTACCCGCATTCCGAACACAATGGAACGTGTTTCGGAGGCTAATTTGATTGTATGCAGAAGATAGCTTTTTGAATCGAATTAAAATATTTAATTTTTCGATATTTAGTTCAACGCGTTTCTAACCCGTACGACCAAATGGTAACTCCAAACGTTACAAAATTTGAAATCCAATAATAATACATTATTACGGATCCAATAGAACTGGTTTCGTCGAATTCCGAGACCGTGCCCCGGATCGCTATTTTAACAAATTTCATTGTTGTTTTAATAAACTTTACATCAACTTCCGGTTTCATTTTCAATCATATTATATTCAGAATTCAATTATTCAAATATTTGCAATTTTAAAATTTAAACAATTTTGATTATCTGAAATCCACTATCTTAAAATATTTGAAAATAAACTTATAAGATTTTACTTTAAAAACGAATTCAAATTATAGAAATACTATTTCCATTATACAGTTAATTCAATTCCCGTTATTCAATTATTCAATTAACTTCCAATATTAAATTTAAACAATTTAATTGTTCAAATATTCAACAAATTTCAATATTAGATTTTTAATTGAATTTTAGCTATCACTCAATTACCTTATTCACATCCAGAGCATCCAACATTTATTATTCGACTTCAGTTATTGATTATAAACCTAGTTACTATATAACATTTCATTTCAATTGCAATTCACTCTAGTTATTATTATCATAAATAAATTACAAACTTTTAATTCTTCCAACATTAAACCATGAAAACTTATTAAATTAACTATTTTAATTATCGAAAATTTACGGATCGTTACACTGTGAAATGTTTTATTAAAAAAGGGGTAAAATTATATAAGTATGTACATATTTTTATTTATTTTACAAATTAGATTTTGAATAAAAGAAGAAATTTATGTTAACTATTTCGAGTGGCCCGAAAATAACTACAATCAGAAAAGAGATGTGTTCGGATGGTAGGCATTTCTCTTGAGTCTTACCCTTCTCGGTAAGAAAATATATAATACTATTTGGTAGTACCCAGTTTCCTCATTTTGGGGCTCGGGTTATGTTAATATGTTTTTATGATTAAAATGTATGAAAATCATTTCAAGAAAAGTTTTGAAATAAATTCAAAATGGAAAAGTTTGAATCAGATAGTGGTATATACTCTCAGGATATAGTAGAATATTATAAAAGTTAAGCTTAAGTTAGTTCTATGAAATATTTACATAAATAATTTTTGCAGAAAAAAATTAATATTGATAAGAACCAATAAAATAAGTACGTAAGTGGAACGTGGATCATCCCTCTTTTCACATAAGTTGGATCCAAGATTCGAGTGCACGAGTATAAGTTGTCCCGCACATTTTCAAATAAGGGTCCATCATTCAATTTTTCACGGCACTATAACAAAAAAAGTTTTTTATAGCGACACAAAACTATTATTAAACAAAATTATACCCGTTTAATAAATGTTATATATCAACATGTTATAAAAAACAATGGTGCATTTATAACATAAAAAGCCGCTATAAAATAGTAAGTTTTCAAGCATGTATATATCGCTATAGTATTTATAAAGAGTAGAGCATTGTAACGCTATAAAACATCTGTATCAACCTATTATAAAAATGAGCATAGCAACATATTTCCGCTATAATGTTCTTTTTCGGTAGTGCATTTAAGCGGCTATCCTTCGACAGTAAGCACCTGCATTACATTACCTTTTTATAGCGCTTATATTATATAACTATAACGCTTTTTTAGCATTGTAGTTTATTTCTCTGTGTGTTTGATACATCCTACTATATATTACAGTTAGTAATAGCATATCAAAATGAATCTTCTTTAAACACATAACAATATAACAATGCAAGAGTCGAAGAATATAATAATCATAAAATGTAACGTTATATCAAACATACCAAATATCCACAAACATCGTATTAAATATGATCAAATATACATGAAATGTCCATTACATATGTTTTCAGCACATACCAAAAAGTAGCAGCAAATGTTTTAAGTAAACCTTAAAAAATTATCGATATATAGCTGAGAACAAGTACATATGTAACGACTCGTAATTTTCGATAATTAAAAATAGTTAATTTAATAAGGTTTTGGGATTTAATGTTGGAAGAAATAAAAATTTATGATTTAATAATAAGAATATAACGGGAATGCAATGTAATGGTATTAATTTAAAGTAATTTATAACTGCTTTAAATGTAATTCCAATTAATTAAAAGGATTAAAGAGTTATAGTTGGTTTAGATTGTAAATAAATTATAGTAATGTATGTATTAATGGATAATTGGATTAAAAGAGCAATTGATTATTTAAATGTTGATTAATCAATGAAATTGTATGTAACTAATTGTAATTGATAAAAATAGTGTTGTGCTAGTAGTTATGACATTTGTGTGTAGATAACAACTTACATTGTTATTAAATTAAGTAAAGGTAACGATTGTCATTTGTTACCGATTTGTTTAAATTGTTGAATTCAATTTGGAATCAAGTGCAATTAAATGTAATAAAATGTTACGTTAATGTAAATTAAGATGAAATTGGAGAATATTAATGTAATGCGATATAAACCAATGTTAATTATATCCAATTGATAATGATTTGGTTGAATAAAAGATTGAAATCAAGTTTTATCAATTTATTAGAATTTAAATTTTATTAATTGGATTTATTGAAATTAAATGTAATGAAATATTATGTTAAAGAAAATTAAGATGATAACTATAAAACGATTAGTGTAATAAGATAAACAAATGTTAATTATAGCCATGAGATGCCAACTGATTGAATAATAAGATGGAAAGGCGAATAAATGGATTTATTGGAATTTAAAGTAATTATCACTGTATTTATTTCAATTGGAATTAAACACTATAACTAGTAGAATAATTGACATTGAATTGATATGTAAAATTGTTTTAAACTATTGTAAATGTCTAAGTAATCAAAAATGATGAAAATTGTTAGTTATTAAATTTGAAATTAAAAAGTGATTAATTAATTTAATATTAATTTATTTAATTAACGCGAAAATAGCCATTTTGGCCACTGTCTCGGATTTCGACGAAACTAGTTTCATCGGATCCGCAACAGTGAATTATTGTAAGGTCTCAAGTTTCGTAGCAACCGGACTTGTCCTTTGATCGTACGGACTCGAAACATGTATGAATCAATTTAATTAAATTCAATTGAAATCAATTTGAAACGAGCTGATTTTAAAGCTAACTTCTTCATACAATGGAATTAGGACTTGAAACCTATTCCATTGAGTTTAAAACTATTGAAACATCTATTTTGATATATGGGATGACCTGTTTTCATTCCGAAAGCAGAATGGGCTTTTCAGGTCGTATTTGTCGTTTCAAATCTATTCGGATGTTCATTCTTTCTTATCGGGCCTCGGTTATATAAATAGTCTTTCTCTCAAACCCTAGCAGTCATTATCTTATTCAGTACATACAATTTCATTTGTCTACTTCTCCTTCTCAATGGCAGAACCAAATCCAATTACAAAACCCTAATTCCCAAATTGCAAATTCAGTTTCAAATTCAATTCCAAAATCAAACTCCTCTAAACCTTGTCATATTATATACCGTTTCGAAGCTCTTGACAAGCATAAGATACGCAATTCTCAATCTTTGAAATAGGGATCAGATCTGTAATTCGTTTTTACAATCGAATCACGGTTTGGTTGGAAATCGATGATTTATTCTCGACTGTCCATCCAAAGGTTTCGATTTCAATGGCGGATCTCCATCCTTACGGCGATCAAGGGGTACTGGCATGAAGAGGGAGTGGTGACGAGCGCATCCATACAGTTAGCTCGCCTCCTAGGTGTGCCATTTCACCATGACTGGTGGGAAAAGGGGGCAGCGGCCGTTTGTGCTCAAGCAAGCGGGGAGGTCGCGCGTGGGCCCAGAGGAGCGGCCGGAGACGAGCGGCGTGATGGTGAGGTTGGATCTGGGCACGGCGGCGTGGATGGGCGTGCGTTGGTATGGTTTCAGCGATGGCTTCATGTGTTCGATTGCGCATTACTATTGAGGTTGGGTTTGCCTCGTGAACGTTGACCTAGGTGATGTATTGCTATTTTATTATTTTATTTTAAATTTCAAATGTTCTAATGCATATAACTTCTTCATACGAGGTCAGATTTACACGCAGTTTATTCCGCTGCGATAGTATCGTAATTCTGGACATTTTGAAACTAGTTTGGACGAATTCTGAGACTGTTCAAATTTGGGCCTTTATTTGGATTTCAAATTGATTTGAAATCAAAGTTGAGTATTTTAACCCACTCATAATTACTAAACTATCTTATGTTAGTTAAATTAAATTTATGATGTGATTAGAAATTAATTGATCGATGTTTGGTATGTTTAAATTGTCATTCTACTTGACTTTTATTGCATTTAATCAACGTTTAATTTAATATTGAATTTAAATTGTCAATTTAATACATGTTATTGATGATCAGTTATCTATTGATGTTTATTGGTTGATTGGGATGATGATTGTGATGGATGTTTGATTGTCGATATTGGATGACTGGATGTTATATTTTATATTGTTATGACATTGCAAGTTCCCTATGGGTTGAAATGATACATACCCGAACAATCTATAGATCAGGGAAAAATCGTTATGGGTTGAAATGATAGACTCGAGTAATTTTATGGATTTTTATTTAATTCGAGATTGCGGTTTGAAATGATATATAACCGTAAAATTTTAAATTACGGATTGAAATGATAAATATCCCTATCACTTGACCCTAGGGTAGAAAATTATATACGGACACCGGATTGGTTAAATTAAATGATTTTTAATTCTTTAAATTTTGAATTCAGTTAACTGGCATTTTTAAATATAGATGTATTTATATAAACTGAATTATTTTCGATAATCCAAGCGTTAATGCTGAAATTGGAATTGATTTAATGAATTGTTCAAAGGGTTTAAATTGGAATTTCAAAGTTGAAGTGGCAAAAATAAATGAATTTATCGGAATTGAGTTATTGAAATGTTGGATATAACTTTGAAATCTATTTTGAACTAATTTAAACTATTTTAATTAAATTAACTATTTTAATCAATTTAAAACTATTTTAATTTATATTAATATATTATAATCTATTTAATCCAATTTAAATCTATTTTACCAATTTTAAACTAATTAAATTTATTTAATCTATTTTAAATCTATTTAATATAATTTAAATCTATTTAATCTATTTTAAATTTATTTAATCTATTTTAAATCTATTTAATATAATTTAAATCTATTAAATCTATTTTAAATTTATTTAATCTATTTAAAATCTATTTAAAATAATTTAAATCTATTTAATCTTTTTTAAATCTAATTAAATCAAATTTAAATCTATTTAAACTATTTTACTACTTAAACTATTTTAATCTATTTTAAACTATTTTTAAAACTATTAAAACTATTTATGACTACCTAAACTATTTTCTAAAGTTTCAGATTGTGTAAAGTTGAAGTATTTATATTTAAATCCTTGATGATAATACAACCAAAGTTGGAATTTGGAATTAATACTTTTTGCGAAGTGACATATTTGAGTAAATAGTGATTTTGGAATGAGGATCTAATTTACCTATCGTACTGATAATTTCAATAGTGAATATGATGTCGAAAGTAAATATGATTTTTGAAAGTGATATGATTTCAATTGTGATATGATTTCGAAAGTGATTTTGAGAATATGATAGTTCGATATCAATTATGAATTGACTTTTGAAATGTAAAAGAACCATCCGGTGTGTAATAAGCATTTGGTTATTAAAGAGACCGGGATCGGATATTGTCATACTCTTTGCCAATACCAAAAACCACTTTAACAACTGTGTACGTGGTGGAGATTCCAAAAATGAAGTAGGATGGTTTGGCGAACGATTCTATATGAGGTATTTACTTAGCCCTGACTCCCGTGAGTCAGCTTAGATGTGACTAAAACAGGAGCTATGCCGGACCAAGTGAGGTCATTCCTTCGATCGAACACATTTCTTCGATACCATACTATTACCTTGTGATTGATTTGGTGGCCACCCCTAGATTTTGATTTGGGAGTGCGTTCCGAGGTGGGCGGTAGTAACTGTTATGCGTTACCACCAGTCCGGCTCTGCAAACGGTATATCTACCCTGGCATTGCCTCGAGTGCCGTGTTCACATGCCCTAGAGCGTCTTCTACGAGTTTGTTTTGTACCGTACCTATGGGGTGTCCTCTGGGTAAACCACTGGTTTGGTGGAGCTTACGGCATTGTATGGACTACGGGAATATATAAAATGTGTTAAGGGGGATATGGGTAATGCCTTAACGTTATTTTAATACTTTACTTTAGTGTAGACACTATTATAATAGCGTATCGTACTACATAGTAGATAGTTTAATGGATCCTTAGGAGATGGAAATCCCGAACATCTCTTAAGTTATTGCACTCATGTTAGACAGTGGATAGGAGATGTCAATCTCCGTAAACATCTCTGATGCCGTTACACTCATATTTATTTACTGTTGATTTAACTTACATAAGATTTTTAGTTCTGACTCGCGTGTTTTGTCTTTTCAATTCGCTCGGGTCAGTCTGAGCTTTTCAGTTTATCGAAAACTGCTTTCTGGAGGATGAAGACGAAGATTTTGTACATTATTATGTATTATATTTATTCCACTGCATCATGTTGTTCCGCTGCATTTATTTATTATTTATTCTTGTTGTATGTAACTCTGATCTGTGTTATAAAAGTTTAATCAATGTTATTTGTAAACAGCTTCATGAACTGTTTATTTGATTATTATATTTTGTCCTTCCGCTGCCAGATTCTATATTTGTTTCCTTTTTTCCTGCTTTCTATTATTTACCCCATAACAATCTTCCCTTTTGAATGGTTTGAGTCTGACGTGTGTGTCTACTTAAAACGTCCAAAAGGCAGGTCGTTACAACATACCACACACCAAAAAGTAGTCCATATGTACTCCAAAAAGTAGTACATATTCAGGTCCAGCTTCTTTCACACCTACACCAATATATATGAGAATTTGAGACTGTATACACTACAACTTTGTTATTTTTTATGAAAGTTAATTTTATAATTTATCAATATTGGTGGCATCATCTCATCATCATCGTTATCATCATTACTATTATAAACTTAGTTAATAGTTATGAAACTTGGTAAATTTTTATAAACTTGGTTTGTTAGTTGTTAATATAACTATTATGATTTTTGTTATTGTTATTAGTAGTATTATCTTAAACTTAATTAATTTTTATAAACATTAGTTAAATTATATTATTACCAACTCACTGGTTTATCATAAACATTAGTTAGGTTATTATTATTATAAACTTAGTTAATTTTTATAAATTTATTTAATTTTTACAAAACATAATTGACGGAGTCAATTTATTTTAATTATTATTATTATGTAAACTTAGCTAATTTTCATAAAACTTAGTTAAGTTGGTTAATATATTATAAATTATTATTATTATTATTATAAACTTAATTAATTTTGTAAAACTAACAATTAATTTTTTTAGTTTTTATAAATTGCTTGGTTAATATGTTATAATTCATCATTTTATTATGATTATTACATACTTAGTCGATTTAATTAGCATGATGTATCTCAAAATACAGACAAAGCAAGTATACTAATCAAGTGGAGTAAAGATGGTTGACATACAGTATAGTACTGTAAGAGGTCTATGAAAGCATAATGCTATAACCTCCTTTGCGATGATGGAATCAAAATGTCAACTTTTAGTTGAACTAATAGTATACATTTAAAACCAAGCAACATGTATTACAAAGTACAAAATTATTCATGATTGGAAAAGGCCATTTTGAAGAATACCAAAAAAAATAAAAATGTTGAACTTACCTTTTTAGTTTTGCCTTTGGTTGTTTTTGAAACTGTTGCCAAGCTTTTTGCTGCTTATTATGCACAACTTCAAGTTTCTCAAACGAGATTTCGATTTGAAAGCGTGCACCTTTTTGCGCTTAGCAGCTTTCTGCTATAAAACAAAGTGCATCGGTCCATTACATGATACATAAAAATTAAATGCAAAGGAATGGCGTCGACAAAAAAAGCCCATTAAGATTATCTACGAGCAAACGGAAAAAGAAAACACTGACCACATATTCAGGGTCATTAGGTTCAATACAAACTTTTGTAGGTAAGGCCCGTGGTAGGAATTCAGAAACAGCTGCACTTGTGCAATCTTTCTTTCGATTGCTTGTTTAGTAGCTTCTGCTTCTCTTTCAACTTCTAGCAATGGATTCGCTTCATCTTGAAGTGGTCTGACATTTACAGGATCCACCTAAAAAGCGTGCATTCAATATGATGGCAAAATAAAATGGATGAAAATGTGGTTAATCCGTTGTAACAAAAATAGCTACTAAACATCATCCAATACATTGATTTAAGAATCAAAACCATGCTTTTTATTATGATCTATACAGCAGCTAGGTGAAAATAGTAGACTTATAATTCAGACAAATTTATCATATTAAACCATCAAATACAATGGTCAAAACTCATCTGAGCTCATTTGAGAATTGTGTACACATCATGGTAGAGTAAGATAAACCATACAAATGGGATTTTAGTGTTTTGCATTTACTATCTTGATGTGCTTAGGTATAAATATTCAAACTTGTAAAATGAATTGAAGCTGTGTGACCAATCTGTTACATCGTATGTTACATCTTGAGCTCTATCAAAAGTAAACTCACTATACAATATAATGCTAGTTCAAAATTTATTTACATTTAACTTTTGAATAAAACAATCCATGATCATAATAAGAAACGTAACCTACATGTAGTTCCCAATACTAAAAATAAAAAATAAAGCGTAAATGGCATATACAAATTTACCTCTTCCTTGTTTCCCCATCCACTGTAGCTAACATAGTATCCATATGGAGTGATTGCCTCAATAGTTGCTTCATAAATAAGAATTCAACTAGTCAAGCACATAAAACATAAAAAGACAAAAATACGGTTGATAGTTACTATTTCTAGTAATAAGCCTATATTTGCACATACCATTATATTCCCCATCATCACTATAAACAGCTTGATCTTTTATGCTAACCGGAAAAGCACCATGCCTGCTTGTACCCTGAGAAACTGGTATTGTTAAATCTTGAATTAAAACATCCAAAATATTCATTATTTTATCATGCAAGATGGTCGAAACCATGTTGGGCATGCATGTGAGAAACCTATTGTGCAATATCACATTCTTATATGGGGATAGTATGAAATTCCATAAAAGCATATATTTAGTATAAAATCCTCCACAATATCGATTACCTTAATATTCATTTTGTTTGACAAAAAGGAAAAAATTACTTTCTTGGTTGAATATGAGTGACCAAAATACTGCAGTTGCTAAAAAGGCTACAAAAATGAAAACTCCAAAGCAAGTACAATGATTACAAAATCATATCAGTGATCATAATAATGTGCAATCAGGGGAAGGCCAATCTCATGAAAGGAATATTGATGGTTTTGTTCATCCAAACATACATCTGAACCATAATGTAGTTCTACCTTCATTAGATGTATAATTGAAATGATGCAAACTATTCTTTTACTACTAGACTTAGTGAGTATATTTAGCTTTTTTTCATTTACAATTTTATTTGTTTTGAAATTTAATGTCGTTAGTGTTCCACTACTAAAATAAAAACTTTAGTCTGGCATCCAAATTTGTACATGCCAGAATAGACTGTCATTTGAGTTTCAATCATATTATGTCATACAAAATACAATACTAAGGCTAAAGGTTTTTTTCCATTCACATAACTAGAACAAACCATTATGTGCCTAAATAGCAGCTTACTGCAATTGAATACTGGAACTTGCTGTATAAAATACTAAAATAGTTGACTAAAAATCTTGTTTTTATTGCAAATTCAGGCAGTATGGTTTACGCGAAAGATATCTTGAATTACATCCTCATAGCGATGTAGTTTACACTATCGGGAAAAGTGACTATAAAAAGGATTGGTTCTTTGCTCAAGTTTCAAGGTTTCTTATTCAGAGTTTTAGTTTTCATCATATGATATGATGCTATAACGAAAATTTACACATACAACTGCTTAATGGTTCTTGTATAAAGGGTGAAAATAACTGAGTACAATATGGCAAATTACTAAGTGAATAATAGTTAACTGGCGGAATACTCGAGTGACATTTTCCTAAGAAGGTGTCTGGCATCTCCTAAGTTAGGAATAACATAACTTAAAGTGGTTGTAACAACATAAAATTTTGACCCTGATATAAAGTTAGCCTATTTTCTTTTACATTTTTGACAATTCAGTTTGATCGTCAAACTTTCAATCTATACACATTAGCCTTTTACTATTCTCTTGAAACTATATAGAAGTTATGACTTCTACTTGTAAGTTATAAGTTTTTCCTCATTTTATTTGAATAAATTCCATGAGAAATGATGAATGAAAATGTTAATGCGTAAATTCAATGCAAAATAAATAAGATAAATAAACGTGGAAGAAAAATAATGTACCTGGTCATCAAGTATTAGGGCATGAAAGAAAATATTGCATCATTCTAAGCAAGCAGAGATTTCTGTAGTGAGAACTTTGCTTTGCGGAAGCTTTTCTCAATAGATCTTTTATCATCCATGTTACAAATAGATAAATTTGGATAGAAAATAAACGGACATGAAATCAGAAATAAATACACAAGAGATTCCACCCAACCACCCTCTCTATTGATTCACCAAAATTTCTTTACAATTAATCGAACAAATTAAAAGTAAACAAAATATAAATTGAATCAATGACCAAATTGAGAAAGAGAGTCTTGATCTCTATGACTAAAATTATTGGAGGAGAAGAACAAAGATGGAAGAAGAGAGAATTAGCAAATAGATTTCCACATATTTTACACTCTCTCTTCTAGTCTCTATTTATAACATCAATCACTTAATGCCCAAGTTAATATTAGATGACAAAAAAAATTTATTAGCTAATTAGAGAGAGAAATAAACATAATCAAATATGTCTATTAATTGTGGGAAACAAAATCTTCTCTTTCTTTCTTTTGCATATTTATTTCCTTATATTTGTGATTTTGCATCATCAAAATTTAACACTCCACCTTAATGTAAAATCACATATCTCCAACATATCAAGCATGTCATCTCTAGATCTATCACAACTCCATATAACTCAATCATACCAAATTACAAACCTCTATCATCGCCTATAAGTGATACATCTCCTGCCATGAGGTGCACCACACCAATCAATCTCAAAAGCATTTGCAATACCACAAAGACCTCCATACAGTCTTTGTGGATTTTCCTACTCGACACCCATCCACCACTCGATCTGAGCTTATTACATGATCATTATCGATCTCTCGAGCATCATCAACATGAAAACCCCTATCTAAAATATGATCCTCAACACGATCATCATAAGCAGTGGACACATTAGCCTCTCCACCTGATTGTGGACTAGGCTCTCTAACTGTCACTCGCTTCTCATAGTCGACTACATGACCAACCAAACTATAAAGGTTTCCTTCTTCCAATACTCCTCTCATCCCTACAAGATCACCCTTCTTCACTCTCAAAACTCCACCTCAAGTCTCATAAGTGCAACCACGGCAATCCAACTGACCAAGAGAAATAAGATTATGTGAACTAGAAGGAACATGCCTTATGCCCGAGACTTCTCTAATCACATCATCATGCATACGAAACCGGATATATCTAATACCACAAATCGGTAGCTCTACTCCATTGGTGGTCCTAATCACGCCAACACTCTTCTCATAAGAAGAGAAACAATTCACATCTCTACAAATGTGAAAACTGGCTCCCGAATCCATCTTCTAAGGCTTCTCTTCACTAATGAAGACATTACAAGAAGTATCATTGTCGCTACCTTCAGCTCTGCCAGCCGCCGCCCGTGTATTACTATCACTGTCACTATGTATAGCCTTCTTTTGATCTCTTTTATACGCTTCACACCTATTGCGCATATGACCCTTTTTATGACAATAATAACAAATGATACTTTTTGACATACCTTTACCATTAGCGACTTTCTTCTTCGGACTTGTATCCTTTTTCGAGTCCTTTGCTAACATAGCCTCATCTTGAACTAATATCACACATGACCCTTTTCTTCTAAGCTTCTCATTCAGAAGACTACTTCGAACAGTTTTCAGTGAGATGGTTCCATTAGCATTAGAATTACTCAATGAAATAACCGAAGTTACCCAACTTTCTGAAAGCAAACTCATCAATAAAAGTGCATGTAAACTCATCATCAAATTTGACATTCATATTTGCCAATTGATTTATTACATCTTGAAATTTTCAAATGCTCTGCAACAGACTTCTCTCTATCTAATCTCAGTTGAACCAACTTTCGAACAAGAAAAGCCTTATTTGTAGCACTCTTCGACTCATACAAAGATATCAACTTGTCCCACAAAGCCTTCGCGGATTCACAACTAACCACATGATGGAAGACTGAATCATCAAGATACTGACGAATTAACACAATTGTCTTCTTATCCTCTTCCATTTTCCCTCCTCTACATCAGAGGGCTTCTTCCCATCTCTATCAATCGGATCATGAAGATCATTGAGGTACAAAACATCTTCCATCCTAGGCTTTCAAATAACCCAATTTTTTCCATCCAAAATAGCCAGCTTTGAAAAAGAAATCACATCCGATATCTCAATAATTTTGAAATCCAAAATTACTCTAAGTTTTGCAATGACCTTGCTCTGATACCAATATGTAGTGAAAACTTTGCTTTGTGGAAGCTTTTCCCAATAGATCTTTTATCATCCAAATCACAAATAGATAAATTTGGATAGAAAATAAACGGACATGAAATCAGAAATAAATACATAAGAGATTCCACACAACCACCCTCTTTATTGATTCACCAAAATTTGTTTACAATTAATCGAACAAATTAAAAATAAATAAAATACAAATTGAACCAATAACCAAATTGAAAAAGAAAGTCTCGATCTCTATGGCTAAAATTGTTGGAGGAGAAGAACTAAGATGGAAGAAGAGAGAATTAACAAATAGATTTCCACATTTTACACACTCTCTTCTAGTCTCTATTTATAACATCAATTACTTAATGTCCAAGTTAATATTAGATGGCAAAAAAAAATGATCAGCTAATTAGAGAGAGAAATAAACATAATCAAATATGCCTATTAATTAGGAGAAACAAAATCTTCTATTTCTTTCTTTTGCATATTTATTTCCTTCTATTTGTGATTTTGTATCACCAAAATTTAACAATTTCCACTCCTGATAGCAAACATGAAGTAATAAGCTTTAAAAGGCATATGTAATGTATATTACATGATCAAAGCTGCAACCTTTTAAACTCACCTAGTAATTGTATATCAAATCTAATCAACAGTTCAATCCATCCGTCTTTCGTCTGTTCAGCATGGGTCATTTGGGCCTTATCTAACAACATTGTTATCACAGTAGGAATCTACAATGCCCTACAAAAAAAAAAAACAAAGGAAGAAAACAATCACGTCAAGGTCTGTTCATTGGTTATGTAGTCGTAGCATGTTATAAACCTGCATTTAGTGGGTCTGTCATTGAATCATAAAACTATAAAGCAAGCATTCTCTTAACCATATTCATAAAAAAAATGTTTAATTTTAACTGCAATCTACTGGGAATAAAGATAAAAGGATACCATTAGTAACATTTTTTTTGAAAACTAGTTTTTTTATTGACGTAAAAAAACATAGATGTCCTGTCTCCTCTTAAAATCCATCAGAGTCGTGGGGAAAAAGAGTACCATCTAGTAGTGAAAGCACATACTACTCCATATACATGTACAAGTACAACAAGCCTAACTCATATCTGACCTTATCTCTTCAAATTAGGCCATACGAGACAACCCGCCTCATTCAGAGGAGCCAAGCTGTGAGCTGAGACAAAAAAAAAACACTCCATGAAGATCACTCTGTATCATTTAATTCCACAATCCATCTTTGCAGAATGGCCAAATTTCTAGCTGATCGATGCGTTTTTCCATTGGATTTGCTAAAAAGATGCGCGACATCTACTTGAATGAGTTTGGCCCACTCATTTTTGTTCAATCTTTGATTCTGTAAGATCCGTTTTTCCCTCTCATCCCATAAGTGGTAAATTTATGTGACGAGGCAGCAAGAAGCAAGCAGAGAGATTTGATCCCTGGCTGTAAATCGCTGGTTGACGGTAGCTATTTCATCTTCTATGGATAGGGGAGTATCTCTGTTATCCAATATACTTAATTTCATTTTCATCAAAGTCCATATAAATCAGCTATATGAGCAACTAAAAAATATATGATGGGTAGATTCGTCTTGTTCACCGCACAGAACATACACTGTATCTATCTGAGATTGCCATTGCTTTAATATGTCTTTAGTATTTAAACATCCTAAGACAGCTCTATAAGCACAGTGTGACATTTTCCTACTATTGATTCTATTTCATATGACAGAAGCCCAAGTAACTTAATCTGAAACATTTCTGCACCTCAGCCATGTTTTTGAAAAAGAGAATTTTTGTTGTCAACGCCACTCCCAGTAACCATGTTGTCCATCCTGACATATAGGTATTTGAGTAATAGTAGAAGCACATTCCCTGGTTTCTGTTATGTTATTCACAGTCCACTGGCCTTCATGTAAGTTGTGAGAAACTGAGGCATTTTCATATCCATTAAGGTAGTATCTGTCCCATCCTAGAATGTCGACTAGACTAGTACAGTTTATCCAAAGGTCAGTCCAAAGAAGTGTGTTGCAGCCATTGGTTATCACTCTCTTGGTGCACTGTAGACTAAGAGCTCTATCTTTGATCATATTCTTCATTATACAGGACATATTATTATTATGTCTTGATTGCCAAAAATTAGATTGAGCGCAATACTTGTTTAACATCTGCTTAGCCCACAGGTTATCCCTAAAATGTAGTTGCCAAATAGGCTTAAAACATGCTGTGGACCTTAATTCTACAAAGTTTTTAAGGCCTATACCACTCCCCCCACCTCTTAGGTCTGCAAAGCTTTGTCCAAGCTATTGTGTGATGTTTGCCAGCCCAAAAGAAGTATTATCATATGCTATCCCAAGTATCAAATTTAGTCATAATTTTCTGAAATAGTCCATTATATTCTGAATAATGTAAATAATCTAAAGAGAGTGAAGAGAGTGCCACTCCAAGAAACTTAGCAGGCAGTTATGCCTCTTGGAGTTGCAAAATTTGCAAAATTGAATTCTTATTCTGGCAACTGCTATGGAAATAGACTTTTGACTTCATTTGATTAATATGTAGAGCTGCTACTAGTCCCATATGCATAGTGATCTCTCTGATAGTTGTTGCACCATTTTCATTAGCTGGAGCAAACATCATTAAATCATCTGCATATAACAAATGAGAAACTATAGGCTGAACATTACTAATAGCAGTTATATTTTTAGTTTTGACTGCAGCCTCTGATTTCAAAGATAAATACTCCATTGCTATACAAAACAAATAGGGTGAAAGGGGATCCCCTTGTTGAATACCCCTATTTGAGGCTATATATCCAAAAGGCTCCCCACTAACCAAAACAGAATAAGTATAGGTAGATATACATTGTGTAATCAGGTTAATGAATTGCTGAGGGAAATGCATTCTGGATAGCATGAAACAGATAAAACTTGTCATATGTCTTTTGAAGGTCAACTTTAATACATAATTTTTGATGCCCTTCTTATAAAAGTTTCTAATTAGCTCATGTGCCAGTAATATATCTCTGTGATATTTCTACCATTTATAAAAGCACACCGAACGTTAGAAATCAGCAAAGGAATAAAAAAATTAAGTCTGTTGTATATGACTTTTGAGAGAATTTTATATGATACATTGCAATAGGCTATTGGTTTATAGTTTTATATATTTGAGGGTTTATCTATCTTTGGCACAAGAGTTAGAAATGTATGGTTTAAACCCTCAGGTATATCATCCGTAGTATATAAGTCGACTCATCTTTCATTTGCTCCCAATGTAGATTGTAGAATTTGGAAGTGAATCCATCTAGCCCTGGAGATTTTTCATCTTTGATAGAAAAAATGGCTGATTTAACTTCCTCCATAGATATAGTGTGCATAAGAAATTCCCTGCCTGCTTCATTTACAATTGCTCTGGGGTTAACATCATCAGCCCTTTGTTCCAAAGTCCCCCCATTAAATAAATCCTGACAAAATTCCACTTCCTGTTGTTGTATTAAGGTGTCATCATAATTAGCATGGCCTTTATCATCACAGAGAGCAGATATGTTATTCCTGCATTTTCTTTTGGACATTTAAGTGTAGAAAAATCTTGAGTTAGTGTCCCCTTCAGTCAGCCAGTTAACTTTAGATTGTTGGATGTTGAAAATATATTTTGCATGCATCCTTTACTTTAATGAATGTCCAGTAGTAAGAAGATCTTCATATGCTAATACCATTAGTAACTTAATTTTACTTAAATATATATCAGGTAAAATGAAAAGTAATTTTCCCATAAACTAGTGTTTAGCTAAATCAAAATAGCACGTATTAATATAGACCAGTGTAAAGTGATAATTGATATCTTAAATGAATATAAGATAAAGTAGACCCATTTCACATTTCAATGAAGTAGCAACATTGAGAAAAATGTTTACTAGTTGATGGTGTAAAGTAAACTGAAATGAAAATTACCTGAATAATGGAAAATCCAAATTTAACTGAATAATTATGACGAAAACATATTAACTTCACATTACTTTGGTCAGGTTACATACAGATGATGCATAGCTTGCATTTCAGTTTAACATTCCTAGATAGTGCTAGCAATTAATGGGGAGAATCTGAACATGCTCCTAGAATTTGATGTGTTGGCAAGAAATTTTTCAGTTTTTATGTAGTACTATTTATATAAGATCCACTCTTACCTTGTGATTATATTTGCAATTGGATTACATCCTTGCTTAGTTATATTGTACGAAATATGAGTAGAATTAGGAAAAAAAGACAAGTAACTTCACAATATAAGTAACAACTTACCAAAGGCATGAGGAACAAAATCCCTTAAACACATCAGATTCACAAGCTAAACCCGAATGATTCATCAGTTTGTCCTGCAAAAGTGCAGCCAATGTTTAACCTCTCACTCAATACATGTAATATATTAAGTGATTAAAATAGAAGAAGAGACTGTTGAAACTAAGAAAACAAAAATTGTTTCTATATGTCAGTAACCATTTTCTCCTAGTAAAAATATTGAAATATAAAATTTAGCATTTAAACATGAATGTTCACATTTTGTAGGTCAGACATTATATGCACAAAGGCCTATAGCCTACATAACTTAACCTTTTAAAATTGAACTATATTTATATAGTTGTTTTGTTATGAAATGAAAGATAAACAAAGCTAATTGATTGTAGAGTTGCTTATCTAATATTGCTATTGTATTCTGGTACATTAATCGCTAAACGATTATGAGTATAATTATCACGATAGAATCAAAATTGCAATAGTAATAAGCTACGTCTAACTAAACCAAAACTTTTTATTCAGGTAAAAGTTAGCAAACATTCTACACAAAAAAGAAAATAAAAAAAATACCCAGAGCATCAGCACCAGAAACAGTTTTTCTAAGCACAGTTGCGATCCCAATACCAAATAAGAAAAGATAAGAGATTCCCGTAGCAGCAATGGAGAATGCTTGACGACCTGACTGGTGCGTAGATCTTAGGTTTAGTATTAGCATACGACCTGACTGGAATAACGAGGATGTGCCAAAGAAGCGCGAGGTTTGCTAGGAGCTTTGGACTTGCTAGTTTTAGCTTTTGCCTTTTTGGCAGGAGGGCCTACTTCGAAGGCGGGAGCTGGAGCGGGATCGGAGGATGGTTGGTCTTCGACGATGGTAGAAGGAGCGACGACAGAGACTTCTTCAGTTGACATGGCAGAAATTGGGGATTAGGGTGTAAGATAATAAATTTGAAATGGAATTCTCTGATTTTGGGATAAGGGAGGGAAGCAAGTTTGATAAAGAGGCGGCAATAAAAATAAACGGAGGAAGCCCGCTTTCAAACCGTTACCTAGTCCACCACCATTGGGAATAAAACAAATTAAAAGAAACAATAACATAATGAAATAAAGTGTTATCTATTGAGGCTATCAAAAGCAAAATTTCTTGTAGTGCAGCAAACACTTGATGAGAGTTCTTAATATGAAACCAAAGTTTTCTATCATAGTATATGGCTATTTCAGAAGAATGGAGGTTTCTAATTAAGAATCATAATAGGAATCCGCACTGAGAAGCTGGGTGAGCAATAATAATTCGAAGGTAAAGCTATGTATTCGAGTGAGTGATCAACTCAGATTTCGTAGGAATGATCTATGTACATCATATGGACCGATGAATAGTGATAAGTATTTCTAGTTTTGTTTGTTTTCTAGGTTAGGATTATGGTTAAATTTCAGTGTCGAAATTCTTTTAAGGGGGAAGAGCGTAACGATCCAGAATTTCACCACTTTAATTTAAAAATATTTAAGTAATTTTAAATATTCAAATAATAGGTTTTATAATTAAAATAAGACTCCGTTGAATAATAAATAATGATAGTGAAATAGTTTTTAAAATTAGTTTACAAAAATATTTAGTTCGAAGAAAAATCGAAAATGTGACGTAATTCGTTTTTCGAATTTTTGACTTTTCATGGGCTAAAAGTTGTCGAAATGTTGTAAACTCTTTTGTATAAATATACACATACAAAAATAAATAAGTTAACATATGTTAGTATATAGGTATATGAATATACTTAAGTTTAAATGTATTTAAATTTCATGTATAGAGAAATAAATAAATGAAAAAGAAACTGTCACATCACTGAAACATTTTGGCAACTTAAGTACAAAACATCTTTTAATATGTTAGAGCAAAGAGATGGGAGGGGGACAAGAAGGTGGCTCAAGGGTAAGGGGAGGAGGCAAGCGTTGTGATGTGGCAACCATGGATACGAGGGTATAAGTGGAATTAGCCACTTTGCATGAGGTTATAAATAGCAACTTCATGCTCTCATTTTCATTTTCTTTTCAAATTTTACCTCCTCTTCTCACGGCCATAACTTCCTCTAAAGTAGTCTAAATAAAGAAATTCTTTTTTTTGAAATTCAAGAGAATCGAGTTGCTACAATTTTCACTTACACCATTTCTTCTCGAGTGTTAGTGGGTCAAAAATGCATTTCTTTCAGACTCATATTCGGACCTAGATTTTCAAGTCCAAAATACCTTCTTTTCTTTTGACCATATCTCCCTAAAAACAGATTCAAATTGAGTGGTTCATTTTTTGAAATTGCAGAGAAGAGAATTTTCAAGAATTTTCTTTTGGAAACTTTTCCAAATTCCATGAGTAACTCGTCCAAAAATCAGTTCG
Organism: Allium fistulosum; assembly: GCA_030737815.1. NCBI lineage: Eukaryota > Viridiplantae > Streptophyta > Magnoliopsida > Asparagales > Amaryllidaceae > Allium > Allium fistulosum. The sequence continues at coordinate 1,558,096,447 of CM060902.1, read as the reverse complement.
AAGATGACCATTTTTTGGTTTGATTTTTGTGAATTCAATTATAATCCGAAATCCCTCTATCTTTCAAGACCGAACCTAGATAGTCCCATGGTCGAACCAATTTGTGGCGTTTAGCCACCAAAATCTTGTCCATAAGCTAAAGCTAGGAGCTTGGTGATCGAAAAAGTTGGTGAAGTTCTAGAATAGGTTGGATAGCTGAAAGTGAGAAAAATCTTGCTTTTATATAAACGTCTAAACTTTAAACTATTGTTGACCTTGGTTATGAAATATATTGCTTGATTTGTTGGATGTTGATGTATATACATACATATTGCTTGGATATTGTATGACTTTAAGTTTGAAGCAAAAGTTAGTAAGCGAACGTTAGTAAGGTTTGTAGTTAGAATTCTTGACTTGTTGTATGTGATGGTGATTGTTCGTCGATGGAATTTCTATCGGTTTAGAAAACCGTCGAACGAATTTAGAAATAAAATATAACCGCAAGCGCACGGCGTACTATTGAAGTACGTGGCGAGTACGGGTCGATCCGCATGGACTTGGTGAGATTTTAAAATTTTCAATTCAATCAAATTAGAACAAAGAGAGATGAAGTTGTTAACTACAAAAAAGAAGCTAAAACTAGAATTAAAATGTGATTTAAAAACTATTAAACTAGATGACAACTTAGAGGCAAATCCACTCTCATATTTTTGTAAATCAATAAACAAAGAATTTATGATCTCTAACTTGATATTAAGCGAAATAATCGTTGCATTGATCATAAGTATGGTTTGTTTATGTTATTAATTAACGTAACTCAGACCATCAAACTATAATACAACAATTATACCTCTTATAACTCTCATGAAAATGAAGCCAAAGTAAAAGTTATTTTAAGTATGATCTATTTACTATTGTAACTAGTAATATAGATCATCAAATTTCATTTTTACTTTCATTTCAAAATCAATAATGGATTAGCAAATGCTGATGCAACTTGTGTTTATGTTGAATAAGAATAGCTGATTTGCAAAAGCAACATAAGCTATCAAACCCACTTGTATAAACTTGCATCAAAATTCACTCTCATGAAGCATAACAAAAGAGATCATAAATCATAGAAATGTTGAAATTACATAATATTTGAGAGCTTCATTACCCCTAAATTGAAAGGGTTTAGCTACTCATTTGTGGCATTGAAGCAACACTTGTAAATTTCAACATGAAAGAGCAAAGAAATGAAAACTAAGCAAAGGAAGAAAGAGAGATTAACTACTAATTAATTGCATAAAAATATAAACTACACTACTTGCATAAATGTAAATCTAAGCTATGAACATTAAAGGAAAGAGAGCATAGAAATAAACATTAACAATAAAACAAAGAAAAGCATGTAGAAAAGAGAGAAGAAAGAGGCTTGGAAGCCATTTTTATTTCATAGAACATTGAGCTTACAATTTGATCTCTAAATTTCCTAAGTAAAATGAAAGAGTAGTTCCTTTTACATGTACACAAGTGGGCTATTTAAACATGCATAAAACCCTAATTCCATTTTTAGGGTGCTTCCCAAAATGCCCTTTAGGAAGTGTGGCCACCAAGTAACCATTAGCCACTAATTAATTCATCATTTGTTGTGCATGAAGCTTTAACCTCCACTTAGTTGTCCATTAACTCATAATTGTACATTTAGGTAAGTGGGTGGGGTCCTCCATGATCTCGAACTTGAATTATTTCCTCTTCATTTCTTTGTATTTCATTTGTGCATGCATGTATCTTCATATAAGCCTCTTCCATATGCATCCAAATTCCTATAAAAATTATCAAAAAATGTCTAAGTAAAAATTCTTAAATTGACACAAGCACAAAAATGACCATTTTACCCCTGAATGAAGATGAAAATATGATGGTTTGAAAATAATTGAATTTTGGTTTTAAACATGTTAAAATGCCCAAATATGATGTTTATTTCAATAAAAAGAGATAAAATATGGATGTAAATATATGAACATTTACGTGCACATCAAATACCCCCACACTTATCTTTTTATTCGTCCTCGAATAAAGGAAAACTAAGATAAATCCGTTTTCGTAGGGAGCACGATTGCATTGAGCGTATGCAACAAGCCGTTAAACCTTTGGGTGTCCCCAGTAGGACGAGTGTTGTCTCGTGAGGGCTTTCAGCGGATACTACCCACAAAATCCAAATGCAAAGTGAAAATATTTACAAAATGCAAGATTTATTTGCAATGGGATGAATGCAAGTTTTTGAAAATATTTACAAATGAAGGATTCACTTTCAATTCGACACTCATAAGTTAAATATAGGTTTTGGTCATTGTTTTGAAAAATTTACGTCATTTACTTGTCAAAATTTCCAACAAAAATCAAGTTATCATAGCAAATAGACAATAGTTTAACTCGTTGTTTCGGTTAATAACACAATGTAATTATGAAATGGATCCTTAGTTGATTATCAAAGTTTATTAAAGTAGTATTTTCATTTCTTTTCAATAACAAGTTAAATCAAACAAGTTAAAATGGTGCTTAGATTTCAATTACTTATTCTCTCTTATTTGAAAATTTATTGATATTAACAATATTTACATATGCCTAACTCAGGTAAACTGAGGCCAGATATATTACCTATGCATTGCCTTTCGGGCTTATGTGAGGGGTATACAGAGTGTGGCGAGTGAACACACGAATGTGAACACCTATCGACTATAGGCATTATTAATAAAAGAATTTATATATACATACACCTAGCTCAGATAAACTGCGGCCAGATATACCGATCCTGCACTGCCTTTCGGGCTTACGTGAGAAAGGTACAGAGCATGGCGAGTGTACATAGAAGTGTGCACACCTGTCGACCGTAGGTGTTAATAGAAAATATTTACATATATACAAATGTTTTTTTTCTTTTTTTTCAGATTTTTTTTTTGGAAAAAGAGAGTTTTTTTAAAATCATCTTAGCACCATTTAACTTAGAAGATAAAAAATGTTATATCCTTTAATTTAAATTTACCACTTTTTTTTAACAAAGATTTTCAATTAGAACATACTTCATAATTAACACATATGAACCTTCCTATATACTAGTTAGACCATTGTTATTTGTAATTAAACTTTATTTTTATTTTTGTTAAGACAAATAAATTTTCAAAAATTTCAATTTATTAACCAAAACTTATACTTATCCCATAATGTTTCCTCAAAAATAAATCAAAATGCTAAAAAGAAAATGTTTTTGAGATTTTGAAATTCTGAGATTTTCTTTTAAAAAAAAGAAAAATGAAAATTCAAAAATGTCATGAAACTACAAAAAATGAAAATGAGACTCCCCCACACTTAATTTTGACCGTGTGCTCACAGTCAATGCATGATATAATGAGTGTAACGGGGAAAGCAATGTACATATTTACAAAAGAGGGTTAACATTCTTACTAGACGTAGCTTGGTTCATGAAGCAACATGAGCTCCTCCTCTTGGTTATTTGGCAATTCCAAGAAAGGTTTCAAACGATGACCGTTGACTTTGAAAACCGATCCATCCCTAGGGTTTTCTATTTCTACGGCACCATGTGGAAAAACAGTTCGTACCACAAACGGTCCGGTCCATCTTGATTTAAGTTTCCCAAGGAATAAATGAAGTCTTGAGTCATATAAAAGAACTTTTTGGTTAGGCAAAAACGTTTTCCTTAGGATTGACTTGTCATGAAAAACTTTCGTTCTTTCTTTGTAAATTTTTTCGTTTTCATATGCGTCGTTCCTAAGTTCTTCTAGTTCGTTGAGTTGTAGTTTTCGGTATTCGCCAGCTTTCTCAAGATCAAAGTTTAAGTTCTTAATTGCCCACAGCGCTTTGTGTTCAATTTCAACGGGTAAATGACAAGCTTTACCGTAAACTAAACGAAATGGGGACATCCCAAGGTTAGTTTTAAAAGAAGTATGGTAAGCCCAAAGCGCGTCGGTCAATTTTTAAGACCAATATTTTCGATTTTTATTGACAGTTTTCTCCAACATTTGTTTTATTTGTCGATTTGAAACTTCAACTTGGCCACAAGTCTGAGGATGATATGGAGTGGATAACTTGTGAGTTATAGAGTATTTTTTATTAAAGTTTCAAAAGAACGGTTGCAAAAATGGGTTCCGTTATCACTAATTATTGTGCGAGGTGTGCCGAACCTCGAAAAGATGTTTTCTTTGAGAAATTTCACAACAATTTTATGGTCGTTGGTTTTGCAAGGAACGGCTTCGACCCATTTTGAAACATAATCGACAGCGAGGAGGATATACAAGTTTCCAAAAGAATTGGGAAAAGGTCCCATAAAGTCTATACCCCATACATCAAAGATTTCGATCGTAAGAATGGGGTTTAGAGGCATCATATCTCGTCGAGAAATTCGTCCAAGCATTTGACATCGATCACAAGACTTACAAAATTCAAACGAGTCTTTGAAAAGAAAAGGCCAATAGAAACCACACTGAAGCACTTTTTCCGCAGTTTTTCGAGGACCGAAATGTCCACCACATGCTTGATCATGGCAAAACGAAAGAATACTCATTATCTCATATCCGGAATGCAACGTCGGATGATTTGGTCGGGACAATATTTAAACAAGTATGGATCGTCCCAATAGAAATATTTCACTTGGGACATGAATTTGTATTTATCCTGTTTGGACCAAGATGAGGGAGTTTCTTTAGTGACTAAGTAGTTCACTATATCAGCGTACTATGGGTCGGTAGAAATTGAAAGGAGTTGTTCATCAGGGAAGTTTTCATTGATTGGCAAAGAAGATGGTGCGTTCGGAAGACGAGACAAGTGATCGGCTATAACGTTATCGGATCCTTTTTTGTCTTTAATTGTAAGGTCAAATTCTTGAAGTAAAAGGATCCAACGAATCAAGCGGGATTTGGCATCCTTTTTAGCGAAGAGATATCGAAGCGCAGAGTGGTCCGTGAACACAGTAATGTGTGACTCTATCAAGTATTGTCGGAATTTTTCGAGAGCAAAAACGACAGCTAGAAGCTCTTTTTCGGTTGTTGTGTAGTTGAGTTGAGCGTCGTTTAAAGTCATACTCGCATAGTAAATCATGTGAAGGATCTTGTTGATGCGTTGTCCTAAGACAGCTCCAATGGCAAAGTTCGAAGCATCACACATTATTTCGAAAGGAAGATCCCAATTGGGCGCACAAATGATTGCAGCAGAAATGAGTTCGTTCTTAAGACGTTCAAAAGAAGAGATACAATCAGAGTTAAAATTGAAAGGAACGTCTTTTCCAAGAAGAGTCGTCAAAGGGCGAGCAATTTTGCTAAAGTCTTTCACAAAGCATCGGTAAAAGCCAGCGTCTCCATGAAATGATCGAATGTCCTTAACCATTTTGGGAATGGGTAGATTTGCAATAACAGCGATTTTCGCTTTATCTACCTCAATGCCTTTATTTGAGATGATATGTCCAAGGACTATGCCTTGTTTGACCATAAAGTGGCATTTTTCCCAATTCAAAGTCAAATGTTTTTCTTTACATCGATTTAGAACCAACTCGAGATGATGTAAACATTGGGAAAAAGAATCGCCAAAGATTGAGAAATCATCCATAAAAACTTCTAGAAAGCGTTCAATCATATCGGAAAAGATTCCAACCATGCATCGTTGGAAAGTCGCAGGAGCGTTACAAAGTCCGAATGGTATACGTCGATAAGCAAAGGTACCAAATGGACACGTGAAAGTCGTTTTCTCTTGATCTTCGGGAGTGATAGGAATTTGGTTATAGCCGGAATAACCGTCAAGGAAGCAGTAGAATTCATGGACGGCTAAACGTTCGAGCATTTGGTCAATGAAAGGAAGAGGGAAGTGATCTTTTCGTGTTGCGGCATTTAGTTTTCGGTAGTGAATGCGAACACGCCAATCCGTTTGAGTACGAGTTGGAATAAGTTCGTTTGAATCATTCTTGACAACGGTTAGCCCAGACTTTTTCGGTACAACGTGAATTGGGCTAACCCATGAACTATCAGAGATTGGGTAAATGATTCCGTTGTCGAGAAGTTTAAGAATCTCATCACGCACTGCATCTTTCATTTTTGGATTAAGCCTTCGCTGCGCGTCGCGAACAGGCTTGGCATCGTCGATTAAATGGATGCGATGTTGAACAAGAGCGGGACTAATTCCCTTTATATCGGAGATCAACCATCCAATTGCTTCTCTGTTTTTCGAAAGAATAGAGAGTAACGAGGTTTCTTGATCAAGAGAGAGAGAGTTGCGGAAATTATGACGGCAACATTTCATCTTCACCTAAGTATGCGTACTTAAGGTGATCGGGAAGTGGTTTGAGGTCCAACTTTGGGAATTTTTCGATTAAAGAGTCGGGTTGAGATTCGGACTCAACATGAAGCGATTCAAAGGGAAGAGTGTATTCGATCTCGTTGGTAATTTCGTGAAACAATTTTTCGTACTCAGCCTCGCGTTCATCGTTAAGATCAAGTGTTTCGTTTTCAAAGTTTTCATGAATGGCACTAACTTCCAACGTTTGGTCACGAGATTTGTTCGATTGACTTTCAAGATTGAAAATGTTGAGATCCAAAGTCATGTTTCCAAAAGAGATTTTCATTGAACCGTTACGACAATTGATTAAGGCATTTGAGGTGGCTAAGAATGGTCGGCCTAAAATCAAAGGAATTTGACTCGAAGGATTTGTCATGGGTTGTGTTTCGAGAACGATAAAATCAACGGGGAAAATGAATTGCCCTACTCGAATGAGCACGTCTTCGATTTCTCCCACGGGCTTCTTAATGGAACGATCAGCGAATTAAAGCGTAACCTTTGTGGGTTTGAGCTCACCTAAGCCTAATTGTTCGTACACGGAATATGGAATCAAGTTGACACTCTGTAACGACCCATAAATTTTGATTGGTTTTAATAATGTATTTAACTAAATTTTGTGAAATTATTAATAATAAAATTTTGAAAAAAAAATTATTTGGATTACATATAATTAAATATAGCAAATGGTAAATTTTCAATTAATTATATGAAAGTTTATTTATTATGTAATTCTATTAAATTCAAATCAGTTAAGAATTGTTGAAAATAAATTTGCATGAAATCAAGGGAATTGACTGTTACCATAAATTTTATTTCTTCCCTGTCCATTCAAGTTTTACATCAGTTACAATCCAATCAATACCATACCTTTATTACTTCCTGTATTCATGCTGTAGCTCTTTAATTTTCTATCCGTTGCTATTTCATTTCGGGATTGTTCCTTCCCTATTTATTCCATTTCAAACATTTTCTCTTCTCTCTGGTAGAAACATAATATTTTACATCATTTATATATATATATATATATCTGTAGCTTGCATTCATTCGTTTGTTCACTTTTACGTTTCTCATACTTTCTACTTTATTGTCCTTAATTCCCGTGCTTGACGTTATCATTTCAGTTTCTTTCCATTGAATGTGGCACGTTTCATTGTTAACGTTTTATTCCATTTATATGTGTGGCTTTCCTTTTGCAACCTGTTCCATTTCTATTTTCTTCGTTTTCAAAATTTGAAACGTGCCGGCTGGACCACAATATTAATTGCTTTCCAATTCACGTTCAAACGTTGCTATTCCTAGCTACTAATAAATTTAGAAATCAGTGTCTGTTACTTAATTTATGGCATACGTTCAAAGCATTGGCTTTTATTATTCAGCTCAATTAAGGGTGACCGTTGCCATCACATAACCGGTAAAAGATTTGTATACGTTTTATTTGTTTATGTGGCAACGATTCACATTTACACTATTATTTCCTTTTTAACTTCACTGGTTTTCATTTATTTGTGTACGTTTTCATTTCAATTATTGTACACATCATGGTCCCTTTTATAAATTCAACGCCCATAAATAGTTTATTTCTTTCCCCCTTCATCTTCATTTGTCCCATATTCATTTATTTGTGTACGTTTTTTTTTACATTGATTGGGCAAAGGCTCATATTTCAATTGCGTTTATAAATCAATTTCCACTTTTGCAACTTCACTTTGCTTTCACTTTCCACCTCATACTTGCATCCATCTATTAATTTTCATTTATTCTATATTTATTGCCAACGTTATAAATTTGAAAGATCACTTGCTTCCCTTGTCTCCCTGATTTCACATCTCTGTGCCTATCCTTTTGAGTTTCTTACTTTTATATTCTATTATTAGCCTAAACATGCATTTTGACTGTTGCCATCCCCGTATTTATTTCTTTCCTTTTTGAAATTAAAACGTATACGTTTTACATTTTATTTATTTCTCAACCATTCATTGCCTTTCCTTTAAATCAATCCATTCTTTTCTTATTTGCTTTAACTTCTCTGCTGAATCAACGCATGAACGTTGATTTTCATTTATTATTACCTTTTATATTATATTTTTCTCTGTAGCTTTCCACTACCTCTCTCTTCATATATTTCATTGTTGCCTGCTCCTTCATTTTCGAGATCCACTCCCCACCATTGCTTACTTTTCCTCCTCCCAAATTTTTCCATGGCCTACGCCAGATAAAAAAAAAATAAAAAAAATTGCGCGACGTATATACCCATCGCCTGAACCTATCTCCGCCCCTCTTCCCTTTCCACCGCCTACAACCCTCAACCTCCACTCACGTTTCTCCTACAAGTGCATGCTTACTTCCTTTCCTAAATAAGAAGGTATATTTATTGTTTAAAATTTTTCTTATAAACGTTCAAAAGGATTTGAGAAAAATTTGCATTCTTTTGTACAGATCTTGTTATATGTGAAAGTAAATAAGTTATGAAGCTATAAAGGTTTACTTATACAAGATTTATATATATAAGAGTGTTATATAAATGAATTTTATACTATGCGTTAACTAAATACATTGTTATTTATATGATCCAGTTTTTGAATATATGTTTGAAACGTTTTGATTTTTATATATACAAATATTTTATTTTATACATATATTTTGTTATATATAAAGGTTTAATAAAAAAAAGGAAAGAGAAAAAAAAAGGAGTAAGTTAACAATGTATTATAAAGAATATTGTTTATCTGCACATATATGTGCATAAGTTTGTTTGATTTCCTACTGGATATTTTGAAAAGGAAAGTAATAAACTATAATAATTATATATATACATAAGTATTCATTTCAAAAGATATTATATATATGTGTGTTGATCTTTAATATATGTGTTTTATGTTAGAACATTGATTTTTTTAACTATACATATATATTATTTTAATATTGGTTTAAAATGAATATTTATTACATGGAAACGACAACCATAAAATGAATATACTATATATGTGACATTTTGAATAATTATATATTTGTTATTTAACATTAATATGAAATGGAAGCGTTTTAAAGTTATATGGTTTTCATGGGTGTGCTTATATATATATATTTCATTTTTAAAATGCGTGTTTTGATTTAACGTTCATTTTGAAAGAAAGTAATAAATTAATCATATAATCTTCGTTTCAATTTTATCAAGCTAATTTGATCCGTTCTCATCAATTTCTATCTATCAGCTTTTCCGTCGAAATTGTACCATCTAACTTTGCTTTGGAAGTCGTGCTTGCATTTCATAACTCAACTTCATTGTCTATCTCTCTAACCTCGAAAGGTGAGCAATCACTCACGATTAACGTTCTTTTATTTATTAAATTCAATTTCAATTGAAACGACAATTGAAATATTACTACTGTTAGTTAATTTCATTGCTGTATATATGATATTTTCTGTATCTGTTCACCTATGACATCTGACACCAGTATCTAGTATTTATATGTCTGTTATTACTATTATCTGTAACCGTTCACCTGTGACATCTGACACCAGTATCTATTATATTATTATTGATGATATATGCCTGTTGTTGTATTTTATATTATCTGTTATCACTCTGCAAGTTCCCTGTTAGTATAGAATTCACTATGGGTTGAAATGATACATACCCGAACGGACTTTAGAATAGGAGAAAATCATTATGGGTTGAAATGATAAACCCAAGCGATTTTCATTTGAATTGAAATTGGGATTACGGGTTGATATGATATCTACCCGTATATATATTTAAATTACGGATTGAAATGATAAATATCCGTATCACTTAACCATATGATAAATATATACAGACACCGTTGGTCCATATATATTTTGAAAATAAATTCTATGGTTTTGGGAAGAAATATATGGTTTTAAAATGTTGAGCCTTAAATTTTTATATATAAATGGGAATGATTGATTTAATACATATAATATGGTTGAGTATTTAGATTTATGTTTCAAAAAAATAGATTTCAGTAATAATTTGAACAAGTTAAGGTTGGGAAGATAATTTGAATTTAGTAAAGAATTTTATTTAATTAAACCGATTTAAAACTTATTGAAATTTAAGATATGATTTATAACTTGAGTTTGATTTAAATAATTTAATGAATATTTCTTGTTTAAATAAATGTAAGGAAATATTTAGTAAAAATGAAATTTAAGGCTAGTTAAATGATATCGAATTTATTAAGTGAATATTCCCTGATTAAATAATAATAAAGTTAAATCAAGAGCTATATGAAACTGTTAAATTTAACTTTGAAAATGTTGAATATTAAAGCTTTGAAATATATTGAAAATTTAAATGGTATATTTAGAACTGAATTGAATTGATGAATTGAGCTTTGAATAAAATTTGAATTTGGAATTTGAAGTTGATGTGAAGAAATTTGTGAGACTTGAGGAAATTAAATACTTTACTTAACCTATATATACTAATTGGAAAATAGATATATTTGAAATGAAATAATATTTGGGTTTGAAGAATAAATTTATTTGAAAGGACCACGGTGTTATGATGTATATTTCCACCTTGTAGATAGTTCCGCAGATCCTTAGAGGATGGTTATCCCAAACATCCTTTAAGTTAATTGTATTTCAGTTGATATTTCACTTGAGTTGGATTTATTGATATAAGAATGTTAATCCTGACTCGAGTGTTTTGTGTTTTGCTTTACGCTCGGGTCAGACCGAGTGATACAGCATTTGAGACTCACCCTTGGAGTTTGGAGCTTCCTTTGGAGATCCAACTATCGCCTCAGCTTTCAGCTCTTCTAGTTAATCTGTTCAGAGAGGTCATCTGTTGTACTGGAGACTTCACTGCATTTGAAATATTCTGTTGTATTTTATTTCTAACTCTGATGTTTATATAGTAGCTTCATGAACTACTATTTTATCTATTCCGCTGCGTATGGTTGTATTACTCTGTGTCTGTGATTCTGTGATTGATTTATTTACTGCATATACTGAGTTTTGCCAAATTTAAATTAACAATCTGATATTTTGAATTATTCAAGTCAGACATGTGTGGATTTATTGTCGATTTGAATGGTCCAAAATTGCGGGTCGTTACAGCTGGTATCAGAGCTTTGGCTCAAGGCAAAACTTAGCATATATAGTAAATTTATTTACAGAATCACTTTCGTTCGAGTTTGAATCTCTTCCTTTTGACTTGATTTCCTTTGAACTTTGGAACGTTCCTTGCGGTTCCAAAATTTATTCTTGTCTCTCCCTATTTCTATTCTTTTGATTCTGGAGTATCCCACGACTCCACTTCGAGTGATCTCTATGAGAATAGGATCCCACCAATCTTTGAATGATTTGTGAAGGGTGAAACTCCTTCACAATTGGCATTGATTCACCGGAGATTTCTATATCTTTGGTTTAGATGCCGCTATCTCTTGCGATCGAATGTTGATTTTTCTTGGAATTCTGCATCGATCTTGTTCCTGAAGTCATGGCTGACCCTAGGGTCATCCGCGATTTATATAAGTAGATTCATCTTCTATTTTGAAATTTAATTATCTTATCTTCGGTCGAGCTTATCTTCGAATCATAATTCTATTTGATTAAGAGTTCCTCTAATTTGAATCTCTATCTTTGTTTGAAATCCATTCTTAGATCATCCTTTGAAAATCAGGTTTGTTTGTATTCTAGAAATTTTTTTCTAAACCGAAATTGTTATTTTGATAAGTATGATTATAGTCTATATATAAAAGTGAAATGTTTTCGATAAAGATTATGTAACGACCCAGAATTTCAAACGAATTAAATTGAGAATATTTAATTTATTTTAAATATTTGAACGATGATTTAATTTGAATCCCGAATTTAACTGGGAATTTGGCGATTAAATTTTATAAAATTTAATCTATTAAAATGTTGAATAAAAATTTAAAACAGTAAATATATATATATATAGGATTTTGAAAGTATAGGAATTTTAAAAACAATATAGAGTTTAGAAAGACTAGATTTTCTTTTAAAGAAAGGAATTAATTTAAAACTAATCGTTAGTTAAGTCAAATTTTAAAACGAAAGTTAACTAGTTCGATTTAATTCGAATATTAATAAATTGTATAATTGTTATACAAGGTCTAATCCAGTGGAGAAAACAGTCTGAAATGGAAACGGAATGCAAAATAAAAAGGTGAGATTTTTCTCACTCAAAATTGATGTTTGCAGTTATTGAATGCTATGATTGACTGTTTGGATTGTGATATTAGATATAGTAGGATATATCTATATATATAGAAATATATACATATTGGCATATGTATATATTGGATTGATGATTTCCCGCCTCGTATAGCGGATGAGACCCTATTGCGCCGTTAGTAAGCAGATGATTTTCATAAAACCCATATACCGCGATATTCCACCTCGAAGTGGAATTGGTATTGTGCTGACGTCTTTGGATGCAGGGAAACAGGTTGGAGGGATCCAACTGGACCCCTCATATTGATTGAATTTATTTATACTGTGATATGAATCTGAGAATGATTATATTGATGTTATTGATCATATCGATGTTTGGAAATTGTTTGAAAACTATAGATTTAGCTGAATGGATGTTTGATATCATTGGATTCCAAAAATAAACGAAATTGAATTTTTGAAATTCAAGTAGAAATTTTTAAGTGAATTGATTTTTAGAAATTGAATAAATTTTGAAGAAAAGAATTTAAAAGTATAAAAGTTGATTTTTATAATATTATCGAATTTATTCCAGAATAAAATGGAAATGATTAAATAAATGAATTTCGTATAATAGTGATTTTAAATTGAGGAATTTAATTTAAAATTTGGATTTTTAAATAGATTGAAAGAAACAATTGAAATTTATTTTCTTAAAAAGGAATTTATTTAAAAAGAGATAAGTTGGAAATCCAATTAGAAATTTAATTGGTAAATTTAAATAATTTGGGAAACCAATGTAAAATGATTTCAAGTTGAAGAATCCATTTAAAAACAGGATATTGAATAATTTGAAAGAAAAATAAGGAATTTATTTTAGTAGTGATAAATAAATTAGAAATCAATCTGTAATTGATTCAATATTTGGAAATGAATTTTTGAGAAATCAGTATGGAAATTTTATTTAAAGTTGAAAATAAATTTAGAAATCAATATTGAAATTGATTTGGTATTGAAGTTCTTATAAATGGAATTGGAATTTATAAAAGTTGGTTATAAATCCGAAATCACTTATTTTGATAAGTAAAGTATAGAAGATAATAAAGGAAGATTTTAAATCAAAGTTGTTATAAAATAAAATTAGAATTTATAAACGTTGTTTTTATAAATTCGAAATCAATTGAATTTGATAAATTAAATATAGAAGATTGTTAAAGGAGATATATTCGCGATTTTGGATAGCGAATTATTATTGAAATAAAATGTGTAGAAAATAGTGGAAAGTAATTAGTGAATTATATTCACGATTTTGGACAGTGAATATATTATTGAATGAAATGGATTTATTTTTGAAGAAATGATATTAAAAATGAAGTTAAACATTTTAAAGAAATGAGATTTAAAATGTATTATGAATCGAAAGCATAGATTTCAACATTTATTGTTGAAATAGACGTTTTCGAAATATAAGGAAATGATGGACTATAACACTGTTGTTATAGTAAATGATCTCCGAAAGGAAATGTTTTATCTAGTATTGGGATTTATATACCTATCTTAATTTTCGGATCCCTATACTAGTGATTTTGAGTCGTCGTAACGATGTTTTACGTAACATTCGTTTTGACTCAAATAGATGTTATAATAAATGATTTCCTTAAAGATTGAAATTTATACTTAATATTGATTTAAGTATATCGAATATTTTCCAAGTGTTGAAAATAAATGATTTGTGAAATACTTAGTATTAAATAAGTATGGAAATGTTTTTGAAAATTTATCTCTGAAAGGATAAATTGAAAATGAATATTGAAATCGATTTGAAAATCGAATATTAGTAGATATTCGAAAAATGTAAATTCAATATGGAATTTATAAAAGAAAGGGAAGTTGTTAAAAATAAATATTGATTTATTTTTGAAGTGTGGAAATTTTATATCTTGTAAAGATATTTTTGGAAGATGAAATAATTTTGGAAAATTATTTGGAATCTGATGATGTTACGCATCTTTATTGATAGTTAAATAACCGACTATCAATAATTACCTTGAATGGATATTTGTTGTGATTGGATGTATTTGAATGCCACACTTATTTTTTAATAAACGCTCACTATTCGGGTTAGCCGGGAAAGGACCATGGGGTCGTATAACCCATTCCGAATATGTGATACGTCGTTATGAATTGCATTCGAAGACCGGTGTTGAAGACCGGATATTTTTGAAAATGGAAGGATTACCGTCGAGTTACTCTACATCGGCTGATCTCCGGTTTAGAGGTTTTATCACCCTTAGTGACGGGAAGTCCGGACGTGATTAGAAAATTATCCGGAAATGCAAGGGCTTCGTGAGAAGTGCCTTCGGTTCTGTTCGATCCCGGAACAGACTTGTATGGATTGTGTGTCTGACGTTACAAATTGAGATATAAAGCTGATTTCTTTCAAATACATTTCTGTTGGTGGCGGAGAATTTATTCTCTTAGCTTAACACCATTTTCTGAGACGTACGAGCTCAGAGGTTATGTAGTTGAAATTTATCAGCGATATATCCCAATTTGGTAACGTGGCATACTGAGTGTTGCTGTGAAATGATCAGTGTTTGATCATTTGCGATATGATCATTTGTTTGATCTTATATCTTTGTGATCATAGGTTGATCATTTGTTTGTCCCGAAGCATGGCTTTGTAGAAAGCGTAGCTTTGTGGACGAGACTTCATCGAGCCTCACACCCCGGAAATGGTCAAAACAGGAAGGATGCAGCAAGGTTCTAGGGAGTAGTGCCCCTTAGTGTATGTCATTCCTTCTGGATAGAGGTGGTATCATGGTATGGAGCCCAGATACTTAACCTATGTGGTTGCTGCATTTTTACTATGTGGTTTGTTGCGAATCGGGGATCCTCGGGAAGATCGGTTACGATCGGGGGATGGCATACGCGTGTCAGTAGTTACCTATTTTTGCAGAGGTAACCCGGCCTTGTGTTGGCAGAGATCTAACCGTAACGTTAGGTTCTCGGGTCGTCTATTCCAGGGACGTACCCATCGTGGATAGGAAGTTCCTTAGCCTGACCATTTGCTGGAAATCCAAAGAAACAATACGAGCCTTGTACGGTTTTAGTTGTAGAACCTGCCATTCACTTATGGTGGTCACCACTGTTTGGATGGTAGCTATAGTAGGCATAGTTCGGAATGTCTATGCTGGCTAAGATTAATATTATACTTTCGAAATGTTTTCTACACTATGCACTAATAATAATATCAAAAATGATTTGATTTTGCGTAGTAAGCATCTTTGACTATCATAAGAAGAAATCTCCTCCAATTCTGCGTTTGCATTGTGTGTGTGGTGGGAGGTCTTATGGTAGTTTCATTTTCCAAAAGCATTGCGAATTTGTTTTATTTTCTTTGTGAAAGAATAACTGTTTTACGATCTCACACCAGTCACCATGACTGACTCGGAGTTTATTGTTTTCCTTCTAAACTCTGGGTGCCCACCAATTTCCACACGGGCAGTCTAGAGTTAGGTTATCAGGATATTCTGGATATTCTGGAGCTTTGGAGATAAGCTGGATGACGAGACGTAGTATTTGTATCTGATAGTATTTATTCCGCTGTGTATTCTGTATGAGGACAAGTTTATATAACTGTCCATTGTTGTATATTGACTCTGATTGATGTATGTATAAACTGATGTAATGATACAGATTTTTCGCGCTCGAAAATCGACATCCATACTTTACATCGTACTCGAATGCCGTAGATTCGACCGTTCAAATCCGAGTCGCCGGAGCTTATAACATAGTTAAGTATAACAACACAGCGGAATAAAGAGAAATCAATGATATCATATACAACTCCAATGAATACAATATCCAGAATGATATACAACAATGATATCAACATGATACAACAATATCAGAGATACAAGAAATAGCAGCGGAAAAGAAAAGATAACATCAGCAGCGGATAGAATATCTCCAATAGAATGCTCCAAGATAAGCAACGTCAATCCATGAACTCCAAGAACTGAACTAGCTCCCGATAATCTACTCAACCTGAATATCTGAAAAACCCAACTCTAGACTGCCCGTGTGGAAAATGGTGGGCACCCAGAGTTTAGGAAGGGAACAATAAACCCCGGATCAGTCATGGGACTGGTGTGAGCAACAAAAACAATTTATCTTTAAACAAACACAAAAGGCTTTTAAACATTGAAATCCGCAATGCTTTTGGAAAATGAAACTACCATAAGACCTCCCGCCACACACACAATGCAATCGCAGAATTGGAGGAGATTTCTTCTTATGATAGTCAAACATGCTTACTACGCAAAATCATTCGATATTATTATCATTAGTGCATAGTGTCGAAAACATTTCGAAAATATAATATCAATCTTAGCCAGCATACAACCATTGTTGTATGTCTACTATAACTACTACGTTCAATAGCAGGTTACCGCCACAATCCATAGCAGGTAATACAACTAAAACCGTACAGGGTTCGTATCGTTTCTTTGGATTTCCAACAAATGATCAGGCTAAGGAACTTCCTTACCGAAATAGAAACGCCTCTGGAAAGACGCCCCGGATCCTAACCGGATCTCTGCAAACAAAAGGCCGACGCTACCTCACGCTGTACAGCTGTAACTAGGTAACTAACACACTGACGCTACCTCACGCTGTACAGCTGTAACTAGGTAACTAACACACGAGTCATGTCATCCCCCGGTCGTTACCAACCTTTATCCGCGGGGCCCCTCAACCAACAAAGCAACATCATAAAGTGATAAATGTATAGTGTCCACACGAGTTAAGTATCTGGGCTCCATACCATGATACCACCCTTTATCCAGAAGAAAATGACATACCCTAGGGGCGCTACCCCTACAAACCTTTGTCGCAGCATTCCTGTTTCGACCATTACCGGGTTGTGAGGCTCGACGAAGTCTCGTCCACAAAGCTACGCTTCTTCACAAAGCCACGCTTCTTCACAAAGCCACGCTTTTTCACAAAGCAACGCTTTGATCAACCAATGATCAACAGCACTTCGTATGCCACAGTACCAAATTGGGAATATATCACTAGTAACCATCAACTACATAACCTCTGAGCTCGTACGTCTCAGAGAAGGGTGTTAAGCTAAGAGAATAAATTCTCCGCCACCAACAGAAATGTATTTGATAGAAACCAGCTTTACATCTCAAAGTGTAATGTCAGACACACATCCATACAAGTCCGTTCCGGGATCGAACGGAACCGAAGGCACTTCCAAAGAAGCCCTTGCAAATCCGGATAATTTCTAATCACGTCCGGACTTCCCATCACTAAGGGTAATAAAAATCTCTATACCGGGGATCAGCCGATGCAGAGACATTCGACGAGTTGTCCTTTCGTTTTCGAAAATATCCGGTCTTCACCACCGGTCTTCAAATGCTATCCATTTACGTCGTATCACTATTCGGAATGGATTATATGACACAAAGGTCCTCTCCCGGCTAAACCGAATAACGAGCGCAATTAAAAATCATATGGATACTGGGGTCTCATTTAAATCAAAGCTTAAAGCCCAAAACTTTTCATTCGAATGGTTAAAACAAATTACCATTTCCAATCTTTTAAACAAAAAGATTCATTTCAAAAACCTTCACTGGTTTAAACAATTTCCACACTTTTAATCTTTTAAACAAAAGATTTAATTCACAAAGTTCACCCCATTCCCAAAGATCCATTTATGGATTTCAAAACAGTTTCAATTTCAATTTGATTAACTCGTTAAATCTTTAAATCAAGATTTAACTTATAGCTTTCAAAACAATTCTATTTCAAGTTGGATTAACTAGTCCGGTCTTTGAATCAAAGACTCATTTCATAACTTTCAAAACATTTCAATTCCATTTCAAACTTGAAATCTGTTAACACAATTTGGAAATCCTTTACTTATGTGAAAGCTTTTACTATTTGAAAACAAATAGTTTCGTTTCAGAAAAATCCAGTTATATTTACACGAGTTAAAACCCTTGAATTAAATTCAAAATCCCAAATCAATACCTTTAAAATGGTTTAACCCATATATAACTTGTACATCATCTTTAATCCTTAGTTTCAAATCATAGAATTCAATTTCAAACTTGAATTCAAATTTAAATCAAATTATTTAAATTTTCAAAACTCGATTAAGTTATTCAAAATAACTTTTATCTTTGAAATTCCATTTCAAAAGCTTTTCACTTTAAACCCGAATTCCCATTTCAAAATCAACTGAAATTAAAATTTCAATTTAAAAACATCAAATTTAAATTATCTGTGACTTAACCAATTTCCACGTGAAATCCATATTTGTGTGTGTAAAGGTGTAGTCCAGGGGTTTAACACAATAGTGCAACATCATTCAATCATCATAGATCAAATACAGAAATATAGTTGATAAGCGGTATAAACTATATCGCTTATCTTCATTCACAGATCACAGATATATAAATATCACAGATAAATAAACTACAGATCACAGCATAAATCAGGATGTATCACAAAGCATCATATATCAGGGATATCAAACAATTCAATCATTTAGTCAAATCCAATCATCCATAAGTAGGATCTATTTAATTATCTGATTGATTTAAATCAGATAAATTTCTTATGAATGAATTTACTAGTTATGGTAAATTAATAATTAATCAACTACAAAACATTTAATAAATTACCCTTTAATTAATCATTAATTAACTCTTCATTGATAATTAATCTTTAATTTATTATCTTTAAAATCAATCTAATTATCTTAAGTAATTACCACTTAATAACCTACACTCTTAATTAATATTTAATTACCCAAGCAAGTAGTTATTAATTCTTAATTAAATTTTAAACTAGTTAACTCTAAATTTTGAATTAACTTTAATTAGTTAATTTACTTTTAATTACTACTTATTAACATTTAACTATTAATAGCATTTCTTAATTTCAATTTTCATTTGGTCTTAAATTTTCTAATTTAAATTACTTAACATCCTTAATCATTCTGCTGTTACTTAAATCATCCACCTTAAACCTTGCATTTGGACAAATACTGTTTATATAATATACTTAAACAAACTAGCATTCAACAGTAACCCAAGCAAAACTCCAGGTTACTCGGGTTGGACCCGAGTATTTCCCCATATTTCCCCGAGTCTCCCCTGCTTCTTCCTTTCTTCATCTCTTCTTTTTATATAAAGTTTAAATTCAAACATTAGTTACCTTCCAGGTTATATAAGCAAACTCGAACCATAGGGGCAAAGACACGAGTATTACCCCGGGTCACTCACGAAATTCCTCGAGACAAACCCTGAGAAATCATCTTCTTCCCAAACGCACATCAAACCCAGACACGCAAGAACGAGCGTGCACGTGCACGATCGACGCAACCACCTTCGGCCAAGTCTTCGACCACCACTATGTTGCCGTTGATCACCCCAAACCTCCAGACCACCCAATCCTTCAAGATGAACACGAAATCAAATTCGAGCTATCGAAACAGCAGGGCCCCAAAACTCGATCGACCTATTTACCTCGTCGACGCCCCCTCCGTTCACCGGAATCCACGCTATTCCACCCAAAGTTACATCATGACATTCCGCAACAATCTTCCTTACTCTGGTCAAGCTCGATTCACCACCGATGGCGAACTCGACTCAATTTTGACACTGACAAAAATGGGTTGCTAAACCCTATTTTGCTCTCGCCCCCAAAATTCTTGCAATAAATATTTTTTTTTTACATTTTTCCTAACATTATTAAGTTCAAATCTAGCTCCACGTGAAATTACAACACCCAATATTTCTTTGATTTCCGGGAATTGATTAAAGTGCCAGTTTTGTTCAAATTCGAACTGCCCTCGAATTACTCAACTAAAAATCATCACCATTGTTTTAAAAATCCTATTTTCATATGTTTATTCAAAATATGAAATCAAATCAATGATTTAAAATAGTTGAGATTATCAATTTTTTTTTACTGTATAACCAAGCTTAAAGGGTCGAACACTTCATGATCAAGCTTAAACAAAATCATAACCTGTGAGTTAAATTTAAAACAACTTATTTTGTTTAAGAATTCCTATCTTAGCATGTTTGTATGAAGGTTCATCTGTTTTCTTTCTAACTTACTTAACTCTGAGAGCCAAAACAGGGAGAACAGGTTATAAAGCAATTTCCTGCATCTCAAAGAACTTATAGAATAAATTTCTTCCATATGCAACTACACCAAATTTTCTATGGACTAAATACTCAGTTTTCAATTTTAAAACAAAGCAAGTTTACTCACAAGCATCAAGAAAACAAAACCAGTTAAGCTTCTAAAAACAAGGAGTTGCTCACCTTGAAATATGGTTGAACAGAGACAGTGCCTTTTTGTTTTTAAATCTGAAAACTTTGAATCATTGCTTGATATTTGATTTAGTTGCTTGTATATTGAGTTGATCTTTGCTTTTGAACTCTGGAATGTTGAGTTGCTTCTTGTTTAAATTTGCTGCTGATTTGTTTTGATGTTTTCAATTGAATGTTGTTTGAGTTTTCAAGCTGTTGTTTACTTCCCAGGTTTGAAGACTTTGAATTGCTTTTGTTTTTTTAAGTTTGAGATGTTTTACTTTAGTGTTTCTCTTTCAGCTTATAATGGACGAAAACTAAAGTGGATAGACTGATATATAAAACTGAGTTTACAGGGTATATTACTTTGTACAGGTGATAGTATGGTTTTCTTTGTACAAAGTGATATTATATTTTCCAATGGTCAGAGATATTTTCCATTGCTTGCTTGTTGACTCGGCTGAAAATCATCTTTTTGTATGCTAGAGGATATGGCATTTAATGCATATGTACTTCTTTGTCTACATACTTACATATTTTATTTTAACTTTGTTCTTCTTTTGCAAGCTAACTTGATTTCGGCTGAGATGTTATATTGTGCTAGATATTGCTTGCCTTACATAATGATGCTTACAGGCTACCTATTTTATTTGCCTACATTTGTTTATTTACTTACCCTACAGGCTGCCTATTATCTTTTGCTTTGTCTTTGGTAATATTACTTTATAAAATATGTAAACTTCTTTATTTGTATACACTTTGTTTTTTTTCCTTTTTCTTGTTTATATGTGTATTTGTTTGTACATAATTTATTTTTGTTTTTAAAATTTATTATCTTGCAATATAAATGAATGTCTATATTAATATATTGTTTAATTTAACAAATTTGTTTATATATATATTCCAAAATTTTATCTTATGTATTTTCATTTTTAAGCCATTTATTTACGATTTAAATTCAACTTCAATATATATATTATATTATTTCAAATTTAGTCAGATATGTTCAAATACAGATATATATTCGCATATATACATATGTATACAATATTTTAATTTTAAATGATTTATACAGAATATATTTGGATTCTGGGAAACTCGCAATCCATTTATCGTTTAATTATACAATTATAATTCAAAAATTAATTTAATTATCAATTAAATGAAATTAAAATTCGGGGTCGTTACAGACTTCCCCCCTTAAAAGAATTTCGTCCTCGAAATTACCAAGGAGACACAAAAATAGATGAAGAATATTTCATCAACTCAAACTAAACATCTATTCTGCATTTGGCTTACCAAATCAGAATATCAACAACAGATACAAGAACGAATCTGTTTAACACTTCACAAAATACTCGGGTTATCCAGATTTACGAAATATGCAGTGGCATCAGTTAGTTCGAAGGGATAACTAACCATTCGTAGAATATATCCGGACCCAAAGAATAGATAGATATATGGATACAATTTTAAAATTTTCAGCTTAGAAACTAAAGTATACCTATCAACCATAGCAAACAAAGCAAACAATTCATCCATACAAACAATTTTGGTCTATCCGGAGTTTATGTCCCATATTAATATATCGAATCTCCTTCTTCCTGGATCTACCAGAAACTATCGAAGAATTGAGAAGAGATGATGAACGAAAGAGATTGATAGAGAAAAGATTGTTTCCTTGTTGTTACAGAGTATTGACCAGTTATAGTCGTATTCCTCTGTCCCCTATCTCATCCTCTTCTTGCACTCATACTCACTATCAGTAGATAGCAAGAGAATTTACTGAGGCATACGAACGGATATCTGAGAATTACTCATTCTAGAGTTTACTTCACTCTATCTCTAATGAGCTACTTAACGTGTTACACTCCTGAGCTAAAGTTCAACCTTAGCTCTGATACCAAATGTAACGATACAGATTTTTCGCGCTCGAAAATCGACATCCATACTTTACATCGTACTCGAATGCCGTAGATTCGACCGTTCAAATCCGAGTCGCCGGAGCTTATAACATAGTTAAGTATAACAACACAGCGGAATAAAGAGAAATCAATGATATCATATACAACTCCAATGAATACAATATCCAGAATGATATACAACAATGATATCAACATGATACAACAATATCAGAGATACAAGAAATAGCAGCGGAAAAGAAAAGATAACATCAGCAGCGGATAGAATATCTCCAATAGAATGCTCCAAGATAAGCAACGTCAATCCATGAACTCCAAGAACTGAACTAGCTTCCGATAATCTACTCAACCTGAATATCTGAAAAACCCAACTCTAGACTGCCCGTGTGGAAAATGGTGGGCACCCAGAGTTTAGGAAGGGAACAATAAACTCCAGATCAGTCATGGGACTGGTGTGAGCAACAAAAACAGTTTATCTTTAAACAAACACAAAAGGCTTTTAAACATTGAAATCCGCAATGCTTTTGGAAAATGAAACTACCATAAGACCTCCCGCCACACACACAATGCAATCGCAGAATTGGAGGAGATTTCTTCTTATGATAGTCAAAAATGCTTACTACGCAAAATCATTCGATATTATTATCATTAGTGCATAGTGTCGAAAACATTTCGAAAATATAATATCAATCTTAGCCAGCATACAACCATTGTTGTATGTCTACTATAACTACTACGTTCAATAGCAGGTTACCGCCACATTCCATAGCAGGTAATACAACTAAAACCGTACAGGGTTCGTATTGTTTCTTTGGATTTCCAACAAATGATCAGGCTAAGGAACTTCCTTACCGAAGTAGAAACGCCTCTGGAAAGACACCCCGGATCCTAACCGGATCTCTGCAAACAAAAGGCCGACGCTACCTCACGCTGTACAGCTGTAACTAGGTAACTAACACACTGACGCTACCTCACGATGTACAGCTGTAACTAGGTAACTAACACACGAGTCATGTCATCCCCCGGTCGTTACCAACCTTTATCCGCGGGGCCCCTCAACCAACAAAGCAACATCATAAAGTGATAAATGTATAGTGTCCACACGAGTTAAGTATCTGGGCTCCATACCATGATACCACCCTTTATCCAGAAGAAAATGACATACCCTAGGGGCGCTACCCCTACAAACCTTTGTCGCAGCATTCCTGTTTCGACCATTACCGGGTTGTGAGGCTCGACGAAGTCTCGTCCACAAAGCTACGCTTCTTCACAAAGCCACGCTTCTTCACAAAGCCACGCTTTTTCACAAAGCAACGCTTTGATCAACCAATGATCAACAGCACTTCGTATGCCACAGTACCAAATTGGGAATATATCACTAGTAACCATCAACTACATAACCTCTGAGCTCGTACGTCTCAGAGAAGGGTGTTAAGCTAAGAGAATAAATTCTCCACCACCAACAGAAATGTATTTGATAGAAACCAGCTTTACATCTCAAAGTGTAATGTCAGACACACATCCATACAAGTCCGTTCCGGGATCGAACGGAACCGAAGGCACTTCCAAAGAAGACCTTGCAAATCCGGATAATTTCTAATCACGTCCGGACTTCCCATCACTAAGGGTAATAAAAATCTCTATACCGGGGATCAGCCGATGCAGAGACATTCGACGAGTTGTCCTTTCGTTTTCAAAAATATCCGGTCTTCACCACCGGTCTTCAAATGCTATCCATTTACGTCGTATCACTATTCGGAATGGGTTATATGACACAAAGGTCCTCTCCCGGCTAAACCGAATAACGAGCGCAATTAAAAATCATATGGATACTGGGGTCTCATTTAAATCAAAGCTTAAAGCCCAAAACTTTTCATTCGAATGGTTAAAACAAATTACCATTTCCAATCTTTTAAACAAAAAGATTCATTTCAAAAACCTTCACTGGTTTAAACAATTTCCACACTTTTAATCTTTTAAACAAAAGATTTAATTCACAAAGTTCACCCCATTCCCAAAGATCCATTTATGGATTTCAAAACAGTTTCAATTTCAATTTGATTAACTCATTAAATCTTTAAATCAAGATTTAACTTATAGCTTTCAAAACAATTCTATTTCAAGTTGGATTAACTAGTCCGGTCTTTGAATCAAAGACTCATTTCATAACTTTCAAAACATTTCAATTCCATTTCAAACTTGAAATCTGTTAACACAATTTGGAAATCCTTTACGTATGTGAAAGCTTTTACTATTTGAAAACAAATAGTTTCGTTTCAGAAAAATCCAGTTATATTTACACGAGTTAAAACCCTTGAATTAAATTCAAAATCCCAAATCAATACCTTTAAAATGGTTTAACCCATATATAACTTGTACATCATCTTTAATCCTTAGTTTCAAATCATAGAATTCAATTTCAAACTTGAATTCAAATTTAAATCAAATTATTTAAATTTTCAAAACTCGATTAAGTTATTCAAAATAACTTTTATCTTTGAAATTCCATTTCAAAAGCTTTTCACTTTAAACCCGAATTTCCCATTTCAAAATCAACTGAAATTAAAATTTCAATTTAAAAACATCAAATTTAAATTATCTGTGACTTAACCAATTTCCACGTGAAATCCATATTTGTGTGTGTAAAGGTGTAGTCCAGGGGTTTAACACAATAGTGCAACATCATTCAATCATCATAGATCAAATACAGAAATATAGTTGATAAGCGGTATAAACTATATCGCTTATCTTCATTCACAGATCACAGATATATAAATATCATAGATAAATAAACTACAGATCACAGCATAAATCAGGATGTATCACAAAGCATCATATATCAGGGATATCAAACAATTCAATCATTTAGTCAAATCCAATCATCCATAAGTAGGATCTATTTAATTATCTGATTGATTTAAATCAGATAAATTTCTTATGAATGAATTTACTAGTTATGGTAAATTAATAATTAATCAACTACAAAACATTTAATAAATTACCCTTTAATTAATCATTAATTAACTCTTCATTGATAATTAATCTTTAATTTATTATCTTTAAAATCAATCTAATTATCTTAAGTAATTACCACTTAATAACCTACACTCTTAATTAATATTTAATTACCCAAGCAAGTAGTTATTAATTCTTAATTAAATTTTAAACTAGTTAACTCTAAATTTTGAATTAACTTTAATTAGTTAATTTACTTTTAATTACTACTTATTAACATTTAACTATTAATAGCATTTCTTAATTTCAATTTTCATTTGGTCTTAAATTTTCTAATTTAAATTACTTAACATCCTTAATCATTCTGCTGTTACTTAAATCATCCACCTTAAACCTTGCATTTGGACAAATACTGTTTATATAATATACTTAAACAAACTAGCATTCAACAGTAACCCAAGCAAAACTCCAGGTTACTCGGGTTGGACCCGAGTATTTCCCCATATTTCCCCGAGTCTCCCCTGCTTCTTCTTTTCTTCATCTCTTCTTTTTATATAAAGTTTAAATTCAAACATTAGTTACCTTCCAGGTTATATAAGCAAACTCGAACCATAGGGGCAAAGACACGAGTATTACCCCGGGTCACTCACGAAATTCCTCGAGACAAACCCTGAGAAATCATCTTCTTCCCAAACCCACATCAAACCCAGACACGCAAGAACGAGCGTGCACGTGCACGATCGACGCAACCACCTTCGGCCAAGTCTTCGACCACCACTATGTCGCCGTTGATCATCCCAAACCTCCAGACCACCCAATCCTTCAAGATGAACACGAAATCAAATTCGAGCTATCGAAACAGCAGGGCCCCAAAACTCGATCGACCTATTTACCTCGTCGACGCCCCCTCCGTTCACCGGAATCCACGCTATTCCACCCAAAGTTACATCATGACATTCCGCAACAATCTTCCTTACTCTGGTCAAGCTTGATTCACCACCGATGGCGAACTCGACTCAATTTTGACACTGACAAAAATGGGTTGCTAAACCCTATTTTGCTCTCGCCCCCAAAATTCTTGCAATAAATATTTTTTTTTTACATTTTTCCTAACATTATTAAGTTCAAATCTAGCTCCACGCGAAATTACAACACCCAATATTTCTTTGATTTCCGGGAATTGATCAAAGTGCCAGTTTTGTTCAAATTCGAACTGCCCTCGAATTACTCAACTAAAAATCATCACCATTGTTTTAAAAATCCTATTTTCATATGTTTATTCAAAATATGAAATCAAATCAATGATTTAAAATAGTTGAGATTATCAATTTTTTTTTACTGTATAACCAAGCTTAAAGGGTCGAACACTTCATGATCAAGCTTAAACAAAATCATAACCTGTGAGTTAAATTTAAAACAACTTATTTTGTTTAAGAATTCCTATCTTAGCATGTTTGTATGAAGGTTCATCTGTTTTCTTTCTAACTTACTTAACTCTGAGAGCCAAAACAGGGAGAACAGGTTATAAAGCAATTTCTTGCATCTCAAAGAACTTACAGAATAAATTTCTTCCATATGCAACTACACCAAATTTTCTATGGACTAAATACTCAGTTTTCAATTTTAAAACAAAGCAAGTTTACTCACAAGCATCAAGAAAACAAAACCAGTTAAGCTTCTAAAAATAAGGAGTTGCTCACCTTGAAATATGGTTGAACAGAGACAGTGCCTTTTTGTTTTTAAATCTGAAAACTTTGAATCATTGCTTGATATTTGATTTAGTTGCTTGTATATTGAGTTGATCTTTGCTTTTGAACTCTGGAATGTTGAGTTGCTTCTTGTTTAAATTTGCTGCTGATTTGTTTTGATGTTTTCAATGGAATGTTGTTTGAGTTTTCAAGCTGTTGTTTACTTCCCAGGTTTGAAGACTTTGAATTGCTTTTGTTTTTTTTAAGTTTGAGATGTTTTACTTTAGTGTTTCTCTTTCAGCTTATAATGGACGAAAACTAAAGTGGATAGACTGATATATAAAACTGAGTTTACAGGGTATATTACTTTGTACAGGTGATAGTATGGTTTTCTTTGTACAAAGTGATATTATATTTTCCAATGGTCAGAGATATTTTCCATTGCTTGCTTGTTGACTCGGCTGAAAATCATCTTTTTGTATGCTAGAGGATATGGCATTTAATGCATATGTACTTCTTTGTCTACATACTTACATATTTTATTTTAACTTTGTTCTTCTTTTGCAAGCTAACTTGATTTCGGCTGAGATGTTATATTGTGCTAGATATTGCTTGCCTTACATAATGATGCTTACAGGCTACCTATTTTATTTGCCTACATTTGTTTATTTACTTACCCTACAGGCTGCCTATTATCTTTTGCTTTGTCTTTGGTAATATTACTTTATAAAATATGTAAACTTCTTTATTTGTATACACTTTGTTTTTTTTCCTTTTTCTTGTTTATATGTGTATTTGTTTGTACATAATTTATTTTTGTTTTTAAAATTTATTATCTTGCAATATAAATGAATGTCTATATTAATATATTGTTTAATTTAACAAATTTGTTTATATATATATATTCCAAAATTTTATCTTATGTATTTTCATTTTTAAGCCATTTATTTACGATTTAAATTTAACTTCAATATATATATTATATTATTTCAAATTTAGTCAGATATGTTCAAATACAGATATATATATTCGCATATATACATATGTATACAATATTTTAATTTTAAATGATTTATACAGCATATATTTGGATTCTGGGAAACTCGCAATCCATTTATCGTTTAATTATACAATTATAATTCAAAAATTAATTTAATTATCAATTAAATGAAATTAAAATTCGGGGTCGTTACAACTGATATAGTTCTTTGTTTTAAAAGACTAATGATTATCTATTATATATTGTTCCGCTGCGATATGTGAGATTCTGATATTGTTTTCTGTTCTGATGTAGTTCTGTTCTTCTCTTCTCTCTTATCTTCTTTCTTCTTCTGCTTTCTTCTCCTTCTGCCATTTCTTTCTTTTTAAAAACCCTCACTATTGGAGTTTCCGGCACTCGATTTCTCGGCAGTCGATAAAGGGAGTATCGATGTCGAATTTTCGAAAGTCGAAAATTTCGGTATGTGACAGCGTGGTATCAGAGCATATGGTTAAGCGACAACCCTGCTTTGTTGGGTGTTACTCATTAGAGATAGAGTCAGTAGTGCTCTAGAATGAGTTTGAGTGTAATAATAGATATGAGCGCGTATTTGTTAGTTAATATAAAATTGTTTTGTATTGTGATGATTGGTTTATTGAGTGGCATATGAACCTTCGTCGGCACAGTCTGCGCAACTGGATGGAAGGGGTTTCTAAACACTCTAATAGAACAATTCGACACAGTATTGTTTTTAAATAGGGTGAATGAAATAATTTTTGCCCAAAACTATTTTTGTATAGAAAAGAAATGTTTTTCTATGAAGTACTATAGTATATGGTTGCATGGTTGTTAGAGGTGATAATATTAATCTATTATCATTGAAATTAAATGAGAAATTGGAATTATAACTCCAAAGTTAAGAAATAAATTCACATACAAATGAAATTAAGGAATGTAAATTATAAATGTGAATTGTAATTTGAAACGAAATTCCAGAGAAGTTTTTGGAAAGGTTTTGAAAAGAATTTGAAAATTTTGGAGATTTGGAAAGTTTAAATCTTTTTTGATTTGAAAATGAATTTCAAAGGTTTTGAAAAGTATTCTGAAGAGATGAAAGCTCTAAACTTTTTTCGGTCGCTGGAAAATAACTTCGGTAATGACTGCAGCATCACCGGTGTTCATTTTCGGTTTTCCAAAAGAGGAATTGCTGCCAAATTGTTTTAAATGGAAGTTGTTGGGAAAATTTGGGTTTTGTTTTAAAAATTCAAGGGATAATTTGAATTGTTTTCAAAATGATTTTTGAAATGTTGGTAAGACTCTGGAATGCTATATATAAAAATATTTATGAGAATAATAAATGAGTTGATAACTTATACAATTTTAATTTTGATTGAATAAATTTAACTTAAGAAATTTTAAGTTGAATTAAAGTAAGTATAAGTGAATCAATAAAAATTCAAGTGGTAATTTTGAATATAAGTTATATAACTTATAAAATGAGAAAATAGAAGTGAAACGAATTGTTAAAAAGTGGTTAAACAATTTTATTAAGCAAAATAAAATGTGATTTTGATTAAGTGATGAAATTTGACCTTGGTAAAGTTAAATTAAATTGAGAATCTGAATTGGATTGATAAATGAATTAAGCTATTGGACTAATTGAATGTTGAATCAGTCTAATGTAACTGAATTAATGAATGAATAAATTGAATGGAATCAATTGCAAATGAAGTGAACTAAAGATAATTCAATATTCAGAATAGAAGATAAAATTGAATTCAAATAGAATTGAAATTGTAAACTGAATCCAAATTAGATTGAAATTGTAAATTGAATTTAAATGAGAACGTGAAATGCAAAATTGAATGAAAATGAATATATGTAACTTCCATAGTGAAGTAAAAATGTATCAGTAGTTTATATTGAAATTTTTGTAATAGAATTGGCAAAATGATTTGAATGTTGTAACTAGACATTATGGCTAGTAGGATATACATGTGTATTAAGGAATTGAGATTTTAATTTTGAAGATAAATTTGAATTGCTCGACAAAAGGTAAGTATTTGAATTATAATATGAGTTTTTGATGATTTCTTCTCTAGCCGCTTGGCTTTTTCTTTTTCTTTTTTGAAATCTGAGAGTCCGTAGGGACGTTTTGTAGTCGTACCGTATTAGCCGCGCAAAGGAGACGCTGGCGAAATTTTTCGAAAATTTAGGGCGTTAGAAATTTTTTGAGAAATTTTGAAAGTTTAAAATTTGAATTTAAACTTAAATTGGAATTGAGAAGTAAAACAATGTTGTTTTGAACTATAATTGAGGTTGGAAAGCTAGTTGAATTGACAATGAATCTTTAGTAGAAAGATTTGTTTTGAGAATTTGATAAAACTACTGAATTGTGAAAAATAGTAGACGAGTTAAGGACATTTTTTCCTAACTTGTAATTTCGGGACGAAATTCTTTTAAGGAGGGAAGTTTGTAACGACCCAGAATTTCAAACGAATTAAATTGAGAATATTTAATTTATTTTAAATATTTGAACGATGATTTAATTTGAATCCCGAATTTAACTGGGAATTTGGCGATTAAATTTTATAAAATTTAATCTATTAAAATGTTGAATAAAAATTTAAAACAGTAAATATATATATATATATATAGGATTTTGAAAGTATAGGAATTTTAAAAACAATATAGAGTTTAGAAAGACTAGATTTTCTTTTAAAGAAAGGAATTAATTTAAAACTAATCGTTAGTTAAGTCAAATTTTAAAACGAAAATTAACTAGTTCGATTTAATTCGAATATTAATAAATTGTATAATTGTTATACAAGGTCTAATCCAGTGGAGAAAACAGTCTGAAATGGAAACGGAATGCAAAATAAAAAGGTGAGATTTTTCTCACTCAAAATTGATGTTTGCAGTTATTGAATGCTATGATTGACTGTTTGGATTGTGATATTAGATATAGTAGGATATATCTATATATATAGAAATATATACATATTGACATATGTATATATTGGATTGATGATTTCTCGCCTCGTATAGCGGATGAGACCCTATTGCGCCGTTAGTAAGCGGATGATTTTTATAAAACCCATATACCGCGATATTCCACCTCGAAGTGGAATTGGTATTGTGTTGACGTCTTTGGATGCAGGGAAACAGGTTGGAGGGATCCAACTGGACCCCTCATATTGATTGAATTTATTTATACTGTGATATGAATTTGAGAATGATTATATTGATGTTATTGATCATATCGATGTCTGGAAATTGTTTGAAAACTATAGATTTAGCTGAATGGATGTTTGATATCATTGGATTCCAAAAATAAACGAAATTGAATTTTTGAAATTCAAGTAGAAATTTTTAAGTGAATTGATTTTTAGAAATTGAATAAATTTTGAAGAAAAGAATTTAAAAGTATAAAAGTTGATTTTTATAATATTATCGAATTTATTCCAGAATAAAATGGAAATGATTAAATAAATGAATTTCGTATAATAGTGATTTTAAATTGAGGAATTTAATTTAAAATTTGGATTTTTAAATAGATTGAAAGAAACAATTGAAATTTATTTTCTTAAAAAGGAATTTATTTAAAAAGAGATAAGTTGGAAATCCAATTAGAAATTTAATTGGTAAATTTAAATAATTTGGGAAACCAATGTAAAATGATTTCAAGTTGAAGAATCCATTTAAAAACAGGATATTGAATAATTTGAAAGAAAAATAAGGAATTTATTTTAGTAGTGATAAATAAATTAGAAATCAATCTGTAATTGATTCAATATTTGGAAATGAATTTTTGAGAAATCAGTATGGAAATTTTATTTAAAGTTGAAAATAAATTTAGAAATCAATATTGAAATTGATTTGGTATTGAAGTTTTTATAAATGGAATTGGAATTTATAAAAGTTGGTTATAAATCCGAAATCACTTATTTTGATAAGTAAAGTATAGAAGTTAATAAAGGAAGATTTTAAATCAAAGTTGTTATAAAATAAAATTAGAATTTATAAACGTTGTTTTTATAAATTCAAAATCAATTGAATTTGATAAATTAAATATAGAAGATTGTTAAAGGAGATATATTCGCGATTTTGGATAGCGAATTATTATTGAAATAAAATGTGTAGAAAATAGTGGAAAGTAATTAGTGAATTATATTCACGATTTTGGACAGTGAATATATTATTGAATGAAATGGATTTATTTTTGAAGAAATGATATTAAAAATGAAGTTAAACATTTTAAAGAAATGAGATTTAAAATGTATTATGAATCGAAAGCATAGATTTCAAAATTTATTGTTGAAATAGACGTTTTCGAAATATAAGGAAATGATGGACTATAACACTGTTGTTATAGTAAATGATCTCTGAAAGGAAATGTTTTATCTAGTATTGGGATTTATATACCTATCTTAATTTTCGGATCCCTATACTAGTGATTTTGAGTCGTCGTAACGATGTTTTATGTAACATTCGTTTTGACTCAAATAGATGTTATAATAAATGATTTCCTTAAAGATTGAAATTTATACTTAATATTGATTTAAGTATATCGAATATTTTCCAAGTGTTGAAAATAAATGATTTATGAAATACTTAGTATTAAATAAGTATGGAAATGTTTTTGAAAATTTATCTCTGAAAGGATAAATTGAAAATGAATATTGAAATCGATTTGAAAATCGAATATTAGTAGATATTCGAAAAATGTAAATTCAATATGGAATTTATAAAAGAAAGGGAAGTTGTTAAAAATAAATATTGATTTATTTTTGAAGTGTGGAAATTTTATATCTTGTAAAGATATTTTTGGAAGATGAAATAATTTTGGAAAATTATTTGGAATCTGATGATGTTACGCATCTTTATTGATAGTTAAATAACCGACTATCAATAATTACCTTGAATGGATATTTGTTGTGATTGGATGTATTTGAATGCTACACTTATTTTTTAATAAACGCTCACTATTCGGGTTAGCCGGGAAAGGACCATGGGGTCGTATAACCCATTCCGAATATGTGATACGTCGTTATGAATTGCATTCGAAGACCGGTGTTGAAGACCGGATATTTTTGAAAACGGAAGGATTACCGTCGAGTTACTCTACATCGGCTGATCTCCGGTTTAGAGTTTTTATCACCCTTAGTGACGGGAAGTCCGGACGTGATTAGAAAATTATCCGGAAATGCAAGGGCTTCGTGAGAAGTGCCTTCGGTTCTGTTCGATCCCGGAACAGACTTGTATGGATTGTGTGTCTGACGTTACAAATTGAGATATAAAGCTGATTTCTTTCAAATACATTTCTGTTGGTGGCGGAGAATTTATTCTCTTAGCTTAACACCCTTCTCTGAGACGTACGAGCTCAGAGGTTATGTAGTTGAAATTTATCAGCGATATATCCCAATTTGGTAACATGGCATACTGAGTGTTGCTGTGAAATGATCAGTGTTTGATCATTTGCGATATGATCATTTGTTTGATCTTATATCTTTGTGATCATAGGTTGATCATTTGTTTGACCCAAAGCATGGCTTTGTAGAAAGCGTAGCTTTGTGGACGAGACTTCATCGAGCCTCACACCCCGGAAATGGTCAAAACAGGAAGGATGCAGCAAGGTTCTAGGGAGTAGCGCCCCTTAGTGTATGTCATTCCTTCTGGATAGAGGTGGTATCATGGTATGGAGCCCAGATACTTAACCTATGTGGTTGCTGCATTTTTACTATGTGGTTTGTTGCGAATCGGGGATCCTCGGGAAGATCGGTTACGATCGGGGGATGGCATACGCGTGTCAGTAGTTACCTATTTTTGCAGAGGTAACCCGGCCTTGTGTTGGTAGAGATCTAACCGTAACGTTAGGTTCTCGGGTCGTCTATTCCAGGGACGTACCCATCGTGGATAGGAAGTTCCTTAGCCTGACCATTTGTTGGAAATCCAAAGAAACAATACGAGCCTTGTACGGTTTTAGTTGTAGAACCTGCCATTCACTTATGGTGGTCACCACTGTTTGGATGGTAGCTATAGTAGGCATAGTTCGGAATGTCTATGCTGGCTAAGATTAATATTATACTTTCGAAATGTTTTCTACACTATGCACTAATAATAATATCAAAAATGATTTGATTTTGCGTAGTAAGCATCTTTGACTATCATAAGAAGAAATCTCCTCCAATTCTGCGTTTGCATTGTGTGTGTGGTGGGAGGTCTTATGGTAGTTTCATTTTCCAAAAGCATTGCGAATTTGTTTTATTTTCTTTGTGAAAGAATAACTGTTTTACGATCTCACACCAGTCACCATGACTGACTCGGAGTTTATTGTTTTCCTTCTAAACTCTGGGTGCCCACCAATTTCCACACGGGCAGTCTAGAGTTAGGTTATCAGGATATTCTGGATATTCTGGAGCTTTGGAGATAAGCTGGATGACGAGACGTAGTATTTGTATCTGATAGTATTTATTCCGCTGTGTATTCTGTATGAGGACAAGTTTATATAACTGTCCATTGTTGTATATTGACTCTGATTGATGTATGTATAAACTGATATAGTTCTTTGTTTTAAAAGGCTAATGATTATCTATTATATATTGTTCCGCTGCGATATGTGAGATTCTGATATTGTTTTCTGTTCTAATGTAGTTCTGTTCTTCTCTTCTCTCTTCTCTTCTTTCTTCTTCTGCTTTCTTCTCCTTCTGCCTTTTCTTTCTTTTTAAAAACCCTCACTATTGGAGTTTCCGGCACTCGATTTCTCGGCAGTCGATAAAGGGAGTATCGATGTCGAATTTTCGAAAGTCGAAAATTTCGGTATGTGACAGATTATATATACCTTTTAAAAATGAGAATTTGAAGTTTTGAAAGGATTTGTAATTTTGAAAAAATTTATATAAGAAAATTGATTTATCTAAAAATGATTTATGACTAAAGAATTTTAAATTTGAAATTCGAGAATTTAACCCCGGTGTTTTGAAATTAGTTTTAAGATTTTTTGAAATATATAATAATAATATGATTTAAAAGTATTTTTCCAAATAAGAAATGTTTCAAATGATTTTAATGAGTTTCGAATGATTTTGAAGAAATTTCAAAAGAAGTTTGAGAAAATGGAAGTCCAGAACTCACTTATGTCGTTGGAAAATAATTTCGGTGATGAGTGCACGCATCATCGACATTGATTTTCGAGTTTCAGAGTGGGGGAAAGGCCACTTTAGTAGCATTGCTACGCGAGTGATTTTGCGAAACCGATTTTGATTTCAAAATTCTAAAGTATGATTTGATATTCGGAAGATATATGTATATATATATTTGAAATGATTTGAAATGAGCCGGTGTTCAGTCCTCGAGTTTTGGATTTGATATAACCCTATCTATTGAAATTGATTTACTGATTTGTTGTTGATTTCCAACTCTTGAATTTGAAAATGATTTCTTCGACTATTTTGAAGTTCGTGTACTTCCAAATCAAGGTTAACTTTTCAAGGCTAAGAAATTTTGAAAGGTATTTTGATAAAGTATATAAGTTTGTTTTGAATGTTTAAGTATGAAGTGATATGATTTAAATAAGTTGAAACTGTTTTGTTAAGTAAATGAATAAGGCTATTTTGAATTTTTCTAATATGAAATTTAGATTCGAAATGCTTTGAAAAGAATTTGGTCTTCAAAATATTTTGAATAAAGTTTAGTTAAATGTTTTAACTTAGTAACATCTTTATGAAACTATATATTTAACAAGTTGGAATAAATATATAAGTTGTACGTATGCTGTTTTATTCGCATAATTAATTTGATCCAAGTTTGAGTACACAAGTTCGAGGTGAATTACACCATTTCGTGTTAGGATTTTTCATTCGATTCTTGATGGCGAATATTTGATATGGATTTTGGGCTTGATTCTATAATTCTCTATCATAGTATATGGCTATGCAAGGAGACTGATGGCTTCTAGTCGAGAAACCATATCGAAATCCGCATTAGGGAAGTCGAATGGACAATACTAGTTCGAAAGCAAACTTGTGTGATCGAGCGAGCGATCAAATGTGATTCTTCGAAATGATGACGTATGTACATCTTATATTCTAATATCATTGATATATTTTGACGCTGAAATTGAAAGCTGTCGAGTTAGAATATCTTTCCTTACTAAAAGAAAATTTCCAATTTAAATTACAAAGATATATAACCCATAAAAGCAAAGATATTCAATCCCATATGGCTCTTCATACAGCGAAATTTATTTTGAAAATTTGATCCTTATATAAGATAGACCTTACGTAAGTATAAGATGATTTTGAAAAACATTTGATTTTGGAAATGAATTGGTTGACTTAAATTATTGATTTGGAAATTTGGATTTATTTTCTAAATCTATTATTTTGGAAACTTTGAAACTAAAGATAATTAATTTGAGAAGAAATAATTTGGTAAAATTGTATATGATTTTGAAATTGAACTGATATTGAAACAAATTGAAATTTGAGAACCTTATGTTACTAAACACTTGATTTGGGAGTTGTCGAACTTATATAAAATTGATTTGTATGAGTATGAAATTGATTCGAAAACTATAGATTTGAATAGGTACTCAATTTGAAAGTGAAATCTTATATAATTGAAGTCTATATAAGTATGATTTGATATACTATTGATTTTGGAAAGTATTTGAGTTGAAAATTTAATCTTATATATAATGGATTTTATATAAGTACGATATTTGAAAGTGATTTGAAAAGGTACTATATGATACATATTTTCGAAGTAAAGATATGGAAAGTGCCTTCTGCTTGATATCCGATTTGTGGCCACATCTTGGATTCATTCTATCGATATTATTCTCTATGATTTTGGTTTTCCGGATATGATACTCGAGTGTCCTTCGAATTCCATGGCGTTACCCATGGTCTTATTGTTCTCTCGTGACTGCACATCGCAACTGTCAAGACCCGCAAATCCGTACTCCCTGATTAACACTAATCTCCATTGATTAACTCAAGGGGCATGGAAATACGAACCCTGAGGGGTTTTAAGAAAAAGAGGTAGAAGAAAAGATAGAAGAAAAACAGAAGAAGAAGAGAAGAAGAACAACAGAAACAGAAAACAATAACAGAATCTTACACATCGCAGCGGAACAATATATAATAGATAAATGAATAATCTTTAAAACAAAGAACTATATCATTTTATACATACATCAATCATCAGAGTCAATATACAACTCAGTACAACAATGGACAGTTATATAACTTGTCCTCATACAGAATACACAGCGGAATAAATACTATTAGATACAAATACTACGTCTCGTCCTCCAGCTTATCTCCAAGCTCCAGAATATCCAGAATATCCTGATAACATAACTCTAGACTGCCCGTGTAGAAATTGGTGGGCACCCAGAGTTTAGAAGGGAACAATAAACTCCGAGTCAGTCATGGTGACTGGTGTGAGATCGTAAAACAGTTATTCTTTATAACAACAAAATAATTTTTAAAGTCAATTCGAAATGCTTTTGGAAAATGAAACTACCATAAGACCTCCCGCCACACACACAATGCAAACGCAGAATTGGAGGAGATTTCTTCTTATGATAGTCAAAGATGCTTACTACGCAAAATCAAATCATTTTTGATATTATTATTAGTGCATAGTGTAGAAAACATTTCGAAAGTATAATATTAATCTTAGCCAGCATAGACATTTCGAACTATGCCTACTATAGCTACCATCCAAACAGTGGGGCGCCACCATAAGTGAATGATAGGTTCTACAACTAAAACCGTACAAGGCTCGTATTGTTTCTTTGGATTTCCAACAAATGGTCAGGCTAAGGAACTTCCTTTTCCACGATGGGTACGTCCCTGGAATAGACGACCCGAGAACCTAACCTAACATTACGGTTAGATCTCTGCCAACACAAGGCCGGGTTACCTCTGCAAAAGTAGGTAACTACTGACACGCGTATGCCATCCCCCGATCGTAACCGATCTTCCCGAGGATCCCCGATTTCCAACAAACCACATAGTAAAAATGCAGCAACCACATAGGTTAAGTATCTGGGCTCCATACCATGATACCACCTCTATCCAGAAGGAATGACATACACTAAGGGGCGCTACTCCCTAGAACCTTGCCGCATCCTTCCTGTTTCGACCATTTCCGGGGTGTGAGGCTCGACGAAGTCTCGTCCACAAAGCTACGCTTTCTACAAAGCCCTGCTTCGGGTCAAACAAAATGATCAACCTATGATCACAAAGATATAAGATCAAACAAATGATCATATCGCAAATGATCAAACACTGATCATTTCACAGCAACACTCAGTATGCCACGTTACCAAATTGGGAGTATATCGCTGATAAATTTCAACTACATAACCTCTGAGCTCGTACGTCTCAGAGAAGGGTGTTAAGCTAAGAGAATAAATTCTCCGCCACCAATAGAAATGTATTTGAAAGAAATCAGCTTTATATCTCAAATTGTAACGTCAGACACACAATCCATACAAGTCTGTTCCGGGATCGAACAGAACCGAAGGCACTTCTCACGAAGCCCTTGCAATTCCGGATAATTTTCTAATCACGTCCGGACTTCCCGTCACTAAGGGTGATAAAACCTCTAAATCAGAGATCAGCCGATGTAGAGTAACTCGACGGTAATCCTTCCGTTTTCAAAAATATCCGGTCTTCAACACCGGTCTTCGAATGCAATTCATAACGACGTATCACATATTCGGAATGGGTTATACGACCCCATGGTCCTTTCCCGGCTAACCCGAATAGTGAGCGTTTATTCAAAAATAAGTGTGGCATTCAAATTCATCCAATTCACAACAAATACCATTCAAGGTAATTATTGATAGTCGGTTATTTAACTATCAATAAAGATGCGCAACATCATCAGATTCCAAATAATTTCCAAATTATTTCATCTTCAAAAATATCTTTACTAGATATAAAATTTCCACACTTTAAAAATAAATCAACGTTTATTTTTAAAACAAATTCCCATTCCATTTATAAATTCCATAGTGAATTTATATCTTCAAAATATCTACTGATATACGATTCTCAAATCGATTTCAAATATTCAATTTCATTTTATCTTTAAGAAGATAAAATCTCAAAACGTTTCATTTCATTTTGGAAATGCATTTCCCTACTTATTTAATAATAAGTATTTCACAAATCATTTATTTTCAACACTTGGAAAATATTCGATATACTTAAATCAAATTAAGTATATATTTCATTCTTTAAGGAAATCTATTTTCTATAACAACATCAATTTGAGTCAAAACGAATGTTACGTAAAACATCGTTACGACGACTCAAAAATCACTAGTATAGGGATTCGAAATTAAAATAGATATGTAAATCCCAATACTAGATAAAAACATTTCCTTTCGGAAATCATTTACTATAACAACAGTGTTATAGTCCCCCATTTCCTTATTTCTCGAAAACGTCTATTTCAACAATGAATGTTGAAATCTATGATTTCGATTCATAATACATTTTAAAACATCTTTAAAACGTTTAACTTTATTTTTAATATCCCTTCTTCGAAAATAAGTCCATTTTACTTAACAATATATTCACTGTCCCAAAATCGTGAATATATTTCACTAACCAAATTTCAGTCTTTTCTACACATTCAATTTAAGGATAATTCGCTATCCAAAATCGCGAATATATTTCCTTTAATAACCTCCTACATTTAATTTTTCAAATTCAATTGATTCCGAATTTATAAAAACAATGTTTATAAATTTCACCTTTTATATTTTTTTACAACTTCGATTTGTAAATCTCCTTTATTAACAAATTCGATCAATATTTCATTTGTAGGCAAAAATCCAATTTATAAGTTAATTTCTTATAAATCTTCTATTCTACAATTTCATTCATCTTAACTTCCCGATTTATACATCTATAAATTTCATTCTTTTTAACTTCACAATTTATACATCTATAAATTTCATTCTTTTTAACTTCACAATTTATACATCTATAAATTTCATTCTTTTTAACTTCACAATTTATACATCTATAAATTTCATTCTTTTTCCAAATTCGTTTCAATTTGCCAAATTAAATTTCTAATTGGACTTCCCACTTATTTCTTTTTAAATAAATTCCTTTTAAAGAAAATAAATTTCTTTATCTCTTTCAATCTATTTAAAAATCCAAATTTAAATTAAATTCTTCAATTTAAAATCACTGTTTTATGAAATCCATTTATTTAGCATTTTCACTTTATTCTGGAATTTATTCAATAAGATTATAAAAATCAGCTTTTATACTTTTAAATTCTTTTCTTCGAATTTATTCAATTTCTAAAAATTTATTTACTTAAAAATTTCTATTTTGATTTCAAAAATTCAATTTCATATATTTTTGGAATCCAATGATATCAAACATCCATTCAGCTAAATTTTAGCTTCAAACAATTTCCAGATATCAATATGATTAATAACATCAATATGATCATTCACAGATTCATATCACAGTATAAATAAATTCAATCAATGTGAGGGGTCCAGTTGGATCCCTCCAACCTGTTTCCCTGCATCCAAAGACGTTAGCACAATACCAATTCCACTTCGAGGTGGAATATCGCGGTATATGGGTTTTTATAAAAATCCGCTTACTAACGGCGCAATAGGGTCTCATCCGCTATACGAGGCGGGAAATCATCAATCCAATATATACATATGCCAATATGTATATATTGCTATATATATAGATATATCCTATCATATCTAATATCACATCCAAGTAGCAATCATATCAATCAATAACTGTATAATTAAATTTTCCTTCGAGTGAGAAAATCTCACCTTAGCTTTTAATTTGCCATCCATTTTCCAATCCAATTTGTTTTTCTCCACTTATAGACCTTGTAACAAACATTATAAGGTTTTATTAATAAAATAAATCGAACAGTTCAATTACCGTTTTAAAATTTTAATTCAACTAATAATTTAAATTTCTTTAACTAGTGATCAAATTCCCTAAACAATTTTTCCTTTCTTCAAAATTTATTTGAACTAATTGAAAAATCACTTACCATAAAAATTAAATTTAACTGATACTTTACTTTTTAAATAAGTCTCTCTTTAACCATTTCTAAAATAATCAAACAAGTAAATTAGACTGATTTATCTCCCTTTTCGAATATATATATATATGTATTTTCTGTTTTAAATTAAGACATGCATGTGGATATAAAAATTTATACTTACACTATTTCTGTTTATAACTGAATATATATATATATATATATATATTTATCTTTTGGTTAAATTAAATTAAAATAAATAAATAAAACCACGTTTATACCTTACGAACAAAATTCAAGCACGAGAAGAATCCCACCAATGCTGATGAACATCGCGACCCTCACCATCGCCTACCGCGAGCTCCCAGTCGAGTCCCACTTCCACCCTATCGAACTGCACAACGCTACACGCCCCTTTCCGATCTCGCAAACCCAAATAAATCGAGCTCCAGCCATAAACGTGAACGCACTCCACTTTCGACCGTTCGCCACTCAAGCTCGCGATGCCATCACCACTGTCGAATTCGAACGCCTCGCCTCACTCGCCCACAGTCGTTACTCCCTTCGTGTCCACACTTCGCTCACTTACACTTGCCACCGTGCCTGGCTCCTCGCGCCTACCTCCACAAATCTGAATTGGGCCTCGCGATTGGATTCGAGACTTTGAACCCTATTTTTTTCTTTCGGGTTTGAACTAGGAGATAAGGAGGCAACGCGTTCGTTAAATTTCAACTGAGAAAGAAAGGGCTTGTTTGATTTTGGGTCGAAAACCAAACGACTTGCTTCAGCCATTTTTCTCTTTGAATTACTGAATTGAACGAAATAGATTTGAGAGGAGAGGGAGAGGGGAATTTAAAAATCAAGGGAAGTATGGGTTGCACGATTTATTTTCGTGATTCTCGGCGTAGACACTGGGGCGTGCTTTACGGGATGAAAACGTGGTGATGAGTGACAAATTTAAATTTAAATTCGAATTCGAATAAATTTCGATGCGTTTACACGTCGTGTGCTCATAGATTAACTCCAAAAAATACGAAATTGGAAATCCGACAATAATTCTATATTACGGATCCAATGGAACTAGTTTCGTCGAATTCCGAGACTGTGCCTCGGAACGCTATTTTTAAATATCGATACGAACGATATGATTTCAAAACTGATCAAATCAATTTCAAATTCGATTCTGAAGTTTTAATTATCTTCAGTATAATCAATATAAATTTTACCATCCTTTGAAATATTTTTAATCGGCCTAAATTTGAAGATTCAAATTTTTATTCACTTTCAATAGATAAAATTTTATAATTTAAATCGTCAGTTTCAAAGTTATATTCGGGATACAAATTAAATCATCATTCAAATATTTAAAATTAATTAAATATTCTCAATTTAATTTGTTCGAAATTCAGGGTCGTTACAGCAACTGCCTGGCTGAGTCTTGCCTAGGGGTACGGATTGTTTCCTGGGGGATCCAGGCGTAACCATTGTGTATCCTGCAATCTGTGTAGGTCGCGAATAGTAGCGCAAATGCTTGGCTGAGTCTTGCCTGGGGGTACGGATTGTTTCCTGGGGGATCCAGGCGTAACCATTGTGTATCCTGCATTCTACTAGTCATCATGGCGTAACTCGTAGGGCTGAGAAAGCTTACGGATATGGATTGTTTCCTGGGGGACCCAGGCGTAACCATTGTGTATCTGCGAACCATGGTTAGACAAAGGTTTTGTTTGTGTTTTTGATTGGATTGTACTTTCCATATCTGTTTTTAAAAGTTTTTCCAGTATTTTCACTGGGTGTTGAAACAAGTCTACTAAGTACCTGGAGAATTCTAGTTTTGCGCCTGATCAACGCACTGCCAGAGTCTGTAGGAACGAGGATAAACTTGTTGAAACATCGAGTTATAAAAGTATTTTATTATAAAAGTATTTCCAACAAAGAAAATTTTGTATCAATATTTGGAATTGAAATTCTTGTGGTTTAAATCAATTATTCGTGCCCGATACTATTCTTTTTATCCGCTCAGCTTATTTATTCACCTATATTCTATTTTTACAAGTCCTCCTTCTTTTCCTTGTTGACTATATCCTTTTAAATATCGTTTATTTATATACAACATGGTTTAATAGAAATTTTAGTGTATAAATTTTAGAAGTTATTAATTAAATAAAACATATCTAAAGTAAATGATTATTGATCTATTAATAATATTTGAAAAGTATCTTGAGAAAAAAATTTAATAAATTTATGAATTATGGATTTAATGTTTTCAAATAGCTTCTTTGTAAATATAAGTAATGATGTAAATAATTGTTTTCAAATATTTTTCATATATTTATAAAGGTGTTATTTAAACATATAAAGGGTATTTATAAAGGAAGCAAGAAATTTTACAAATGGGTTTTGGAAAGTATTAAAGTATTAAAGATAATTGAATTACAAATGAAGTTTGCAAATGAATATTTCAAGTAAAATTTATATAGTTTAAATTAATTGTTTATCCTTGTCTTTTAATCTTTTCTGTCTGGTTGTTTCTATTCTCCTACCTCCTTCCTTTTCGGGGACGAAAAGTTTTGAGTGGGGGAGAGTGTAACGACCCATAAATTTTGATTGGTTTAAATAATGTATTTAACTAAATTTTGTGAAATTATTAATAATAAAATTTTGAAAAAAAAAATATTTGGATTACATATAATTAAATATAGCAAATGGTAAATTTTCAATTAATTATATGAA
Source organism: Allium fistulosum (assembly GCA_030737815.1). NCBI lineage: Eukaryota > Viridiplantae > Streptophyta > Magnoliopsida > Asparagales > Amaryllidaceae > Allium > Allium fistulosum. The sequence continues at coordinate 1,558,052,313 of CM060902.1, read as the reverse complement.
AGTTTATTTATTATGTAATTCTATTAAATTCAAATCAGTTAAGAATTGTTGAAAATAAATTTGCATGAAATCAAGGGAATCGACTGTTACCATAAATTTTATTTCTTCCCTGTCCATTCAAGTTTTACATCAGTTACAATCCAATCAATACCATACCTTTATTACTCCCTGTATTCATGCTGTAGCTCTTTAATTTTCTATCCGTTGCTATTTCATTTCGGGATTGTTCCTTCCCTATTTATTCCATTTCAATCATTTTCTCTTCTCTCTGGTAGAAACATAATATTTTACATCATTTATATATATATATATATATATCTGTAGCTTGCATTCATTCGTTTGTTCACTTTTACGTTTCTCATACTTTCTACTTTATTGTCCTTAATTCCCGTGCTTGACGTTATCATTTCAGTTTCTTTCCATTGAATGTGGCACGTTTTATTCCATTTATATGTGTGGCTTTCCTTTTGCAACCTGTTCCATTTCTATTTTCTTCGTTTTCAAAATTTGAAACGTGCCGGCTGGACCACAGTATTAATTGCTTTCCAATTCACGTTCAAACGTTGCTATTCCTAGCTACTAATAAATTTAGAAATCAGTGTCTGTTACTTAATTTATGGCATACGTTCAAAGCATTGGCTTTTATTATTCAGCTCAATTAAGGGTGACCGTTGCCATCACATAACCGGTAAAAGATTTGTATACGTTTTATTTGTTTATGTGGTAACGATTCACATTTACACTATTATTGCCTTTTTAACTTCACTGGTTTTCATTTATTTGTGTACGTTTTCATTTCAATTATTGTACACATCATGGTCCCTTTTATAAATTCAGCGCCCATAAATAGTTTATTTCTTTCCCCCTTCATCTTCATTTGTCCCATATTCATTTATTTGTGTACGTTTTTTTTACATTGATTGGGCAAAGGCTCATATTTCAATTGCGTTTATAAATCAATTTCCACTTTTGCAACTTCACTTTGCTTTCACTTTCCACCTCATACTTGCATCCATCTATTAATTTTCATTTATTCTATATTTATTGCCAACGTTATAAATTTGAAAGATCACTTGCTTCCCTTGTCTCCCTGATTTCACATCTCTGTGCCTATCCTTTTGAGTTTCTTACTTTTATATTCTATTATTAGCCTAAACGTGCATTTTGACTGTTGCCATCCCCGTATTTATTTCTTTCCTTTTTGAAATTAAAACGTATACGTTTTACATTTTATTTATTTCTCAACCATTCATTGCCTTTCCTTTAAATCAATCCATTCTTTTCTTATTTGCTTTAACTTCTCTGCTGAATCAACGCATGAACGTTGATTTTCATTTATTATTACCTTTTATATTATATTTTTCTCTGTAGCTTTCCACTACCTCTCTCTTCATATATTTCATTGTTGCCTGCTCCTTCATTTTCGAGATCCACTCCCCACCATTGCTTACTTTTCCTCCTCCCAAATTTTTCCATGGCCTACGCCAGATTAAAAAAAAAAAAAAAATTGCGCGACGTATATACCCATCGCCTGAACCTATCTCCGCCCCTCTTCCCTTTCCACCGCCTACAACCCTCAACCTCCACTCACGTTTCTCCTACAAGTGCATGCTTACTTCCTTTCCTAAATAAGAAGGTATATTTATTGTTTAAAATTTTTCTTATAAACGTTCAAAAGGATTTGAGAAAATTTTGCATTCTTTTGTACAGATCTTGTTATATGTGAAAGTAAATAAGTTATGAAGCTATAAAGGTTTACTTATACAAGATTTTTATATATAAGAGTGTTATATAAATGAATTTTATACTATGCGTTAACTAAATACATTGTTATTTATATGATCCAGTTTTTGAATATATGTTTGAAACGTTTTGATTTTTATATATACAAATATTTTATTTTATACATATATTTTGTTATATATAAAGGTTTAATAAAAAAAAGGAAAGAGAAAAAAAAAGGAGTAAGTTAACAATGTATTATAAAGAATATTGTTTATCTGCACATATATGTGCATAAGTTTGTTTGATTTCCTGCTGGATATTTTGAAAAGGAAAGTAATAAACTATAATAATTATATATATACATAAGTATTCATTTCAAAAGATATTATATATATGTGTGTTGATCTTTAATATATGTGTTTTATGTTAGCACATTGATTTTTTTAACTATACATATATATTATTTTAATATTGGTTTAAAATGAATATTTATTACATGGAAACGACAACCATAAAATGAATATACTATATATGTGACATTTTGAATAATTATATATTTGTTATTTAACATTAATATGAAATGGAAGCATTTTAAAGTTATATGGTTTTCATGGGTGTGCTTATATATATATATTTCATTTTTAAAATGCGTGTTTTGATTTAACGTTCATTTTAAAAGAAAGTAATAAATTAATCATATAATCTTCGTTTCAATTTTATCAAGCTAATTTGATCCGTTCTCATCAATTTCTATCTATCAGCTTTTCCGTCGAAATTGTACCATCTAACTTTGCTTTGGAAGTCGTGCTTGCATTTCATAACTCAACTTCATTGTCTATCTCTCTAACCTCGAAAGGTGAGCAATCACTCACGATTAACGTTCTTTTATTTATTAAATTCAATTTCAATTGAAACGACAATTGAAATATTACTACTGTTAGTTAATTTCATTGCTGTATATATGATATTTTCTGTATCTGTTCACCTATGACATCTGACACCAGTATCTAGTATTTATATGTCTGTTATTACTATTATCTGTAACCGTTCACCTGTGACATCTGACACCAGTATCTATTATATTATTATTGATGATATATGCCTGTTGTTGTATTTTATATTATCTGTTATCACTCTGCAAGTTCCCTGTTAGTATAGAATTCACTATGGGTTGAAATGATACATACCCGAACGGACTTTAGAATAGGAGAAAATCGTTATGGGTTGAAATGATAAACCCAAGCGATTTTCATTTGAATTGAAATTGGGATTACGGGTTGATATGATATCTACCCGTATATATATTTAAATTACGGATTGAAATGATAAATATCCGTATCACTTAACCATATGATAAATATATACAGACACCGTTGGTCCATATATATTTTGAAAATAAATTCTATGGTTTTGGGAAGAAATATATGGTTTTAAAATGTTGAGCCTTAAATTTTTATATATAAATGGGAATGATTGATTTAATACATATAATATGGTTGAGTATTTAGATTTATGTTTCAAAAAAATAGATTTCAGTAATAATTTGAACAAGTTAAGGTTGGGAAGATAATTTGAATTTAGTAAAGAATTTTATTTAATTAAACCGATTTAAAACTTATTGAAATTTAAGATATGATTTATAACTTGAGTTTGATTTAAATAATTTAATGAATATTTCTTGTTTAAATAAATTTAAGGAAATATTTAGTAAAAATGAAATTTAAGGCTAGTTAAATGATATCGAATTTATTAAGTGAATATTCCCTGATTAAATAATAATAAAGTTAAATCAAGAGCTATATGAAACTGTTAAATTTAACTTTGAAAATGTTGAATATTAAAGCTTTGAAATATATTGAAAATTTAAATGGTATATTTAGAACTGAATTGAATTGATGAATTGAGCTTTGAATAAAATTTGAATTTGGAATTTGAAGTTGATGTGAAGAAATTTGTGAGACTTGAGGAAATTAAATACTTTACTTAACCTATATATACTAATTGGAAAATAGATATATTTGAAATGAAATAATATTTGGGTTTGAAGAATAAATTTATTTGAAAGGACCACGGTGTTATGATGTATATTTCCACCTTGTAGATAGTTCCGCAGATCCTTAGAGGATGGTTATCCCAAACATCCTTTAAGTTAATTGTATTTCAGTTGATATTTCACTTGAGTTGGATTTATTGATATAAGAATGTTAATCCTGACTCGAGTGTTTTGTGTTTTGCTTTACGCTCGGGTCAGACCGAGTGATACAACATTTGAGACTCACCCTTGGAGTTTGGAGCTTCCTTTGGAGATCCAACTATCGCCTCAGCTTTCAGCTCTTCTAGTTAATCTGTTCAGAGAGGTCATCTGTTGTACTGGAGACTTCACTGCATTTGAAATATTCTGTTGTATTTTATTTCTAACTCTGATGTTTATATAGTAGCTTCATGAACACCTATTTTATCTATTCCGCTGCGTATTGTTGTATTACTCTGTGTCTGTGATTCTGTGATTGATTTATTTACTGCATATGCTGAGTTTTGCCAAATTTAAATTAACAATCTGATATTTTGAATTATTCAAGTCAGACATGTGTGGATTTATTGTCAATTTGAATGGTCCAAAATTAAGGGTCGTTACACACTCGCACCTAAGTCTATCAAGCATTTATTAATCGTCTTGTCACCAATTGTACATGAAATCATAGGGTAGCCAGGATCTTTGTATTTGACGGGCATGGATTGGGACAAGACTTCGCTCAAACTGGCGGCTAGGAAGACTTTTTTGGGCACTTGAGTGTATCGCTTTTGGGTACACAAGTCCTTAAGGATTTTAGCGTATGTTGGAACTTGTTGAACGATGTCAAGAAGCGGAATGTTAACTTTGACTTGTTTAAAAATTTCCAACATCTTTTCCATTTGGTCCGAGTGTTTCTTTGGTTGAAGACGATGTGGAAATGGGACACGATACTCGGTAGGCGGGTCTACTCGAGTAGAAGAAGAAGAGTTTTGATTGGCATTCGATTCAAGGTTTGGCTCCACGTTCTGTTTAGATTCGTTCGTTGTTTTAGAAGTGTCGAGAGAAGTTTCCGGTAAATCGTTTGGTTTAACGACTTGATTATCGATTTGTTTACCGGAACGTAAAGTTGTGATAGCATTCAATTGGGTGACGTTGCTTTCTTGAACAACATGGGCTTGATTTGAATTTGCGTTTTGATTTCTGGGATTTGAAATGGGTTGGCTTGAGAATGTTCCTCGTTCACGTTCGCTCACAGACATGGCTAATTGACTCATTTGCATTTCGAGTTTTGCAATTGATTGGTTCGTGTTTTGCATATATAAAGTCAATAAATTTTGCAAATTGTTGTTTGATTGAAGGCTTTGAGTAGTTGCTTTAGCTAACGTTTCAAGAGTTTTATCAAGTGAAGTTAAATGTTTATCTTCTTGGGGAGGATGAGCAGAATTCGATTGAAAATTTGATTGTTGCGGTTGATTATGCGATGGACCCACAAAGTTTTGTTGAAAATTGTTGGGCTGAAAGGGAGGATTCGAAGCACTATTCAGAAATGCTTGAAAATTGGGACGAATCGTATTTGTGTGGGGATTGTTTTGGTTCCACGCAAAATTCGGATGATTTCTCCAACCAGGGTTGTACGTTGGAGAAAACAGGTCGTTTTTGGCTTTATTGAAAGCATTGATTTGTTCGACAGAATTGGGACACTGATCGGCTATATGATTAGGATCGTTGCATTTATAACACATCAGTTGGGAAGTTTGGTTCATTTGATTCGATGAGAAAACGTTATCGAATTTTTTAATCATTGCGTCGATCTTAGCTTCCAAAGCAACAGAAGATCCTATCGAGTTTGCACTCGATCGTGAGTAAATTGATTTTTCGTTCGATCGTTCGCATTGGGATGATTTTTCAGCGAGGTTTTCAAGAAATTGCCAAGCATCGTCGTGATGTTGGGCAAGAAAGATGCCTTGGCACATTGATTCAAGCATGGTTCGTGAGCTGTTTTCGAGTCCATCATATAAAATTTGGCAAATCGTCCATTTTTCGAAGTTATGGTGTGGACATTTTATCAAAAGTTCTTTGAATCTTTCAAAATATTTTTCGAATGGTTCTCCCTTGAATTGATGAAAGTTTACAATTTCATTTCGGATTCTACTTTTTTTTCCAAAGGGTAGAACTTTTTTAAGAAAGCTTTTACGAATTCTTCCCACGTTTTAATCGAGTTCGATGGTAAGCTGTACAACCATTTTTTAGCGTAATCCGTAAGAGCGAATGAGATTAATCGAAGTTTGATTCCGTCATCAGAAAGTTGTTGGAGTTTAATGGCTGTAAAAACTTGTTCGAATTTAGTCAAGAAGATGTATGGATCATCGTGTTCGAAATTGCCAAATTTCGGAAGAGTGGCAATATGGGTTGAGTGAATTTCGAAATGGTTACCCGTAGGGGCGGGTAACGTGATGCAAGATGGAATAGAAACTCTATCGGGAAAGATTCTATCCATAAGAGTTCGAGGGGCGTTTTCGTTTGCCATTTCAGGAGGATCGTCTGTTCGAGTTAAACGGTTTGTAGAAGGGTCGCGAGTCCAACGATTTGTTGTTATGTCACGAGTTCAAGTACTCATGCACAAGTGAAAGTCGAGAAGAGAAAGAAGTTAGAATCGAGTTTAGTGAATGAAAGAAGATTTGAAAATCGAAGTGAAAATTTTTTTTAGAGGAAGAAAAATATTTACCAAGTGAAATTTATTTTCAAAAGAGAAGTTTGATTTTTGTTTTGTTTTTGGTTTTTTCAAATTTTTATATTTTTTTGTTTTTGTAAATTTTTTTTTTTGTTTTTTTTTGAATTTTCAAAATTTTGTTTTTAAGAAGGTTTTAATTTTTTTTTGTGGAATTAAAAACTAAGTTAAGAAAAATTTACAATTTCTTTTTTTTTTTGGATTTTTGATTTTTTTTTATATATATGCATGAACTAATGCAACTAAATGAATGCAAAGGACTTAATTACAGTTTTCTGTCCTTAGTAGCTCCTAACCCAAAATTGTATAATCACACTTTGTCTTAAACCACCAAAAATATTTCTCGGCCAGGTAACGGGCAGGGGTTATCGGTGCACCACGAATCACCTTAGCAATGCAGCCGAAGGTTTAAGTACCTTCAGAGGAACAACCAGTATAATATTTACGTATCACCGTAATTTTTATAACTGGTTATTAATCTGCCGTAGCCTAGACACCAAGAAATAAAATTGTTCAAAGAAAACAATTGTGAAGATATAATTAAGCCCTAGATGAGCTCGCGACACCCTTAAGTCGAATGTCTAACCTTTAGTATTAGTCAAATTTTACGATGAAATGCGTTTGTGGGCTAAGGAAAGGGTGATGAAATCCCTCACCTTATGTGAATTGGGGTATTGCCCTTAGAAAAGAAAATAAGATGAGATGGATGCAAAACAAAAATTAAACGTGAATTTACGATGCAACTAAAATGAAGTTTGTTTTTGTTTTTAGATTTTGTAATTTTTTTCGTATATATAAATGCAAATGCAAGCAACCAACAATGCACTAAAGATGAAAGCATAATACCAGAGCATGCAGATTATTAGCAATTTTTATTTTAAGCAGCAAATTTTTTAGCAAGGCAAAGCAGTTTATTTGGGCAAGCACTTCTTCCTTTTGAATTTCTGCTTTGACAACCTGAGATGAAACACAAGATATATTCAACAATTTTTTATTTATTATTATTTAGTATGTTTATCAAAGATGAAAAACAACATAAGCGAAAAACAAAACAATTGAAAATAAAATAAATGAAAACTAAAACCAGTGAAAACAAATGAAAAATGAAAATTAAACTAAGTTGATTTTTTTTCTTTTTGGAGAGGAAATTGAAAACAAAAACAAATTGGAAACAACAAATGTAAACAAAGCAAATGGAAAATGATAACCAAGACCCCCTTTTTTATGAAGTGAAGAACTTAACACTCACTAAAAGAAATAACACACACAACCTACAACATATACCCGGCCCAAAATTAACTTAAAACTTCATTTTATTGAGGCAAACCCAAAATAATTTTAACACTTATTTATCAAAACCGAAACTACTCAAATCCAAAATTCAAAATCAATAACAACTCGAAATCGAAATGAAGAAAATTGAATAAGCTCGTGATAGCTAAATTCGATAGGATTGAATTAGGACGCGAGTCAATGGTTTGTGGCACTGTTCGAATTCGATTCAGGTGATGGAAGGTATTCGCGATTGGAGTTCGCGACTGTAGGAGGTAAGGTGATTGGAGTGTAGCGGTTTGCTGTTTTATTGTTTGGAGAAGTCAGTGGTTCTGTTGCAGGCGACGAAGCAAGTTGGTTGTGACGAAGAATGCATGGTGTAGTTAGGTGTGGATTGAAGAGTGAGGCGATTGAGAGTTGCTCGTTCGATTTGATGGTAGGAATTTGCAGTAACTGGAATTGAGAAAATTGCGATGCGATGGATTCTTGGATTCGCTGTTTTGATGTGTTGGATGACACAGTATCAATCGGCGAAAAAGACAGGTGTGTGCACGTTGCTAGGTTGTAGGCAGTGATGTTTCAAGTGCTAAGGCTAGAATGGTATGGGGGTTTAATCAGAGGAGTATGTAGGCAGATGATGGTTGAGATGGTGAGTGGGAATGTTTGAAGGAATGGTGGAGTTGCAGTAAGTATTGAAAGGAGCAGTAAGTATTGGAAGGGGTGTGTTATGTTTAGCGTGATGGTGGCAGAACAGGGGAGTATAGGAGTTAGAGGAGAAGTGTAACATAGGTCAAAGGATTTGCAGACAGCAGTGGAGAGGGTGGTGATGACAGGGAAGGAATGACAGGGAAGTATGGCCAGATGAGTTGAAGAGGAAATGTATGATATGAAGAGGGTGGTTCTCTGGTGAGTGGTGTGGTATGTTGTAGTTTGGTTAGTGAGTGTGTATTGCAAGGCAAGGGATGGTAGAGGAAGGTCGCAGGTCGGTGGTTGGTTGCGAAGTGGTTTCGGGTCTAGCGATTGTGATGGGGTCAGGGATTTGCAGAGGGTTGGTTTGGGTGACTGAAGTCAGGTAAGTAATTGTTGTAAGGTGTTATTGATGTTGTTTGTGAAGGAGGAGCTTGCTTGGTGATTGATGGTTGGTTGAAGGGATGTTTGTGATGACGATGGTCAGTAGATGGAAGTAATGTCAAGGTTTAAAGGTGGTTTGGGAAATGTTGGAGAAATTGATAAATGTGGTTGCTGTAGATAGGAGAATTCGTGAACTGTTACCTATTGACTGATGGCAAGGTAACAATAGTAGATTGTAGTGCACTGAGAGGAGTGTGATATGGAGTGTTGAAGGGTGGTGAAGTTGTATGTTACTGAGGATGATGGCAATGGATGGTGCTTGCAGGCTCTAAGTTTTGGGAAATTTGTTGACAGGTTTTATTGGGTCTAAAGGGAAAACTGCAGTGGTATGGTGATGGATTTGCAACTGTGGTGTTGCTTGCTAGTTGCACTGGAAATTTGGTTGGTTTGTAAGTTGTTTTGATGTATGGGATTGTATGTGTACACTGATGGTTCCAGGTAGCAACTGTTAGCAAGCAGTTGCTGTTGTATTGTCAGTGGAGGGGTGAGAGTGATGGATTGTAATGGCTTTGATGAATGGCAGAACAGTTGCAGTAGGAAGGAAGTGCTATAGAAATGATGTGGTGGTCAGATTGACTTGGTTTGTAAGTTGTTTGGCATACACTGGTAACAGTGGTTAGTAGCAGGCAAGCAACAGTTTGCAGTGGTGTTTGAGTGACTGTTGCAGTCAGGGGTTGCTGAATCAATGGCGCCAAGAAGTGGAAGTTGTTGACAGTAGCTTTAGAATCGACTGTAGGGGTTGAAGCAAAAGTATGGTATGGTCAGTGATGGTTGTGGAAAGGGGAGAGCAGTTTGATTTGTTTTGGTTTGAAGAATTGCAGTGAAAGGCCAGATTTGTAAAGAGAGAAAACAGAATAGTAAATGAATACAAACGTAAACAACGGTGTGAATACAAATGTAACTTGTATACTGAATGTAAATAGAAATTGATGAAATAAAATGTTTATATTTTTTTCTCCTTTTTTTTAATAGAAATGTAAAATTAACAAAACACTAGAAAACAACAACAAACACACAAACAAAATGCAAATAAAAATCAAACAACAAACACAACACAAATTTTTTTTCTAAATGCAAACACACACAAAAATCAAACAAAGAAAAAAAATCCAAAGAATAAAAATTTAAAATCAAAACAACTCCCCGGCAACGGCGCCAAAAACTTGTTCGTCGATGGAATTTCTATCGGTTTAGAAAACCGTCGAATGAATTTAGAAATAAAATATAACTGCAAACGCACGGCATACTATTGAAGTACGTGGCGAGTATGGGTCGATCCGCAGGGAATTAAGATTTTAAAATTTTCAATTCAATCAAATTAGACCAAAGAGAGATGAAGTTGTTAACTACAAAAAAGAAGCTAAAGCTTGAATTAAAATGTGATTTAAAAACTATTAAACTAGATGACAATTTAGAGGCAAATCCACTCTCATATTTTTGTAAATCAACAAACAAAGCATTTATGATCTCTAACTTGATATTAAGAGAAATAATCGTTGCATTGATCATAAGTATGGTTTGTTTAAGTTATTAATTAACATAACTCAAACCATCAAACTATAATACAACAATTATACCTCTTATAACTCTCATGAAAATGAAGCCAAAGTAAAAGTTATTTTAAGTATGATCTATTTACTATTGTAACTAGTAATATAGATCATCAAATTTCATTTTTACTTTCATTTCAAAATCAAAAATGGATTAGCAAATGATGATGCAACTTGTGTTTATGTTGAATAAGAATAGCTCATTTGCAAAAGCAACATAAGCTATCAAACCCACTTGTATAAACTTGCATCAAAATTCACTCTCATGAAGCATAAACAAAAGAGATCATAAATCATAGAAATGTTGAAATTACATAATATTTGAGAGCTTCATTACCCCTAAATTGAAAGGGTTTAGCTACTCATTTGTGGCATTGAAGCAACACTTGTAAATTTCAACATGAAAGAGCAAAGAAATGAAAACTAAGCAAAGGAAGAAAGAGAGATTAACTACTAATTAATTGCATAAAAATATAAACTACACTACTTGCATAAATGTAAATCTAAGCTATGAACATTAAAGGAAAGAGAGCATAGAAATAAACATTAACAATAAAACAAATAAAAGCATGTAGAAAAGAGAGAAGAAAGAGGCTTGGAAGCCATTTTTATTTCATAGAACATTGAGCTTACAATTTGATCTCTTAATTTCCTAAGTAAAATGAAAGAGTTGTTCCTTTTACATGTACACAAGTGGGCTATTTAAACATGCATAAAACCCTAATTCCATTTTTAGGGTGCTTCCCAAAATGCCCTTTAGGAAGTGTGGCCACCAAGTAACAATTAGCCACTAATTAATCCATCATTTGTTGTGCATGAAGCTTTAACCTCCACTTAGTTGTCCACTAGCTCATAATTGTACATTTAGGTAAGTGGGTGGGGTCCTCCATGATCTTGAACTTGAATTATTTCCTCTTCATTTCTTTGTATTTCATTTGTGCATGCATGTATCTTCATATAAGCCTCTTCCATATGCATCCAAATTCCTATAAAAATTATCAAAAAATGTCCAAGTAAAAATTCTTAAATTGACACAAGCACAAAAATGACCATTTTACCCCTGAATGAAGATGAAAATATGATGGTTTGAAAATAATTGAATTTTGGTTTTAAACATGTTAAAATGCCCAAATATGATGTTTATTTCAATAAAAAGAGATAAAATATGGATGTAAATATATGCACATTTACGTGCACATCAGTGATATATTCATATGTTGCACTCATGAATCTTGGTTTGTAATTTTTCTTAGGATGTTCTAAGCTAAGAAAGTTAGTGGTAAAGTGGTTAGTCACGATATCAAAATCTCTTGGTTTACGAACTTGTTTACTTATGGGTTTTTCGAGAAAATTTATAAAGTTTTAAACTTGAATTAATGTTTTCAAAAAGTTTTAAGTAATTTTATAAAAGTAAGTCAAAATGATTAGTAAATGTTTTGGAAAGTGATTTGAATTATAAATCAACTTTTGAAAATTACAGGTCCTATAGTGTTAGTCAATGTAAATGCAATTTGTGAAAAACGAACTTTTTTTGAATTTAAAATATTTTAACTTAAGTATCTTTTTGAAAAGTGTTTCCAAAACTTAATATAAGTTTTTAAAAGAAATAATTATTTATTAATTAATTATTTAACTGTTTATTCAATTAATGATTATTTAATTAATTAATCAAGTAAGATATTAGCACCTAATCATTTGTTAATAAAGGTAGTTAATACTTAATTATTAATTAAGTTAATTATAATTAGTTAATTAATTAAAGATTTTTTATTAGTTAATAATTTATTTAAGGATTAATTTGTGTTTTAATTATTAATTAATGATTAATTGTTATTTATTTATCTAATAAACGGTTTAATAAACTACTACTTAAGTTAAGATTTAATTAAAAAATAATTAAAAAATAATTATTTTTAATAAAGGTTTATTTATTATTTAACTTTTAATTAAGTATTATTTAATTATTAATTGAGATTAATTAGTAGATAATTATTTATTTAAAGATTAACTATTTTAAATAATATTTAATTATTTAATTATTAATTAAAGGTTTAATTATTATTAAATAAATAGTTTAAATGTTATTTAATTATTAAATAAATGTTTTAAAGTTTAAACTAGCTTTATTTCTAAAAGGTCGGTTTTGTTTTGAAAGCAAACTCCATTTTAAAGAATATTTTATCCAAGGGATTTTCTTTGTCGATTACCCTTAAATAACCCTAATTGAATATGAAACCTAGTGACATCTATTTAGCATAATGAAACTCTACTAAATAAATTGTAACCGATAACTGTTTAGCAGAATAAAACCCCGTTCTGCTACCGTTTGGTTAGATAAAATATAAATGACATCTGTTTAGCAGAATAAATCTCTGTTCTGCTACTATATTATTTGAACATAGAATTGTATACAGGTAGATTAATATTTGATAAGTGATGTTTTCTATATGTACATAGTTGTTATTTGCTTTTGTATACATATCCCTATACTTAAATTATGTGATGTTTGAATGGAAATGGTATCCCCTTTGATGTATTTTGTTAAATCTCGTGCATGGATTTTACAAAGATAATTAATTATATAAATAAACATGGTTTAAAATAAATTGATTATTTCAATAATAATTTTTTAAAAGTAATTGATTATTTTAATAATAATGATTTAAAATCAATTAATTATTTTAATAATGATGTTTTAAAATCGATCAATCATTTTAATAATGATGTTTTAAAGATAATTAATTACTTAAATAATAAAGAGATTAATATCAGTTAACCATTTTAATAACGGGGTTTTAAAGGTTAATTGATTATTTTAATAATAAAAGTTTAAAGTTAACTAATCATTTAAACAAGGATGATTAAAGTTAATTAATCTTTTTAAATATTGTTGTTTCGAAGCAATGATTTGAGATTAAAGCCAATTATTTATTTTAAATAAAGCTATATGAAATAATTAACCATTGTTTTAAAAGTTAATTGATCATTTTGAACAATGATGTTGAAGTAATAAATTTTGGTTTAAAGTTAATCAATCATTTTAATAAAGTTGTTCAAGGTTAATACTTTTAATGCGAAACCCTAGCACAAGTTTGGTTTTAAAAATAAAGTTCGATTCGATTATGGAAAAGTGGTTTCCGTAATTCGATATCTCTCATATGGAAAGTATTTAGTCATATTTTTAACACTAAACATCAGGGCTTGGACTTGTTTCTATCTCAAAAAGTTAAAAATGTAGTCAAGGCAATGCCTATAGGTAACACTACCTTAACTAAACCTGCTTCATCTTCAATCAATGTACAACACTTGTTTGGAATCGATGAGTAGTGGTAAGAGTATGAAAATTAATTTTCATATATGATCATTTTTTTAATTATCCTCATTAGTTGATTTATTAACTATCGCTTCAGCTTTCTTCATGGTGTATCGTCACCATAAAAACAATTTGTTGCTCTTTTGAGCTTTGTTATCCTTTTTCATAAATGACTAAACCCAAAGAGCGAGTGGAAGCCAAGCTCTGTGGGATTGCTCCCTGTGAGAAATGCGAATTACGGATCTTAAGGCTAGAATTAACACTAGAGGGGGGGTGAATAGTGTTTTAAGGAATTACTAATTCTTTTTGAGTTTATCTTAATTTGAACACAAATGTATGCAATATTTAGACACATATATGATCACAGAATCAAACACAAATGCAGATATAAAGTAAAAGCAATAAAGGAAAGAACACACCGGATTTTATACTGGTTCGGAGTTACCCTACATCCAGTCCCGCAACACAAATACGGATTTTCTTTCAAAATCCATTCTTACAATTACATCCTCGATTTCAAGGCCACGAGGTACACCGCTCCAGATTCACAATCCTCTGGGTAGAGATACTTGATTTTACGGGCAACAAGTTCACCCGATTGATTTTCAAGGCTACAATCACACCTTTTCTCGCTCGATTGAATACAAAGAAGCCTATAACCCTGAATAGGACTGGGATCTTGTTGAGATAGTGATAGAGAATCAAACCAGAGATGATCTAGTTAGATTCAATGGTGATTTCGACAGAGTAATGGTAAAAATGTATATAAAGAAATGTAGAAGAAGAAGAGGAGTGAAATCAGAGAAAATATGATTGTAAATTCGTTTAAGACAGCCCCTATTTATAGTAGAACAACAGCCATGTCCATTCATGAAAGGATACGATGAATAGACACTTTCTTTGAAATTCAAACTTTTGAAATAAACTGTCACCTTGTCGACAAGGGGTCCTTGGGGTTGTTGACAAGCCTAAGTTATTTCTGGTAATTTGTTTTTCTTTGAAAATAACTTCTATCTTGTATTAAAACTATTTTAAACTTTATAAATATACTTAACTATAGTTAAAATACATAAATAAGTATAGAGAATAATATTTTGGTATATATAAGATTTTACTATAATTTTATATTTAAATCTAGGTATAAATATTAAAAGTTAAATATATTATAATTAAAAGATAGTTTAAAACCAAGGATAATTTTATTGAAAATAAAGATTATTTTGAGGCTAAAAGTATTTTAAAACCAAGATAGATGTTTTTGATTTAAAAAAGAAGATTTTGAAATCATTTTGAAAACAAGATATAATTTTGTAAAACATTTGAATAAAAAGTTAGTGGATACAAAACAATGTTCCACTAGATTTTTCGTAGGTTCCATCCTACTTAGGGTTCCATCCCTTTAACGGGCTTGAAGTGGATTCCATTCCACGAATAAAATGGATTTTAAGATGTCAGTGCTTTTCTAGGAGTTTTAACAAAATTCCTAACTAAATTACTTATCTATCTTGAACTCTTGATAATCTTGATACTCATGAGTCTTGAATCTTGATATCTTCGATCTTGAGTTCGTCAGTTCTTGAATCTCTATACTGTACGGTCTTCATTCTTTGGTACATGTATACATTTCCTACATATACATATATATCTAAACAATAATGTTAGTATTTATATTTTATAATCTTATTCTAAGGTTGTTGTCATCAAAACCAACTTCTCAAGGACTAACAATCTTCCCCTTTTTGATGATGACAACCTTTGTTTATAAAATATTACTTCTATCCTAATAACTCCCCCTAAAACTAATAATTCCCCCTTAATCTATGCTTAACTATCCTATTTTATACTTCTCCCCCCTTTGTCATCAACAAAAACAAAGTTTAAATCTATACAACTCCCCCTTAATCTAATACTATATTACATGTGATTATAATGATAGTGTTATCATAAATAATCAACACTTAATTCTGAAACTAAAACTTAGCCCTTAATAACTAACTCTCCTAACTAAGAATCCATATATAATAATATTTATAATAATGATAATGTGAGAATTTAAATATGAGAACACAAATCATTTATTAATTATATAATGTTATATTTACATTTGCGTAGAAAACGTAAGTAAGATCATATACAAATAACGATAAGAAAGAAAGAAAAGAAAATAATGTGTATCCTTGACAATGGGAGATCTATGAACCGAGCAATTTGGGTAGTGGAAACAGAAATTTCCACGTCGTTCGACTAGATTTCCATCCTTGTCAAAGCACACTTCGCCAACGCAAACAACTTTTTCATCATCTTCAGCGTGCTCTTCTTCCATGGGGGCTTCTTCTTCTTCTTCCTCCCTGTCCTCTTGCACTTAAACACTTGAGGATTCTTCATCGATCAAGATGGGATTGGCATGATTGTCCATTAGAAACTTTTGCAAGTTTCTAAGGATTTTGCCTTGCCGTTCTTGTTCTTTGGCCATTCTGATTTGCACCACTTGAATTTCAGTCATAAGTTGTAGTGTATCCTTCAAGGAAACCTCCATTTTCATCACTCGTGCAAGCGTAGTTCGTTGAAATGGTCCGGTAGAAGGAGAAGGGAACGAAAAGGTTGAATTTTTGTCTGATTTGGAGAAGGCGGCCATTGTTTTATTGTTTTCAGAAGTTAGAACAGAGAAAGAACAGAAAGAATGAAAAAAATTTCGAAATAAGAAGAATATATAACCATCCATTTGAATTTTGGTGGGAAAATTTCAAAAGAAAAAAAATTCGTTATATGTCGATAGGGGTAAAGGAGGGTTGTCGACATGGTACTTATATTTTTGATATTTGATTTATTTTAATTTAATTTTAATTAATCTTGTTATATATTTATATTCTACATTTCAGTTATTGAACAAATACCTAATTCTCTTCTTAATTTAGTAAATATAGATTCATTTAAGGGTTTTGTTAAGATATCATCAATTTGATTCTCGGAATTGGTATAATCGAGAGTAATTACTTCCTTACTTATATTATCTCCGAGAAAATGATGTATGATATCAATATGTTTAGTTCGAGCATGATGAGTAGGATTTTTGGATAAATTTATTGCACTAGTATTATCACAATAAATTGGTGATTTTGAGATATTTAAACCAAAATCTTTTAAAGTTTGTTGCATATATATTACTTGAGAACAAGCCAAAGTAGTAGAAATATACTCTGTTTCGGTTGTTGATAAAGAAAATGTGTTTTGCTTTTTACTAAACTAGGAAACCAGAGAATGCCCCAAAAAGTGACAAGTTCCACTTGTACTTTTTCGGTCTGATTTACAACCAGCATAGTCAGCATCACAGTAAGATATTAATTCAAAAGAATCATTTTTAGGATAAAATAAGCCATAATCAAAGGTGTGTTTAACATATCTTATGATACGTTTTACAGCTTTTAAGTAGGTCTCTTTAAGTTGGGATTGATATCTTGCACAAAGACAAACACTATGCATGATATCAGGTCTACTAGCAGTGATATAGAGTAGTGATCCAAACATTCCTCTATATAATTTTTGATCTACATCTTTCGAGAAATCTTCTTTACTTAGGTACTCATTGGTTGCCATAGGAGTGGGTTTTCCACTTGCAGTAGTCAAACCAAATTTACTAACTAGGTCTTTAGCATATTTTTCTTGATTGATAAAGATACCATTATCTAATTGTTTTATTTGCAATCCTAGAAAGAAGTTTAATTCACCCATATGACTCATCTCAAACTCTTTTTTCATTATTTCAGAAAATTCTTTATTCATTTCAAAATTAGTTGATCCGAAAATGATATCATCTACGTAAACTTATAGTAGTTGAATATCATTTTTATTTCTTTTAGTAAAAAGAGTATTATCTACTTTACCAATTTCAAAATTTGATTGTAATAAGTAAGATCTTAGTCTATTATACCAGTCTCTAGGAGCTTGTTTTAGACCATATAGAGCTTTCTTAAGTTTGTAAACATGATTTGGTAATTTGTCGTCTTCAAAAAGTGGTGGTTGTTCAACATATACTTTCTCTTTTACAAATCCATTTAAAAAGGCACTTTTAACATCCATTTGAAATTATTATGATTTGCGAAAGCAAGTAGAATCCTAATGGCTTCTAATCTTGCTACGGGAGCAAAGGTTTCATCACAATCTATTCCTTCTTCTTGATAATAACCTTGAGCGACTAAGCGGGCTTTATTTCTAACGACCTCACCTTGTTCATTCATTTTATTTTTATAAACCAATTTAGTTCCAATTATAGTTTTATTTTCAGGTCTAGGAACAAGTTCCCAAACATCATTTCTAGTGAATTGATTTAGTTCTTCTTGCATAGCCAAAATCCATGAATCATCAGTTGATGCTTCATTTGGATTTTTGGATTCAATAGTTGATATAAAGGCTACATTGCTCATTTTACTTAGTTGATTTCTAGTTGTAACAACAGATTGCATATCTCCTAGTATATTTTC
Source organism: Allium fistulosum (assembly GCA_030737815.1). Lineage (NCBI taxonomy): Eukaryota > Viridiplantae > Streptophyta > Magnoliopsida > Asparagales > Amaryllidaceae > Allium > Allium fistulosum. The sequence goes on along the minus strand of CM060902.1, from coordinate 1,558,034,102 downwards.
TATAGGATGATCTTTTAAAAGTTTAATCTTTTTATTAGGATGATTAATTTCATTATTAGTTTCAGTTGACTCCTGATTTTGAGTAATTAAATCCTCTTCATCATTTGTGTCTTCAAAATTTTTGAGATTTTCATCGAATGAAACATGCATTGTTTTTTCGATGGTATTAGTTCTTAAATTAAACACTCTGTATGCTTTACTTCTATTAGAATATCCAATAAAGATACTTTTGTCGGATTTAGGATCAAATTTATCTAAGTTATCTTTTGTATTTAAAATAAAACATTTACTTCCAAAAATTTTGAAATAAGATACCTTAGGTTTCTTTCCGTGAAGAAGTTCATAAGATGTCTTATCAGTTAAAGGTCTAATTAAAATTCTATTTAAAATATAACAGGCGGTAGCAACTGCTTCTGCCCAAAAATGTTTTGGTAATTTACTATCTGAAAGCATAGTTCTCGCACACTCTTGAATCGTCCTATTTTTACGTTCTACTACGCCGTTTTGTTGTGGAGTCCTTGGAAATGAAAAATTGTGAGTTATTCCCTTTTTATTGCAGAATTCCTCAAACTTTTCATTTTCAAATTCACCATTGTGATCACTACGGATGGTTATAATTTTTACAGAAACTTGATTTTGAATCCTTTTTGTAAAGTTCTTAAAACTTTCAAAAGTATCACTATTATGTTTCAAAAATATTGTCCATGTAAATCTAGAATAATCATCTACAATTACAAAAACATATTTACTATGATTTATTGACTGAATTTGAGATGGACCAAATAAATCAAGATGAAGTAATTCAAGAGGTCTTGAAGTTGAAATCATATCTTTTGATTTAAAGGAACTTTTTTTTTGAGTTTTTCTAATTGACATGCATCACATAAACTATCTACTTTAAAATTCATTTTAGAGAGACCTCTTACTAGATCATGTTTTGATAGTCTAGATAAGAGTTTGAAATTCAAATGCCTAAATCTCTTATGTCAAATCCAAGGGTTACTTGTATTTGCCAAAAGACATAGGTTATCATTTGAAACTTTCATACTAAGAATATAAATATTCTTTTTCCTAATTCCCTCCAATATTATGGTTGAATTATTATCTTCAATGTGACACTTATCTTTTTCAAATTTAATTTTATATCCTTTATCGCAAAGTTGACTAATACTTAGCAGATTATGTTTCAGATTCTTAACTAGAAAAACATTAGTAATAATAGGAGTTTCAGAGTTACCGACATTGCCGATGCCAATCACATATCCTTTTGAGTTGTCTCCAAAGTTAACCAGTCCTCCGTCTTTGTATATTATATCATTCAGCATATCTTGATTACCAGTCATGTGTCTAGAGCATCCACTATCGAGTATCCATTTATTCTTTTTGATCTGCACAATTTGTCCATTGTGGATTGATTCCTCAACACCCATAAAACATGTTTCCTGCACATCATACAGTTTTGGTAGACAACTTGAATTTTAATATCGATTATATTCAGACTCATGAGATAGTGATGATCTGAATATTTCTAAATTAGTATTAACAAGTTTTGCAAACATAGCCATTTTAAAAGCTTTTTCAAAATTCATATTATGAGACTTTGAAAACCTTGCTCTGATACCAAATGTGAGAAATGCAGATTACGGATCTTAAGGCTAGAATTAACACTAGAGGGGGAGTGGGGTGAATAGTGTTTTAAGGAATTACTAATTCTTTTTGAGTTTATCTTAATTTGAACAAAAATGTATGCAATATTCAGACACAGATATGATCACAGAATCAAACACAGATGCAGATATAAAGTAAAAGCAATAAAGGAAAGAACACGCCGGATTTTATACTGGTTCGGAGTTACCCTACATCTAGTCCTGCAACACAAGTACGGATTTCCTTTCAAAATCAATTCTTACAATTACATCCTCGATTTCAAGGCCACGAGGTACACCGCTCCAGATTCACAATCCTCTGGGTAGAGATACTTGATTTTATGGGCAACAAGTTCACCCGATTGATTTTCCAGGCTACAATCACACCTTTTCTCGCTCGATTGAATACAAAGAAGCTTATAACTCTGAATAGCACTGGGATCTTATTGAGATAGAGAATCAATCCAGAGATGATCTAGTTAGATTCAATGGTGATTTCGGCAGAGTAATGGTAAAAATGTATATAAAGAAATGTGGAAGAAGAAGAGGAGTGAAATCAGAGGAAATATGATTGTAAATTTGTTTAAGACAGCCCCTATTTATAGAAGAACAACAGCCATGTCCATTCGTGAAAGGATATGACGAATAGACACTTCCTTTGAAATTCAAACTTTTGAAATAAACTGTCACCTTGTCGACAAGGGGTCCTTGGGGTTGTCAACAAGCCTAAGTTATTTTTGGTAATTTATTTTTCTTTGAAAATAACTTATATCTTGTATTAAAACTATTTTAAACTTTATAAATATACTTAACTATAGTTAAAATACATAAATAAGTATAGAGAATAATATTTTGGTATATATAAAATTTTACTATAATTTCATATTTAAATCTAAGTATAAATATTAAAAGTTAAATATATTATAATTAAAAGATAGTTTAAAACCAAGGATAATTTGATATTGAAAATAAAGATTATTTTGAGGCTAAAAGTATTTTAAAACCAGGATAGATGTTTTTGATTTAAAAAAGAAGATTTTGAAATCATTTTGAAAACTAGATATAATTTTGTAAAACATTTGAATAAAAAGTTAGTGGATACAAAACAATGTTCCACTAGATTTTTCGTAAGTTCCATCCTACTTAGGGTTCCATCCCTTTAACGGGCTCGAAGTGGATTCCACTCCATGAATAAAAAGGGTTTTAAGATGTCAGTGATTTTCTAGGAGTTTTAACAAAATTCCTAACTAAATTACTTATCTATCTTGAACTCTTGATAATCTTGATACTCATGAGTCTTGAATCTTGATATCTTCGATCTTGAGTTCGTCAGTTCTTGAATCTCTATACTATACAGTCTTCATTCTTTGGTACCTGTATATATATCCTGTTTGATGTGTGTTTAGTGTTTGATGATAACAAAATATATATATCGTATTTTAGATGTGTTTACAGATTATACACATACAGGAATAACAAAAATTTTATCAACACAGAATTTGAATTCAAACTGAAATTTTATTCAAACAATCTTTTTATTACAAATTTTGAATAGTACAAATTCTGACTCTCACTATAACTGTACAATTTCTGAATACATCACAATTCGATTTTACATTAACAACATCACTCAAACACTCATCTGCATTGTCCAGCTTCAGTGTTTGTCTTGTCTCCTGTGTACCTGTATAATTGACAATCTACAGCAGTAATCTGAACAGAAACGAATTTAATTTGCAAAAATATAAAATTTGTTTTTAAAAGCTGTCTCAGATATATGGGTTATTGTCATCATCTTTGATTGAGTAGTATCTGTGCATATCAGTATTTATATCAGGGACAGGGAATTACGAGTGGCTGCAGTACACACGCATGCACGTGTGCACTGCCACGCCAACTCGAGTGCACAAGGTCAAATCAAAGTTAGATTCAATTCAAGTACAAATGGTCTCGACCAAAATCAACATGTACACATGAAAATCAGTGAATCAACTGGATAGCAAAAGATTTCAAATCTATATGAAATACAGACCAATGTTCAACAATGCAGAAGTGTCAAAGCACAGAGTAAAACTTATGTTCAGCAATCAAAGAAATGCTCAACAAGGCTTAGACTGGGTGCAGACACATGAATGTACACCAGACCAGAGTGTCAACTTGCAAGTCAACAAGCAACAGGGAATTCATGTATGGAGGCAGAACAACAATGCTGCAGAGCCAAAACATGTGCCTCAAAAGACTCAAGTATATGGATGATGAAAAAAGCAAGAAGTTCAAAAATCAACTACAACACTGCAACAGTGCAACAAGTCAAGAGCACTAGTTCAAAAAGGCACAGTGATGGATATGCAAGCAAACTAGACCAGATATATGAACATGCACAATTTTAACATGGCCACAACATCAAAGACCAGACCAACTCAAGTGTCATCAACTACAGGATGAACACAGTGAAACAATGAAGTACTGAAACAACATCAACAATCTGCTTCACAGTGCAACTGAATGGAATGTGATAAACAAACAAATATGGACAGTGACACAGTGAAGTGCCAACATCATGTATCGAGTTAAAAAGCAAACAAGAATCACGCTAACAAGTTAGAAAAATATTGAAACAGTCAAAGCCGCATATTTTGGTTATTCGAATGAAACAGTCAACTTTATAATTTTGGAAAGTTTATGGAATAAAAACCAAAGATCGCACGTTCGAAATCGAAACCGTGCTCGTGAAGAATTTCCCAAATATATCGGAGCTTAAAACAGGAAAGTTTCAACAACGTGGAAATCACGTAAACCAAATCAGACACCTATATAAGGAGACCCAAATCATCATTGACGAGGTGTGGTGAAAATCAGAGAAAACCCAATCATCACCGACAATAAAGCAAAATTATTCAAGTTCAAATCGAGAGAACAACAGAAAATACATACCAAAGCCAACAGTCTAGATCGCAAGCAAATAAGCTACAGCGAAGCCGAAGCCAGAGTCACCCCAAGGAGCGTGCAAGGCCGAAGCAAGCACGAATCATCTTCTCGAGCAAAGCCAAGCACAAAGGGGAACGAAGCCCCAAATATTACAAAACCCTAGATCTCGTAAGCCTCCACGAGCAAGCGAAATTCTCTTCAAGGCTATCGAGAAGCACAAGGCACTAGACAGCAAGCACAAGCACTAATTCAGATTGCAAAAGGAAATCGAGTCGCCATTTTTAATCTCTCAAAGAATCGGGCTGGAACGAAAAGAAAAGGGGGTGAAACAATAAAGAGATCGGGCCAGAACAAAGGGGTCAAAGAAAATAGAGGATCAAAAATAATAGTGGGCCGACAATTTTTTTGATTGAGGAAAAATAATAGTGGGCCGGTCTAGTTTATTAAATAGGGTTTAAAAGTTTTATTTTTAGTTGGGCCGGGTTTTAATGTTTTGAGTTTAGGCCTAGTTCATTTGAGGGCAAAATCGTTTTAAATTGTCGATTTAAATTTTGCCCTGGGGTTAAACTGTATTTTGTTTTTCAGTTTGTTTTTTCAAAGTCCAGTTAGAGTGAATCACCACCTAGGGTTTAGGTGTTGTCAGATTGTCTAGTTAGAATTAGTTCAGTGAGCAGGGGGGCTGCGAGTTTGCAAAGCTCTATAGGCGGGAGCAGAGTTTGCGAGTAAACGAAACTCTATAGGCGGAGCAGGGTGTGCGAGTCTGTAAGAGTGTTTGTGAGCGGGAGCGAGTGTCTGCGAGTCTGTCAGAGTGTTTGTAAGCGGTAGACTGTTTAATTCTAATAGAAATTTGGGAGTGCAGCAGTAGGCAGGGGTTGACGAAGCTGGGTAAATTTTGTGTGTGATTTACTTTACTGCATATTTATTTATCTGCTGTTTGTTTCTGTGTTTGATTTGAGAAAATTTGCTATAACCCTATTCACCCCCCCCCCCTCTAGGGTTAATCTAGATCCTACATATCCTGCATATACATATATATCTAAACAATAATGTTAGTATTTATATTTTGTAATCTTATTCTAAGGTTGTTGTCATCAAAACCAACTTCTCAGGGACTAACACTCCCATTAGGGTATCTCTACATCCACTCTAGTTTGATTCGATTTTGCGCATTGAGATGTGAAATACTCGAATACTTGGTAACCGTTGGCAGGGTCCGGCTTAGACGTGTCTGAGAGCCATCGGAATTCTCAATTATATTTCTAGAAGTATACTTTCAGTAAGGGGAGCACTCTCCTAGTCATTTGTTGGAAAATTTCTCCGTTCTTTCCTTTGATTCCAAGTTTTTAAATTAACTTCTTTCTTAATTGCACTGAGAAGTGACTAAGGTTTTTCTCGATGTTTAATTATTTATGTTCATTCTTTAAGTTTGGACTTTTACCTTGTCTATGCTCATTTATTCTTGTTTGGATTGTTGTTCTAATTTGTATCTCATTTCTTCATCTATGGATGTTGATCTTGTGAGGTAAAAACCCATTCCGTGTAAGCGACGTGGTCTTAGAGAATTATTATATGTTCCCTCATTACTTGGGTTTTCTCACGCTGGTATTACCAGACTGATACAGATGTTATTTTATTTTAACGCTCAGGTCGACTGAGCATATTTTCCAAATTAGCTTCAGATGCTTTGGAGTTCATGAGACGAGCTGGATGCCCAAGACGATCTACGTATGTCTTTATTTTTCCTCTGAACTGATTGTTGAATTTATCAGTATTTGTAAGGACAGACAGTTATAAATGTCCAGGCTAATAATAATATGATAGTGTATTCTGATGATTGTTTATAATATAGTTCTTTCTTTTGTAAAGACTTGATTTATACATTATATGTTACTCGTCACGTTTTTGTAAGACTGTGTTCTATATTCTTCCCTTTTCACCCTAAACGACCTGTCTTTCGAACACGTAAATGATCGATACACGAATATCGATGATGTATCAAGTGTCATCTTTAGGTGTAAGAAAGACAGATCATTATAGATGATGAGTCCATCGCCACCATCCACGCCTCAACTCATCGCTTGAGACCTTCTGGTGAACGCCAAAACCAAATCGAGGCCGCACTCAAATTCTGGTCACCTACGGTCACCAAAATCCAACACCACCGTCCATCCTCTACGTCTCCCCTAAACGAGCAACTTCCATGTTGGGACTTCCGCCCGAAACAGCCTCTGGAGGCTCCGATGATCGAACACCGTTGGATGAGGGAAGATATAATGCCAGAGAGGATTTAGTTTTAGGGTTAGGGAAATAAAATAAGGCTTATGGGTCCTTATATAGGATTATCTAACCGATACTATTCACACCCGAAAATTGACAAATTCTAATCGAGGTGTGCTCACTGGCGTTCCTAGCTAGTTACTCATATTTCAAACTCAATGAAACTAATATCGGGACTTAATTCCAACATATACAGAAGTTAAAATCAAATTATATTATTTTAATTCTCTAAAATTAATTCCTACGCGTTTCGAGTTCACATGATCAAACTGAACGCCTGATTGTCACGAAACTCATTAACATCCCTAGTTTTGTAAAAATCATAGATAGTGCCTTGGCTATTTCACACTTTTTAAATATAGTTTTATTTTTCAATCACATCATCAGTATTTATCCAAACCATTTATTATTGTAATTTAACATACAAATTGAATTCACTAATATTATTTATTAACTAAAAGGAGTTAAATAATGTTATTAAATCCATTTCATTAATATTTCATTCACAATTCAAATATTTAAACGATCACTATATTTGAATTAAAGTTTTTGAATTCCAAAATCTAATTATTTTAAATATTTAAACTTAATTAAACGTTTAAAATTCAATGACCAAAATTTTGGGTTGTTGTATTCTTCCCCCATGAAAGAATTTCGTCTCCAAAATTCCCAAGGAAGAAAATGTCACCTAATTCTTTAGTTTTAAAAACTTATTAATTAAAATGAGTTATTAAACTTATCACTTGATTAATTCTCAAATATTACGAAAAATTCGGCAGCGTCTCCTTTGCGCAGCTCGATCGGAACAACTACAGATTAGCTCTATTGGCCCTAAACCAACCAAAGAAAACAAAAGTCAAGTGGTTCCCCATATCTGGGGCATAAAATCATCAACAAATTCCAATTTCTAAATATACCACGTACTCTTTTGAGTTTAATTTTTAAATTTTTGCAAACAACTTATTTTCTTGATGCAAATATAGGCATACTAGAATCAAATAGCAATCTCTTGCTTACCCGTACTCACACAATCCAAAGGAGAGTCAGTCTGACAAAAGAGCAATATAAAGTAACTAAAAATAATGAGGCAGATTTACATGCAAAAACTAGTATGATATAAATCTACGTGCAGCTCTAACGAATAATGCCACATACAAACAAAAACAACATATCAACCGTATACAACAAAAAGTAGAGAATACTCTGAAATCAAAAGTACACATCCAATCTTCTCATGAGGAAATTTTCCGAACTAAATGCTCGGGTTTTATATTCAAAATATATTTTCAAATTTGCTTCGAAGAGAATTTAAATCAAAATCAATTATGATAAGGAGGGGCTTCTCTTACCGACGCATGGTTTAACTCTAGAATCAAACAACATGGAGCATCCAGTGATATTCTGGTTCCTCCTAAACAACAAATAGAGAAAACAAACATACCTGGCAGTCTTCCAAATCGAAAAAAATCCCTTTTGCCCAACTTTAGTCATAACCCAAAAATATTTGAAAAAACACTTCAAGCAAAAAAAAATATCAAATATACTAAAATAATAATACTTCCCCAAAGTTTATAAATAATAATAATATTATTTCTTTTGAAATTACTTTTTTTTTTCAAAAGCACCGGGATTTAAGTCCCAACAAACGAAAATTTTATAAACCATAGCCTATAAAATAACACTATCAATCAAATCAAATCAAATCAATTCCATCAAGGAATAGACTAACATTAACATTATTTAAAATGTCAAATGACTAAGAAACAAGATTTAGATTTTTCGTTTAGACTCACACTTCCATAAGTCACACACTAAGTATACAAATATACTTAAGCCCGTATGATATACATAAATCATCAGTATGTTATATTTGATCTGATCACTTGCTCGGATACATAAACTTCTACTTTCGAACTAGTATCGCTCACTCGGCCTCTCTTAGAGCGTACCCCGATCCGATTCCTCGATTAGAAACCTACGTTCTCCTCACATAGCTATAAACTATAATAGAAAAACCTTCAGTGTCATATCGAGAATCCAAATCAAGTGTTTGCTGACAAGTATAAAATGATAAATCTTTTTTCGGATTGGCATGAATCACCCTGAAGCTATGTATTCGAACCCTAGATCGAGTACCGTGTGAATAGAATGATCTACGTATAACTTATGTACTTAATTCAATTGGTTTTTTAATTATAGCAATCCCTTTCTAAATCCCTACATTTTCTCTTATATATATATATATATATATATATATATTTTCATATAGTGTTTCACCCAATACTGAAATTATATATGAATCATCTCACAAATTTTTACTTAAGTTTTTAGATATTTTATAAAGACACAACTTTATAAAATATTAGATTAAAAACTTATTCTACTCTTATTTAATTGTATAATACTCCTTTACATCCTAAGAGTATATACAAAATATCAGTTTTATTTATTTATTATTTTCTTTTTATTTTCTTATTTTTCTCTAAATTTAAATTTAGAGGCCCCATAGCACCAAACAGTTTACACAACTTATGATTAACAAAAACTATGGCTTTAATAAAATAAATTTACTAAAACCTTTCTATTTAACCTATTCATAATTTGAGTTAAATGATCCCTTTTCTATTCAAGGGTTTAAAATTTTCATTTATTAAATTATTTACCAAAACATCTTTTATTTTGTAATCAATTCCTTTTAAGGGAACTTAATAACTAAATATCCGGATTTTATTTCAAATCTCCTTTTTGAAAACATTCCTTAAATATTCTATGTGAAATAACTTCAATGGTTTACTTTTTAAAACTCGCTTTAGATTCTTCAGATTTGAACTCATTTTGATCGCATAATGGTAAAGAGAATAATTTAGTAAGTATACTACAACGTTCGTCTAAGCAAACATCCGATCGTCACTTAGAAGATTATTCAGATTACCACAAAACAAATCGATACGATTTCCTCCGAATTACCCTAAAGAAAACACATTCTACTTCAAATTTATCTCCCAAAAATATTTATAGTTAGAAATACTTCCAAGTAGTACTACTGTATATTTTTTTCAAAAACCTTTCGAAATTATTTCAAATGACTTCGAATTTAATTCAAAAATCCTTTTTTTATTTTTCTAGAACACGTTTCATAAATCAAATTTATTTAAAATTACCTTTATGTCAAAACATTTCATATTTTAATAATCCTCCTTTATTATAATAAAATTTCTTAAATATTTGTTCTCTAGATGTCTTGTCCTACCATTTAGATTATTTTAAACAACCTTTATTAAAAAATTACTTTAATTTACTCCAAAAATCTTTTAGTCAAATTGTGAAACTTAATTCAGAAAGGGTTCATTTTAATACACTCACAATTATTAAACTATAAACGCTCATAAACTGGTCGAGTGTAAATTAACAATTAATAGTCAATGCTCTTAAATTGTCATAGTGCGACAAATCAAACAATAATGATAATAAATAAATATCATCATTTTCAAACAAACACCCCGTAATAACTATATAAGTTTTTCAAAATTATTCCTTTTTATATACAAAATATAATCCTAGGCAAAATATTTCATTTGTCAAATTTTAAACAAATCAATATCATGTATGTTTGCCTTGTTCAAGTGTTTAGAAATCCTATCGACACCGTGGTGTTCCACGTATCGACTAAAATTCATAAACAACTCAACAGACCAATTAACACCATATGTTTTTATAAAACTAACAAATACGCTCCCTTATATATAATACTTCCAAACTGTAACGACCCATAAATTTCAACCGTTTTAAATAACGTAATTAGTTGAAATTTTGCGAAATTTTAAACGATAAAATTTTGAAATAAAAATTTAATATTTGGAATACGTCTAGTTAAACATAGCAACTGGTAAATTTTCGTCCGAAAATACGAAAGTTTATTTCGCGCGTAATTTCACTTCAATTTAATCGGTTAAAAAGCGTTGAAATTAAAACGTTTTTAAAACCTAAATATTTTTACATAGAAAAAATTCTAAACCATCTTCTGAGCAAGATGTCAGTTGGTCGTTTTTCAAAATTTGGACATCTATTGCTCCGTCGTTCTTATTTTCTGCAAAATAGCAGTATTCTGGTACCGATATCGATTTTTATCGGATGATCGTACCACTGATATTCGTATACCGTTTTGACCGTCTCCTCGTACTGATCTCTACGGTACATTCGATTTTAAATTTCGGAGTCCGATGTGCGGTACAATCTGTAAAACGATTTCCGTATGGGTTCCGCATTTTGAACCATTTTCAAATTCTTTGTTGATTCGTTATCCACCGGGTCAAACCAACAGCACACTGGTATTTATTATTTTGAAGAAATCAATGCCTTAGCTTTTATTTTCACGGTTTCAATAGTGTGTCGATTCATTCGTCTACCTCCGTTCATTAATTTTGAACAATATAACTGTCGCTTTAGTCATCTCGGAAGAAAGAAAAAGTAAGAAAACTGTTGCTTTTCTTTGGTTGGTTCATTTTTGCATTTACTGTTGCGTGCTTCCAAGAATTGAAATTTATGTTTGTATGAGTGTTCACTTCACCTTCCTGGCTTTGTTCTTCTCAAAACTTCCCCATTCTTTTCTCATAAATAAAACTTGCTTGCCAACTTTCTTTTCGTTCCTCCATACTTCCTCTAAAATATAATGGAAAATTTATATATTAAGCAAAGCATATCTCCGTCTTCCCCAGTATTTAACCCACGCACGCAACCGCCCTCCTACGCCTTGCACCACCTTCTTTCTTCTCTTTGACTACCCTCACCCAAGACAACCAAGCTTCCCAGATCCGTAACCAGCAGCCTTCAACCGCCAAACGCCACGATTTAGTTTCGCCTTCACTTGCCGCACACCATCCCACCTACACCCGCTCTCGCCTCCGCCACCGTCTCTTCTCAGTCATGCTCCATCCACGTCCCTTCATCCCACATCATCATCCCCTCCGACAGCTTGCCAACCTCCGCCTCCTCACGACCTCGAACCCAGTAGCCGACCTCACGTGCAACTTCTTCGGCCAACTACCAACTTCCGCTGCCAGCCCTCAACCGTATCACCCGATCTCCACCATAGCCCAACCCACGCAAGCACGCCGTAGCCACTGTTTTGAACCCGCATTCATCACTGTGCTCCACCTTCCGATCATCTCTGCAACTTCCCCATCCTCCAAAGCCATGTTGTGCTTCGCTATTAAGGTATATTTTAAGTGTATAGTTGTATGCCTATATGCATGTTGTAGGCTGTGACCTGTAGCTTTCATTTCAAAAGAATGGGTCTTATATAAATGTCTTTTCACAAATTTTCTTTATCTTGTACTATTTAAAATATAAAAGAAATATAAACCTTATATCTAAGTGTTTATGTAAGAATATTATATAGATATCCCTGTTGCATGATTTCACGTGTATGGGTTATTGTTATATGTTCATTTTCTATAGGTTGTGCATGCCAGTTTGTTCATACAGTGTTCGGCTATTGAAGTTTAGTCATATTATAAAATATATAAGTTATAAAGATTTATATAAATCCTCGTTTGATTTCAATGTATTAAACAAGTTACATTATATATATGTGTGTGTCTGTTGTTACAAACTTAGGGATAAAGTACTTTTACAAAATTGGTTTCTGTATATATATTTAAACATATTTGGTTATAAGTAGAGTCTGCATAGATATGATGAAATGTTGTTTGGGTTCTAGAAAGAAAAATAAAATATGGTTATATATGTTGTTTGATCGGTTAGTTCATGCATATAAATTTGTATGTCAGTTAGGTATAGTTGTTGTTATAAAATGTGGAAAATTTCGTCGTGCGCATAATATGATATTATATTTATTCTAGTATTACACTTTATCATATTATACTATATAAGGTGTACATTATATAAATTATAATAATGCAGATGTTGGTAGTTTTACAAAGTCTGTTGGGTAAGTTGCATATGTTGGTGTGCATAGTTTTAATTTGAAACTCTGTTAGTTATTCATAAAGTACGCATGAGTTTATTTCTAGCATATAGTTTATTAATTCATAAAAAGAAGAATCTGGATATTTGTGTTAGGCAAGTTTTGCTTATGTATATAGATTAGTATATGTGTTGACTATTATATTTAGTGTTGCATATTTATTTATATACTATTTTGGATTTAAGTGATTTTATAAATGTAATTTTTTTTATATATAAATGCTGTTTTAAATTTATTATATAGCGTTGACATTTTATCAGTTAAAACATTTGGTGTTGGCCGAATATATGAGGCATTGGAATTAAAATATTTATTTTGATTTATATATATGTGCTTTAAAAGGATATTGATTTTTAACAAAATTCGGTTATATCATTTATCATCATCGACCCAATCCTGATTTGACTTCGTCTATTCTTTTTATCAGCTTTGATCATCGAATTCGTGCTTGGGTTTGTAACTCAATTTCAGTGTCCGTATCAGTGGGCATATCTGTGTCATCTCTTGTTCTATCTAGCATCGAAAGGTGAGCACTCACTCACGATTAACGTTCTTTTATTTATTAAATTTGATTTCAATTGAAACGACAATTGAAATATTGCTGCTGTTTGATATTTACACTGTTATTACCTGTATCAGTTCACCTGTGACATCTGACACCATTATCTGTTATATATGCAATGATAATCCAGTTTGGTTGTTAAATGATTGATTGTTTGATGTTTATATTGGACGTTAAATTGTTAATGATGTAGTGATAAATAATTTGAAATTGAAATTGACGTAGGATAGTTAGATTTGATATATGTGTTAAATTTGATTAAATGACATTTGTATAATATGACCCCTTTTAATTGTTAAATTGATTGACATGTAGAATAGTGATAATTACACTTTGAACCATTGAACGTATATTTGATTAATTGTTGTAGTGTTAAAATTGAAATCGAATGACAAGTGAAGAACCGTATGAATAATTAGTGTAATAATCTTTAATCTACATGAAATGATAGTGTAGATTCTAGAAATAATTTTATTAATTCGTACAAATAACAATGCGAATTAATACGGTTATTTCGGGATTATTTGAATTGATTATTGGATTGTTATTGTTTGTTGTTATTGCTTGTTTATTTACTTTGACACCATCCCAGTTATCACACTGCAAGTTCCCTTTGTTGTGCTTTGATTTTGAATTTAATTGGAATCGGGTTGAAATGATAAATACCCAAATTGAACTTTGACCTAGGAAAGAAAATTAAATAAAACCCGATTGGTCAATAATTTGATTTAAAAATAAAATGAAGATTTTATTTGAATAATAATATGGTTTTGAAACGAAGTTGGAAATTGAATTTAATGAAATTTAAACGTGAATATTTAATAATCTGAAATGAAATATTAATAAAGAAATTGATGAAAGAAGGTTGTTAAATTTGAGAAAGGATTGAATTAAGTTTGAAATGATTTAATAATTAAGTTGAAATTATAATTAAGTTTGAAATTATTAAACTTTGAAATTATTTAATAATTAAGTTTTGAATTATTTAATAATTAAATAAGATTGAATTATTTAATGATTAAATTGAATTGGATTCTTTAAAAAGAGAAATTGAATTTTTGAATAAGTGAATTTTACTTCGTAATAACTGAAATTGAGTTTCTTTAATAATTAAGTTTTGGAAAATTATTTAAGTAAGTAAATAAGTGAAATGGAATTTCTTTAACAGGAAATGAAAATGTGATATTTTTGGAATTAATGTAAGACTTGTAATTGAAAGAATTGATTTGACGAATTTAGTTTAATTCAAAATTGTAAGTTTGATTTAATGAAGTTGAACTTAAGAATTGATTTAATGAATTGGAAATTTAATAGAAATTGTTTTGAATGATAAAGTAACTTAACGAATATTGAATGGAATCGATAAATGAGCTTAAATTGATTTGAATGTTAAATAAAATTTGTTTAAATGTTTTCGGAATGAAACGTATATATGAACTTGAATCAATATTTGAATTGTTTTAAATAGAAAATTGAAATTGAATTATAAGATGGTGAAATGATAATTGGAAGTTTTGAAACGGAAATTTTGGAAATCGGTTTTGAAAGACAAATGAAATGTTGATTTACGAATTCTAATTGAAATTGTAATTGATTTGGTTTTGAAATATATTAAACGACCAATCGGTGAAATAATTACGGAAGTTATTAAAGAGACCGGAATTCGGTTATGGATATACTCTCTATCTAAACCGAAAACCACTTTAATAACTATACGCGGAGTGATGATCCAGAATGAAGTGGTTGGAATGATGTTCGTGATGATTGAAGAAAGAGAACGATAATGGATAGCCTTGACACTTGTGTCAAATTGGAAATGACTAAAACAGGAGCTGTGCCGGGCCAATGAAGGATTGATACCTCAAGTGGACACACTTCTTCGAACTACTTATACTTGTTGTCGATTGGTGCACCCTTGATTTTGGGAGTGTTGTCTCACGGTGTTGCAGGCGCTGCGGCGTTGCGTTCTCACCAGTCCGGATCAGGCGAACGGTAGTATCACTACCTTGGGTATAGCCTCATGTGCCTTGTCATACTTGTATTCCATTTATGCGCGACCACTACGAATTTGTTTTGTACCTTGAGTATATGGATTGCCCTCTGGTGACTTCCGGTTTTGGGGAAACTACGGTCTTGTATATGCTTGTGGGAATAAAAATGTGTTAAGGGTGGAATGGGCCATGACTTAACGCTATTTTGATATCTTTATATTACTGATAGACATTATCTACTTATCGTACACTACTACATAGTAAATAGTTTAACGGATCCTTAAAGGATGGTTATTCCAAACATCCTTTGAGTTACTTGTATTTCAATTGCTATTTCACTTGAGTTGGATTTATTAATATAAGAATGTTAATCCTGACTCGAGTGTCTTGTGTTTTGCTTTACGCTCGGGTCAGACTGAGTGGATCAGCTTTCGAGACTCACCTTTGGAGTTGGAGCTTCGCTTGGAGATCCAGCTATCTATCCAGCTTTCAGATATTCGATGATTCCAGTGATGTATTCTTCTTTGTATCTGATGTATCATATTACTCTTCCGTTGTATCTGGTTTAACTCTGATGTATCATATTACTCTTCTGTTGTAAACTTTGATGTATTTTATATATTCATATAGTAGCTTCATGAACTACTATCTCTTTTATTTCCGCTGCACTTATTACTCTGTGTCTGTGATCTGTGATTATTTATTTACTGTATATGTTCAGTTTTGCCAAATTTAAATTAACAACGCGGTATTTTGAACAATTCAACTCCGGCATGAGTGTCTACCTATACACTTATAATGGACGCGAATGGTCCAAAATATCGGGTCGTTACACAAACTCATTCTAGGGCGTCACTTATTCTATCTTTAATGAGTCATACCCTACCAAAGCTAAGTATGTCGCTTAACCTTCAGCTCTGGTACCAAATGTAATGACCTGCCTTTTCGATCATCGAAAGTCAACGCCGAATACATCCACGGTATTCAAATGCCAAACATCCAATCCCTGGAAAGGCAAATTGTTAGGGTAAAATAAAGAAAAGAACATAGAACGGGGAAAATAGAATCTCATGGTGGAAACGCCAATATGTAATATAACAAAGGCAGTAAAAATCGTCACTGCAAAATACAGAGTACATCAGAGTTAAAATAAATCTTATCAGCTGGACAGTTATAAAATCCCGACATTACAATTGCTGATAGGTATATATATATAATACAGTGGAAAAATAAATTACTACAATAAGTGAACATCCATCTCTACTCCATGAGCTTCATGTCCCACCAACAACAACTTGGAAAAGTATTGGTTTGATCCGAGCATTATAATAAAATAGCACCCGGATCAATCTAGAAAACCAACGTGAGAAAACTCAAGTAATAAGACTAACAATTAATAATTCTGTGAGACTATGCCGCTAAATGCAGAACATATTTTTACCTCATAAGAACAACATCCATATATTAAGAAATAAAAAACAATTAGAATAACAATCAAAACATAAAAAGAAGCACGTAGATAACAACAAAGTCCAAACTTATAGAATGGACAAATATAATTAGACATCAAGAAGAGCTTGAGACACTTCTCGATGTAAATTGCGAAACACAATTTAAAGATTTGAATTAAAAAGAGAAAGGGAAAATTTTCAACAAATGACTAGGAGGGTGTGCCCCCCTTACCGAAAGTATACCTTTAGAAATATACTTGAGAGCAACGATTGCTCTCGGACAATGCTAAACCGGACTCTGCCAATGGTTACATAGAACCCGAGTACTTCACATCTCTGAATGCATACCACCAAATCCAATCTAGAGTAGAAGTGAAGACACCTTAATGGGAAAATCCCACATAGCTTGGCCTCCACTCGCGCTTTGGTTTTTAGTCATTTCCGGCAAAAGATAGCAATACTCAAATAAGCAATAAATCGTCTTGAATTGATGAAATACAAAAGTTGAACAGATCGATTCCAAGGTTCGAAATAGAAACAAGGAAAATGAATTTATCCAACATAACTAGGAAGGTGCTCCCCCTTCAACAAAAACATACCTCTAGATAAAACTGAGAGCACATACATCACTCTTTGGAACTTCCAAGCTGGACCCCATTAAATTCAT
Source organism: Allium fistulosum (assembly GCA_030737815.1). NCBI lineage: Eukaryota > Viridiplantae > Streptophyta > Magnoliopsida > Asparagales > Amaryllidaceae > Allium > Allium fistulosum. The sequence continues at coordinate 1,558,016,594 of CM060902.1, read as the reverse complement.
AGGTATCCGAATATACTCACATCAATGCATGCATGCTATGAACTTCTCTAGATGAATGTGAATATATCTTAATAGATGTGACACACATGGCTTGGCTCCCACTCGTGCTTTGGTTTTAGTTTTCTGATGTTGGATACCAATGCTCAAAATGAGCGATAAAATGACTAGGAAGGTGCACCCCCTCTTTACATGAGCTTTGGTTTTAGTCATTTTCGACAAAGGATATCAAAACTAAAAAAGAGCAACAATCGTTTTAGAGTGATGAAATACAAAGAAGATAGTAGAATCAAAATCGAGAGTCGATAAATCAACTATCAAGAATAACAAAGCGATTTGTGTATGGGAATTAAATCGCATACGTTTACCACTAATAAAATGAATCAAACTTTAAAAATTATGTAATCCACACTTGGGCTTGATTTTCACATTTCAAATATTGTACAACATTTTTAATATACTCTTTGAAATATTCTTTTAAGAGGGCAAATTATAATACTAAATGTGTTAAAATAAAGGTAAAAAACAAATGTCATTAAAATATTGTTTATTATAAACCCAAAACAATTTACACTTAGCTTTATTTTTAAATACTTTCTATTAAAATATATGTTCTCATTTATAAACTAGCATTTATAAATTTAAAACCACGTTAATTTATCCCAAAGGATAATTTATATACAACTTTATAATCTTTTTAATAAATTAATCAGTTATCTTTAAACACTTTTGTCAAATTAATTAATTAACTTTAAACATCTTTATTAAATCAATTAAGTAACTTTAAAACACTTTTATTAAATCAGTTGATTTACTTTAAACTCTTTTATTAAATTAGTTAATTACCTTTTTAAAAGCACCTTTAATTAAATCCAAATATCATTAACTAAATGGATTAATTACGCCCAAACATCATTAACTAAAATTAGTAGTTAAATTCAAATATCATTAATTAAGAATGATTAATTAGATTCAATCATCATTAATTAAAATGATGAACTAAATTTAAAACGTCGTTAATTAAAATGGTTAATTAAATTCAAATTCCATTAATTAAAATGATTAATTAATTTTAAATATCACTAATTAAAATGACTTGCTAAATTCAAACATCATAAATTAAAGTGATTGACTAAATTCAAATATCATTAATCAAAATGATTAATGAATTTTAAACATTTACTTTATGAAAATACAAGCACAAGTTTAACATACAAAGGTTTAGGGAGAGGGTATTCAATAAGTGACGATATAGCGAAAAATTGTCATAACGACACTTAAACAATTCAAATAGACGGTCAAAAATTATTTTAACTAAACATCAATATAAGCAATAAAAGAATATAAATGAGATGTAGATAACATTAAATAAATAATGGCGAGAAACCCCTTTGGGTCTCTCTACAAATGTCCCATGTAAATCATATATATGTATGTGTATTTTTTTCGAAATGTTCTGTAGCGACCTGTTTGCTACGATAACACTCCGACTTCTTTTTTTGTCTCCTGGAACAAAATGGTTATTTGCCATCGCTACCGGGCAGGAACAAACAATAGTATATATAATTATATGAATTTCCAAAACGGGAATCCAATCCAACCAGTTAATTAAACAACAATATAAACTAACATCCAAGTAGACAATAAATAATTTTTATCTACTATATAATGTACTGATTAACAAAAAAATGTGAGTTTAACTTATCGAAATTCCAGTTATCGCAGAAGTGTTCTGGTTTGGACTAAAACCGGATGAGCATTCGATTTTAGCACAAAATTCTACAAGCTCCAATTCCTACCAATCCAATTCCAAAGCGTAGAGTTCGACGCTACGAGTGCAATGCGACTGAGTGCGTTTAATTTGGACCCAGTATGAGGTAACTGTTGAGTTTACAAGATTCTAAATTTTAATAATACAATTATTTCTTAACTACATTGTTAATTACCAAATAAAACTCTAATCTCGCTTATCCCACTCTAAACCCAGGTCATGAACGAAACAATAGCCACTGACTTCAAACCCACATCGCCGATGCCACATGCCACCTCAGACTGTCACACGCCCACCGAAGGTGCCCCGACTCTGATGAGTCCATTGCCACCATCCACGCTTCATCTCATCGCCTAAGGCCCTCTAGAGAACGCCAAAACCAAATTGACGTCGCACTCAAGTTCTGGCCACCCTCGATCACCAACGACCAATCCCACTGCCCATCCTCTACGTCTTCCTGAGCCAAGCAACTTCCATGTTGGGACCTCCGTCCGAAACAGCTTCTAGAGGCTTCGATGATCGAAGACCGTTGGATGAGGGAACATGTAATAGCATCTAGGGTTTAGTTTTAGGGTTAGGAGAATAAAATGAGGGGTATGGGTCCTTATACAAGATTCTCTAACCTGTACTATTCACGTCCAAAAATTGACAACCTCCAATTGAGACGTGCTCATTGGCGTTCCTAGCTAATTACCCTTATTCCGAACTCAGTGGAACTATTGTCGGGACCTAATTCCAAAATATATAGAAGTTAGCCTTTTAATATAAAATTATATTATTTTAATTGTCTAAAATTAATTGCTACACGTTTCGAATTCGTACGATCAAACCGTACGTCTGATCGTTACGAAATTCATCGGCGTACAATAATTTATTATTCCGGCCCAATGACACTATTTTCGTCAAAATCCAAGATAGTGCCTCAGAATGCTATTTCGCACATTTTAAATATCGTTTTATAAATTTTGATCACATTATCGGTATTTATCCAAACTATTTATTATTGTAAATTAATTTACAAATTGAATCATCAATATTATTTATTAATTAAAAGGAGTTAAATAATGTTATTAAATCCATTTAATCAATATTACATTCACAATTCAAATATTTAAATGATCACTATATTTGAATTCAAGTTATTAAATTTCAAAATCGAATTATTTTAGATATTTAAAATTAATTAAGCATTTAAAATTCAATGGCCAAAATTCTAGGTTGTTATAATTTAATATTGATCCACACAAATTAAATAAAATTTTATAATTAATACTTCACAAATATTAGTTAATTTAATCAATATATAATAATTATAATTAATTAAATCAGGTGGTAATAGGAGTATTCAACATTTCGATTGTGTGACTCTAAGGTGTAAATTTGATCAGCGATTAATATTGAACAATTTGAATGTTAACGTTCACATGTCACTTAGCAGGTAGCGTGACATTATAGCCAAATTTATCACTAACTTAGCTGCGATAAAATCCAATTTACTTTATTAAAGCTTTTCCCAGTGGTGAGAATTATTTACACTAATTCTCTTCATCAAAACTATATCACATTAGGACTTATGGAATTTGGTAACAGTCAAAATTCCAATATCTTACATATTCAACTTTATAGTCCAAACACAAAGTCATTGGTTCAATAATAACAGTTATTATTAACCGAAATGTTTTGGAAAGAGACTTTGATTAGCAATTATTATTGAACCATTACTCGGTAGTTTTGTACGTTGATGATCTTCTATTAATTGGCAATGACATTTCATTATTGCAATTAATGAAAGCTTAGCTTTCAAATCCCTATATATATACCATATTGAAAAGGTTAGGTATGGAGAATCCAAGCACTGAAATGTTCCAACGCAATCTGAAATCGTCCTTTCTAAGAAGGATGCTCCTTAAACTGGTGAGGATAAAGAGTATATGAAGAGGATACCGTATGCTTCGACAATTTATTCCATTATATACGCTGTGCTATGTACTAGACCAGATATTGCATATGCATTAGGATGCGTATGCCGATTCCAATCTAATCCTGGAGAAAAGCATTGGACAGTTGTAAAGTGTACGATAAAGTATGTAGACTCTAGCTTTCAAAGTGATATCGACGATAGTAAGCCCTATCAAGTTATCTCTTTATTATGAATGTTAGGACCGTTAGTTGGAAAAGTTCCAAACATGAAATGGTAGTTGATTCCATGATGGAGGCCGAATACATTACCCTCAATGAAGTAGCAAAGGAAGTGGTCGGAACGCGTAAGTTTTCAAGTGAGCTATGAGGGATTCTCGATATGGAGAATCCAACGGCATTGTTTTGTGATAACAATGCGGCAATACCGATCGCAAAGGAGCCTAGATCACAAAGAAATAACGACACATTCTTAGAAATTTCCATATAATTAGAGAATTTGCTAAGAAAGAAGAGGTCGTGATACAAAGAGTAAATACCAAGGATAACATAACAGTTCCACTCACGAAGGGACTAGCTCGGTCGTTTCTTGTTAAGTTTATCGAAAGGATGAGATTGAGATTCCATAATTGGCCTTAAGTGCAAATAGAAGGTTGATAGAGTTAGGGGTATGCCCTAGGGGAAATTCTATAATTTATAGTAAATTATTAGCTCTATAATAAAATCTCATTTGAAATAAAAGATGTTTTTCTTTCTATTATATACTTATTACAATGTGTTATATTGATATTGATTTATTATATTATTTAAGTATATTTAATAGAAAATCCATAAATGATGTGTTTTGTAATAGTAATTACAATGTGTTCTAATCAGGAGAAATTTGTCTTAGTATGATAAATACATCATATTCAATATTCCTAGTCAAAAAGTATAGCGATATGATATCGATAAATCTATTGAGACTATAGTATGAACGTTCTCTAAATATTGGATAGTGTATTACTCATAGTTGCTGGGGCAAACAAGGGATTACGTGCTAATAGTAATTAGATAACCATTAAATGACTCGTTCGATAGTTTTCTATTGGTTAGTGTAACTAAGGTTAAATAGAAAAATATCGATGTTACAGTATTACACAATTCTCTCGACTTGAAAATACCATCGAACTTCAATGTGGAAATTTCGCTTTGATTATAGTTATATTATGGCATGACGTCCATCGAACAACTATAGTTGGATCGAATAGAAGCATTGAAAGTGAAATATTATTTAATAGAGATTTCATCTCCTTAGATATATGAGATTAATATTGCAGTCAATTCAAGTCAACTAAGTCTCCGATCAGAGCAATTCAATTAATAACAGTTGTTATTATTGAACCAAGGACTTTGTGTTTAGGCTATACAAGTTGAATATGGATGATATTTGAATTTTGACCATTATCAAATTCCATAAATTCTAATGTGATTTAGTTTTGATGAAGAGAATTATATAAATAATTGTCACTACTGAAGACCATTTAAAATAAGTAAAATTACAATTTTTTTCCAAAACTGTGTAAACGATAAATTTGGCCAAACAATCACACCACTAGCTAAGATGATGTGTGATCGTTAATATTTAAATTTTTCGATATTAATAGTTGATTGAATTTACACCTAAGAGCCGCATAACCGAAATGTTGAATACTTCGGCTAAAACCTGATTTAATTAAATTGTAATTATTATCGATTAATTAGATTAATTGATAGTTATGAAATACTAATTATAAAGTTGTATTTTATTTTTGTTGATCGGTATAAAAAATAGTGCATATATAAAAGTTATGCATATAATATCGATATATGATATCGATATAAGTTTAAATTAGATTTAAATGTAAATTGTCTCATTTGGTTTGATGTGGAGTAGAAGCCCATATGGGCCCAAGTAATGGCCGGCCATAGCTTAACAGGTGGAAGGTTAAGCCTAGATACTTCTGGGTTTGAATTGGCAGAGAAAAGGGTGGATCTAGATCCATAATTTACTCCTTTTCTTTCTTATTTAAACTCACTTGGCGCTCACTTTACCACTTTACTTTTTGTCTCTCTCGCTCCTTTACCTCTAGCCGTAAGCCCCATAACTCCTCATCCATCATTTTCAAACTTTAAAACACAATTTCAAATCGAACAGAAGAAAGGTAGTAGATCTCTTAGTCTGGTAGCGCTTTTTAAAAGTGATTAGATTCAGATCCTAGGAATTTAGTAGATTCAGCATTCAAGGTGTTATTATTAGGCTACGGTTGAGATAAATTATATATATACACACACATATCATTAATTTATTATCTTATAACTTGCTAGAATAATTGTATATATCACGAATCCTTATATGTATTTGTTTTAATCCAAGGATTTATATATATTTATGTATCATTGATAAAATTAAAAAAACATTTTTTTCATAAATACATACACTTTTTATTTTCGACCTAAATTAAAAAAACAAATCAAACTTAAAATTAATTTAAAAGCAATTTTTAAAAAAATTGAAATTTAAATCAAAATAAATTAACATTTAATACTTGTAATTTTTGTTGTTGATTTTTAATTAAATACAAATACTGGTTTCAAAAAAAACTATTGTGTATATATATTTATTATTTCAAAAATATATGTGCATACATAATTTGATTAATAATATATTGATATTATATCAATTTTAATAAATTACACACACACACACACAGATATGTGTGTGTTAATATACATAAATTTATAAGTATTACTTGATATTTCATTTCACATAAAAAATATTCAATTTTGTATGGATTTAATTTAAAAAAAATTGTATGGATTTAAATTAAAAAATATTAATGTTGTGAAATGTTAATTTGGCCAAAATGAAATATGTGTATATTATGTTATATATATATTACATGACGACATTTTATATTATACATTATTTAATATATTAATTATATATATATAATATTTAAGTTCAAAAAAACGTGTGTGTATATTTTACAATATTTAATTATTAACAAATTTTTAATTTAAACATAAAAGCTTTTTTCAGATTAAGGTCTAGCTTTGAAATTCGAAATTCGAAATTTGAATTTGAATTGTTTGTGTTTATACTTATAAATGTTATCATACATACATACATATATGTATATATGTGTATGTGTGTTTTAATATAAGCATAATTTTACATTATTTTATGCATATATACATATATATAGTCTTATATATATTTTACACCATTTAATTATATATACATACATACATAAATATATATATATATATATATATTAGATAGCATATATGTATATGGAGGGGTTAACACGTTTGTTGTGGTGTAAATCTCGATACTTAGACATGGACATGTTAAACCATGCACACTGTATATGTTGCATGTGCACGTACACATACATATGTATATGCTACACATGTGCACATTATATATAATATATAACATCAAATAAAATTCTTTCCTTTATAAATAATATAAAATAATAATTTTATTTATGATTAGTTTAAATCATATCATATCTAAAACAATTGATTTCATGGGCCAAATAAGATCCAAAATGAAAATAAATTGAGCCATTTAACCTACTATATCCTATCCTAGATCCGACAGTTGGGTCGCCCTTTTTATACTCCAAAATTTAAATCCTTTAAATTATCTCAAACTCCAAATAATATAGCTCCATCCTTATAAGAATGTTGCTAGAAGTTTTTACCTAATCCGACTTCAAACGAAGAAGATACATTGGCTCTAAGATCGATAATGTACCAGTAAGCTGACCTAAAGCAACACCCAGGTGTTCCTTTTCAAAAGCCCGGGTCTTCCTAATGTATTCCTCAAGCTACCTAAAGTAGGCTATGTGTCAGTATTGATACTACTTAACCAAATTTGCTTGAATTCCAGGCATTTGGTCCTATTCTTCTTCATGGAGCATTCCCTTGTTTTTTCCTACCTTTTCCTTGAGTCATCTGGCCATTACCATTGATCAGTATTGATCGATATCAATCGGTACTGTTTGATAGAGATAACCAAAATAGGCTTAATTCCCTTTGGTACCTTTGTATTAAGTGTTTCTATAAGTCTAGTACAAAGTTAGATGGATCACTACAACCAATCCATATGGTTGAATATTTACATTGATCTTATTTTGGCCATGTTTGAACCATTTTGGTTGCGATGTTTTCGCATTTTTTCAAACACCATTCCAACTCCTTAATACGACCATTTCTTACACTGCTACATAGCAAATACATAGATTTCATCCGCTTAAGCATTTCAGTAAACACCTTCACGGTATCTTCCAAAACATATGTAACAATTTGTCTTCCGCAACATCAGGAATCCATGCATATGAGTAACTGAATTCCCAAAAGCATCACGAATGACATCCGTTAAATGTAGAATATGAAACAACATCATAAAGAAAATCTGTCGCTTCTATTAAATCTCATGGCGAAAGGAATAAAGTATAATATTAACATGAAACTTGCAAAAAACTATGTGCATATCGTATCAAGAGACATAAGATTCAATATATATTATTGTTGGATCTGAGCCAACACGTAGCAGGGTAAATGGGTAAATTTCAAAAAAATTATTCCATTTTGGATCTTTTTGGGCCTATGAAGTCTAAATTATTTGGATTTGATCCAAATTAATTTTAAATAAAATCAATATTTTATTTAAGTTGTAAATAAAGTTTAATTTATTGTTTGTTTATGTCATACAATATAACATGTGTATCATATACACATGTGTGTACGTGCACGTGCAATATAAAAAGTAATATGCAAGTGTATGAGTGCTAGGATTTACACCGTATGGACATATTAGCCCCTCCATATACGTATGTGTTGTCTAATATATATATAGTTGACATTGTAATATAAAGTAATTGTTTGAAATTTTAAATCTGGATTTGTAAAATAAAATATCTAGTAATTTCAAATTGAAAACAATATATTAATTTTTAATCAAATACATATTTTTTTTTATTATACCTTGAAATCAGTTAATTTTTTAAAAAAAATTGCATATGCATATATTCTTATACATAGAGCTATTAAATTAATATTTTGAAATCATATAATATATAATAACTACATATATAAATATGTTATAATGCGAATAGATGATTATTATATATATATATATGTATGTATATCAACATATATCCGACTCTAATAATATCAGTTAAAATATTTATTTATTTATTAAAAACTTGCAGTTTTAAAAAATTAATTAAAGATTTTCACACGAAAATCATAAAAAACGATGTTTTTTTAAACATATTAAAACACATACATAATTTTTATTAAACATTTATATGTATATTTCACGATATATACACACACACACACATTATGCAAAATTAGGTTTAATATTTACATAAAATTATATATATGAGGATATATATATATATGTATATGTATATTTGAAAACAATAGTGTGCGTAAATTAACAAAATGTATAAATATTTTATATAATATGTTTGTATTTTAATACGAATTTTTGATTAAAAGTCGTTTAATAATACTATTCTATTTTAAAATAAGTTTTTTTATTATATCCATGAATTATATGCACTTATGTGTATATATATAAATTTAATAAATACATATGCACATATATTATCATCCAATGTAAAAAACACAGACATATCTGGATTTGTGATATCATATACTATATAAAGTACATAATGACATAGTGAATAGTTTTATATAAATACATGTGTAAATAAGATTTGTCTTGACTAAAGCATAGTTATAACACATTGAAACCTGAATCAAAGAACTCCCTGAATCTGTATCCAAACTTCAAGAACGAGCTACCAGACTAAAAGTAGCAACTCTGATCTAATATTTGAATTTAATTTGTGTTTTAAAAGCTTGAAAACTGAGGAGCAATGGCAAGGGGGGCCGGCCAGATCTAGTCTAGATAGAGGAAAAATCAAGAGCTTCTAAAGTGGGATATGAGGTGTTTAAATGACAAAGATTTAGAAGAGCAAAAGGAGGATCCAGATCCACATTCCCTTCTTATTGTTTCTCAATTTTTGAATCGATATTCAACCCCACTCCAATTTCTTTATGGTTGGCCACTATAAATTTGGGCCTTAAAATGGTTTCAAGCCTAATTAATAAAAATGTAGTTAAATCTAATTAAAATGCACATCGATATCGTATATTGATACGTGTGAATACAACTTTTATATACGCACTACTTTAATATTGATCAACAGAAATTAAATAAAATTTTATAATTAATATTTAATAAATATTAATTAATTAAATTAATTTATAACAATTGTAATTAATTAAATCAAGTGGTGGTATGGGTATTCAATGTTTCGATTGTGTGACTTTTAGGTGTAAATTCGGTAAGCGATTAATATTGAACAATTAGAATATTAACGCTTTCACTTCATCTTAGCTAGTGGTGTGACATTATGACCAAATTCATCACTTATATAGATTCGGTAAAATCTAATTTTACTTATTTAAGCGTTAATCGGTAGTAAAAATTATTTATACTAACCGTCTTTATCAAAACTATATCATACTAGGGCTGATGGAATTTGTTGATGGTCAAAATTCCAATATCGTCCATATTCAACTTTATAATCCAAACCCAAAGTTCTTAGTTCAATAATAACAATTATTATTAAACGAACTGCTCTGGCCAAAGACTTTGATTTTGAGTTGACTTCAGTTGGTCGTGATACTAACCTCATATAAAAGAGGACTCGAATCCACTGTTGAATAGTGTTTCACTTCCAATGCCTCGTCCCAACTATAGTCGTTCGATGGACATCGTGCCACGATTTAACTATCATCAAAGTAGAGTTTCAACATTGAAGCTCAACACTATTCTCAAGTCAAGAGCATTTTGTAATATTATCACAACGGTATTTTTTGTTTGACCTTAGTTATATTAACCAACAAAAAATATCAAATGAGTCATTTCATAGTTATCTAATAGTGAATATTATGCACGCATCCCTAAAATCAAACTAATTCAAAAGGGATCCTTGTAAAAAAACATATTTTCTACGTCCCTAGTTGTATTTTCCGCCTATTTTTTCCCTAAATTACCCTTGCGCTTCAAAGTCGAGCCGCGGTTCTTCTTCTTCAGTTTCTTTTGATCAAATTGAAAGCTGAGCTGAGTTTTCTTCAGATAAGTGTTTATTTGTCGATTTCAATGAAAAACTGCTAATATTTGAAGACGAATCAATCTTTTTTACAAAAATATGAATTGTTGTAAATATTCATATTTTACTGCTGACTTTATAATAGTTGTTGGAAAATCAGCAATTTTTAAGGTTATTTGCAGACACTAGTGCTAATTTTCATAATAATTGCAAAAAAAGTCGGCAAATATTGTGAATATTTGCATATGAATATGCATTTATTTAGGAATTTTCCTCTGCAATTATTCACTTAAAATTTAGCAAATATTCATAATATATACTTGTGATGTGCACGTAAATGTGCATATTTTTACCACCATATTTAATCTATTTAAATTAAATAAATGATCATATCGGGCATTTTAACTTGTTTAAACCAAAATTCATATTATTTTCAAATCGTCGCATATTCATCTTCATCCAAGGGAAAAATGGTCATTTTTGTGCATATATTAATTTGAGGAAATTTAATTGGAAATTTATATATTATTTTATAGGAATTTGGCTTCATATACAAGTGGTTTCATGAAGATGTATGCATGCACAAGAGTGAAGATAAAGAAATGAAGAAGTAAATAATTCAATGGCATGATAATGGAGGACCCCTCCTACCCACCTACCTTAATGTACAAATTCGAGGCTAATGCACATGCTTATGGAATTAATGGCTTCATGTACACTTAAATGATGATTAGTAGAAGCTAATGATTACTTGGCCTCCACACTTTCTCAAGGGTATTTTGAGCATTTCCTAAAAATTTGAATTAGGGTTTATACATGTATATAGACCCCTTATGTTTCATGTAACCCTCTCCCTTAGTCTCTCTTAGTTTAGTTTAGGCTCACAAATAAACATGCTCTTCTCTTTCTCTTTTCATGGCTACTTAGCCATTTTTATTTTCATGTAATTTTTTTTATGCAATTTAATATATGATCTTTTCCCTTTCTTGTTTATTTACTTTAATGTTGGTAGTGTAGATTTACATTCATGCAAAGTAGATTAGTTTTAATTCTTATTAATTAGCTTCTCTTTTCCATTAGCTTTCATTTTCCTTTCTTTTTGCTTTCATGTTGCTAGCTACATTTGTTAATCAAATGACAAATATAAGAGGCTAAACCCCTTCAATTTAGGGGTAATGAAGCTCTCTAATTATGTAGCTTCAACTATTTGTTAATTCATGCTCTCTTTTTGTGCTTAATGAAGAATGATTGAAGTGGTTTAATTGTTGTTTTTGCCTTGAATTTGATAGTCTATATTGTTGACACCAAATAGACTATGCTTAAACAACCACTAACACTTATTGCCTCTTCATCAAAATATGATTATGGCAAAAGAAAGTGATTTGAAATTAAAATTTGATGGTCTATATTTCTAATCAATAGTTAATAGGCCATACTTAAAAATAAATTTCATTTTCATTGTCAAATTTCATGAAAGTTAGTAAGTGGTTTAAGAGGTGTGTTATAGTTTGATGGCTGATGTTGGCTAATCAATAGCACAAATATGCCATACTTATGATAAGCACATCAGTTAAAGTACTAATGACCATAAAAGAGAGATTATGATTTCATATGTGTTGAACTACATGATCTATAGAGTGGATTTATTCTCTAAATTATCGTTTAACTCTTATATTTGCATCTCTTTTCTTTTAGTTAGTTAGCTAATTTTCTAGTTCTCTTGCTTAACTTTCACTCGACTTTGGTTTAATTTGATTGAATAGATTTTTAAAATCATCAATTCCCTACGGATCGACCCATATTCGCCGCGTACTACAAGTGTACGCCGTGCGCTTGCGGTAAAAATTTTATTTCTAAATTCATTCGGCTATTTTCTAACTCGAGAGACATTTAGCCGTCCGAACAAGTTTTTGGCGCCGTTGCCGGGGAGTTTGTCTTGATTTTAATTTTCTATTCTTTGAATTAGTTGTTGTTTGATTTTTGTGTGTTTATATTTTGTGTGTGTCTGCATTTAAAAAAAAATTGTGTGTTTGTTTTTGTTTTGCTTGCATTTGTTGTTTGTCCATTTGCATTTGCATATTTCAAAAAAAAACAAAAAAAAAACACAAAAACATCACTGTGCATTTTCTATATACATCGCTGTGTCATTTTATACAAACATCTCTGTCCATTTCCTTTCCTCCATCATCAAGACCTGTTTTTCCCTACAAACCCCCTACCACATTAACATCACACTGCTTGCTTGCTCGAAACCATCTCCACCCGACAAAACCACCCTCCACTCTTCTGACATACACACCTCACTAACAGTACCCAATGCCATAAGTCATTACAACATATCACTTCCTTCCCCAGCCTCACCCCTTCTTCCTGAAATTCCATCAATCTCCACATACATCATCACCTTGCTTTCTCACGTCACACTTTTTCCACAGCGATCAACTGCACAAACTTCGAACCCTTGCCACTGCTTCAAACAGCTGTAGTTTCACAGTTAACCAACCATACTAGACTACAAAGCCTACCTTATTGTCCTCTATCACAACCGAACACAACCCCCTGTGTAAAGGCCCGTAAATCCGTACCCCTTTGAGCCGACAAAATTCCACAACAATTCAGCTCAAAGCGGAACAAAAGTGTGAATCTTTAGGGTTAAAAAGAAGAGGTAAAAGAAGACAGAAGAAAAAGAAACAGAAACAATATCAGAATCTCACATTCGCAGCGGAACAATATATAATAGATAAATAAATAATCTTTAAACAAAAACTATATCAGTTTATACATTACATCATTAGAGTTTACAACAACAACACTGGACAGTTATATAAACTTGTCCACACAACATAATACACAGTGGAATAATACTAGTATAAGTGGTACGTCTCGCCATCCAGCTCGACTCCAGATCTCCACAGCAACTTCTAAATTCCAGAATGACCTGATAACCTGACTCTAGGCTGCCCGTGTGGAAAATTATGGGAACCCAGAGTTTAGAAAGGGAACAATAAACTCCAGGTCAGTCATGGGACTGGTGTGAGATCTTAAAAGCAGTTATTTCACAAAGAAATAAAAGAAATTCGCAATGCTTTTGGAAAATGAAATTACCATAAAGCCTCCCGGCATACACACAATGCAATCGCACACATGGGGGAGATTTCTCCTTATGATAGTCAAATATGCTTAATACGAGAAAACTCTTTTTCATATTATCATTAGTGCCTAGTGTGGAAACATTTCGAAAATATAATATTAATCTTAGCCAGCATAGGTACCATTATATTATGCCTGCTATAGCTGCCATGTTAAATGGCAGGTTCTACAACTAAAACCGTACAAGGTTTGTATTGTTTCTTTGGATTTTCCAACAAATGGTCAGGCTAAGGAACTTCCTATGCCACATGGAAACGCCTCTGGAGGGACGTCCCGAGAACTAACTAGCTCTCTGCCAACACAAGGCCGGGTTAACTCTTACTAGGTAACTACTACACGAGTATGCCACCCCCCTGTCGTTTGCGACCTTTATCCGAGGGCCCTCGATCACAAAGCAACAATCACACAGTAAAATAAGATTGATGCAACCACACAGGTAAAGCATCTGGGCTCCATACCATGATACCACCTTTTTCCAGAAGGAAATGACATACCCTAAAGGGAGCGACCCTCATAACCTTGCCGCATTTTCCTGTTTTGACCATTTCTGGGGTGTGAGGTCCGATGAGGTCTCATCCACAAAGCTACGCTTTACACGAAAGCCATGCTTTGATCACAAATGATCAACGAATGATCATTAACACACAGCAACACTTAGCATGTCACACTACCAAATTGGGAGTATATCACTGATAACCCTCAACTACATAACCTCTGAGTTCGTACGTCTCAGAGAAGGGTGTTAAGCTAAGAGAATAAATTCTCCGCCACCAAACAGAAATGTATTTGAAAAAAATCGGCTTTATATCTCAAAGTGTAGCGACAGACATACATCCATACAAGTCTATTCCAGGTTCGAACAGAACAGAACCGAAGGCATTTCCAAAGAAGCCCTTGCAAATCTGGTTTTCAATTGCAATCCATAACGTCGTATCATTATTCGGAATGGGTTATATGACACAAAGTCCTCTCCCGGATAAACCGAATAATGAGCGCTTGTTTTAAAACAAATTCAAGTGCCAATTCAAGGCAAATATTGATAGTCGGTGATTTAACTATCAAACAACATTCACAACAATCGACCAATTTAAATAATTTTTTCCAAATTATTAAATTTCAAAATATCTTTACAAGACATATATTTTTCCACACTTCAACACTTTGAAAACAAATTTCAAATTACTTTTCACTCACGGGATAATATTCCCGAAATTATTTATTTCCACTGTGAATCCAAATTTCCAAATTTTCACCGATATATGATTTTCAAATCGATTTCCAATTATTCACTTTCAAGCACCAAATCAAATTAAAAATTGATTTCTCAATTTCATTTCAAACCCCAAATCAGATTCCAAATTGGTTTCTAAATTTATTCCAACACCAAATCAAATTTAAAATTAATTCTTCCATTTATTTCAAATACCAAATCAATTTTACAAATTGATTCCCAAGTCTATTTTCAATAGAACAGAACATTTGCAAATTGATTTCTAAGTTTATTTCCAAATAACAAACCATTTTCAAATTTATTTCTGAATTTATTTCCAATTACCAAGTCATTTTACAAATCGATTTCCAATTTATTTTTCAAACACTAAATCAATTTCAAATTGATTCCCTAATGATTTATTTTCAATTACCAAATTAAATTCCAAATTTGATTTCCAAATTTATTTCAAACATTAAATCAATTACAAATTGATTTACAAGTTTATTTCAAATAACAAACTAAATTTCCATTCAAACACCAAATCAATTATCTTATTAATTTCCCAAAGATTTATTTTCCAATACCAAATCAATTGGATTTCAAACAAATTTATCACTTTTTAAATAGATCCCTTTATTCTTTCCAAATTATTTAAAATTCCATTTTCAATAAATTCTTCTACTTTTAAACAATATTATTCAAAACTCATTTATTAATATCTTTTCCCATATTTTTGGAAATACTTCGATAAGATTTCAAAAATCAACTTTATGCTTTTAAATTCCTTCTTTTAAATTCACCCAATTCTTTCAAAAGAAGTTTACTTAAAATTTCCAAATTTAATTTCAAAAATCCAATTTTATTTATTTCTGGTATCCAACGATACAAAAAATACATTCGGCTAAATTATAGCCTTCAACAAATTCAATCATCAATAAAATCATTCACATATTATAAATAAATCGTCACACAACATATGAAACAAATTCATACAATTTGAGGAATCCAGTTGGATCCCTCTAACCTGTTTCCCTGCATCCACAGATGTTAGCACAACAATTAAATACCCATTCCACTTCGAGGTGGAATATCACGGTATATGGGATTTATAAAATATCATCCCTATTATGCGGCGCATAGGGTCTCATCCGCTATATAATGTGGGAAATCAATCACCAATATATATATATATATACTACTATTGTATATACTATCACATCCAAACAATCAATCAATCAATAACTAAAATTCAAATTTTAATTTGAGTGAGAAGATCTCACCTTTGCCTATGCATTTGTAATCCATTTCCATTTCAGCTTGTTTTCTTTGCAATTTTGACCTTGTATAAACAATTTATACAATTTATTAATATTCAAAATAATCGAATTACCAATTACCGTTTAAATAGTTTTTTTTTTAATTCAACTAATAATTTAATTTTAAACAAATAAATTTTCCTTTTAAATCATTTTTAGTAACCAGAATAATTAAATAAGTTAATCAGACAAATTGATCACCAAAATAACTTATTTTAAAATGACAAGTAGGTTTCATATGTGTATATATATTATTTTTTATCTATATATATGTATGAATCAAAATAGGTAAGTGTATATATATATACATACATATATATATATATATATTCATAATTTAAAATTAGACAGTAAGTCCCAGTGTGTATATTTTATCTCATTTTAACCTAGATATATATAGATATTAAATTAAATTATATTAAAGGCAGACTGATTTTACCTTACTGCAATATTAATTCTTTTTATTTTTCTACATATACATACATATATAAAATAAATATAAATTAAAAGAACCAGCCTATACCTTACAGGACTCCTACAGCAACTCACGACTTCGCCGCTACCCAGTACGAAAACGATCATCCACCCTCCGCCTTCAGCCACTGCTCGATCGCGATTTCCCCCAAAAGTCGATCGCACTCCTACATAACACCTAAAGCTACACGCAGCTTCGACCACGAGCTCGCGTACGACATCAGCCATCACTGAGCCCTCGCGCAACCCCTTCCCAGCTGCCACGATTTCCGTGAGCCACTCGAGATGCTCGACGTCGAGCCTTAGCTAATAGAACGAGATTTGATTCAGAGGCGGATCGATTTCGTTTTCTTTTTTTTCTTCTCTGGGTGAATCGATTTTTTTTTGAGATGAAAGTGGGGTTTTGATTTGCTTGGCCGTTAATTTATTTTTGAACGAGAACGTGGGAGGGGAATTCGATAAATTAAACTGAGGGTCGGCCATTATCGTTAATAAAATTCGATTTTTATCTTTTTATCTGGAGAAGGGAGATCCACGCGATTTAATATGGAGGAAGGTGGCTTGTAGGAGAAGGAACGAGAAAGTTCTGATGTGATCTTATTTTGACAGATGACCAATATATATATTAATTTAAATTCAAATTCGAATCGACTCGAAAATGAAGTCAAAAATTTTGACTTCCTATCAATGCGTGCCACTAGGCATTTATAATGTTATACGCCTATTCCGAACGCAATGGAAAAGGTTTCGAGTCCAAATTTGATCGTATGGAGAAGATAGCTTTTTGAACCAGTTATAATATTAAATTTTCGATTTAATTTCAGCGCGTTTACTTATCGTACGGCCAAACGATCACTCCAAACATTACGAAAATTGAAATCCAATAATAATACAATATTACGGATCCAATGGAACTGGTTTCGTCGAATTCCAAGACTGTTCCTCGGAAGGCTATTTTTATATTCAATTTAAATGATAAAATTCAAAACCGAACAAATACTTCAAATTCAAATTTTTAACACTTCCATTATCTTCAGTATAATCAATATGAATTTTCTAAGCCTTGAAAATATTTTTAACAAGCTCAAAAACTGAAGATACAAATTTTTTACCCACTTCAATAAATTAAATTCAATAATTAAATTACCAAATTCATTCTGATATTTGAATTTCAAATTAAACTGACTTCCAGATAATTAAATCAATTAAATATTCTGATTTCCAATGTCAAAAATTCAGGGTCGTCACACCCTGTCCTTCTAACTTCACTTTATTGACACCCTGCATAACCTCCTATGCATATCACTCACAGCAACCAAGCAACAAACCACTACCCAAAACCAATACTAACTACAAATCAATCGCCACTGTATTCAACTCATCATCCTACTTGCTGCCTTCATTCCATCATCATCAACTCTTTACTTCCCCTTCTATACTTGCCACACAAACGCCACTCCATCCAATCATCATTGGCTTGTAAATCACTTGAAGACCACCGCCACTCCAAATCTCCTGCATCACTTCACCCATCAAACTACTACACTG
Source organism: Allium fistulosum (assembly GCA_030737815.1). Lineage (NCBI taxonomy): Eukaryota > Viridiplantae > Streptophyta > Magnoliopsida > Asparagales > Amaryllidaceae > Allium > Allium fistulosum. The sequence goes on along the minus strand of CM060902.1, from coordinate 1,557,998,045 downwards.
AAACCAACCATCAACATCCCCTGCTAGCTGCTTGCCTTCTACAACCACACTACATACCAAACTGTGCCTTTTGAGATCAATACAACAACACCATCTCCACACTCATATGCAGCAAAATCAGACAATAATATCACAATATATCCTCTAACCACCAACAAACAACTGCTCGTACACACTGTCATATACTCTTCAATCAACAACACCTCATAACACAACCACTCTGATGCATCTGAAATCACCCCACAATCCAACAAATACACACCTGCTCATTACAATTCAATACAAACTACGACAGAGCTACTAACCATTCAGACATCCCCGAACAATTTCATAAAAAAAACAGACTGATATCACCTGAACGACATCCACTATTCTGACTGCCTTCTATCATTCCATCACCATAGCTCAACACAGCAGTATACACCACAGCTCAGTTCTAGTTCATCTCTACACACAAACTTCATATCACCACTTCTGTCGAGCCACCATCTCCTTCAAACGACAACCGCCTTCTCCACTTCCTTCAACAATTGACATTCGCAACTCCCCAATTCAGCAACCAAGCCCACTAATTCTTTCCATCACCCCTTAGCCTTGCCTTCATGAACACTTCGAAACCGAAAACTCCTCCAGCATACCGCGACAATCGACCAAGAACAACCAGCAATCCGTCGACCAAATCCCCAAAACCAACCGTCCACGAACAACTTGCCTACCACTTCGCACCCTCTTTCTATCGAGAACGAAATCCCCTCGAACCTTATCTGGAACCATAACCGCCTCCTCTTCGAACTCCAGACGCGAACAAGTTTTTCAATTCGAAAAAAAAATTGAAAATGATTTCGATTTGGCAAATTGGAGTTGATTAGAAAAAAAATTCTGTTGGCTGTGAAATTGAAGTTGCGAGATCGATATTTAACTGTGAAGTGGGAATTAATTTGTAATGATCAAACAGAGGAATTTGAATGATTTGTGGATTTCGAATTTGAAGAAGATCGAAAAAAAAATTTGAACGAATTGTAAAGTTTTCGAATTTGAAAGAATCGTGAATTGTTGTCTTCTTTCTTGTATCAGAAAGAGTTGCGCGAGTTTGGGCCTTGTTTTAATTCGTGGGCATGTTTGGGCCAGAGAAAACAACTATTCTTTTTATTTTTTATTTTTTTAGTTTAATTTGTTTAAGTTTTTTATTTCGCTTAGTTAAGCCTCTCTATATAATTTTTTTTGGGTTAAGTTAGATTGCTTTGAAAAAAACAATTGTATATATCTTGTTTTTAATTTCAGGTTGCCAAAGAAGATTGGAAAAGTTGCTTGCTTTGCTCAACTGTTGCCCAAAAATAATTACTTCGCTTTGCTTTATAAAAAGAAAATAAAACTGCTTGCTTGATATATCTATTGTTTTTATTTGCCTTGCATTGTATATATCTCTTGTTTTTATTTTAGTTGCATTGTTGATTGCTTGCATTTGCATATATATATTTAAAAACAAAAAAAATACATTCGTAGTTGCATTTTTAATACACATCTAATTTCAGTTTTGCATTTCATCTTAGATTTTGATTAATAATAACGGTTAGACATCGATAACTCTTAATTGTATATTGACAAGTTGTCTTCTTTGAATAATTTAATTTCTTGGCGTCTAGGCTACGGCAGAGTAATAACCATTTATAAATATTACGATGATTCGTAAATATTATAGTGGTTGTTTCTCTGAAGATACTTAAATCTTCGGCTGCATTGCTACGGTGATTCGTGGTGTACCGATAAATCCTGTCTGTTACCTGGCTGAGAACTATTTTGTTGAACTATGACAATATGTAATTATATAATTTTGGGTTAACTTAGGATAAATCATTTGTAATTAATCCTTGCATTCATTTGGTTGCATTAGTTCATGCATATTTAAAAAAAAATCAAAATCCAAAATTAAAAAAAAAATTGTATATATTCCTTTTCCTTTGAAATTTTTAAATCATTTTTCTTTGAAATTTTATAAATCCAAAAAAATTTAGAAAAAACCAAAAGTCAAAAAAAAAATTATAAAACCTTTTCAAAAACAATACAAAAATCAATTTCCCTTTTGAAAAATAAATTTTATTTGTAAATATTTTTCCTTTATAAAAAAAATCAAAAATATTCTTGAAAAAGTCCAAATTTCCATATTCACTTGAATTTTACAATAGTTGTGAAAATTAATATAATCCATATGATTTCACTCCAAATTCGTATGGATATTTTAACAACAACTATTGTTTAAACGATTCAAATTTTGAACCACAAAATTTTCAAAACGTTGACCAACCCTCGAATCTTGAAAAGAACATTTCGTCTTTACTTGAAATCTCTACACAACAAAATCAAATGATAAATGATTTTTGTAATTCATATTTGGGCAATGATTCAAATAAAAGTTTTCAAAATAATCAAAATTTGAATTCACTTCAAAATTCAAACGATTTCGAGTATAACCCATGCCAATTAAATTTTAAACTCCAAAATGAATTTCAAAATCAAAACGAAAATGTGATATACTTTTCAAATAATTTTGGCAATGGGAATAATCTCGACTATGATGCAAGTGAAATTTTTTGTTCTCAACAAATCCAAATCGAAAATCCTCAAGCTAATAATTATAAATTAGATTTTGTTGAACAATTGAATGAAATTTACGATGATCACACGGATTCGTTGTTTGAAACTTATATGAAACAACGTGAACAACAAAACCAAATCCCAACATGTGACGAGTTAAGTAATAATCCATCTTTTACCCAAATCGACGATTTTCAAATAACAACTTTTGAAATTGAAAATAATAATCTTAATGAAGTTGTTGAAAACACGGTAATTGAGTTGGATTTCAATTCTTTTGAGGGTGTGGAACCAAATTTAAAATTCGATCTTACTTTTATCGATTTCGAAAATTTGAATACAACAATTTTGGATTTTGAACTTGAGATATGCAATGAAGTTGTTGATAATCCAACAAAGGAAGACGAATTTAATGAATACGAATATTTTGGATTTTTCGATGACGAGTTGTTGAATTCCGACGGGGAAGATTTAAATCATCACTTTGATTTTGAAATCAACAATTCTGAAGAAGTTTTCAATGATAAATTTAAATTTCAATGTGGTGAAAAAGAACTTGAATTTCAATCAATTGTTTTATCGACCCCAAAAATCATTGAAAATAAAACAACTCGTACGATTTTCAATAAAATGGCGTTCGATTTTCCAAATCCAAATTCAACTTCAAAATCTATTACGGTTTGGTTTTCCGAGCTTAAGCTGTGTCTCGCATACTTGACGAGACAAATGAATCGGTCTTTGGAAGGCCGTTTCATTTACTTTTTGACGATATACTTTCTGATCTCGTGTAAATACCGTTAATTTTCATTTAAATAAAGGTCATGTTTTATTTTTATTTTTCTCCTTCCACTTGGGTTGACTGTGGGGACACAGTCAAAATCAAGTGTGGGGGGAGACTCATCATCATTTTCGATTTTTAATGGTTTATTTTTAATTTTTCTTTCCGAAATTTTAAAAAAAACAAAAAAATCTCAAAAATAAAAAAAAACAAAAAAAGAATTTTTTTTATAGCATTTTTGATTTATTTTGAAAGAAACACTATAGGATAAATATATGGTTTTGGTTAATAAATTGAAATTTTTGAAAATTTATTTGTCTTAACAAAAATACAAATGAAGTTTGATTGCAAATAACAATGTTTAACTAGTATATAATAAATTCATACGTGTTAATTATGAAATACATCCAAATTGAAAATCTTTGTTTTAAAGTAAAGGATATAACATTTTTTTTGCCTTCTAAGTTAAATGGTGCTAAGATGATTTTGCAAAACTCTCTCTTTGAAAAACAAAATAACAAAAAGAAAAGAAATACACAAAAAAAATGTTTCTTGTATATATGTATATATTTTTAAACACCTAGAGTCATGTGTTCACACTCGTGTGTTCACTCGCCATGCTCTGTACCCTTTTCACGTAAGCCCGAAAGGCAGTGCACGATCGGTATATCTGGCCTCAGTTTATCTGAGTTAGGTGTATATATATAAAAATTCTTTTTAATAACGCCTACAGTGAATAGGTGTTCACACTCGTGTGTTCACTCGCCATGCTCTGTATTCCCCTCACATCAGTTCGCAAGACAGTGCATGGGTAATATATCTGGCCTCGGTTTATATGAGTTAGGCATATGTAAATATTGTTAATATCAACAAAATTTTCAAAAGAAAAATGGAGAGAGTAAGCAATGAAATCCAAGCACTATTTTAACTTATTTGATTTGATTTGTTATTGAAATGAAATGAAATACCACTTTGATAAACTTTGATAATCAACTAAGGATCCATTTCATAGTTACACTGTGTTATCAACCGAAACAACGAGTTAAACTATAGTCGATTTGTTATGATAACTTCGTTTTTGTTGGAAATTTTGACGAGTAAATGACTAAAATTTTCAAGACAATGACCAAAACCTATATTTAACTTATTTGTGTCAATTTAAAAATAAATCCTTCATTTGTAAATATTTCCAAAAACTCGCATTCATCTCTTTGTAAATAAATCTTTCATTTTGTAAATATTTCCATTCTCCGTTTGGATTTTGTGGGTAGTATCCGCTGAAAACCCTCACGAGACAACACTCGTCCTACTGGGTACACCCAGAGGTTTAACGGCTTGTTGCATATGCTCAATGCAATCGTGCTCCCTATGAAAATGGATTTATCTAAGTTTTTCCTTTATTCGAGGAGGAATAAAAAGATAAGTGTGGGGGTATTTGATGTGCATGTAAATGTGCATTTTTTTACCACCATATTTAATCTATTTAAATTAAATAAAGGATCATATCAGGCATTTTAACTTATTTAAACCAAAATTCATATTATTTTCAAATCGTCACATATTCATCTTCTTCCAAGGGCAAAATGGTCATTTTTGTGCATATATTAATTTGAGAAAATTTAATTGGAAATTATTATATTATTTTATAAGAATTTGGCTTCATATACAAGTGGTTTCATGAAGATGTATGCATGCACAAGAGTTAAGATAAAGAAATGAAGATGGAAATAATTCAATGGCATGATAATGGACGACCCCACCTACCCACCTACCTTAATGTACAAATTAGAGGCTAATGCACATTCTTATGGAATTAATGGCTTCATGTACACTTAAATGATGATTAGTAGAAGCTAATGATTACTTGGTCTCCACACTTTCTCAAGGGTATTTTGGGCATTCCCCAAAAATATGAATTAGGGTTTCATACATGTATAAAGACCCCTTATGTTTCATGTAACCCTCTTCCTTAGTCTCTCTTAGTTTAGTTTAGGCTCACAAATAAACAAGCTCTTCTCTTTCTCTTTTCATGGCTACTTAGCCATTTTTATTTCCATGTAATTTTCTTTTCTTTTTTTATGCAATTTAATATATGATCTTTTCCCTTTCTTGTTTATTTACTTTAATGTTGGTAGTGTAGATTTACATTCATGCAAAGTAGATTAGTTTTAATTCTTGTTAATTAGCTTATCTTTTCCATTAGCTTTTATTTTCCTTTCTTTTTGCTTTCATGTTGCTAGCTACATTTGTTAATCAAATGACAAATATAAGAGGCTAAACCCCTTCAATTTAGGGGTAATGAAGCTCTCTAATTATGTAGCTTCAACTATTTTTTAATTCATGCTCTCTTTTTGTGCTTAATGAAGAATGATTGAAGTGGTTTAATTATTGTTTTTGCCTTGAATTTGATAGTCTATATTGTTGACACCAAATAGACTATGCTTAAACAATCACTAACACTAATTGCCTCTTCATCAAAATATGATTATGGCAAAAGAAAGCGATTTGAAATTAAAATTTGATGGTCTATATTTCTAATCAATAGTTAATAGGCCATACTTAAAATAGATTTCATTTTCATTTTCATTGTCAAATTTCATGAAAGTTAGTAAGTGGTTTAAGAGGTGTGTTATAGTTTGATGGCTTATGTTGGCTAATCAGTAGCACAAATATACCATACTTATGATAAGCACATCAATTAAAGCACTAATGACCATAAAAGAGAGATTATGATTTCATATGTGTTGAACTACATGATCTAGAGAGTGGATTTATTCTTTAAATTATCATTTAACTCTTATATTTGCATCTCTTTTCTTTTAGTTAGTTAGCTAATTTTCTAGTTCTCTAGCTTAACTTTCATTCGACTTTGGTTTAATTTGATTGAATAGATTTTTAAATCATCAATTCCCTGCGGATCGACCTGTATTCGCCACGTATTACAAGTGTACGCCATGCGCTTGCGGTAAATTTTATTTCTAGATTCGTTCGGCTATTTTCTAACTCGATAGACATTTAGCCGTCCGAACACTTGCTGAAAAATCAGCAATTATTCCCTTAAAATCATTTGTATTCATCTTTGTATGCAATTATTCAAAATAATTGCAGAGATGTATGCAATTATTATGTATATCTGCAATTCTTCTGAATAATTTGCATGTATATCTGAAAAATTTGCAATTATTCTCAATAATTGTGGAAGTTGGTGCAAAAATTGTGAATAACAATTGAAAATAACTACTGAAAAATCTGCAATTTTTAAGAATATTTGCAGACATTGGTGCAAATATTCAGAATAATTCCAGAAAAGTCAGCACATGTTGGAAATTTTTGCATATAAATATGCATTTCTGTAGGAATTTTTCTCTGCAATTATTAATTTCAAATTTAGCAAATATTCATAATATTTACAGCTCCAACATATATTATTTCATTAGGAAGATGAATTTTATCTTCATAATTAAGAATACATGCATAAAAACTGCATTTATTGAGAATACTTGCAAATATGTGCATTAAAAACTGCAGTTACTGAGAATGCATGCATAAAAATATGTAAATATTCCAATATTTGCTATTTTTCTGCAAGTATTCTCAATGTTTGCAGAAAAATATGCAAATATTGAGAATACCTGCATAAAATATTTCAAATCAATTTTTGCATTAAAAAATCTAGTGCAAATATTATGAATATTTTTACTTTTTTCTGCAAATATTATGAATAATTACAGTTATGGCTGCAATTATTCTTAGTAATTGCAGAAAAATTTGTAAAATTTGAGAATATTTGTTTATAATACTGCAAATATGTTAAGTATTTTTGCAAAAAAATATAATAATATATGTTGAAACTGTAAGAGTTTTTTTAGCAAGTATGCATAATTTTTACTTTCTTATGCCATTATTATGATTACTTGCAGATATTGCTACATTTATTCAGAATAAATGCAGAAAAATCAGCAAATATTGTGAATTTTGGCTTACAATACTGCAAGTATGTACAATTTTTGCAGTAAAACATGTAATAATATATGTTGGAGCTGTAAGAGTGTTTTACCAAGTAATCAAATTTTTTACCGCAAATTTTCTATGTATTTGCAACTAAAATTGCAAATATTAAGAATATTTGCAGAAAAAACTACAAATATTATTAATATTTGCAATTTTAGCTGCAAATATTTAAAACTGTTGTTGATATATTATTAATTTTTTAATTTTGTGAAGAATGAATTCGTTTTCTTACAAAATATTGCTTTCTTTTGCTATTTCAATTTTACTGTTTGATTTTGATGTTCTAATTGATTATACTTTCCATTATTTGATTTCAGATTCTTCTCGATTAATTAAAATGAGTATTTGGTTTTGTTTTCCTTCTAAATCAATCTTCTACTCACCTTGATTTCAGTTTATTCACTGGATTATGATTCGAATTTGTTATTGATTTCATTTTCGTAGGAACGATGAAGTGGAGAGATAAATTACAACGGAAGGGTATTTTTGTCTTTTAGATGGTCGGATTTTAAAAATAGGGACTGGAAACCTATTAAAAACGGAGGGATGTTTTGTGTATTTGTAAACTTATCAAGGATGTATGCCAAACGTACCCTATCCAATAACTATTAGTACATAACCGCTTGGTGCCCCCAGTAGCCATGAGTAAAACACTGCCCAACATTTAGAGAGCATTACATACTCTAGTCTCAACGGATGCATCAAAATCCAGTCTCGATACATCTTGGCTAGGAATAGTTAAAAAGGTATGTTTATTATATTGTGATAAATTACTCATGATCACAGCACATTATAACTACTAACACAAAACATATAATTTATGGATTTTCTATTAAATATACTTTTAATTAAATAAATAATTAATATATAAAACATTATATCGGGTATATAATAGAAAGATAACACCTTTTATTTTGAACAAGATTGATTATTGAGTTAGATATATGTAATAATTTATATAATTGCCCTGACAGCATATGTCTAACTCTACCAATCTCTCAATTACACTTGGGGTCAATTATGGAATGTTATTCTACCTTCTTCGGTCACTTTCTCGGAACTAATTGGGTTAGTCTCTCAGTGAACGAGTATGCTATTTTTTTTAATTATCTACTATGTCAATAAAACTCTCCGATGTTGATAAAATGCCTTTATCATGTGGACGTATTCGAAGTACGTCTCTCAACTTCCAGTGAGCTCTAGGTTCATATACGAACTATATTGTGACATTGTTATCATATAACAATGTCATAGGACTCTGAACATTTGGAATCATCCTCAACTCAGTTATAAATTTATGCATTTATAATTATACATTGCTTTTATTGTGGTGCTATCCAAGGGGATGTTCTCAGCCCTTTCGTTGAATCTGTCACAACTTTTCGTTTGGAACATTTCCAAAATAAAGCTCCTTAATTAAGGTTTGAATATGAATTTGATTTGACATATTATGCTCAACATAACTTATGTAGTTCGAATACTCTTACACAAGGAGTTTGATGTTTCTATAAACAATTCTCTAGTATTTTGCAAATACTTAAGAATGCTCTAAACTACCATTTAGTGAGTTTAATTTGTATTTGATATTTTCTTCATCTATCAAATACATAAAAAAATTATGATATTATTGACAATATAACATGTATGATAATTCCTATTACCAATGCGTAAGGAATCCATCTTACATATTCCATAATAAACATTTAGTAAAGTGTCTTTGCATATTGTTTGGGACATTCACAACTTTCTTTATACTTATTATAAAAGATATCATTTACAAATCCAATGTTAAGTATTGAACAACCAAGCTAGAGCTAATTTTAACATAAGTACATCTTTAACAATCAGCAATATGTTGTTTACTTAAAGTTTAAAAATATCTATGTACCTTTTAATATTTTTTCTTATGGACGCATGCTTCCTCTGCATTTTGATTGAAATAAAATTATGTGATATTTCTATCAAAACACTTATTCAAGTTTGATGTTTGTCGAACAATACTTTTGTATCCATTCTTGGATCATATCCGATAACCTACAAACTCAATATCGCTTCCACTGACTTCGAGACACTCTGTTACATGCAAACAGTCTATTCTAAATAATTATTTAGAATTTCTTGTTTCAACACTTATGTACCAAAACAAAAGTTATACCAGGCAATAATTTTGTGAGTAAAATCCAAATTAATTTGAGCACATCGAATGGCGAATTTGTTACATTTATGAAGATATTTTTATTAATGTGGCTCGCAGTATTCCAACTGCATTACTCTTTCTCCTGAAGACACATTTACGGTCGATGAATCATATCCCTTTAGGTACAACTATCAAAATCATATTTTGATAATGTACTTAGAATCCATTTTGAATTTGCCCATCTTACCATATCGTAGAGTCGATACTCTTAATGGTTTAATTGAAAACTAAGGATTATCTATTCTCGACACTGATAAGAAAAATTCATAGTTTCTCATCAATGTGCAAGAATACTTATTAGACATTCTAATAAGTTGTGTTCATTTAGGTTTAGTGAATTTCATTTGATCCCTCGTAATCAGTTTTATTCTTATATCGTATCTGTATCCATTTTACTACCAATAATTTCTAAAAGAAATCTCTTCCCCATAAAGTTGGTATTTCTTGAAACAACAGTTGTTTCTTAATTCAACGAAATGGGTATTCATAAACATTATATGAATTTCCTTATATGTAAAATTGATTTGGTTTTAGTTTACAATACTTATGTTCAAAACACAAATAGGTCATCCAATGACTTCATTCCCAAACTACTTTTTGGACGATTCATATAAGATCACTCGCACACAAATATTACATGTAGTCTTTCGACTCGCACAACTTGTTGTCTCCTTAGCTTATAATACGTTAGGGTTTCTTATACACCCATATCTTATATGATTTTGTAAATTATTCTTAGAAGAAATTCATTTTTACCTTGTGTACTACTCTTAAGTACATGGCCTTATAAAAGAAGTTAACTCAACTTCACCCACCATTAATCAAACATCATTCAACAAAGTTTGATTCCTCCTTATCGATACATCATTATGTATTATAGGGAGGAGTAACTTTTGAGATTGAATCTTTATTTAGTTTTAGGTAGATTCGAAACTGTTTCCAATATGCACTCCTAATTCGATCAAATCGAATCATTTTTATTTTCTATTGAATGTTGTTTTATTTACTATCATTTTATATTCTATGAGCTTATTATAGACATACTACATGTGTATCAAATATACATGTTCATGCTTGTGGTAACTCATCCCTGAATACAAGTGTGTGAAACCATTATGGTATTAATTAGACCTATGATTACATAAATTTATATAAATTAATCTGAAGAGTTCATCAACTCTTATGACACTCCCACTGAATGAGTGTTTTGCCTTTAATTATCTGAAATATAACTCACTAGTACCATATGATCCGCATATAATCAAAGAATTATTTCTCAAAACTATGGATTTAGTCTATAATTTCACAATAATTGCAAATAACTTTAGATACATCTGTATTTTCTAATACATCACTTTTGTTATGAAAACAAATACCACATTTATTTTTATTTTATAACAAATATTCATAATATTCATACTAAAATAAATCTGTCTATTTTTCAGTCAGCATTGAAAAACATTTATTATTTTATAAATAAACATTTGGTATGTTTCATGGAAATAATTTTTGTAACTTGATGCAATCAATAAGTGATGTATGGCATGCTCCCACTTTTTTCATCATTACTATAACAGCGTACAAAATAGGGAGGTCCATTCAACCACTTAATATAGGCTATTTTTTCCATCTACTATAACCAGTTTATAGTGGAGAGTATTATATCAATATTTTGAACTCAAAGAAATAGATCTCATAAACTAATTTTCTATATGAAAATACATTTCGAAATAAAATCATATTTCTCGTTTCAATGTTAAGTACCAATATTATTTTACAATTCTCGTTCTCAACATATCTTTATGAAGCAGTGGTGAACATTCATACTCTTCAACCCAACTGTACCTTAAGTTACATCTCTCCTTGTACATTTGTTTTCCTTTCTAACCGATCGAACCATTAGAAAGAAACACTTCTTACAATCTTAAAGAACTCTTTACAAAAATGCATTTGTTTATCCTTAACTTTTAAGAGTATCAAATTAGTTGTGTTTTACATAAACTGATCAAACTGACATTTCGGCAATCGAATTCTTAGATCTATCTTGTAGTTTAGGTATAGTGTTACATTTAGCACATCAAGATCTTAATATTAGTCAATTAAATTGAATACTCAATCTCATACTATAGTTTACTTATTTCGAATGAAACTTTTCATCGAAGTTTCATACATTACGAATTCCGACCATTCACCATATAACATTTATATGTGATTGCGTATGGATCAAAAATCCATATTCAAGTATAGCTTTTAGAGTTTGAAACTCATAAAGGACAGTGCATAGTCTCGGACAAACATGCAAGTGACCAATTACGAACGTATTCAGCAATTGTAAAATTAAGCGCTTGCATGGGTATTGAAATAATAAAATGCAAAGATATTAAATAGTAAGTATATTTTATATTTCAGTTTCTCATTTTTGTTCAGTTCGGTTGTATCTTAATTGATAAACATTTTATCAATTATATTAATTGCACACATTTATTAATATAGATTATTATAACTTTGTATTACATATGTTCTTACAATACTAGACAGTTTAAATGTTATCATTTCATTTGTCTAATAAGGTGCACTAGTCTTTTATGTTTCTCTAAATTCTAAAATGAAACATAGAAGTCTTTCGACTTCGTTAGTGGGTATTAAGACTCGTATGCCTTGGAATTCTAACATTGAGGAAAGCTCATGAAATCATAAACCGGCATATGATGAATAACTCCTTATTGGATGTATCATATACAACTCATAACCCATGGTTCCTTATCATAATCTCATTTTTACCTTAAAGAAAGCTCCACAAATAAAGAGAAATTATTTACTCGGACCTACCATTTCGCAACAGTTTAAGTATAATGCACATACTTAAGGAAAGCTTAACAAATATGTGCAGTTATCTTACCTCGTTTATTCTATATATTAATTGTACTACACATAACATCCCTAGCTTGAGAGAAGCTCAAAAACTAAGGATTATGCAAGTAATCTCATAATACGTAAATGTTAGAGAACAACTTTGTATTAAAATTTCATAATCTTTAATATATATTCAGAGTGATATCGATTTGTAGAATAATGTATTTCTCATGTAATATCATCGTTCCATCTTCAATTTATACATTCATACTATATAAGTTTTAATTATTATATAAGTTTTAAAATTTAATTAACTTACATAATAGTCTTATGTATAACATTATATTAATTAAATCTTTAAATAAATTTATTTAATTAACATTTTAATTAATTTTATATCATTCGATTTAAACATTTTATATTGAATATGTATACAACATTTATAGTTATACACATATATCTTTATATGTGTGTGTGTTTCATTATTTATTAATTAAATTTTAATTTATTTATTTATTAAACAATTTTAATTAAATATTATTAATTTTGAAAATCCTTATATATATATACACTTACATTCTCTTAAAAAAATTTAAGTCAATGTAATATATATCATTATATATCTTATATATATATGTATATATTTAATTAAATAACTATTTAATTTATTTAGTTATTTTATTAATCTTATTAATATTTAAATTTTTTGAAATATTTATAATGTTTTCAAAACATTTTTGAAAAACTTTATAATAAAATTTATAATATATTTTTTATTTTAAAGTTAACTTTTAAATTTGAAATCTTATTTTAGTTTCAAAATAATTTTGAAAACTAGCCCAAGGCCCAATTCAAATTGGGCCCATTCTATTAGAGGCAACCTTTAGGCTCACTTCACCTTTCAGGTCAAGCCAGTAGTTAGGTAGGACATGGTACTTGATACTGAACAACCCAACATTAGATACTACTTTTTTAAATACCATACCAATGGGAAAGCTTAATTAGTTAGCCCTAATGTGGCTAAATTAGACCGCATAGGCTATTAGGCTCTAATAACATTATTGAATCTGGTCCAACATGCAATGGGGTAAGTGGGTAAATTTTAAAAAGTTTTATCCCATTTTTGATCTTGCTGGGTCTATAAAGTCTAAATTTATTCAGATATGATCTAAATTAATTTTAAATAAAATCGTATTTTATTTAAGCTGTAAATAAGGTTTAACTTATTGCTATGTATATATTATATAATATAACACACGTATCATATACATACATGTATGTATATGCTCGTGCAACATAAACATGCCTGTTTATAAGTGCTGTGATTTACACCGCAATGGACATATTAGCTCCTCCATACACAAATGTATTGTGTTATATATATATATATATATATATATATGCATATACGTATACAATTGACATCATAATATAAAGTAATTGTAAATATTAATATCAATAACTACGATTTAGATTTAAATTTAAATTCAGATCTAGGTCTGCATAACAAAATATCTAGTAATTTCAAATTCAAAACAATAAATTAATTTTTAATTAATTACATTCATATATATATATATATATCATATTTCAAAATTAATTAATCTTTTTCTTAAAAATTACATATACATATATTTTTATGTATATACATATATTAGATTAATTTTTCAAAATCATATACATATAATAACCATATATATGTTATAATGTGAATAAATGATTAAAAATCTATATATACACACTGTAATGCCCCTAAATTTTAATTAATATTATTCGGGATATTTAATTGGATAAATTAAATAGATTAATGAGAATAATTAGGGAGATGAGATTAATAAATCTAATGGCCGTGTCTTAATGAATGAACTAAAATAAGACTTAACTAAATTAGGAAGGAGGAATTTCCTAAGGGTAAACTTGGAAATGAGGCTACATTTCTTAGTATAAATTTCTTCCTCCACCTTAATAAACTTTTACTTTATCATTCATAACTCCTCACCTATATTTCAGTCGGCCATTAAAAGCTCCAAGAAGAGCAATAAATTGAAGATAAAGCTAAGGAATTAAAGCTAGGAAATTATCTCATTCTCCAATCAACTAATCAAGGTGAATAATCATGTTTATCATCTCGTTTTTCTGTGTTTAGATCGGTTATGGGTTATACCCAATTCATGTTTTTTATTTTGGTTAGGATATAACCATTTAAACCTTTGTTTGGATAAGATATAGGTATTTTAAATGTTAATGGACTAATTAACACGTTTTTATTCGGTTTTGGTTAAATTCCGAGTTGTTTTGGTCTTCATATGCTTTGAAATTTTAATATGTTGAAGTATATGATTTATCATATTTTTGGTGATTTTTAGGTATTTTTCCTTAGTGATTTACTAAGGTAATTAAATTATTTATGCCTAAGGGCTAAACTGCAAAATTGCCTTCCAATTAGACAATTAGGAGGGAATGCTGCAATTCAAAATTTTAATTGGGGAAGAAGAATAGTGTTTTAAGAAAAAGGTTGACTTTCGTATACTTTTTAATATTTGGAAGTATAGGAGAAAGCTCCTCAGCCAATGAAAATTAGACAAGCAAGATAAAACATCACTTCAGTAGGTCCAGTTCTGCCTTCGACTCCAACAAGCCCGCTTTTTCCCTTTCGACGAAGTCGAAAGGTACCTTTCGTCTAAGACGGGAGGTAAACAATTACCCTCCACCTAAGTCGAAAGGTAGGCACGGTGTCGAAGGCCAGCTAGGCGAAGGGATGGGGAGGCTGCTTCCTTTGCTTTCGAATAGAAACATAATTGCTTTCAAATAAGTTGAAGGGGAATCCTTCGACTCTATCAATTTATAAAAAACTAAAATTTTTATATATTCAAGACGGGATTTCGAAGGGGATCTTCGAAAGCCAAACCCTTCAAAAGAATTATTTAAAATGTTTTCTAAAAAGGTGTTTTAATCCTTTCGACTAAGTTGAAGGGATGCCTTCGACAAAGCCGAAGGGGAAGGGAGGGAAGAAGAAAGGGTTACTTCTCAACCTTCCGTTGTTTTAAAGTAAAATTTTTAATGCCTTCGACAAAGTCGAAGGGTAAACATCTGACAAGGCCGGAAGTATACTTTCAAAGGGTTGGTTCCAACATCAACACTTCATTGTTTTTGAATGATTTCGAAAGGTTTGATTTTGAAAGGTTTGATTTTGAAAGGTTTGATTTCGAAAGGTTTTGAAGGGGTTACCTTCAATGATTGCGAAAGGTTTTAAGCTTCAATGATTGCGAAAGGTTTTGAGCTTCAATGAGTGCGAAAGGTTTTGAGCTTCAATGATTTCGAAAGGTTTTGAGTTTCATTGCTTTTGAAAGGTTTATAAATGGTTTTGTAATGGGGATACCCCAAGCTTTCAACAAGGTCAAAAGGCAAAACCTTTCGACTGGGTCGAAAAGAAACCTTCTGCCAAGGCCGAAAGGTAGGACCTTTCGGCAAGGTTGAAAGGTATGATTTTGTGATGCTTTCAAAAGAAAGGTTTTCAAAGGGGCTAACTTTGGATGTTTATTAGTTTTCGAATGGGACTTCATTCGAAGGGTTTTAGAGGGCTGTTTTAAGAAATTTTTCTTAAGTAAAACTTTGCTAAGCCGAAGGGGTTACTTCAAAGGGTTATAGCATAAAATACTTATCTTTGTTTGAATATGTAAGGGGATCCTTATATAAAATGAATGTTAATAAACCTTGAGGACACTGGGTGGGTTTAATGTTTTCGATACATAGTTTGGGGTTACAAACAGAAATATGCTTTCGAAAATATACATTGGGTCTATCAATGTGTTTTATTTAATTTAACCTAATTAGGGCTACCAATGGGAATATGTTAAACATGTGGTATACCTGGAGAAAACAAGTAATCATGGGGATCTTGAATTTTTATAAATAATCATGGGGATCATGATGTTTTAATTTGCCAAGTGATGGGTTCTTGGTTAACCTAGGAAAACCATGTAATGTGCGGTGGATAGCCCACATCAAATTTTTAAAGAAAAGAATGTTTTGCCAGAGGTGGTTAGCCTCGGGATTTGGCACCTAAAGGTTCATAGTCATCCTAGGAAAACTATCGAGTGTGTGGTGGATAGCCCACACCATCTTTTATAAAACAATGTATGACGGATAATCTGCATTTATTTTAAATGGATTTGGGATGGATAGTCCTATTAAATTATGAAGGATAGTCATCTTAAAGATTTTAGAGGGGAACTTTAATAAATTGATTTTAGATGGAAATCTAATAAATTGCTTTTAGATGAGATATCTAATAAATGGGTGGATGAGATATCCAATACATATGATTTATGGCATTAATTCATATTATGTTAAGACTAATCATTTTGGGTGCAGGGGCATAGTAAATGATTTGCATGTTTTGTTTTGGATACTAGTGAGGGGAAAAACCATTCCGCTAAGCGGCATAGTCTCACTAGATATCTATTTATGATAAGAGATGATAAGGGATTATTCATATCAGACTTATTGTCTGACTCGAAGTTTGTGTTTCTCCACAAACTCTTGGGTACTCAAAATTAATTTGAGTAGTCTGAGAGTGGGAGACTTACAGGTTTTTGGACGAATAAGCTTCCGGAGACGTGCATGAGGCAGTGTTAGCTATATAGAAGCTATTTTGTGTATTCCGTTGTGATGTACTAAGAACTGTAAAGTTCACATTATTAGTTCTCTGATCATCATAAGGGGACATCTTCATATGTCGCTCTTATCGTATTTTGTACATGTATATGTGATCTGAGCGTGGTTAACGTCTGGGATTATGTAATTAAATTTTAAATTATAATTTACATGAAATGAGAAATTCTGTTATTTAAGTTTAATAGTTTTCATATTCATGTGTTCCTCTGTATCAATATTAACTATGTTGCATTCGATCGCCAAGAAATAACAACTATGGATGACTGCAGCATCAGTAGCGGTTAGTTTTGAGCCTCAAAGTTGGGATGTTACAAGTTGGTATCAGTGCATGGTTTATGTACTTAAAAGGAATTTAAACCTTAAAAGATTTTTAAAGCATAATCTAATGAATCTAAAATATGGTTGGGCTTGGGTAAGCATTATAGTAACGTATGTGTACTTTGCTATTAATACCTAAGTATGTGTTCTCCACTTTCTTAGATCGTTCTTATGTATCTTACCATGGTTGGATTTCAGGTAGTAGGGAAGTAAGATATGGAGGTAGGAAACGAAAGAGTGAATCAAGGTGGTAGACGCACTACAACAAGTGGAAATGTTTGACCCAATACTAGGAGCAACCAGGGTCGATAGGCAAATGCAAAACCAGATGCAAATGCTAATGTTGGTGCTGAGATTCCGTCGGTTGATATGGGGATAATGTATCTGTTCTTCGTGAATATGATGCAAACTGGAGTAGCTGCGAGAGTGGCTGTAGGGAATGCTGGAGGAGCTAATCCGGTGGTTCCAATTGGCAATAATTATGCCAAGCTGAGCAAGGATTACGCTAGTCTTAGAGGAAAGCCTTTTCTAGGAATCGAGGATGTAGTAGGAGTGGAGAACTGGCTATTGCATTGTGAAAGGATATTTTCAGATCTCGTCTTGAAGGATATGCAGAAGAGGAGACTTGCTTCAAGACAATTGCAGGGAGCGGTCTTGTTTTAATGGAATGGAGTTACCGTAGGAGAGTCAGAGGAAGACTTGACTTGGGCTGAATTTCGTAGGAGGTTCGAAGAAAGATTTCTATCAGAAGTTGCCAAGTCAGCATTGCTCAGGAAGTTTGCAGATTTAGTCCAGGAGGATAGATCAGTGATTGAGTATGCTACAGAGTTTGATGAGCTATCCCGTTACGGATATGCTACTATGGATACTATCATTCGGAGAAATGATAAGTTTATCAGGGGTTAAATCCTGAGATCGCTAGAGCAACCATGCCAAACCTCCGAGATCTGTGTCATATTGTTGTTGGGATGGCTATTCGAAATGAAGAGATGCTTTCTACTTTTGAAAAGGGAAACTAGTTGAGGTTTAGAATTTTCAAAGTAAGAAGAGGAATTTCCTCAAGAAGAAAGGTACCCAATCGGAGGTAACGGCTAAGAAGAGCAAGGCTGATATTGTTTGTTACAAGTGTGACAAGAAAGGTCACTATACTAATGAGTGTCGCTCGGGTGATGGAAGGGAAGTTGTAGTAAGGCCGAATGTGAAGTGCTACAACTGTGGCCAAATAGGGCATTACAAGGACAAGTGTCCCGAGGCTGCTAAGGCTGGAAAGGGAAAGGTCTTTGTATTGGAATCGTCATCTTCTAGACAGACGGCTGCTAAGAAAGTAAAAACTGTGATGGAAGGTATGCTTATGATTCATAGTATTCCGGTTAGGATACTATTTGATGCCGGTGCATCGCATTCTTTTATATCTCAGAATTTGGTAGATTGCTTATGTCTGGAACCTTTATACCTTATTACTCCTTTAAGGGTTGCGAATCCTATAAGAGGGTATGCAACTCTGAGAACGAGATATGACCAGTTAGAACTTGATTTGTTAGGTCATATGTTTGCATGCAGTTTATATGTTTTTGATTTCATGGGTTTTAGGATCTTATTGGGTATGGATTGGTTAGGTAGATATGATGCTAGGATATTTCGCCAAGAGGGGGAAATATCATTGAAACACCCTAATAGCCATAACCGAGTCATTTACTCAGTAAGGAGTTCGAACGGAAATGCTTATGCGTTATTGGATTCTATGGGAACGGAAGTAGAGTTGAAGCAGGTTTATGTAGCAAGACAGTTTGCGGATGTGTTTGAACTAGTTTCGGGCTTGCCGCCGAAAAGAGAAATCGAGTTTCGGATAGATCTCGTATCGGGAGCTGAACCCGTAAGTAGATGACCTAGTAGGATGTCACCAACCGAGATGAAGGAATTGAAGGTGCAGCTAGTGGAATTAGAAGGAAAAAAATTCATCCGGCCAAGCGTTCGCCTTGGGGAAAAGCCGCGGTATTCGTGAAGAAGCCAGATGGGTCGTTAAGGATGTGTATCGACTATCGTATGTTGAACGAGAGGACGATCAAGAATAGGTATCCTTTGCTGAGGATCGACGACTTATTCGATCAGTTAAGTGGAGCCAAAGTGTTTTCCCAGTTGGATTTGGTGATAGATTTCCATCAGCTAAGAGTTGCAGAGGACAATATTCCTTTGATGGCGTTTAGGACCAGATATGGGTCTTACGAGTGGTTGGTTATGCCATTCGGGCTTACTAATGCGCCAGCTTTCTTTGTGGATTTGATGAACCGGGTTTTCCGAGAGCACTTGGATAGGTTCGCGTTGGTATTTATTGATGACATTTTGGTATGAGAAGGATCATGCAGATCATCTTGGAATAGTGTTGGAGATGCTAAGGCAACATCAGCTGAAGGGGAAGATCTCCAAGTGTCATTTCTAGAAGAAGGAAGTGAAGTTCCTTGATCATGTAGTTTCCGAGGAAGGGTTAGCAGTTGATCCGGATAAGATCGAAGCTGTTAACAATTGGAAAAGACCAGAGACGTTAAGCGAGATTAGAAGTTTTCTTGGTCTTGCAGGATACTACCAAAGATTCATTAAGGATTTCTCGCGGATAGCGGCATCCTTGACTATGCTAATCAGAAAGGACGTGAAGTTTGTTTGGTCTAACAAATGTGAGGAGGCATTCCTTAAGTTGAAACATTAGTTAACCAATGCGCCCGTGTTAGTAGTTCCAAATGGGAATCAGGGGTTGGTAGTTTACACTGATACATATGGTACTAGATTAGGTATTGTGCTAATCCAGAATGAAAATGTTATTGCCTATGCTTCTAGATAGGTTAGACCGCATGAAATAAGATACCCGACTCATGATTTGGAGTTGGCAACGGTAATCTTCACATTGAAGGTGTGGAGGCATTATCTTTTGGGTGAAAGGTTTAAGCTATTTATGGATCATAAGTCTCTACGATATTTATTCTCTCAGAAGGAGCTGAACATGAGACAGTAGAGATGGCTGGAGTTTGTTGTAGCTTATGATTTTAGCATCGAGTATGCACCGGTAAAAGGAAATAAGGTGGCGGATGCGCTTAGCAGAAAACATCAGAATGTGGTGTTAGCTATGTTGGTGAAATGGAAAGACTTAGAAGCACTGACTGCTTGCAGTGTGCAGTTGAGGTCGACTGCTGGATCTAGTCGAAATATCGCCATGATGTCCTGTTTGGAAGTTCGACCAGTTCTGATCGCACGAATTACTTCTAGGCAGAAAGAGGATCCGGTCTTAGCCGAGAGATTAGCAGATTAGAAACTGGAACCGAGATTGATGACTTAAAGGATTTTATTCTTGACCGTAGGGGTTGGTTGAGAAAGAAGGAACGGTTATGTGTTCTGGATGTTGGAAACCTTAGGAAGGAAGTTCTTAGGGAATGCCATCGATCGAAGTTTACGATTCATCCTGGGGAACCAAGATATATTAGGATATGAAGAGAAGTTTCTTCTGGTAAGGAATGAAGAGAGATGTTGGCTTATGGGTAAAACAATGTTCGAACTATCAACAAGTAAAAGCCGAACATCAGAAGCCAAGTGGTTTGCTTCAGCCTTTGGATGTTCCAATCTGGAAGTGGGACTCGATGTCCATGGATTTATTGATGTGTTGCCAAGGTCAAACCTGTGTAATGAAAGTATATGGGTCATAGTGGACAGATTGACCAAGAGTGCCTATTTCATTTCGATAAGGTCAACCAGGACGGCACCTTTTTTGGCTAAGTTGTTCATGAAGAACATCATTAGGCTGCATCGAATTCCTAGCAGTATTGTCAGTGATATAGATGCTTTGTTTACTAGCGAGTTCTGGAAGAGCCGGCAGAGTGTGTTAGGCACTAAGCTCAAGATGAGTACCGCATATCATCCTCAGACGGATGGGCAGACAGAGAGAGTCAACAAGGTACTGGAAGATCTGTTGAGTGCTTGGGTACTGGATTTTAGTGGTTCTTGGGAAGATCACTTGCACTTAGTGGAGTTTTCCTATAATAATAGTTATCAAACTACTATAGGAATGACGCATTTTGAAGCTTTGTATGGAAGGCCATACAAATCACCAGTATGTTAGTTAGAGACCGGAGACAGGTTGGTCCTTGGTCCAGATTTGGTGAGAGAGGCGACAGAAAAGATCGAGTTGATGCGGGAAAGAATGAAGGAAGCTCAGCCTGGGCAGAAGAGTTAAGCAGACAAAAGGCGTGAGGACCTAGAGTGTTCAGTTGGAGACAGAGTTTTCATCAAGGTATTGCCGATGAAAGGTGTGGTTCGGTTCGGGAAGACCGGGAAGCTAGCACCGAGATATGTTGGACCATTTCCTATATCAGAGAGGATTGGGAGACTCGCATACCGAGTGGATTTGCCGAGCAGTTTGGCCGGGGTCCACAATTGTTTCATGTTTCTCATCTTAGGAAGTGTGTTCATGATCTAGAAACTATTATCGCTCCGATGGCACTGGAGGACCTAGTGGTGGAACTAGATATGACTTTTGTGAGGCAACCAGTTCGTGTTGTGGAAAAAGATGAGAAGATGTTAAGGAACAAGACAGTCGGGTTGGTGAAAGTTCAGTTGAGCGATAACGTGAAGGACTGTACTTGGGAGACAGAAGACAGGATTAGGCCTACTTTTCTTGGGCTGTTTTAGATGGTAAGTTCTATATAGGGTTTATATAGAATTTGACTGGTAGGTTATAGTAGCTTTGCTTGCATGGGCTATATGCTTGTCGTTGTGTCCTTACTGAAATTTCGGGAATGAAATTCTTTAAGTGGGGGAGGGGGTCTGTAATGCCCCTGAATTTTAATTAATATTATTCGGGATATGTAATTGGATAAATTAAATAGAATAATGTCATTAATTAGGGAGATGAGATTAATAAATCCAATGGTCGTGTCTTAATGAATGAACTGAAATAAGACTTAACTAAATTTAGAAGGAAGAATTTCCCAAGGGGTAAACTTGAAAATGAGGCTATATTTCTTAGTATAAATCTCTTCCTCCACCTTAATAAACTTTTACTTTCTCATTCATAACTCCTCGCCTATATTTCGATCGGCCATTAAAAGCTCCAAGAAGAGCAATAAAATGAAGATAAAGCTAAGGAATTAAAGCTAGGAAATTATCTCATTCTCCAATCAACTAATCAAGGTGAATAATCATGTTTATCATCTCATTTCACTACAAGAAAAATGGTCTTTCGCAGCGTTTTAAAAACGCCGTGAAATCCTTTCGCAGCGTTATGAAGAACGCTCTCTAACGACAAGCTGTAATAGAGTCAAGACATATAACAGCGTTTTTCAAAGGCTGCAAAATCAGCAACATATTGCAGCGTTTTCGTTATTACAGCGTTTTTAAAAGGCTGCAAAATCAGCAACATATTGCAGCGTTTTTCAAAGGCTGCAAAATCAGCAACATATTGCAGTGTTTTCGTTATTACAGCGTTTTTAAAAGGCTGCAAAATCAGCAACATATTGCAGCGTTTTTGTTATTACAGCGTTTCTTAAAGGCTGCAAAATCAGCAACATATTGCAGCGTTTTTGTTATTACAGCGTTTCAATATTGGCTGTAATATGTCCTTACCCATTGCTTCTTCTTTCGTTAGACAACATTTTCAAAAACGCTGTTACAGTTTTCCACAGCGTTTATAAAAGCTTATAAATAAACATTTAACAGCTCTAAAAAAACGCTGCATATGGATTTACATTTCACAGCGTTTTCCTTTTGCCTGAGATACTGCAGCGTTTTTCCGATTCCGCAGGGTTTTTAAAACGCTGTTAAATATGAAAATTACCATGCACAAACTTTTACATTTACAAACATCCCACCAGCTATAAAATTTTATATCAAGAGATAAATATAATCTTTGTATGTTATATTAAACATAATTAAAGTTGCACTAACTCCATACTCAAAATAAACAATAATCGTATACAACATTTAATACATAATGTTTGTAAGCAAATATGATAGTAACATTGTTTTACATAAATAGCATATTAAATTAAGCAAAATATGAGTTGTGAGAGTCCAAGCTAGTCCTCTTCAACAATTCACCCTCCACTAGCTAAGTCAGCCAAATTACATAAGCATGCTCACTTTGGAACTGCGAAGATGTAAGAAAAAACATGTTAATAGGTCATTCTTGCAAGAAAAAACAAAAATGCATATGGTCATTTTTTGATTTTAGATGCATGATAACTACCTTTACGTCCTCTCAGTTGTGGTCAATCTTTGATGGTTATGGGATGTAAACAAACAGTTGTGGTCAGATCTTATGAAGTTGGAGCTGATAAAACTTCAACATTGGAAACTATGCTCAATCTTTTACAGGCAATCTGCATTGTAAAAGACAATGTATTTGGATAACTATCATATAATACCAATGTACTGATAATTAATATATATTACTACAGGAAACTGCACTGATGGTCAGGGAGATTGTAATGTTGCAATATGTGGCTGAAATGGCAGTAGGTAGATGATCAAGTGGCAGTTGAATGGTTGGTGAGTGTGAGGTTGCAGAAGTTTGGGTTTATGTGCACTGAGTTGGTCAGAGAGGAAGGCAGGTGACTGGTTGTGGCAGTGAAGAGCGTAGGTGACTGGTTGTTGATGTTCAGGGGGAGTACAGTGAAGAAATACGGGATGTTGTTGTAGATGATCTTTGAAGCAGCAGCAGTGGTTATCAAAATAGAGAGAATCTTTTTTTGTAAATGAAATGCAACAATTTTGTGTATGCAACATGATTCTAATGCAATGTACACAACTTGAAATGCACACTTAAATGATGTGAAATGCACACAAAACAAGAAGACAGCAAAGTATTAAATGAGAAAGGTTTTTGAAAAGAGAGAGTGTAAAAGAAAACCAAGATATGCACTGCAATGCAATATGAAAATATAACACTGTTATTAAAACAAATGGAACCAAATGAAGTATGCTGAAATAAGTGCAAGCTATGAACTACAGAGAACAGTATTGAGTTGTTGTTTTTTTTAATATCAAATGCAAAATGAAAATAGAACAAGAGATGCACACAATCACAATGCAAACAAAAATCACACACAAAAATAAAAAAATAAAAAAATGCAATACACACAAAATGAAACAAACAACAAAATTAAACAAAAATAATAAATGGCTTAAATACTTCAATCAGTGCACTCATGTTTCTCTACTGCGTTGAAAATGCATGGAATTATTATAGGTTGGATTTATTTGAAAATTAAAATTATTAATCAATTCCTTAATGACCTGACTAAGAAAAGACATTTTATCGAATTTATAAATAAACATGATAGCGTTAAGTGTGTGAAACAAATGTTATTTTTCTAAGGTTTTAAGATCAAGATATATATTTAGAAAATGTTATCATGTTTAATGAATCCTAAATCAGTAAGACTACTTTTTAAAACATATATCTCGGTTCAATTCCAAATATTTTTGGTATGGGTATGCTATATTTATATCAGTTAGTTTTTCCCTCAAAAATTTATGTAAAATAACTGTATTACTATTTTCAAAGTATGGCAAACCAATATCCAAAATCATCCATGAAACAACATAAGTTGTTTGATTCCTCAACATGGTCATATATTATGACTATTGGTTATTTAGGCTCAACGGATTCATTTTAGCCAACTGCGTCGTTCGACAGTATACTGCTTGCACAGGAACAGTCACACCCATTTTGCACTTCACTAACAGAAGAACTGAAGCATTCAACTAAGTTCCATTATTTGCAGAAGAAACATGATTCTCAGAGTCCACAGCATGCACAGCGTGCATATATCATCATGTGTACTTCGAATACACTCAACAATAATCTCTTCATTTGCAGAAAAAACCTCACCACCAACTTCATCTATTTGCACAGCATAAACAACATTATTAGCACTAGCCTCATCACCAAATAGTGCAACATTACCAAACATCCCATCTACAAAATCGGGCAAACTCCTCATATTCATATAATCATCCAACCTTAAACTACCAACAGCAATACCCCTACACTTCTACAACTTCACCACCAGCCTGTCATATCACCAGCAACCCAGCCCAACAACTAGACCACCTACATCAACTTCAAGTTAAAGAGACAGTGACTACATCAAGTTCAACACCCGAACAATCAACTCCCCATTCACAACCACAGTTCACTACAACTACAACCAAACCCCTTTCTCCAATCAGCAAACACTTGAACGACGCAGTGGTATTTGATCTATTTGATGGTTACTCAAATATCGACTGTGGGGTTTTTTCTCTAACTTAAGTTTTTTGTGATTATATTTGTATTCATCATCTTATTTGTTTATTTAATAATTCTTACATCGATCTACTGAAAATAACAAAATAAGCATATTATTCTTTGATATTGCGCATTACTAACGGAATCTGCAAAGTAAAATCATGTAGCCATCAATATATTGTACTTCGAAGCACTTTTTATATTTCAAAGTTTAACTCGGCATCTATGCTAGTCATGTAAAATGTAATTCCAAAGTCAATGAAGCCACATATTAGCTCCATAACAGTCAACCGAGCCTACCACCACTCAATTTTTTGTTAAATACTATTATCATTTTTTTAAACTATATTTTACTTAGTTCATTATACGTAGGATGTGATAAGCATAATAAATTATATCGCAAGAAAAAAAAGATAATTCATACTTACTTGAAGTTGATTCGGTTATAATATTCGTGGAAGGCCAAGCTATCGTCGAACCAAGTGCATCTTCAATAAACTCAAAATAAGAAGTAGGTCTCCACAAAGGCGCATTTGGAACTTTTATAACATCAACCCAAACTTTGACTGCGTTTTCCCCTAGTGGAACAAAATGGACCAATGCTTTAGGGTCGGTTGAAGCCACACGCCCTTCAGCAATTACTTCTTTGGCTCCTTGAACGCTGATCAGCTTGCATTTCATATCTGTCTTGGAGTTTGCGCTCTGTCATGCAACAAATGAAACCGTTTAAATAAGTTTTGAAAATAAAAGTGATCCTAAAAATAAAAGCTTGTCAATGCATATGTTTTGATAAATCAATATGTAAAGTATACACATTACCGTTGAAGATAATACAACATTAGCCGTATGAGCAGACGTTGTAGCATTAACATTCTCAACAACTACATTTGTTTCTGGCCAAGCTATTTTGATGCCAATAGCTTCTCCAACATATGTCATACCAGCTGGAGGTCTCCACAAGAATGCATCTGGTTTTTTGGCCTCATCGATCAAAACAAGCACGGCGGATGGTCCTAGAGGAATATTATTCACAAGCTGATTTGGATCACTAGAGTAAAACCTTCCTTCAGCAACTAGTTCTTTGTTTCTGGTCCAATCATACAGCTTGCATTTGATATTTGTACTGCCACTATTACTCTATAAAAACAAATTAGAACATATGAAAACAAAAAAAAGTATAAATTTTGTATTCAATTCATAAAGGTACCGAATAAATAAATAAAATTAAGTTTACCATAATGTCATCCTTTTCAAAGTGACTCATCGTATGCAAAACAACTCTATCAGATGGCCATGCTACTATCTCATTCTTAACTTCTCCAATATGTGAGAGCATCTTAGGCGTAGACCTCCATAAGAAAGCATCTAATTTCTTTGGAATAACTATCAAAATTTTCATGGCTTTCGGTCCAAGAGGGATGTTATATAGAAGCTCTTCCGGATCAGTTGAAAGAACTCTTCCTTCAGCAACTATTTCATCAACCCCAGTCCAATCCAATAAATCACAGTGGGCGTTTGTGTTGTTATACTTGTTCTAAAATTAATCAAAAACAATCACGCTAAATACTTAACTAAAAATTCAAACTCAAATTCAAATGATGTCACACGAATAATATAAATAACTTTACCGCTTGAGACGCATTCTCATCTTCGACCCTTCTTGGTTGCTCGTCCTTTCTTGATTGCTGCATTAGCTGAATCATAACAAAAATATACTATCAAAAAAATGAATAACTTATAGAGTGTGTCTGATCAAATACTACCCAAAAAATGAATAAATATACTGTCAAAAAAAATGGATGGGTAGCAGAATGTGTCGCAGTAGTGTGGTAGGTTGAGTTAAGAAATGTATTTGTGTGTCTGATGCATACAGAGTGTGTGTGTGTTGACCGTGTGCGTTGTGTGTGTTTGTGTCTATGTTGTGTTGTGTGTGTCTGTATTGTGTGTGTCTGTGTTGTGTGTGTGTCTGTGTTGTGTCTTGTTGTTTTGTTTGTGTGTCATATATTCATAACCCATAGTTCAAATGCAATTAAATATGAAATAAAATGCAATTATATTTAAACTGAATTAAATTTATAACTCACAATTCACAATTTGTTCACCTTTTAATAAACCACAGAGAAATTGAAAAATTGAACTAAATTTATATCTCATAGATATAAATGCAAACTAAACCATGCACGCCCTGACAATGAATATTCACAGCTGAATGTAAGTTTTTGACTTTCTACGTTTTCTGAATGAATATTTCAAGATAAAAATGTGATTTTGAAATGCACATTAATACTTTTTAAATAACAGGGAGCAGTTAATGTGATTTTGAAATGCACATTAATACTTTTTAAATAACAGCTTTTTGTACTGGTCAGTGCAAAAAGATTTTCATTGATCGGTACAAACTGTTCACGCTACTCAATGTAACCTAGTTTGAACTGGTCTGTGCAAATCTAATCGGCGCAAGCATAAAACCTACCTTATTTTGTAGCATTAGCACCGTCTTCTCCAAATCGCTTACTCTATTTTGAAGTTGCGTTTCTTGTTTTTTATTAGCTTGTGCCACAATAAACTTGGTGTAGGTCATGCTTCTTCCCATTCCTCTTAATCGTCCGGGTCTATCCTGTCCCAGCACTACTGAAAGAGCATCTTCTCGCACATTAGTTTTTGAGCTGGATTGTGATTCGGTGTCAATTTTTTTAATTTGATCCTGCATATGTTAACATTTATTATAATTTCCATAATTATTACACTCTAAAGTGATTTGATAATAATCAAATTGAAACAAAAGCACATACTATTGTATCTTGAATGGCCAAACTCACTGGTTCGCCATTTTTTCGAGTGTGAGATCTAATCCAAACATGAGTTCTGGAAATGGAAGAGGGATTGGAACTCTCTTTTTTCTACATTTACAAAAATTGAATAAAACAATTATCATAACTATAGAAATAGATGGCGTGACAAAAATTGAATAGGACAATTCTCACCATATCCGCAGCTAATCGAGCCATTCCTTTACGGCTACATGTGTGTGGCACTTGCTTGCGCCTGAAAGCCTTGTACATGTCACTTTTTATCTGAATTAAAAAAAATAAGAATACATCAAAAAGTTATCTCATTCATTCAAAGAATGACCAATTAGATGTAATTTACCTTAAATTTTGAACTAGTTTTCAAGCTGATAAAATCATTCCACTCCGTCATACTTCCAATATTATCTGGTTTAAGTTGAAGTCTTTCCTCCTTTGACTTTGCTTTTACTAATTGATTAACTAATCTACATTTTGAACACCTAAAAATACAACCCATTTGCTGAAATATAGAGACCTTTTGCCATTCCTCATCCAACTTAAATCTAGTCTGTATCCATTAATTGGTTGAAGCGAAATTAGCACATTCGTAAATAAATCAAATATGATTATATTGGAGTGGCTGTTCGCATAACAGATACAAAACTTAAAATGATTAAAACAGCAAACCAGAAGTTCGTATCATTCACATGACACTGAAAGTGGAGTAGAAAAGGTAAAAAGATATGATTATATTGGGTTGTCTTCCTGCATACTGATTATTCCCTTTGTGATTCATATATGCCACTGAAAGTGGAGTAAAAAGATATGACACTGAAACAAATAGGATTCGTCACCTTTTATATGCCTCATATATGCATACAAATATGACACTGAAACAAATATGACACTCATTCATATATGCATACTGATATGACAATTTTTTATTTTGGAATTTCTAAACAATGATTGGGTTTGCCAAATCAAAGGTTTTGTGTAATAAATATAAAATCGAAAACTACCACATACATAATATGCTCCAATCCATTGTTGCTATAGTATTTAAATAATCAAATAAAAGGGAAAGAAATAATCAAATTGAACACTTCAAGTTGTTCCATACACCATTCATCTTGCAGAATTATTTAATTTTCTAGATAAGAGATAAATTCATTTCAGATTTGTTACCGTTGTTTTTATAGAGAAAGTTTAGGAGTAGATGAGAATATTAATGAAATTGTAAATCAACATTTGGAATTGGAAATAATCAAGATGGATCGCGGATTTGTTTTCACTGAATGAAGAAACAAATATCCAAAAGCATGTCGCAAGTGAACACTGTTAAAATTTCCAATCACGGATTATTTTCCGGATTCAATCATCACTTATTGTAATCAAACAACACCCTGGCTTTATATGCAATGATTTTAGTAGTAGACATGACATCAAGAGTGTAAAATTTGCTTATTGTTTCAGGGATTTTTTTCTTCAAATAATCTTACACCAACATATTACTGTTAATGTCATTTTTTTACTCTCCCATATGTTGTATGTGCACATGATATTAACAGTAATTTCAAGTTATTTTGGAAAGATACTGTCGAATGTATACACTGAAAAAAGACACACTATCACTATAAATAAATATACCTGAATGCAATCCCATAAAACGGCTTTCAAATCATCACCAAGATGTCTCCAATCAGTAAGCGTGACTGGAACATGCTCTCGTACGAGTGGCCCTAGATAAGAAGATAAGTGGATTGACCCTTCTCCTATTGGAATGCCACTCTCATTAAATTCAACTTCAACCCGATTTGCGAAATTTGAAGGAAGTCTCTTCATTTTAGTAGGACCTCTAGCAATTCTTTTCCGAACTAAATTTTTGCTCACATCTTGAATAGATCTATCGGTTTCCATCATGTCTTCCACATTGTGTTCATTTTGCATTGTATTGTCTTCAAGTGCACAAGGATTGTCTTTATTTTGATTATTGCCTTCAACTAAATGTCGATTATCTTCAATTTGAATGTTGTTGTCTTCATTTTGAACGTTGTTGTCTTCAACATGCTTATTCTGTTCATTAGACTCCTTGAGTGCAATTTCAACCTCTTTTGCTTTTTTCTGTTTTCGAGTAATCCTCTTCATTTCCTGTATAGATATGAAGCAAAAATGAAAAATGAACCAATTGTGCTAGAGGCTTCAAAAGCTGCTACACTCTTTTATCAGTGGCTAGCTTGTTTGATTAAAAATTTGTAAACTGTATTGTCTTCACATATTGCTTGTAGGCATTCGTTGTTTAAGAAATGTATTTTTGCAATGGTTGCTATTATATTTCCAGTGAACCAGTTGTTGTAAGTTGTATCAAAGTAGTCTCTGGACAGGTCAAGGAAGTTTTGTAAACTGAGCTACACTTGGTTTTGTAAACTAAGCGTTACTTATTATAAAATGATTATTACATTTTCTGCACAGTTGTGCTTTAGATTGTACTTTTCCTGGCTATGTAGCAGTAATCACCACATTTAAGTACAAATTTAAGGGATATGCATAGATCTTGAGAAAGGAAAAATGAATCCAGAAATGAAATAAGGTAAATAATGACACTATTCAAATGACTGAAGACAAACTAATCGATACACGAAATAAAGTTCAAAATCAAATCCAAATTTTCAACTATTCCATACAGGAAATAAAAATCAAAATCAAAATAAATACAGGAAAAATGATAAATACCTGAAGGATTAAAGTGGGAATGACAGTTACCCTTGACAAAGTGATAGCAGTTACCCTTGACAAAGCAATGGCTGTTATCCTTGATAAATGTTAATTTGCAGAAAGCAGATTAACATTTGCAAACATGCTTTTACTACTTCAAAGATCAATCATATTCCCATTTTGTGCTATTATGAGTACCAGTATTAACATTTGCAGACAAGAATATGTCAGAACCCGAAGGATGTCAACATTCATGCTGTAATTTAAGTGAAAGACAAATATATTCATGCTACAAGCCCCAATCATCCTAATTACACAGTATATAAATTTTGGTTAAACCAAGTGCTGCCTCTTAATCAAATTTATTGTCATATCAACTAATCATATTTTTATTTGTTTAATCATTCAATAACGATAAGATTATGCTTTTCTGGTACTAGTGTGTATAATGAGCTAAAAGTTAATCAAATTTTTCTTACATTAACAGTGAAATGATGCGCTCAATTGTAAAATTAAGTGCTAACTGCT